>OW679202.1:67778244-67947005 GCA_940337035.1 Agriotes lineatus
CATTAAGGGCCGGTTGCAGAAAGCAATGTTAAGTCTGGTGTTAGCTAACGTCGTGTCAAAGTGAACAAAATTGCATCAAATTTTGTTTACTAATGTATTAGTTACCATAAAGATTTGAGATTTGATTCGTTTTTGTTCACTTTGTTACGTGCAGAATGCGCCGCCTGCCATAATTTTGAATTTGAACGCTATTTTCCCGCGCGTTGCGCATTGGCGTTCGGCCGTGTCTTCTGGCGATAGCTTTCATCTGGAAAAACCATTAGCAGGCCGAGACTCGCTACGCGTCTTCTTCGCCAGCTTTCGAAGCGAGCAGTTCTTTAGTGCTATTCACTAGTTCGGGGATGCTTATTTAGGGCTATTTGGTCGAGCTGGAGATGTGAATTTAGGAATGCCCTCACGTTTTCGTGGATTGAAGCCCCCCGAACATAATTAAGGACATTGGTTTCCTTCGCTAAGGCGGATCTATTTGGTGTTAGCATATTCGAGCTGTTCCTTTTCTGCGCCCAAAAACCATTCTGGGCAAGACGTACTAGGCAACATTGCGCCTTCGAGCCGTGTTTGACGCAATTTGCGTTTTCGTCCTGGAGTCGCTGGACCTGCTTGGCCACGTGCCGCAACGTTTCGCGAGGCGATTTGTCGAGCCTTCACGGGCCCGCTTCTCCTTGTCGCCGGCGCTCTATTAGGGCACAAGAGGGTACCGTTTTTCGGAAGTAATTAGCCCCGAGGTTTGGCCTTTCGACCTGTGGGAGCGGCGCTGTTATTGTCGGCCCCCTAGGCCACCGACGACCGCAAAACGTTCTCGGCCGACGTCGAACCACGATCGCAACGACGCCCAGATCCAGAGCTTCAAAAGTTATAGAGCTTATTTATGCATGAAATTAAACTATCTTAAATTATCTGTATGATTTGTGTTAGCTACGGTTCGGTTATTTTATCGGAGCCATCTTACAGGGAGTATTATGTGCTAGGTACCGAGTTTACAATTTCTCCACAGTTCACCGGGGTGCAATTGTCGTACCTTCAAAAATTGTTGGCGCACTGGGCATTTGTATACTTAATTAACTCTACCGATATCAATTCCGCGACCCTACTACCGATTGAGCCGGCGGCCGGCAAATTGCACCCAAGTGTACCTTTTGTATTGTTTGATGCTGCTTGGAAAGATTGCCCAGAATCTTACATCACAAAGGCCTAACAAGAAGGATTTGGCGCCCAACGTGGGGCCCGTTTTTGTTAAGTGTGCTTTGGCGTTTCCAAATTTTGCCATTTAATGTGATAACCGTAGCTAGCGAACCATTTCTTTTGCATTCGAATTGTTAGGATGTTTTGCGCCGATTTAAATATTTAGTGATAATATTGCATGCGTTGTACTAACAGTATTTTAAGCTATATTTATTCCATTAGTTATTAAGATTTGTGCATGAACCTAATCCATTATTTTAAATATTGCAAATTTATGTAATTGTGCTCTGGTTCAGAGGTTATTGGTATTGGACCGCGTTCAATTTTTTTTTGCTTCTGGATTATTTGATAAGTGCCTGGAGAACTTCTTGCGATTGTACGCTGGTAGCCCGCGTTTTCTTTTTCTAAATTTAGTAGTAAGACATTCTTTGATCGTGATTAGTTATCAAAGTTTTGCACGTTGCGTCCCTCGTGTGCCTTCGCGTCGCGCGCTTTTATTATTTATTATCTGTCAATTCTCTACTGGGTTTTCTTGTCATAATCATTCAGTATGGATATCGATCGGCTTCTTGTAGAGGAGTTAGATTACGAACTGCGAATTAGGGGTGTCTGTTGTGACGGTAATTCTGGAGATAAGCGTAAGCTCTTGCGTGCACGGATTAGATTGGAGAAATCTGGGAATGCATCTTTTCCCGGAATTGAATTGAATATTGAGGAGGAACTAGATATTTGTTTCCGGAAACTGGGAATTTTAGTGGAGGAAATTTCGGCCCTGGGACATCTTGTTCGTAATAGCAACGATTATAAGCGCCTTCAGACTAGGTTGTTGCATGTGTCGAATCGTCTGGAACGCTTGAACCCTACGGGATCTTTGTGCGATAGGAGGAATGAGTTGTATAATCGCTGCTTAACAGCTAGGGATGATCTGGAAGTGAAATTAGCGTCGGTTAGCGAAACTATAGCACCTTCGGTTTCACGCGTGGCTAACTTATTAAATTTGGATGACAATTATTCGCAGGTCGATGAGCAAAGTCTCGATGATGCGCACGATCATCCTCAGAGTCAATCTAGAGCTCCTGTCGAGTTTCCCTCGCAAGTCCGATTTAGTTTGCCTGGCATTAGTAACCCTCGTTCATTCCAATCGCCTTTGGGCCTAAATAGCACCCAAACGTTTAAACCCGCGTCTCGCTGTAACAATTACTTACCGATTAATAAATGGAACCTTAGTTTTGATGGCCATTCGGGGTTGTCTAGTTTTCTGGAAAGAATAGAGGAATTACGTATCGCACGTGGCGTTTCGAAAGAGCAACTCTTCCGGTCAGCTGTCAAATTCTTTGCTGATCACGCATTAATTTGGTACCGTTCGATTAGGGATACAGTATGTGATTGGGATGCTTTAGTTAGGGCATTGCGTGCTGCCTTTCTCCCTTGCGATTATGAGTCCGGGTTATGGGATGAAATTCGGAATCGCACTCAAGGTGCTGACGAGCCGGTCACTGTATTCGTGGCTGTCATGGAAAATTTATTCCGCCGTTTACCTTCGGTGCCCTCGACGTATACGCGGCTTAGCTTGATCCGACGAAACTTATTGCCGCATTTCCAAACACATTTGGCCCTGGAGACTATCCATACTATCGCAAATTTGATCCAAACTTGTAAGGCAATTGAAGATGCACACGTACGTGCTCAAGGGTTTCGTGGGCCCCCAACTAACGTTAGTCGCATGTTGGAGCCTGACCTCGCGTATCAAAGGCCTAGAGCCCATCCTAGGATTCATACGATCGCCGTTTCACCCAATCATAATTGCGCTCCCTCTAGAGATTCTTTCGCAAAGTTGAATAATCCTGTCGGTGCTTCTCCACCGCGTTGTGCCCTTTGTGTTCGGGAAACGGAATTCAGCGCCGTTAGGAGACCGACTAGCGTGCGTTAGAAAAAATCCTCAGGTCACTACTTCTGTTATGGAGGCCTCCTGTTCAAAAGCGGTTCTAGATTTTATTTTGAGTCATGCTGGCCCTGATGAGCGACCCTATCTACAGATCTCTATTTTTGGAAATAAGCTTCTTGGATTATTGGATTCTGGCGCTTCACGCACGATTCTAGGTAGAGAAGGTTGGGAATTGGTAAAAGGCCATTGTCGACTTGAGTCAAGTCAAGCCCCCGTGTGTCGTATCGCTAATGACATGGAATGTCGAAGCTTAGGGACTGTCACGGCCCCGATAACTCTTCGCGACAAAGTTTGCTTTATGGACGTAATAGTTGTGCCTTCTATACCACATGCTTTAATTTTGGGTACTGATTTTTGGCGTCGCATGGGTATCGTGCCGGACCTTCGAAGTAATGAATGGACGTTTTCTAAGGATGACTTAGTTCCTGTCGTGAACGCTATCCAGGCCGTCGAACATTTGACGCATCTCAGCGCGAGCAACTTGACGTATTCGTTAAGAACATTTTTGAGCAGATGGGAGATAAACTCAGTTGTACGCATTTAGTTGAGCATTAAATTAAGACGACTTCGCCCCCTATCAAACAGCAATACTATCCTATTTCCCCTGCTCTTCAGAAACAGGTGGATCTGGAGTTGGAAAAGATGTTTAAAGAGGGAATTGTGGAACCGTCTACTTCCGCTTGGTCATCACCTATTGTCATGATCAGGAAAAAGGATGATAGCTATCGTTTTTGCGTTGATTTTCGCCGTCTCAATCAAGTTAGTCAGCCTGATGCTTACCCTATTCCGTATGTATCGAGCACGCTGGATAAACTTCGTGATGCGCACTACCTCACTACTCTCGATATTAAATCGGCGTATTGGCAAATTCCTGTTGCAGCCTCCTCAAGGCCTTTGACTGCGTTTACTGTCCCCAATCGCGGGTTGTATCAGTTTTGTCGCCTACCGTTCGGTTTGCATACGGCCCCGGCCACTTGGCAGCGGTTAATCGACCGTGTAGTTGGCGCCGATTTAGAGCCCTATGTGTTTACATACCTTGACGATATTGTGATCTGTACGCCCACCTTCGATAAGCACCTGTCAGTTCTTCGGGAGGTTGTATCTCGTTTGTTGTCTGCTGGCCTTACCCTAAGTAAGGACAAATGCCACTTTTGTAAGCCCGAGCTTAAGTATCTTGGTTATTTGGTGAATTCGAAGGGTTTGCTGGTCGACCCGGAAAAAGTGAAGGCGATCACGCGTATCCCTACTCCTGGTTCGGTTTCCGAGGTACGCCGTGTTATCGGTATGGCGTCATGGTATCGACGTTTCTTACCAAACTTCTCGTCACTTATAGGCCCGCTGACGACTCTTCTTCGGAAGAACGCTAAGTTCGTTTGGGATGAGCGTTGTGAATATGCTTTTCGCACAATCAAGGAACACTTGATTTCGGCCCCGATTTTGGCATGCCCGGATTTCTCCGTGCCCTTTGTAATACAAACTGATGCCTCGGGTTATGGCATCGGCGCGGTCCTTACCCAACAACACGCCGATGGTGAAAAGGTCATTTGTTACATTAGCCGTTCGCTGACTAAGAATGAACGCAACTTTAGCACGACTGAGCGTGAATGTTTGGCTGTCCTTTTCGCGATAGAGAAACTTAGACCGTATGTTGAGGGAACAAAATTTACCGTGGTGACAGAAGATTATAGCCTGAAGTGGCTTAACGATATTAAGGACCCGGTTGGTCGCATTGCGCGTTGGGCTGTCCGTTTGCAGCAGTATGACTTCAACATTGTCCATCGTAAAGGCAAAGAGCATGTTGTGCCGGATACTCTATCTCGTGCTGTTCCGGTTATTGATACAGTTAATGTTCCACTTGAACCTATTCGCGACCCGTGGTATAGGCGTATGTGTCATCAGATTGGAACTAACCCTCGAAAATTTCCTCAGTGGCGACTTAATAACGGTCAGCTGTTTAAGTATGATCGGTCTAACTACCCTGATCTAGCGGATGATGAAGAAGACCATTGGAAGCTCGTGGTCCCTAAACCCCGGCGCCGCGAAGTTATTAGGCAGAATCACGACGACCCCACCGCTGGTCACACTGGCGTAAATAAAACTTTCCATCGTATCGCGCATAAGTACTATTGGCCGAGATTACGATACGACGTAGCCGCGTATGTCCGCCGTTGCGAAACGTGTCAGCGCATTAAACCCGAACAAAGAGCCCCTGCTGGTTTTATGGGAGGTCATTCCCTTATCTCGAAGCCTTGGGAAGTCATTTGTGGTGACATTGTGGGCCTGTTGCCTCGATCATCGCGAGGATATGCGTATATTCTGGTTGTGGCCGATTTCTTTAGTAAATTCGCACTCACGTTCCCCTTGCGCTCCGCGTCTGCTAATTTGGTCTCCCGCCATTTTGAGGAAGATGTTTTCTTGATGTTTGGCGCTCCAAAGCGCATTGTGTGTGATAATGGCGTCCAATTTCGTAGCCGCGAATTTCAGTCCCTAGCGAACCGATATGGGTGTAAGATTTCGTTTACGGCCAATTACCACCCTCAAGCCAACCCGACCGAACGTATAAATCGAGTGTTGAAGACCATGTTGACCGCGTATGTCGCCGATCATCATCAAGATTGGGACAGATATCTCTCTCATGTCGCTTGCGCGATTCGCACTTCGGTTCATGAAGTTACGGGGAAGACCCCGTACTTTATTAATTTTGGTAGAGAGATCTCGCTTAAGCACGAATCTCCCCCGGACAACGAGAACCCTGAGCTCCAATTCGATCGTAGCAAAGACTTGAATGCCCGTGCCTCGCTCATCAATAAACTTTATGTAGAGGTAAAACGTCGGCTAGGTAAAGCGTATGAGAAATCTAAAGCGCGTTACGATCTTCGCCGCCGTCCCCTAGAGTATGTTCTTGGACAAGCCGTGTTGCGTAGGAACTACGTGTTGTCGGATGCCGCACGCCAATTCACGGCCAAGCTCGCCGCGAAGTTTGTGGGCCCGTTCATTATTAATCGGAAATTCTCTCGGTGGGTGTATGAGCTTAAAGATCCGGATGGAAATGTGATGAAGGGTACTTGGCACGCCAAAGATTTGAAGCCATATGACGACTCGGCTATGGACTAGTGTCCCTTTCGTATAGAGTCTAGGGTGGTTGGTTGGGCATTTGTAGTGTAGGTCACTATTAGGAAACGTTTTCATCTTGTTTTTCTCCTCTTATACCGCTAGGGTAGGTTGGTTGGGCATTTGTAGGGTAGGTCACTATTTTGGGGAGCGTATTCAACTTGCTTTCCCGTCTTCGAGGCATCTTCGGGTAGGTCACCCTTAGGAATTTTGGCATCGTGTTTTCCCTCCGGTGAGGTTTACTATTTGGCCACTTTCGGGTGGGCCTCTTTAGGGTATGGCCCTATCGGTTTTTCTTTCTTGCGAATGTTACTTCGGCTAGTGCCGATTTTGCCTTCGGAAAGGACTACTATTGGAGATCCGTTATCGCGGTCTGATATGTCCTCGTGTTGTATAATGTTGTGTTGGAGCCGGTTAGTCCTTCATCCTTCGCCTTCTTGTCTTATGAGCTGTATCTGGCTTCTCGCCTTTCTCGTCTGGTGTGAATGTGTTCTCTGTTGTAAATGGATCCTCTGGTGCGAGTGCGATGAAATCTGGCTATACTTATAATTTACTCCTCTTTGAACTGGTGTGATTGTGGTCTTTGGTGCTGAATGGATCTTGGGTGTGAGTGGGATTAAGACTTGTAGAGATTTCCTCCAGGCCGTTCGGGGCGCTGCAGGGTCTCTCGGTCAGTATGTGTGTCGAATGGCGTGTATGTTGGCTCTGCCTATCACTTCTCTGGTTTCTGTGGCCCTCTTTTCCCGGGGTTACCTTCTCCCCTTTAGCGTCAAAAGAAGAACCCTAACCGTCTTCGTTGCTTAGTGTTGTCCCATTTCGGTCTCACAGTACCTCAACTGTGGAGGTTTTGCTTCCGCCTCGGGGTTTTGTTTTGTAGGAAGTTGTCAGGGGGGGTACTTGGGAAGATACGGGGTGATGTTGAGGGGTTCTTGGGGTTGGAGCTTCCTCGCGATGGGTCGTTACGGGACTGCTCACCGGCGCAGCATTTTCACCCAGCAGCGACGAGCCGTCTCGATCCCTGTCGTGGAGTTGATCTGGCCACGGGTGCCTCTTGGGGTCACTACCGCCTTCTCAAGTAGTTGCCTTATCGTGGGGTGGGTTTGGGTTTTCAAGTGTGTGTGTTCGTAAGCGTATTAGCGGGGTGATGCCCTTTCTGGTTTTTTCCTTTTTTTTTTGTCTGACCAAGCTGTCTGGCGTAGATTTCTTTGTGTAGAAAAGAATTTCTGCGAAATTTTTCTGTTCTGGTAAGGGGGGAGTTGTTACGTGCAGAATGCGCCGCCTGCCATAATTTTGAATTTGAACGCTATTTTCCCGCGCATTGCGCATTGGCGTTCGGCCGTGTCTTCTGGCGATAGCTTTTATCTGGAAAAACCATTAGCAGGCCGAGACTCGCTACGCGTCTTCTTCGCCAGCTTTCGAAGCGAGCAGTTCTTTAGTGCTATTCACTAGTTCGGGGATGCTTATTTAGGGCTATTTGGTCGAGTTGGAGACGTGAATTTAGGAATGCCCTCACGTTTTCGTGGATTGAAGCCCCCCGAACATAATTAAGGACATTGGTTTCCTTCGCTAAGGCGGATCTATTTGGTGTTAGCATATTCGAGCTGTTCCTTTTCTGCGCCCAAAAACCATTCTGGGGTGAGTAGCTATTTTACGCTGAGAGGCCTGTCCGTGCGTGTTCTATTAGAGCCCTGTTTTCCCTCTTACAGCAAGACGTACTAGGCAACATTTCGCCTTCGAGCCGTGTTTGACGCAATTTGCGTTTTCGCCCTGGAGTCGCTGGACCTGCTGGGCCACGTGCCGCAACGTTCCGCGAGGCGATTTGTCGAGCCTTCACGGGCCCGCTTCTCCTTGTCGCCGGCGCCCCATTAGGGCACAAGAGGGTACCGTTTTTCGGAGGTAATTAGCCCCGAGGTTTGGCCTTTCGACCTGTGGGAGCGGCGCTGTTATTGCCGGCCCCCTAGGCCACCGACGACCGCAAAACGTTCTCGGCCGACGTCGAACCACGATCGCAACGACGCCCAGATCCAGAGCTTCAAGTCTGTCGCAGCGAGCCGCTGACGAGGTGGCCCATTTTTAACTTGTTGTAACATATATGTTTGTCCAAACTGTAAGTACATTTAGTGCATGTGTTACTTAATTAAGGCGGCTCTCATCCTTCATTTCATGCTAGAATTAAGATTGTCAATGTAAAAGTTATATAGCTTATTTATGCATGAAATTAACCTATCTTAAATTATCTGTATATGATTTGCGTTAGCTACGGTGCGGTTGTTTTATCGGAGCCATCTTACAGGGAGTATTATGTGCTAGGTACCGAGTTTACAATTTCTCCACAGTTCACCGGGGTGCAATTGTCGTACCTTCAAAAATTGTTGGCGCACTGGGCATTTGTATACTTAATTAACTCTACCGATATCAATCCCGCGACCCTACTACCGATTGAGCCGGCGGCCGGCAAATTGCACCCAAGTGTACCTTTTGTATTGTTTGATGCTGCTTGGAAAGATTGCCCAGAATCTTACATCACAAAGGCCTAACAAACCGCTAGTCACGCGGTGTTACTTCATGAAAACAGCCATGGAAAACATTCTTGGCGTAAAAATAGCCACCGTACATAACCCACCACCAGCACCAACCCCCGTCCAAGAACCTGACCAGACCAGGCACATGAAGTTTATTGGTTCCTGCACCATGTGTAACACCGCGGATGAAAAGAGGAAAAAATAACGCGCAAGAGATGCTATAAATGCAAGAACCCAGTGTGCGATGAAGACACCAACCCAACTCCTAATGTAGGCAGAAAATGTGTGGAATGAAGATACGACGTGTTTATCCCAAAATCATGCATTGCCGTTTACTTTTTTATCTTTACTTACTTTTGAATGCTTTATATGAAATTCACGTATTATATATTAGTTACCTGTTTACTTTTAATTATATGCCTACAATATACAACTAAATACTGAGCTACATATCACTGAATAAAAAACTTGCCTGGTGTTGAGCAGTTGCAAGCGAAACAAATTCTTATGTCGTCCTCATCTCCAAGTGCAAAAGAACAATTTTCTATCGCATGAACTGGTTTTTTGCATTTATGACATTTGTGCGCATCTAGAAAATGAAAATCTAAAGTATAAACACAGTCTGGCAAAACACGACTTTAAAATTATATTATTAACCTACTTGGGGGTATGTTCTGTGTACACAGACCGCAATTTTTTTTCGGTTTTTCTTGTTGTTATTGCTGGATTGGTTTTAAGGGCATAACTTTCAATCTCTTTCGTCCGCGTGTTTTTACAGCCAAACCGCCCCAATTTTCAATGTCATCCAATGCTAAATTTTCCTTGTCTGACATGCATTTGGTACAGACCAATTCATCGCTGGCAGAATCGACGCAGTCAACTGAGTGGACATGCCCGTCGCATTTTGTGCATTGCAACACAACATTTTCATGGATTTCCTCTTGACAGACGCAGCAGGGCGGACCTACGGAATCAGGTTGACTCTCGTTCTCCTCAGCCGTCATAGAGATATTGACCTGACCATTGGATGCCAAAGAAATCTCCGCTTCCTCAGTGTCGGTGATGACTGAAGCATTGGGAAGGACTTCTTCGTGAATTTCATTAATCGATTCCGGTTCATTGTTATCATTTCTTTCACGCAGAGACTTGAGGTTCATTTCTGACTCAATTATCCTAAACTTGCCGATCAGATAATCTAAATGATTATCGACACGAGTATCCACTCTCATCTGCTTCTTCTCATCGTGCATTATCGCATGTTTGAATTTATTAAATTCATTCTCTACTCATTTAGGGAACGGTGTAGCAAAGATTGAGTATGTGAGTGAGTAAAAGAGAAAAATGAAAATATAGTTACGGCAATTGCTCCAATCATCAAGTCGCATCAACGAGAGAATGCGTCTGTAATAATATTAATGAACACAGGCAATATGCTAGGTTTGCGCAAATAACGAAGGGCTGTTTGTATTGAGAAGGGAATAGTCCCGTGGCACGACATGTCCCTTGGGGATTCACATATTTACCGAAATAATTAACAAAGTTCAAGGCCCTGCCACTCCCCCCCTCCAGCCCCTCCCCCCATCAAACTAGCCGGGTCCGAGCTTGTGCCGCTACAATTTAAATGTGAGCTAGCAATTTCGCGTTTTTCTCGGAACTAGTAAGGGCTACAAAAATGGGACCTACGTAACAAAAAAGCTACAAAAAAGTTACAAAAAACTAGCCGGGCCCGAGCTTGTGCCCCTACAATTAATATTTAAGCTAGAAGTTTCGCGTTTTTCTCGGAACTAGTAAGGGCTACAAAAATGGGACCTACGTAACAAAAAAGCTACAAAAAGTTACAAAAAACTAGCCGGGCCCGAGCTTGTGCCCCTACAATTAATATTTATGCTAGCAGTTTCGCGTTTTTCTCGGAACTAGTAAGGGCTACAAAAATGGGACCTACGTAACAAAAAAGCTACAAAAAAGTTACAAAAAACTAGCCGAGGCCCGAGCTTGTGCCGCTACAATTAATATTTAAGCTAGCAGTTTCGCGTTTTTCTCGGAACTAGTAAGGGCTACAAAAATGGGACCTTCGTAACAAAAAAGCTACAAAAAAGTTACAAAAAACTAGCCGGGCCCGAGCTTGTGCCGCTACAATTAATATTTAAGCTAGCAGTTTCGCGTTTTTCTCGGAACTAGTAAGGGCTACAAAAATGGGACCTACGTAACAAAAAAGCTACAAAAAAGTTACAAAAAACTAGCCGGGCCCGAGCTTGTGCCGCTACAATTAATATTTAAGCTAGCAGTTTCGCGTTTTTCTCGGAACTAGTAAGGGCTACAAAATGGGACCTTCGTAACAAAAAAGCTACAAAAAAGTTACAAAAAACTAGCCGAGCCCCAGCTTGTGCCCCTACAATTAATATTTATGCTAGCAGTTTCGCGTTTTTCTCGGAACTAGTAAGGGCTACAAAAATGGGATCTACGTAACAAAAAAGCTACAAAAAAGTTACAAAAAACTAGCCGAGGCCCGAGCTTGTGCCGCTACAATTAATATTTAAGCTAGCAGTTTCGCGTTTTTCTCGGAACTAGTAAGGGCTACAAAAATGGGACCTTCGTAACAAAAAAGCTACAAAAAAGTTACAAAAAACTAGCCGGGCCCGAGCTTGTGCCGCTACAATTAATATTTATGCTAGCAGTTTCGCGTTTTTCTCGGAACTAGTAAGGGCTACAAAAATGGGACCTTCGTAACAAAAAAGCTACAAAAAAGTTACAAAAAACTAGCCGGGCCCGAGCTTGTGCCCCTACAATTAATATTTATGCTAGCAGTTTCGCGTTTTTCTCGGAACTAGTAAGGGCTACAAAAATGGGACCTACGTAACAAAAAAGCTACAAAAAAGTTACAAAAAACTAGCCGAGGCCCGAGCTTGTGCCGCTACAATTAATATTTAAGCTAGCAGTTTCGCGTTTTTCTCGGAACTAGTAAGGGCTACAAAAATGGGACCTTCGTAACAAAAAAGCTACAAAAAAGTTACAAAAAACTAGCCGGGCCCGAGCTTGTGCCGCTACAATTAATATTTAAGCTAGCAGTTTCGCGTTTTTCTCGGAACTAGTAAGGGCTACAAAAATGGGACCTACGTAACAAAAAAGCTACAAAAAAGTTACAAAAAACTAGCCGGGCCCGAGCTTGTGCCGCTACAATTAATATTTAAGCTAGCAGTTTCGCGTTTTTCTCGGAACTAGTAAGGGCTACAAAATGGGACCTTCGTAACAAAAAAGCTACAAAAAAGTTACAAAAAACTAGCCGAGCCCCAGCTTGTGCCCCTACAATTAATATTTATGCTAGCAGTTTCGCGTTTTTCTCGGAACTAGTAAGGGCTACAAAAATGGGATCTACGTAACAAAAAAGCTACAAAAAAGTTACAAAAAACTAGCCGAGGCCCGAGCTTGTGCCGCTACAATTAATATTTAAGCTAGCAGTTTCGCGTTTTTCTCGGAACTAGTAAGGGCTACAAAAATGGGACCTTCGTAACAAAAAAGCTACAAAAAAGTTACAAAAAACTAGCCGGGCCCGAGCTTGTGCCGCTACAATTAATATTTATGCTAGCAGTTTCGCGTTTTTCTCGGAACTAGTAAGGGCTACAAAAATGGGACCTTCGTAACAAAAAAGCTACAAAAAAGTTACAAAAAACTAGCCGGGCCCGAGCTTGTGCCGCTACAATTAATATTTAAGCTAGCAGTTTCGCGTTTTTCTCGGAACTAGTAAGGGCTACAAAAATGGGACCTACGTAACAAAAAAAGCTACAAAAAAGTTACAAAAAACTAGCCGGGCCCGAGCTTGTGCCGCTACAATTAATATTTAAGCTAGCAGTTTCGCGTTTTTCTCGGAACTAGTAAGGGCTACAAAATGGGACCTTCGTAACAAAAAAGCTACAAAAAAGTTACAAAAAACTAGCCGAGCCCCAGCTTGTGCCGCTACAATTAATATTTAAGCTAGCAGTTTCGCGTTTTTCTCGGAACTGGTAGAGGCTACAAAAGTGGAACTAGCGTAACAAAAAAGCTTCAAAAAAGCTACAAATGACCTGCTAAGGCTGATATGGTGCTGCCGTCAAGTGCCTGCTAGCTTAATAGCGTTTATCTTAATAGCTATAAATAACATACCAATGCGTATAAAAGAAAATGTGAGAAATTACTGCTTGTTTAATAAAAAGGTAAAAAACATCTTTTTAAAGGACGGTATCGTTAAAGTTTTAAAATTTGAGGACAATGAGTTATAGCATTTTGCAATGTTATATGTGTAGGAACGTTGAAAAATCGTAGTGCGGTGCATAGGTGGTGTTAAAAGACCTTTTCTTCTGAGATTTAAATTATGTACGTCCGTTCTGAATCTAATTTTAGCGTATAAATATGGCGGAATTTTGGAAATAATAATTTTATGAAATAAACAGTAGGAATGCAAAGCTTGTCTGTTTATCATATTCAACCATGACAAATCCAGGAGTTTGTGCGAGACATGATCACGACCTCTCAAACCAAATATTAAACGAATACAAGAGTTCTGTATTCTCTGTATTCTAGTAATATCAACATTATCCAAGCATGGACCGTAAACAGTATCGCAAAAATTGAAGTGCGATAAAACTAGAGCTTCCGATAAAATAGTTTTTGACTTTTTTATTTAATATGTCCTTGTTTAAGTAAAGAAATTTCAAATTGCAGTATGCCTTTTGAATACATAAGCTAATGTTTTTTAAATCTTAGATCCGTATCAATATACAGCCCTAAATTACGTGAGAATTCTGTAACAGGCAACTATACATTATTAATGTTTATCATGAGACTGTTAATAGCCTCTTTCCGTGGTTGATGTCTACCAAAAAGCATAACTTGTGATTTTAATGGATTAATTATAAGTGAATGTTGTTCAGCTGATTCAATTAAATGACCTAACTCCCTATTTATTATTTTATTCGCAAAGAGAATACCATTAGAAGGAAAAGAGTGGTAGATCTGTGTGTCATCAGCATAAAAATGATGATTACAGAATTGAAAGCAGTTGTTTAAGTTGGAGGTATATATTGTATACAATAATGGACCCAATATTAATCCTTGGGGTACACCACTGACTATACTACTAATATCCGAGATTCGATCAGATATCCGCACTGTGTGCTTTCTGTTGGTCAAATATTCTCTAAATAATAATATAGCCTCTTTGGTTAAGCCGATGTAATGAAAAATTGCCAATAACATATTATGGTTTAAGGTATCGAAGGCTTTAGAGAAATCTAGCAGAACAAGTGCAGTCAGTTTATTCTGATCAGTAGCAGTTAATATGTCATCGATTATACAGGGACATCATAAATGATTTCAAACCACGTGACCACATTTTTGAATTTAGCGTCAATATAATTTTGTTTGCACTAGTCGCAGCAATGAAACACCTGAACGTTTTCGTAAACATCACTTGTAATATTCATTGACGTTCGTGTGCTTGGTTTTTCTTGATTTCGTTTGTTGTCCGTGTGTTAATTATAAAACAAAGTGCTTGTCCGAGCTAATTATATCTAAATTTGGAAGCTTGCTAAGGTATGTTGACAGTAACGACACAACGCATTTGTAATACAGAACTGAACGTTTTAGGTTAAACGATGCCGTTTACTGAGGAGCAAGACGCAGTTATTTTGATGGCCCATTTTCGCAGTGGCACCCAAAATGCAGATGGTTCTTGAACGTATTCCTTACAGTCATGCACTCAACAGTTTCAGGAAGCATTCCCAGATGCCAATTTAGGTTACGATACCTTTGTGAATCGCAAACATTATATCCTCCAAAGATTTAACACGAAGCATTGCCTTTGTAGGGGCAAGTCCACCGGTAGACCAACGCTACATATTAAATCAAGAAACTGTTGACGACATTAAAGCACGGATACAAAGAAGTCCTTCGAAATCGATTAAAAGATTATCAATGCAAACAGGTACGATCAAAATCTTGTGTTACATACATGCAAATTGAAATATTTATGATTTGTAGGTCTCTCTTACTGAACTTGTCATAAGGCATTAAAGAAAAATGTGCATTTGCGTCCGTATAAGGTATCGGTAGTGCAAGAACTATTTCCACACGACTTTCAACAACGTACCCAATATAGCCATTGGTTCAATGAGAATATAAACAATGACAATATATTGAATTTGACGTTTATGTCAGATGAGGCGTATTTTTATTTTTCTGGATACGTTAATAGTCAGAACTACCGGACATGGGCCGCCGAAAATCCTCATACAATGGTTGATACAAGTCTGCATCCGGAAAAGGTTGGTGTGTGGATAGCTATGTCACGCAGACGTATTTATGGACCAGTATTTTTTGACGAAACCATAAACGGACATCGGTACCGCAAAAACATTTTACAACCATTCATCGAACAGCTCATGGACGATGAGTTACAAGAGGGTTACTTCCAGCAGGATGGTGCTACAGCACACACCGCTCGAGACACCATAACTTATTTACAACAGTTCTATGGTGACAGAGTAATTAGTAGTCGACGATGGCCATCAAGATCTCCGGACTTGACCCCGCTCGATTTTTTTTTGTTTGGTCATCTAAAAACCCGCATTTACAGGAATCGTCCTCAAAATATTGATCAATTAAAGGAAGCTATACAAGACGAAATTAACAACATTACGCCAGAGATTCTAAATGTTTTCACCCCAGTGGTATGGGGGTTAGAATACAACCACGGTAAGTCCTGCCTGTCGTAAAAGGCGACTAAAAGGACTAGAGGAGTAAACCTCGATAAAAAATCCCCAATCCCAAGGTGGATAGCCACGCCGAGGGGATGAATGGCGGAGGGATAGAAGTCATTAGTGGAAACTCCAGTTGAAGGGCACTTCTGGTTTCATTTTAGCCCCCACCTCAACGCGATCGTGATTTTTCTAGTAGCGATCCGACGGGGCTCCGTTGTTGGTGGTTTGCTTTTCTCCCTGTATTCACACAATTATGAATAGTTCTTTGAATGAAGATTGCAAGGGCGGTACGGGGTCTGGGCCGGACCCCGTTCGGAGCCGTCCTGAGGACCGGCCCGAAGATGGTGGGAGCAGTGGCAACCCCCATCAGATTGTAGCCACACGACCCGGCAATGACAACGGCATTGCTTGCATATCACCTTCAGGTGATTTGATTTATAAACCGGGCTCTAGCAAGCCTGCTATAGGTGCCGCGAAGTTCGTAGTTCCACAAGCACCTCAACTAAAAAAAAGTGATAAGACAAGCCAGAAATCGTCGCAATCAGTCCCTCGTTTTCTGGTTGTGAAAAGGACAGAGGGCAACTTTGATAAAGTTAGCCCTTTTCTTATAGAAAAGGTACTAGTGAATGTTATTGGTAAAGTAAAAAATGTTAGGAAAATTAGGGACGGCTTATTGGTAGAGACAATTACTGATGTTCAAGCCGAGAAGCTAATAAAGATGTCCAAATTTCATGACATGGAAGTAGTCGTTACGCCACATATTTCTCTGAATTTCACCAAAGGCGTCATCACTTGTCGAGACCTGCTGAATTGTAGCGAAGATGAAATTAAAGAAAATTTAAAGGATCAATCAGTAATAGAAGTCAAGAGGATGAATACCCGAAGAAACGGAAAAGACGAAGCAACTGCTTCTGTAATACTCACCTTCGATACAGTTTCACTTCCGGAAAGAGTCAAAGCAGGCTTCTATTCTTTGCCTGTTCGTGCCTATATCCCTGCCCCGCTCCGCTGTTTTTCGTGTCAGGCTTTTGGACACACATCTATCAGATGTACTAAACCCCGCGTATGCAGTTGCGGCCAACCTCCTCACGAAGGGGACTGCAAAGAACCGAATCAGTGTGTAAATTGCGCAGGACCACACTCGGCGAGATCTAGTAACTGCCCTCGATTTAAAGAAGAAATGGCAATTCAGAGAATAAAGGTCACGGAGAAAATTTCCTTTGCTGAAGCTAGGCGCAAGGTTCTAGGTAACAAACCGAACCTCTCAGTTTCGTACGCACACAAAGCGGCTACAATTCCTACACCATCTGTGGATATTAAAGCGATAGTAAAGGAATTAGTACCTGAAATTGCAAAAATAGTATTATCGAACATACAATCACAACTCAACTTTAATAACCCCAATAGTTCTTCTCTCTCAGCGCTGAAACCAGCCAATAAGAGTGGAATTACTCCACCTAAGTCTCCAGAATCTCAAGTAGGAACACCTGCAACATCAGTAACTGCGGAATTGGAGTCGTTAAACGAAAACCTACAAAGCAACACACAATCCCAGATAGTAACTATGGACACTGACGCCTCAAATGAGAAAAGAAAACGAAGCAAGTCACTATCTGAAAACCTCCCGATAAATTCCAGCTTAGAATCAATAGACCAGATGGTTCTAGCAGAAATCATCAAGAGGAAACCAGGTCGCCCCAAAGGTTCAACTAGACGTAAGAAAAAGTAGTTATTTATAAAACTAATTTTAATCTGTGATACTTTATGTGATACATTCTAGTCGATTTATTTATTAAAATTTTTAAATATACATATATATTTTATACATACTTCTTATGGATAATACAAACAACTTTACTACTAATGATATCGTTGCACACTACTTACAGTCACATAATGACAACACATCGACTAATAGTCAGCTGCCTAGACCACATAACGTTCCTCCTCCAAATATTATACAATGGAACTGTAACAGTTTCTATGACAAACTACCGGAACTTCAACTACTCGTTAACCAATACCTCCCTTTCTGTCTGTGCATTCAGGAAACAAGATTTGTTGAATCACGTAACGCCGCCTTTAAAAATTACAAAATATTCAGAAAGGATGCTGACGATGGCTTGATAGCTCATGGTGGTGTAGCTATTCTTACCAAGAACGACTGTTTTGTTTCGCAACTTAACATTAATTCCAACCTACAAGTTGTGGCCGTGGAGATAAAATACCCTGTTCAGCTAACTATTTGTTCAATATACCTACCTGAATTTAACTGGACTGCACATGATCTCACCGAGTTAATTATACAGCTCCCACACCCCTTTATACTATTGGGAGACTTTAATGCCCATAATCAACTATGGGGTTCACTAGAAACCGATCAGGCAGGCCGATGTGTTGAACAGCTACTAGAAAGCGATGACATTTGTTTATTAAATACTGGGTCGCCCACCCATTTCTCTTCCAGATTTGGTACCTTCTCAGCAATAGACCTCTCAATATGCTCAACGTCTTTAATTTCTTCAATAACATGGTTTGTCGATTCTGACCTTCACCATAGTGACCATTTTCCTATCCTATTAAATTTTGTAAACTTGCAACAAAATATCTCATATTTACCTGAAAAATGGTTGATACATAGAGCGGACTGGGACATATTTAAATCATTATTAACGTCCTTTTGTCAAAACGATCGTTACAGTACGGTTGACGAAATTATTGGGTTGATTGGTTCTGTTGCTGATCTATGTATTCCAAAACGCAGCGCTGGTATTCCAAAAAAAATCCCTGTTCCGTGGTGGTGCGACAAGGTAAAAATTGCAGTAAGAGAAAAGAAGAGAGCATTACATAAGTTTAAACGTCAACCTACACAGGAAAACTTAATTGCCTTTAAACAAAAAAGAGCTGTATGTCGTAGAGCAATCCTGGCCGCTAAAAAGAACTCATGGCAAAGCTATGTATCATCTCTTAATAAAGATACGCCCTCAGCAGAAGTTTGGAGGAGAATTAGGTCCATGAAAGGACATGCCAAATCTATTGCGATTCCATTTCTCTCTATAGGCGATAGAATAATATCTAATAAGAGGGACATTGCTAACGTCATAGCACAAAATTTTGCACGCTCATGCAATGAAGATATTGCGGGAAACACTGACACCCTTGACATTGGATTTGACACTTTTGATGTTCTACCGTACAATTGCTCGTTTACTATAGAGGAACTGGAATATGCAATAACTAAATCCAAGAGCAATACTCCAGGTCCCGATGAAATTCCAATAGACCTCATTAAACATCTACCTCAGGATATGAAACACAAACTTTTGGACTCCCTAAATATTGTATGGCAAGGCGGCAACTTTCCTGAGCTTTGGCATAGGGCAATCGTGATTCCAATCCCTAAAATAAAACACCCAACAGAACCTTCACATTACAGGCCGATAGCACTTACGAGTTGCATCGCCAAGTTACTTGAAAGAATGGTCAATTATAGACTGTGTTGGTTACTAGAACAACGAGGATTACTGGCTCGATATCAGTTTGGTTTCAGGAAAAACCATTCAACTACTGATGCAATAGTGTTCATAGAGAATGCGATTAACAACTGTTTTCTGCACAACCTGCATGCTTCTGCTGTCTTCATTGACATAAAAAACGCATTCAACACTGTTCAACATTGTGATATACTTCGTCAACTTTATGACTGGGGACTGCGAGGTAATCTACCCATATTCATAGAACAATTTCTAAAAAATCGGGTCATCAATGTTCAAGTCGGTGTCACAATATCTGACCCTTACCCATTAAAGCACGGAACCCCTCAAGGCTCCCCACTAAGTGCCACTCTGTTTTTAGTAGCCACCAACTCAGTGTTATCTGGTATCAGCACATCTTTATGCTATTGTGCGTACGCAGACGACATTGTTCTCTTCAAGATAAGCAATTCAAGCAAGGTTATTGAAGATTCACTACAAATCGGCCTTACAGAGCTTTCTCGAGCATTGAAGACACGTAACCTCTTAATATCAACCACTAAGACTAAATCAATGCATTTTTGTAGAAAAAGATCTACTTGTACCCAAGTTCCTGTATTTACACTGGCGGAACAGCGGATAGAAAATGTCCAAACTTTTAAGTATCTGGGCATAGTGTTAGACAGAAAACTCACCTGGAAAGCGCATATCGACCAACTTGTTTCTTCTGTTAAGAGAACGCTTAATATAATTAAAAGTTTAGCTCACACCAGCTGGGGATCCGATAGAAATACTCTTTTACTTCTTCACAAGAGCCTTGTGCTTTCCAAAATCGATTACGGGTGCGTGGCGTATGCTTCCGCGAAGCCTAGCAGATTAAAACCATTAGATGTTGTACATAACCGAGGTATTCGGTACGCCATAGGAGCTTTTCATACCTGTCCTACTATGAGTCTCTATGCAGATTCTGGTTTGCTACCTTTAAACTTAAGAAGAGAAAAAATCATCGCTTCTTATCGAATCAGATTGCATATGTGTGCTGGACATCCTGTTCTATCTCTTTTCAAAGATGCCACGTTTTTTACTCGGTATAGAGAAGAACAGACAAGACACAAGTCCTCTGCATTCCGATCAGATGCACTAATACGAACGCTACACCTACCAGAGCATACTCTACATTTATATGAAACATCAGAGCCAGAGCCACCGTGGTTAGTCAACGTACCTGAAATTAGATTGGATTTGCAACAAGTCAATAAAGGAGAAGTAAATTCAGTCGTACTTAAGCAACTGTATCTGTCGCTGGCACAAGATTATGGTAATTACCACTTTCTTTTTACCGATGGCTCCAAGTCTGACATAGGTACTGGATACGCTATAGTCTATGGAAATCTAACCATCAAACGTTCTCTCCCTTCCTATACTAGCGTGTTCACTAGTGAATCGTTTGCAATACTATCAGCACTACGTTTATGCATGGAAGCTAATCACTCTGCATTTGTCATTTGCACTGACTCCTTATCAGTTTTGGAGGCTTTAAAGAATCGTTTTGCAACAGACCCGATTATTGTAAACATAAGAGCCATATGCCACCAACTGCTAGATTCCAATAAAAAACTCACGTTTATATGGATACCGAGCCATGTGGGAATTATTGGAAATGAAAATGCAGACTCCGCCGCAAAAGATGCTGCAAATGGTGTGAACGTTGTCACTGATGAAACTTGTAATATGAGGGACCTGCAGCTATTAATTAAACAACGAATGCTATCCAAGTTTCAAGATCGGTGGAACGAGTGTAATACATACCTCAAAACGTTTCTACCTGAATTGGGGAGATTTTCATATCCCCTTGGTTTATCGAGGAAAAGTCAAGTGGTGTTAACCAGAGTTCGAACCGGTCACACATGCCTAACCTCCAAGCATTTATTACAAGCCGAAGATAAACCAATATGCAATGAATGCGGCGTGTCACTAACAGTGGATCATATATTGCGAGAATGCAACCAGTACCGAGGGATTCGAATGGCATTCGAGGGAGAAGAATTAAAAAATATAGACAGTGCTGTTCTCATACACTTTCTTCAGCAAGCTAACCTTTTCGCTCTAATTTAGACCAAATGCAAGAACTATTTATAGGGGTTAATAGCCAAAGCAGCTGATACCCCACAAACAATTAAAAAAAAAAAAAAAAAAAAAATTCTAAATGTTTTTGACAATGTTAAAAAACGTGTGAGATTGCGTCTAGAGAATAATGGTGAACATTTCGAACACTTATTGTAATGTAATGTAATTAGTAATTAGTTACAGCAATATGTATACGATAAGATTAACTTAAATTTTATAACTTATTTGCTATAATTATATTGTTCTTATTCAAAACTTGAAGGCGTTTTAATTTGGATTAATTTTCGCACCTTGTAGTGAATGCATTTCATTAAAATCTGTTAAAAATTGTTGTTTTCTTTGTGTGCATTTAGTGCACATCCAACAAAATTTTAAAAATGTAATTTCAGTTTCATCATTATGAAACCTCACCAGACATGTTTGAAGTTACGCCACTGGATAATTGAAATATTAAGTGTCGCCAACTGCCACGAATCGTGTATAATGTGTTGCCTATATGGCGTGATCACGTGGTTTGAAATCATTGTTGATGTCCCTGCAGTAGTAATGCAGTAGCACAGCTATAACCAGCACGGAATCCCGACTGATTAACCGGCAGCAAGTTATGATTATTTAAATAAAATCTTAGCTGGCTATCCATAACCCTTTCAATAATTTTAGAAAACGTGGGCAAAATACTTATAGGCCTTAGATCTTTATAATCCATTGGGTCAGATACTTTAGGTATTGGACAAATAATAGACATTTTTCAAGTTTCTGGAAAAACGCTATACTCTAAACAATAATTAATAATATGAGTAATGTAAGGGATTAAAAATGGACAAGCTAAATTTATAATATCAATCCCGATACCATCCGCACCCACAGATTTAGATGCAATATCTGCAATTATTCTACCCACTTCATTTTCAGAAATTAAAGCAAAAGAAAACCAACATTATGGAGTTTTGTGTTATCATTATAAAAATTAATTAAATCTTGATCAGAATCAATTAAAATATCACGCACTGCATTTACAAAATGGTTATTTAAATCATTAACATTACATAAACGACGCGGAAGTTCATTTTTTTTAGTTTTATTATAGATGTTTTATTTTTCAGATCTTTCCATAACGTTTTATTGTTACTGGTATAAATTCTATGCTCTAAATAAGCTCTTTTTTGTGATGGCAATATTAACTGTATTTCTCAACATTTTATAGTAATTCCAGTGGTGAATATTTCTTGTGTTTTTAAATCTTCTAAAAGCATTGTCTCGCATTTTTTGCATTAATTTAACAGTATCCGTCAACCACGGAGCTGCAGCCTTTGAAAATCTAGCAACTTTAATTGGGGCATGAAAATTAAACAAATTGAGAAGATTTTCATTAAGAAAATTGACTTTCTCGTCGACATTATTTATGTTAAAAATTTGTCCCAAGGAATTAGCTCTAAATTCGCAGTAAATACAGTTTTATCGAAATTTTTAGTCTCTGTAAGTTCGGATGCATGGCCTGGGTAATGCCGTACTGACATTGATTTTACAAAAAATTAAAAAATGGTCTGAGAGGCCATGTAAACCCACAACACCAGAATCGGTAATAATTTCTATATTTGATACAATTATTAAATCTAATAGCGTCTGTGAAGTTGATATAACACGCGTAGGTTCCTTTATAATTTGTCTAAAGTCGAACACATCAAGAAATTTTTTAAAGTAATCAAATCTTGGTGTGTTTACCTTCAGCAAATCGATATTAAAGTCACCAGTACAAATTATATTATCACACAAAGGTATTACATGAGCTAAGACATCTTCAATGGCATTAATAAAATTGTGTACATTCACAGTTTCAGGTCTATAACCAACACCCACACCAAGCTTACTTGTTCCAATTTTTAATAAAATCCATAGTAGTTCAAAATTGGCGGTATCATAATAATACTGCGTATATTGAAGATCTACTCTAATGTAAAATGCTACACCACCGCCTCGTGCATCTCTATCTCGACGTAATAAATTGTATCCTTCAATGTGGACCACCTGATTCGGAATATTATATTCGATAGCCATGTCTCCGTCACGGCAATAACGGCGTAATTTGCTCCAAGCACATGATCCCTAGAAATATCAAAACTAGTAAAGAAAGACCTTACATTTATTTGTGCAATAGAAACAGCAGTCATTCAAAATAAATATTAAACTGCGTGAAAACAATGCTACGCAAATAGAATAGTTAATATATAGGTAAAGTGTATCTATAACTAACAAGAAAAAAACCTAAAAAAATGCGAATTGATATGTTTTGAAATAAAGGAATTTATTGCAAGCTGCGCCTGCAAACATGCTAATATAAATCAAAAATTGAAATAGCACAATTTACTGGCGAATATTATTTAATTCATCTCGTGTTGATACCACATGCACCTTATCACACCAGATTTTTATTATTGATTTTGGTAGTACTTTTTATGTTGTTTTCACTTATAATTACACGAGAACTTTTTTTTGTGGAAGTAAATTTGACATTTTAATGAGAATTTCGTTGCTTGGCAATTTAACGAAAAAAACTGCCTCTGAAAAAATTACGACTCCGAAGGACGAGTAACTTTTTCTGGCAGTTTTTTGAGTTGAATTGCCTAAAGGCAAGGAAACTCGAATTATAAATGTTAAGTTTACTTCGATAAAAAAAAAGGTTGTGTGTAATTCGGTACGACAATTTAATGAATACATATTTAATTTACTTATTAGGTCCTTAGCAACTCTGCTAGGCTTACTAGAATTCAACCGTTTTAAAAGTTAGGTTCCGTTTTGTCGCTGGAAAAGTTAGGGCAAACTTTTGCCGCTGTCATAGTTACAAAAAAAACGCGGCTTAGGGTATTTTTAGTGTATGCATTAAATTGTCACTTATAATTACACGTGCGGTTTTTTTGTCGAAGTAAACTTGATATTTGAATGAGAATTTCGTTGCTTGGCAATTTAACGAAAAAAGCTGCCTCTGAAAAAATTACGAGTCCGAAGGTAACGTTTTATGGCAGTTTTTTGAGTTGAATTGCCTAAAGGCAAGGAAACTCAAATTATAAATGTTAAGTTTACTTCGATTAAAGAAAAATCTCGAGTGTAATTCGGTACGACAATTTAATGAATACATATTTAATTTACATATTAAGTCCTTAGCAACTCTGCTAGGCTTACTAGAATTAAACCGTTTTAAAAGTTAGGTTCCGGTTTATCGTTGGAAAAGTTAGGGCAAACTTTTGCTGCTGTCATAGTGGCAAAAAAACACGGCTTATGGGATTTTTAGAGTATGCATTAAATTGTCAATGATATCAAATTTGCAATATGTTACATCTGAAAAAAATCGAAAAAACGGTCTTCAAGTTTACATATTAAAAACCAATGAAATGAGCAAAATAAATCTAGCTACCTACGTTTGACGGAAAGTCATTGATGGCACAATAGTTTTTATTGAAATGTAAAAAAACCATTTAAAAATACAATTATAAATGTATTATCAAGTCCATTCAAAGTTAATAATGACGATGACTGTCTCGCTTAATTGTACCATTTTTATTAATAAAATAGTTCGCTAAAGGTAAATTCTAATTTAGAAAAAAACAAAGGACGGTTATTTTGTTATGACATTTACAAATTGTTTAATTCTGACATGTAACTAATATTTTTTTGGTTTATCCACCGGTAACTAGATTTATTTTGCTCATTCCATTGGTTTTTAATATTTAAATTTTAAGGCCATTTTTTCTCGATTTTTTACTTGCTTTTACGATAAAGAAAGTAGTGGATTCACCCCAAAAATTCTAAATTGAGTTTTCAACAGATCTTCACATTTTAGAGTCCCCTGAACCCAAAAAAACACGTTTTTGTTCATTGGTCTGTCTGCGTGTCTATCTGCTGTGTCTGTCTGTGAACAGAATATCTCAAAAACGAAGAGATATGACGTTGAAACTTCATATAAAAGTTTTGTCTACTATCTATATGCTACAGCAAGCTTTTGGAGAAAATCGCATAACCGGAAGTATGGTGTTTACTCTTGTGATTTTTCAGTTTTTTCGATTTTTTCAAAAACGGCTCTAACTATTTTTTTCAAACTTGAGATTTTTATTACATTTTTAATGTGTATTGATGTGAGATAGGTGATTTTCAAGTTGAATACCTGTAAATTGGGTTTCTTTTATTTTTTTATTGTTTTTTTAATAACTCCTATTTTGAATAGAACACCCGGTATATTATTACATTTTTGAATTTGGCTTAAAATATTAGAAATTTTCTTTCTCTTCAACTAACGCTCTATTTTGTACGGTTTCTGTAGAATGTGTAATGTTTGACAAATGCTTAAAAATTTAAAATCAAATTTTTGGCTAATTATAAGATCACTGTGTTCGTGTATCACACCAGATTTTTTCAAAGGGAATATATTGAAAATTTGATACCGTTCAAAATGGGATAAAAAGTACATACTACCAAAATCAACAATAAAAAATATAAGTTGTTATTTAAAAAATAGTCGATGACGTCATATCATGAAAACAAATTACATAAGAAACTGAAAATCAGCTGAAAATATTCCCTATGGTCAAAATCGCTACACCCCTTCGAGATATTTTCACAAAAATGAATATCAACGAAGTTAATTAATTTATCCCTTACCTTATTTCCACACTATACCGGGTGACAATGAGATTAGGGCCACGCTTATATCTTGTTTATTTATGAATCTATTTAGATAAAATTATATACCAAGATACTAGACTTAATTTCTGATTGACCGATAGATATAGTCATAATGGCTGACTTCCGGTTTTACCAGAAATGATACTAACTTTGATTTTTTAAATGGAACACCCTGTATATTTTATGTTTTTCTGAATCTACGAGTCAAATTACATATAATAGTCTTGCCAAATTTCAATTTTTGTAAACAAACAAATTATTTTTTCAATTTTTAATTTTTACCATAGAAGGCCTTGACTTGGTAAAATATATTCTAATTGACTCTAGCAACTATTTTATCAATAAGGGCAATAACAAACCTGTAATAAAAGAATATAATTTGCTAAACTCGTTTTTTAAGAAAGTCACTTTTTTTTAAATGGCACCTACTAAGGGCCATCTTGCCATTAGATAGAAAATGTAATTACCAATCTAACGATATGCATCATGCACAACTTTATCTGTATCTGAAACTGAAAATTAATTAATTATTTTTTTCAATATTTTTATGTAATAACTAATAATACCTAATCAAATTTGGCAACACTGTTGTATGTAATTTGAGTCGTAGATTCCAAAAAACATAAAACATATAGAGTGATCTATTTAAATAACCAAAGGTAGTGTCACTTCCGGTTTCAGCGGAAGTGACACTAACGTTGGTTTTTTAAATAGATTTAAAAAAATTATTAATTAAATAATTTTCAGTTTCAGATAAAGATAAAGCAATGCATGATGCATATCGTCAGATTGGTAATTACATTTTCTATCTAATGGCAAGATCGCCATTTAAAAAAAGTGACTTTTCTTAAAAAACAAGTTTAGCAAATTATATTCTTTTATTAAAGGTTTGTTATTAACCTTATTGATAAAATAGCTATTATTAAGAGTTGCTAGAGTCAATTACAATATATTTTTTAAAGTCAAGGCCTTCTATGTTAAAAAAATAAAAATTGAAAAAATAATTTTTTTGTTTAAAAAATTGAAATTTGGCAAGATTATTATATGTAGTTTGACTCGTAGATTCATACAAACATAAAATATACAGGGTGTTCTATTTAAAAAATCAAATTTGGTATAATTTCCGGTAAAACCGAATGTCAGCCATTTTGACTATATCTATCAGCCAATCAGAAACTATGTCTAGTGTCTTGGTATAAATTTTTATCCAAATCGATTCATAAATAAAGAAGATATAAGCATGGCCCTAGTCTCATTGTCACCCGGTATATCCTTCTTATGCACGTATTCAGCAGAAAAAACAACTATGCTATCCAGAACGAATGAAAGTGACTGAAATCAGTGCGGCTATTCCTTTACAAGATTTATTGAACATATTATGTTCTCGTAAGAAGCTGCGTGGCGCAGATGGGTAAGCGTCAGGCTTGCATTAGGCAAGTCCTCGGTTCGAATCCCGCTGGGGTCGGAATTTTTCCGTATCCTTGGCGATTAGAATCGGGCTCAGTGAGACCATTCACAGTTGGGCACCAAATTAACTGTGCTCTACTCAGAACCACAGACTTAAGAGATAGAGTAACAAGGTCAACACATCACCAGGACAATTCACACAATGGTCGCTGCGTAAGCACCAAAGGGGCGCTCCAACTCTGTATCCCGAATCCGGAGCATTGTACCGCCAGATGCCAGCGCATAAAGCACCAGCCTCTACACCGCAAGGTAAATGAGGTTACAGATTATACATACATACATTATGTTCTCGTTAGTTCCTTTAAAACTTAAAAAACTCAATACACACAATAGCGAAATAGTTATTTATGCATCAAGGACCAAAAATTGGCTTTTTATGGACGATGCCTGCAATTGCTGGCCGAGGCGATAGCCGAGGCAAGCAATCAGGCAAGGCCATAAAAAGCAGTTTTCGTCCGAGGTGCATATTAAATTTTTCCGTCGACTGTCATAATTTGAAAAAAAATTAAAGTGAAGTCCGAATTATAAGAGTTGTTGAGGTCGAAAAACGTTTGCGGACAAAAAGCGTTTGCGGACGAAAAGTGTTTGCGGACGAAAAGTGTTTACGGACGAAAAGCGTTTGCGGCTGTAAAGTGCGGCCGTAAAGTGTTTGCGGACGAAAAGCATTCGCGGACGAAAAGCATTTGCGGACGAAAAGTGTTTGCGGACGAAAAATTGATGGTGTCCAAAAAAGTGACATTTTTGGTACGCAAATGCGTCCCTAAAATCACATTTTATAGGGAGGTCGACGGAAAAATTTATTTTTGGCGCAACTTAAAACCCTCCTCCACAAGTTATTTCAGACCTATTAAATTTAAATATCAAATGGAAACGACCGAAAACACATTAAAATAGGCAGAGCAGAAAGAGAAATTTCGAATTTAAAACCATTTAAAATAACCATCAACACTCAAACTTTCGACGGTAAAGTGGTGAACACTTACACTAACAAAAACCTCGAGTCTGGTATGCTCTGTCTATATGGAAGTGTAATCCTACCAATATGAATAATATTAATAATATGGTTCGTTTTGTAATTAATGAAGCAAGTTTGAGATATGGTTTATCAGTACTTCATGCCTGGATTAATAATAATAATAATAATAATCATCATCATCATCATCATCATCATCATAATAATAATAATAAAGGGCTTTATTTGTCCTGATGATATTACATTAATATTTAGAATTACATTTAAAAAAACATGTACATAATGGTACAATACTAGAGATACATCACAAGACTAAATTATAAGAAGGACTAAATGCTCTTCCTCGCGAACCGGTATTTCAGCGGATGTTATGAAAATAAAACAAAGTAGCAATTTAGCACATGCCAAACACAGGTAATAACAGATTACACTTTATTTACTGCTCTGACTGCAACAGATGCCTTACTATTGAACTCAGAAACTATATTATAAGAAAAGGATCTCTCAAAGAGTACGAGTACAGTCTTGTGCATTGGAGGAGTCAATAAACCCCTGTATCTTAAATTCAAATTGTGCACGTCAGTACGAAAGCTTAAAAGTTCGAAAAGATAGGTAGGGACCTTCTTGTTGATAATTTTTTAATACAAGCAGCCTGCTTGCAAGTTACATCTATTTGCCATATTCAACCAATTTACATCTGCCAGTTTGTAAGAAATTTGATCTTTTTTTTAATGCCATAGATAAACCGTAAACATGAATTTTTTGAACGCGTTGTATCCTGTTTCTATCAATCCGATCTAGACAGTTGCCGCAAATCTGACCGCAAAAATTGAAGTGAGATAGAACCAAAATATCAGAAAGCATAATTTTCAGATTAACAATTAAGAGATTTTTATTATAGTCTAAAAGTTTTAGATTGGAATATGCTTTTTGGGTAATATGGGTTTTAAAACGAAGGTTGTTATCCAAATATAACCCAAGATTCCTACCTGCCGCAACTGGTGCAATCCTATTACCATCCACAACAAGATTTAATTCAGTTTCAATTGTTGATTTTAGATTGCGATTTCCAAATATAAAGCATGATTTCACAGAATTTATTTTAAGGCAGTGGTCTTTAGATAAAGTTACTAGATTCTTGAGATTTCTATTTATAAGAGCGGTTGCACTCTGAGTTTCGCTCGGTGAGAAATTAAGATAAAGCTGAGTATCATCAGCATAAAGATGGTATTTAGAAAAGTTAATGGAGTTAAAAAAGTTAGAAGTATATATAGCATAAAGGATGGGGCCCAGAATTGATCCTAGAGGCACACCACACGTGACCTGTCTAGATTGTGAAACGATGTTTAAAATTTTGACCGTTTGTAGTCTACCAAAGAGGTAACTATTAAAAAAGTGCAAAGCACTACCATCAGCTCCTATATGGTGAAGAATTGCAAGTAAGAGCTCATGATTGATCATGTCAAACGCCTTAGAATAATCTAACAGTATTAAAGCGACCATATCACCTTGATCAATGAATTTGAAAATATCATCAGTTAAAGGAGTGTAACTATGTTCTGAGCGAAATCCGGACTTCACAGATGGCAAGACTTTGTATGTGTTGAGGTGAACTCACAATTGAGCGCTCAAGAACTTTAGATAATACGGGCAGGATGCTTATAGGCCTTAAATCGGAAAACTCTGCAGGGGCAGCTTTTTTTAGGAATAGGAATAACTAGGGCTTGTTTCCAAGTTGAAGTTCACGCTCAAAGTGTCTCAAATGTATTTTACATGAAACTGCAGCACGAAAAAAGGTAATTCAGACTCTGTTTTTGAAGATAAATGGATTTAAAAATTGAGAAAGTATTCCAAGCAAGAGACACTTCCAATACAGACAATGTTGACAGACGATTCTTCAGAAACCCCGACAAATCAGCTGAAATTACCGAAATAGACGTTACTTTAATTGAAATATTTGGTATGATTTTAACTGCAATTTCTAGTGGGCATCCAATAAATTATGATATGTTTGAAAAATATGCCCGGGAAACAGCTGAAATTTATGTTAAATTATACAATTGGTACCGTATCCATAAACTTTTGATACGTGGTGCACTGGTAACAAAATTTGCTCTTCTTCCCATGGAACAATTGAGCGAAGTGGCACAAAAAGCGATTAATAAGGATTACAAGACATTGCGTCAGCATCACACATGGAAATCAGCTAGATTAAATACAATCAGTGATCTGCTGAATATGCTATTAGATCAACCGGCTCCAATAATATCGTCCTTAAGAAGTACACCAGAAACATCTAAAACACAACTGTTTCTTGTAGTATTACATATTGAATATTGATAATAATTGAAAATAAACAATTGTGACAACGAATCGTCTTCTGCCAAAGCTGAATCAAATTCCGATGATAGCAGTGATTCTTAAATTCACCATAAATTTATGTCTGCCCTATTTTTGTTTGTTGATTATTTGATGTCTTCAAATTTGCACCGAGGTTTGAGTTTCTACCACAATCTTCATGTCATAATAAAAAAATCTAAATTGTTTCGTCATTTTTATTTTAAATCTCTGAAATTTTTGAGCAAAATAGATCTCAAAATCGAATTCTATAAGGTAAATACTACAAATATCAAAGTTCGTTGATTTTTGGCCAGTTGGAATTTTATAGAATTCTACTTCCTCCCACTGTGGGCCGTCTAAACTTCAAAATCGGAATGTTTCAGAAAAATTCACCGACCATTATAGTGTCCATATTAATGAGACCTTCGGAGATGGTAAAATAGATGAACCCGGAACCTTTAAAGACAAACAAAGTCAAACTCAGTGGCCCGCCATTTGGACGGAAAACATGTAGGATAGAAAGAAGGCGGCTTTTCCTTGGATTGACTCCAAAGCAGGTATATTAGAATGTAAAATATGTTTTGAGGTAAATAATGTGGGGGTCTTCAAACAAATTTTGACATTTCAAACAAAAGTCCTATGAATTAAGTGATTGATCGTATAAATGCAGCACACCATGAGTCAACAATAGCTACTTAAGTAACAAGGAATGTAAGGACCTATTAATATTTGAGGTAGGCAAGTACAAGCCAAGACGAAGTCGCGGCTTCTTGCCTGCCGAAAATGTTAATGGGCGATACATTCCGATTTATCTTAGTAGATTTTTCCCGCTGCTTATCGAAATTTTCCTAGATTTTTGAAAAAATCGTTTGGTTTGTCACCTGCCACCAGGATTAGTTTTCATGAGTCGTGTTACCTGTGAGTGCCACATGTCACATAAACACTTGCAATTTCTAAACAAAACGTCTAAATCTGCATCTTGCAATTTTATTATCCTAGGAACTTAATAATAATATTAAGTTCCGTTGTCAAGGAAAAGCAGCAAACAAATATAATCATCGACTTACACGTTTTGTTACTAAGGCTGTATCACTGACTTACATGATCAGCAGCGGGAAAATGCTATTTATTTCATACTAATGTCAAAAATGACATTTTCGGATTATTTATGGTACAAAAAATGGAACATTAAAGTCAGTACTTTAAAGTAAAATATTAAAGTTCAAGTACTTTAAAATTATACGTCAGTTTTGACATGAAATTTGAAACTTTTTATTTAAAATTCATTAAACTTGCAGTATGAAATAAACCGTTGTATTCACCACGAACGAAAAGTGTTTTTAAAGGTCCTCGCAAGTAATTCCGCCCTCGGCTGACACCTCGGCCGTAAACAACTTTCTCGCCCTGTAAAATGTCACTTTTCGTTCTAGATAAATAAACTACTATTTTAGGTCAGCATATTTTATTGCTTCGAACGACCGACCATATAACGATCATTTTGGTTTACTTCAACTGCAAAAATTAAATGGAGTAGACATCGGCGTAGACCTTCACTCAAGGTACAGTGCAGTACAAATTATAGATTTTTCAGTCATTCATGATCTATAGCCTCTTTTACCTTTCGGTGTCGAGGAAAGGAAATTAAGTTACGAATTTTACGCAAGATTAAGGAAATTTCCGGGAAAAAATCACTTATTACCGATGAAGCCACCAGCATCAGTTCTGTGGCGACCAAAGCATTTTCATACTTGGCGGCCAGGACGCAACGGACGTTAGCCCCCAAACGACGGAAAGAAAACCGATCGGCTACCCTTACCGCCAAGGGCTCAAGCGTGGGAGTCGACCACCAACGGGCGAAGCTACCGGTCGTCACGCGTGCCTTAACGAAAATACTCCTGTAACTTTTGCAACACGTTGAATGTAAAATTTTGTAAATAAATTAGTTCACGTGCCTGGTTTTTATATAAAGTAAATACTAGGTATCTACTAAAGTTCTAAATCAGTGATAATTAGTAAGTAAAGCCCCAAAGCACTTTATTTTTAGACCTAGTTGAGCTTGCTGACCAAAACCCGACTCTGTTTTTAGCAGTGCACCAAAGTGCCTTGAACAATATGGCTTTGACAATGAGTATTTAAAATAAAACTTACGAGAGTCAAAAGAATGTGCAGAAGCGCTTAATGTTCAAATGAATAAGATAGGCAGATTTTTTAGCACGAGATGAGTAGCTAGAAGTTTCCGTACTGCTTCAGCTGTATGGCTTGGTTACCAAGCCTTAGCCAACCACTTTTCCAAAGCAATGATTGACCCTGTTGAAAAAAGCAAGTATAATGGTTTGTTGAAGAGGCTGACTTCTCGTAATTTTTTACTAAACTTAGCCTTTAATTCGACTTGCTTGCTGAATTGGCTTTATTGTCTGAAAGTCTGGAAAACAGAAGCACGTCTGTTGCATTTGCAGACAAACTGATACATAGATCAGTCAGATATCTGGAATCTTTAAAGGAAAATCCAGGGACAAGAGTATTGCAAGCAAAAGTCGCCATAAAAGAAGGTAGCTTTGCTTCTGTTAATTAAATAATGATCCAAAAATCGTATCATTCAATGGCCAGCAATTGATTTCTAGTGTAATCAATAACTTAAAATACAGAATGTTTGCGACTAGCTCAGACGAAGTTGAGTACGAGGAGCTTTTAGATGTCTTTAGAGCTTTGGAACCCAAGTACTGTCGAACTGAGATTCCTGCTAGGTTTGGCCAAACTCAAGTAGAGCGGCTTTGCAAAATATTTAAGTTGAACATCAACAAAGCTGTGATTGTCTACAGGGATTACTTGGACAACAGCAGATAGGTGCCTGATGGACCGCAAGAACTACCAAACTGCACTAAAATAATATCCTGCAGTACAGCTGACTGTGAACTGTTTAAGCAGCATGCAACTTCCGATTTTACTGTAGAAAATGTGATGGATCACTTATATTTTACAACCGAAATTTTAGACGATATTGTACACCAATCAAATGTATATGCTATACAAAAAAATCCAAACAAACCGTTAAATATTACTACCGAGGAGCTCCACCATTTTTTGAAATGTTACTTTATATGTCTATTTTTGGGTTACCATGCCACATAATGTACTGGGCCGTGAACACCCGGATAGGTCATGTTGCCAATTGCCACAAAAGTGGGAGGAAATCAAACAAAATTTATTTCCTCTTGCTTTGTTAAGCGGTCATTACTGTCGTCTGAACTGACTCGGTAAATGAGTCTTTACAGCCCAGGTGCCTGTAAAATGCTGCCATCGCGACGTGATAAGCACCTTTTTTTCTAATAATCACATCCTTCACTAATCACTAATATTAATTTTTAGGATGTTCCTCAAGAGGAATTAAAACGTAAGCGGCTCGCTTGCAATTAGCCTTTATTGGGGCTCACCGGATTACAGGGCTCGCTCCTATGTCGCTCTGCCTGCGAATTACCCGGCTCGCCCATAAAGGCTAATTTACTAAGCTTGCCATGTAAATAACTATTACATGCAAATGATAATAACAATTTGCCGAATGATAGGAATGATCCAGAATGAGCGTTTACGACGCAACCTACCCGTTTCCGACAACTTACCCTGTACTTTATGCCAGAAAGAGTTCACTACCGTAAAACCTTACAACTTTGCCCAGACGCAATGTCGTAAACAATATTTTATATGTGTCCCTCAATGAATGAGACACCGATTAGTCATAGATTCCTTACGCCATAATAAATCGATTAAACCCAATACACCTTAGTACAAAATCCCTTCAGTAAAAAGTTAATAGGGCCTTGAAGTTAATTTTTTATTTTTTTGTTAATTTTCACAAATCTAGAGATACCGATATTAATTTAGGTATACATACTTACTATTATGTACTGCACTAATACGAAAAATTTCTTAAATTAGCCTTGACTGTAAGGAGCAATTTACCTATCTTTCTAAACTTTTTTTTGCTCTAACTTCGTTATCTGTAACATTTTTTGAAAATAACGTACTCTTAGTTCTTAAGCCTAAAAGCAATCGTTTAGCTTAAAATGCCCATCGAAGGTTTTTAGTTGTCATTAAGGTGTGCAATTATCGAGTAGCCATGATCACAAAAACAATGGGTAATGATTGAAATCTAGTAAACAACAACAAGAAATCAATTAATGACCTTGGTGATATCAGTTTTTTGTCTTTTGTGCTTACGAAACTGCAACATAATGAACCTTTCAGCATTCGAGGATTCGTTATGTAGCGGCATTTTCTTAAACATAAACGAACAAATTCTTATGTCACTAATGCCATTAATTGATTTATCATTGTTTTTTACTGCATGACCATTGTTTTGGTGATCATGGCTACTTGATAATTGCACGTCTTAATGACAACCAAAAACCTTTGATGGGCATTTTAAGGTAAACGGTTGCTTTTAGGCTTACGAACTAAGGGTACATTATTTCTCTGTTTTTAAATTCTATTTCAGATAATAACTTAAAATTTCACGAAAAGTTACAGATAGCGAAGTTAGAGCTAAAAAAAGATAGGTAAAGTGCCTCTTACAGTCAAGTCTAATTTATGAAATTTTTTTAATGCAGTACGTATACCAAAATTCAAATCAATATCTCTATATTTGTGGAAATTAACCAAAAAAATACAAAATTAAAAATTAAACTTCAAGGCCCTATAACTTCTTACTGAAGGGACTTTGTACTAAGGTATATTAGGTTTAATCGATTTATTATGACGTAAGGAATCTATGACTAATGGGTGTCCCAAAAAGAATGGGACACTGTAAAATTGAGGAGTTTGCAGCAAGAAGGACGCAGCTCCATTTTTTTTAGAAAGTTGAGGTTATGACCTAGTCAGGTTTTACGAAACATTTGCTATAATTTGGTGCAAGAACGACGCAGATCCGATCACCGCCCTACCTTAACTTATCAAAATAGGAGATGCATCTTATAGCGTTTGGTGCAAGAAAGATACAACTCCCGGAGCTACCTCTCTCTTGCATCACACGTGCGTTTCATATTGTTTTGACAGCCGGCAAGTAGCATGCAAGTAGTTGGTGTAGCTACGTTTCAGTTTTGCTGTCGTTGAATGCAGTGTTTTTATATTCTTAACTGTTTATAATAGTGTGTCATGGAGCAAGAAATGGATAGTGAATCTGAACCATATAGTGGCGGTTCTAGTGACGAATATGTGGCAGAAACTGATATACATGATAGTAGTACAGATGACGGCGAAGATTTTGAGGTTAAGCAGAAAAGAAAGTCGGTAAATAAATCCCAGTGGGCGCGAAACCGTAGAAAGAAAATGTTAGCCAGTGGAAAGGAACATCGTAGTACAGCAAATAAAATAAGGGGCCCTAGAGTGACTGGAAATGATTGCAAATGTAAATTTAAATGTTTCGAGAAGGTCAATGAAGAAGATAGCAAAGCGGTTTTAGCAAGTTTTAACAAAATCGGGGAAAAACAGATGCAGGATACTCATCTTTGCGGGTTAATAGGTACTTCTGCAGTTGCCCGTAAACGCCCCAAATCAGGAAATGGTCGAGACTGGACAGTTTCTCACAACTACAATGTAAGTCTTACTTTTATCTTTAAAATAATATTTTATTTAATGCCATTATTGATCTTAGATACGCATTGGGAGGAAGTGTAGTAGAGTATGCAAGAAAGCCTTCTGTGCAATTCATGGTATATCTTCCAAGAGAGTTGACCGTCTGGCAGCGCACTTCAAAAAGGAAAGCGTTACATCTCCCACTAGAGATGGGCGGAACGATGCGTTAGGTGGAACGTTCCACACGGTCTCGTTCCGAAAAAATACCGTTCCAAAATAACTTTCTTCCGGAACGAGGGAACCAAATGACATAACTGGTTACGACGTCATTCTAGAACGTTTATTATTATTTTATTAGCGACATATTAATAAGGTGTTTTTTTAAATTCATTTTAAGTATTGTTATAATATTCTTGTACCTAAAGAAATATTAGTGAGATTGAGAAACATGTACACTTGTTTTTAAAAAATAAACTTGTTAGATTTCTTTAGTGAAACTCTTATATTCATGCCTTGATGAAATTTCTATTTATATCAAAATTTTAAACTGTTCTTATTTTTAGTTCTATCAGTAAATAACGACTATTATTATTAGTCCAGTCATTATAATATTTTAGGTTACAAAAGGTCATGAAGTTTTGAAACTTGGCAGGAATGTCGACCCATATGCCCTAACTATGGCTCTTAATTTGCGACCTCGGGAGGTCGCCGCTCGCGCCGCCATCTTGGAAAAATGGCGCCCAAAAACAGTTTTTGGCGTTTAACTCCGTTCCTGTTAATCCTATGCAAAAAAGTTCTGATGATAAATTAAAGAGAATAAAATTTGCTGCTAAACAATACTAATAATATTTTTTTGTCAGATCGTTAGCTTTCGAGTTAAAGGGCTTAGAACTAAAACGAACATTTTGAATTCGCAAAAAATCTGTATTTTCAACAGTTTTTTTACATTAACCACAAATTAACTTATCTATAGTTTGTTGTACAGAAACATTATTAAAACCAATACATATTGCAACTCGTTTCTACACCACCCATGAGGTAGAGTGCATCGGCGCGTTTTTTTACGTGGTTTCCCCAGTAGGCCTAATCCACAATCGAATTGATTACCTACTTGCTTTTCCGCAGCTTTGCACGTTGCGATAGTTTTGGCGCAAATGATTTTTTAGAGTCACCAGCCTCTTCTTCTTCTCTTTCATTCTCCTCGTACATTTGTAAGGAGTCAAGAATATCTGCAGCCTCATTGTCGTCCTCTTCGTCAGAATCTTCCACAATGTCAGGAATGTTTTCACAAGCTACACCATTGCAATAGAAAAAGGGTGCCGAACATTTTAACTCGATCTTCCGACACCCGCATGCCGTCCCACAGCCTCTTTTACATCTGCAAGAAATTGACTGGAGAAGTATGTCGGAGGCTGGCTGTTGTGTTGTGCGAACAACATTAAGCCCTGTTCTTGTTTTCTGCCAACCGTATTCCTCCGGGTTTTTCGTAATGCCATTCCACATCTGAACTTGATGATATGTCCGTAGGCAATGCTGACGTGCAGAATCTTCTGTCGGAGGCAGGGAGGTAAGGTTAAATTTGTTTTTGGAAAGAGCCTTCACAAAACATTCGTATTGGAGGGAATCCAATGAGTCGTTTTCATGCGATGCACTGCAGCTGTAGCGAGAGCATTAACGTCTGCTTCTGGATGCTGAAAGATTTTAATAGTATTAGCCAACTTGTCGTTTTTTTTAAGGAGGTTGAAAAATTTGATTTTCCCCTGGTTGAACAGAGCACAGGTGGTATCGCAGCCACTGAATGCATGGAGAAACTGAAAATTCTTCGCTACGGTATCCTTGTAGTTGAGGCTTTGCCCAGAAAATATCTGTTCCGCAATCTTTTCTCTGGCTGGTTTCCGCAAAAAAACATTGGCATGATCTCGTGCCCTTGCGGTTAACGGAACCAATAGATCTATGTCTTCCCCTACAACATAAACAAACGGATATGAAGAGAACATATCGAGCGCTGTTTGGACTATGAGCAAATCCGCATCCTCCACGGATTGCTTTACTGTATAACCATGCTCTTCAAACTTCTTCATTAACATAGGAATTAAACGCCTTTTGTTCGAATCGGTGGGCAGAAACTTTTCTTGCGAAACAGTGGAAATCATTGCTTCATCGAAAACGCTATCAGCGCAGGTTTGCGACCTGAAACATCGATGTCTTTCCGCGCTTTTCGTGCTCATGCTATCGAAGTTATCCGGATAACCGTCAAAAACTATACATGCGTTTGATCCTTAGTGCCGCTTAACGTATTCCACATAAAGTATACAAATTGTTCCGAACGAATCGTTGCTATGCCATACCACTCGGTGCAACAAAAATCCACCATCCAGAAATGAAAGCTTCGGCTCTGTTGTTCAGGTGGATCAACGGGCATGAATGCTTTGAACAAAGAAGATTTGGTTGGTACTCAGTATGGTCTCTCTTTATCTCGCGCAGATTTGAAAACGTACATGCGGTAGCGGTTTACATGCGTTCCAACGTGGAAATTAATATTCTTCGGCGGATACAAACAACTGGCATTGTGCATGTGTGTAAACGTAACCCAACGTTGTAAACATGACAGCATATGACGACATTTACCATAATATAACAAATATCGTAATATGCTGTCACTTTAACAACGTTGTTCCACCTTAACACAAGTCCAATGACCAACTTTCCGCATTGTCCATGTCGAGTAGATCCGCCCTATTGGGGACTTTCATTGGAACAGTGCATGGTGTTGGGGTCCCACGTGTCATTGTATGTAATGGATATACTAGTAATTTTGTTAGGTAAAAATAGATAAAGTGAAAAAATTCGTGTGAAAACGCAGTTTTTTCGCGAATTCGAAATTTTCGCTCTACTTCCCATCCCGCTAACTCGAAAACTATCAATCTGACGAGAAAATGTTATTAGTGTTGTTTTGTAGAAAATATTATCCTCTTTAATTTATAATCAGAACTTTTTTGCATAGGATTAACAGGAACGGAGTTATACCTCAAAAACTGTTTTCGGGCGCCATTTTTCCAAGATGGCTGCGCGAGCGGCGACCTCCCGAGGTCGCAAATTAAGAGCCATCGTTAGGGCATATGGGTCGACATTCCTGCCAAGTTTCAAAACTTCATGACCTTTTGTAAGCAAATCCGTTTTATTTCCTTTTAATGACTGGACTATATGCTGAAAAATTAATTAATTTGTCGTTATACATTTTACAATAAAATTAGCATTTATAATATTTTACAATTGTGCGTTGCTATCAATGAAAAAACATAACGTGAAAGAAGCGTTCCCAGTTCCGTCCTTCCTTGCGGAACCGGGAGGATGGAATGTGGAACGGAAATCGTGATTAGTTCCGAGCAGCGACGCTTAACCAACACTAACACGTCTGTTTGTGTTGCGTTCTTCTCGTTTTCACCGTTTCAGTTTTATTCCGTCGTTCCAAAATAACGTGTTCATCCTATGTTAGGAACGCTCCGGTACGTTGCAAAAAAATACCGTTCCGAAAGAACGTTCCGTGCGGAACGACTCATCTCTATCTCCCACCGATGGTCGCGGAAAACACCATAATAGGCCTAACTCTATACCTCCGGAAATAGTGGAACAGGTTGACTCTCATATTCGTAGTTTTCCAAGAAGATCCTCTCACTATAGCCGTCAGAAGAATAATAAAAAAATGTATCTATCACCTGAATTAAATATAAAGATGTTATACGAATTATATTTAGAAAAATACGAGAAAGAAATGTTCGAAATATATGGCGTAAAAGACAAAAAACATCTATTTCGCCCAAAAATCACGTACGATTTCTACTTCAGATATTTCATTTGGAAGTCCAAGATCTGATACATGCAAACTATGCGATGAGCTTGAAATTAAATTAAAATTACCACTTTCTGAAGAAGAACTTTCCCCGATAAAATGTAATAAAAACTTGCATTTATCCAGAGCTGAAGTGTTCTTTGAAGACCTAAAGCAAAAATGCGAAGAGGCAAGAAATAATGCCGAGGTTGAAGTACTATGTTTTGACCACCAACAAAACGCGCCTTTGCCAAAAGTACCTTCTGGGGATGCATTTTATCTGAGACAGTTATGGGTTTACAACTTTTGTATATACTCCGGAAAAACGGGAATCTCACATTTTTTTATGTACGACGAGATTACAGGAAGGAAAACACCAAATGAGACTATAAGCTTTTTTCATCACAATTTTGAAAACATTATACCTAAAGATGTAAAAGTGCTGTACTTATTTTCGGACAACTGCGCTGTTCAAAACAAGAATAGCAGCCTAGTGCAATATTTATTTACTTGGTAAAAGCTGGCCGATTCGAGACAATACTTCATCGTTATCCCGAACCAGGACACTCATTTTTGCCCTGCGATAGGTCTTTTGGGGGTAGTAGAAAAGGCTTTGCGTAAAGTTGAACGTATATTCACTCCTCAGGAATACATGAAGCACTACGGCAATAGCGGCAAACAGTTTCGGGTTATCCCTGTATCCCAAAATATGATTTTTGACTTTGTGAATCTTTTGAAACCTCATTTTAAGAACACAGTAGTAAACCAGCATCGACAGAAGTTTGCTATAAGCAAGTATAAGCTTATTTTATATGAGAATCAGAACGCCGATCTATAGCACTTTCAACATACAAAAACATAATTTTGATTTGCATGCTCAGCCAGAACTACTGTATACTGACCAGTTGCCACTAAAAAAATTTAAGTACGACAATGTCATGCTATTAGCCAACCAGTATGTCCCGAAAAACGATTTAATTTATTATGAAAGCCTTACGAATCTAAACATGCAGTACGATACCGATACCGAAATGACCGATGATGAAGAAAACAATGACATGTAACCTACACTATTAGTTATGTAACAGTAAGAACATTTATTTTAGAAATAAAGTTTATTTTGCAGATCTTTCATGTGTTTCTTTAGCAGTGTTTTGATTTTTTGGTGCAAGAAAGATGTAGCTCCATAAAAAAACATTATGATGCCCCCCTCCCCCCCTAAATATATTTTTTCAGAATTGTACGGAATTTCAAACTCTTAACATTAGAGCTACATTATCAACAAACAAAATTTTGGTATGTTTTACAGTTACACTTCCATAACGTTTTTTCCGTTTTTCTCAAAACTTTTATTTTCGGAGCTGCATCCTTCTTGCAGCAGGGTCCTCAATTGTCGCAACGGTCGCAAACGCTTCTAAAAACAAGTAACTTCGATGTTCAGTACTGATTTAAACGTGTGCGTAGTAGGCTGCTCTTCGGAATCAGGCAAGGAAATTTACGTAGTTTTTTGGCGGTTTTTAACATGAAAAACTAAGGTCTGCTGTGAGGTTGTTATTCAATATTATTTACCGAAATTTGCTGTAGGTATACTTTAAAGTTTTCTTATCAATGTAATTTTATTTAATTTGAGTTGCATTTATTAGAAAGTCCATATTGGAGATAAAAAGAAATGGGCAATGATGTCACCCAAATTTCCGGTGTTTTTTTTAATATCAATTAGTTATGTTTAGATGCTTTCTTTACCCAAAATAGTAACAATAATAATAATAATAATAGTATTATAGTAATAATTAAAATCCCAAAAACATGTGTTTTATATTTTTTTCGGCAGAAATAGCACGTGGTAACAGAAGAAAGATGGGGGCGCGGAATTATAAAAATTATACAGAAGAAACACTGTTACAAGCTGTTGATGCTCTGAAAAATGGGCTATGAGCTCTAGGGAAGCCGAAAATCATTTAAAATTCCCCGCAAAACCATTCTTAACAAGGTTAAAGAAAAACAGCGAAAATGTTGGCCATCCAACACTTACAAACATCGAGGAACGCCACTTTGTAGATGTTCTTATAGCATGTGCAGAATTTGGTTCACCATTGACGATGATAGATATTAGGACGTTAATTAAAAAATATGTGGATATTAAAGGAATAAGGAACCAAATCTTTACAGATAATATTCCTGGAATAAGTTTGACTGGAAAGTTCTATTCACAGATACAAACACCTTTTGACTAAAAGGCACTGCCAAAATTTAAAACGCTCTAGGGCTGAAAAGACTGAAGAAGAAATGGAAGATTACTTTAAGCGCCTAGGAGTTACAGTAGATAGGTGGGTGTCTGGAGGACCACCACAAACAGTTTACAATAGAAGCCAGTCGGGGTGGTTCGACTCATGCACTTTCGAAGACTGGTTCAAGAAAATAATTGTCCCTTGGGCAAAAAAGACAATTGTCCAAAAGTGGTAATTGGAGATAATTTATCTTCACACATGAATGTTGATATTCTTCGAGCCTGTCAAAGACTTAACATCAGATTTGTCTTTCTGCCACCGAATTCGACGCAAAAACCCAGCCGTTGTATGTCAGTTTATTCAGGACAGTAAAGCAAGTTTGGAAGTCCTTATTGACAGATATAAAATTAAAACAGCCGTCAATTAATTGTGTTGAGAAAAGCATTTTTCCGCAACTTCTAACGAAATTAATGGATAAAATAAAAACTAATGCCAAAAAGGTAATACAAAGCGGTTTCCGGGCGACAGGAATTTTTCCATATAATCCTCACGAAGTTTTAAAAAAGATGCCAAACGAAAGATTTAAGCAACACGTTAGCGGGGAGATCAACAATGCCTTATTGGATTATCTCAAAGATCAAAAAAGTAATCAGGTTAAACTTTAAGAAAATGCAAGAAAACAACATTGAAAATAAAACCTGGAAAATCGGTCAGATTTGAGGATCTGAATAATAAAGAAAATGGGATTGAAGAAGCTGAAGAAGAAAACATTGAAGTAATTGAAGAGGAACCAGAAGCGCATACATCAGCAGAAGCAGGCAAATGTGAACCTGAACCTAATAACGAATTTAGCCCATACGATTTAGAAGAAGGAACATATGTTGTTGTTCGTTTGGAGACAAAAAAGACCATGAAGCACTTCATTGGAAAAATTTTGTCGGTGTCTGATGCTGACGACACTTATCAATAAAATTTTTAAGAAGAAACACAAGTTACTATATTTACCCCAACTATGATGATGTCTCTGATATAACTTTTTTAGATATAGAAATTATACTTAATGAGCCTGAGATAAAAAGAGGTCGACATTTTTTTTAATGAAAACCTCGAAAGATTCAAACTTTAGACTGAAGATTACATAAGAAAAATATTTTTTATTTTGTTAATATTTCTTTTAAGTAAGAATACTACTTTTGTTTTGTTTTGTATCTTTTAGGTGAGAATATGTACCGTAAAATGGGGTGAAGCTGACCGCGGGGGTGAAGATGACCAAAAACTAAAAAAAAAACATTTAAACCGGTATGATATCCGTAAACTTAATTTTTACCTATGTTTGTTAATGCTGTGCTATTGTAATTGGTTTTCTTTGCAAAATTGTATTAAGAAAGTTTAATTCCATCAATTAGCAATTAATGGGCATACACCTGAAGGCATATATAAAATTAGGCGTTATAAATTGGACAATAAACTTTTACCTGAATAGTGATGATCAAATCATTCTATGAGTCTGGTATAGGTTTTATTTATTAAGTTATTGTATTCCGAAAATAACTCCAGCTGATACATTTGATAATTCTTTCCGTTCTTTGATAGTAAAAATTTTCGTTTATCTATGCAAATTTAACATTAATTTGGGGTGAACTTGACCGCCGGGGTGAAGTTGTCCTACCTGTAAAATCTTGTCTGTGGTTGTCGGCACACATATAGACGCTCAGTCCGTTGTGAGCGTTCGTTTCATACAGTCGCTTCGTTCGTCCTGTGGTAAAGTAATTAGTTAAATAAAGCATGCCACGTGTGTATAAATCTAAGGAAGGCCCCAAACGACTTAAAGAGTATAGTGAGGAAATTTTAGAAAAGTGTTTGTCCGAGGTTTTGGATGGCAAAATTAGCGCGAATAAAGCCTCTAAAAAATACAATATTCCCAAGGGAACTCTCATGAACAAAATACACGGCCGGCATATTAAAGAACATGGGGGTCAAACTGTGTTGACAAAAATCGAAGAAGATGATGTCGTGGAAGGCGTAACCACGTGCGCTAAATGGGGATTTCCTTTAAACACGTTATAGATTTACGTTTAAGTGCGAAAGCTTATCTTGATCGTATGGGGTAGAGTTCCCGATTTAAAAATCATCTTCCTATTTATGATTGGACAAAATCTTTTCCATCACGTCATAACCAAGTTTTATCGGAACATCTAAGTAACAACATTATTCCCTCAAGAGCATAAAAATTCCTACTACATTCCAGGATATAGAGATTCAGATAGTAAAAATGTTTCTGCTCATGGAATGTTATGAAATAAGTACAACACGAGACAGTGTTTTAAAAAATTGGGAATGATATCCAAAAATATTAAAAAGTCGACAGTCGAAGGTACAGTACTATTTCTTTAATTTACTTAAGAAAGTTTTGGGTTTTGAATTTTAGTAGTAATATAAAATTGATAATTAATCTACCTTGTACCTTTACTTACTGTGATTTATTCTAATACATTTTAGAAACTAAAGAAGATAGTGACGGGGACTTGCATGATGAAATAATTGACGAGAAACTAAGCTGGCTACAAATGAATATAAACCCATGGCTAAAAATTGATTGTCCACGACAAGAAAGCGTTTACGTACATACGTTAATGAACGAACGAAAATACAATCACATTTTCGCCTATATCCTTGCCTTAGTGATCCATTGGGGTATGCACTTGTAAGTATTTCTGTTAAATATCTGTTATTTTGTTCTATAATTTGTATTATAGTGTACTAATACGTATTTTTGTAGATTCTACTAGATTTTGAGAAGTCATATCCGGAAAAAGCAAATTAATTATTTATTGAGTGACCCCTTATATATAAAAATATTTTAAATTTGGCTGGAAAAAAGAAATGCCCTATAATTGAAGCCCTTCTCAAAAATTTAAATGGTATTGACGATGAAAATAAATCGTGTAAGTTAGCTTCTTCTTAATCATAAAATTAATATACACAGTTTATAAATATACTTTTTACTATTGTAGATATCGAAGAGAATGTAGCATTTTTGGTGCTTCCATTATTATTTCCCAATATTCTTCGTCGGGAAAGAAAATGGGTAGCAAGATATTCGAGGCTTGAAATGAAAGGTTCGTTTATAACTTACGTCGAGGTAATTATTCTTATAAATACGGTATGTTGTATAAAGAGTATGATTGTTGTAGACTGAAGAAGAATTGAACCAGAATCTTGAAGCTAAAGAGAGGAAATTATTACAAAATAAAGACAGTGAACAACCGAGTGTTTACTTGTGTGGAGATTTAGAACTGCCAAAGTGCTTTCTAAAGGTAAATGATCGCATGTACGACATTGAATCTGTAACCAAAGCTATTGATGTTTGTTTTAAGTCGTTTTTTGTTTTTAATGCTCGTTATCCTAAAGAATGTGAACAGTGTTGGACGTTTATTCAGCAAGAGGCTCACAGCATTACAGCACAAAAACGATCTGAACTTTTCATCGGTTACAACTTTAAAGTTGGACATTATTTTAGATCAACAGCGACAAATTGGCCAATAATGTTCTCTTCCCCTCTTATTTTTTTTCAATTGTTGCATTATATTTTCATAATCTTTAATCTACATTGAACTTCATTATTTGTGAATTATGAGGTGTAAATTATGTGATCGGTCCTTCTCCAACAAAAAAGGTTTTCTTTTTACATTTTTTCATTCAGAAACCAATGCATTCCCATGTGGGTATATGGAATGTCATCGATATTTTGGGCAAGCTAAGTCTATTAGAAAACATTTAAAAACCAACCATATTAATGACGAAGCAACTAGCAATACGAGTTTGGGCCCGCGCTAAATTTCTGTCGATATCAACAGCGAGCTTACAGAAAATGATTCCACAATATTAGCAGACACAAGTCAAAGCGATATTATTGAATCACCTATCATTACATATGAAAACTTGATACAAAATGTTAAAGAAAAAGTGTTATGTTTTGTTATACATCTTTTTAGAAAAAATACGACAAATAGAAAACTTATCTTTTCCGTTATTCAAAATGTCAATTTTATCGTAAAAGAGAACTCAAACACGTTACAAACATTACGTTTTGTTATAGATCTTTTTAGAAAAAATACGACAAATAGAAACTGTATCCTTTCCGTTATTCAAAATGTCAATATTATCGTAAAAGAGAGCTCAAACATGTTAAAAACCATTACATTTTGTTATAGATCTTTTTAGAAAAAATACGACAAATAGAAAACGTATCCTTTCCGTTATTCAAAATGTCAATATTATCGTAAAAGAGAGCTCAAATATGTTAAAAACCATTACATTTTGTTATAGATGTTTTTAGAAAAAATACGACAAATAGAAAACTTATCCTTTCCGTTATTCAAAATGTCAATATTATCGTAAAAGAGAGCTCAAACATGTTAAAAACCATTACGTTTTGTTACAGATCTTTTTAGAAAAAATACGACAAATAGAAAACTTATCTTTTCCGTTATTCAAAATGTCAATATTATCGTAAAAGGGAGCTCAAGCATGTTAAAAACCATTACGTTTTGTTATAGATTTTTTTAGAAAAAATACGACAAATAGAAAACTTATCTTTTCCGTTATTCAAAATGTCAATATTATCGTAAAAGAGAGCTCATGTTAAAAACCATTACATTTTGCTATAGATCTGTTTAGAAAAAATACGACAAATAGAAAACTTATCTTTTCCGTTATTCAAAATGTCAATATTATCGTAAAAGAGAGCTCATGTTAAAAACCATTACATTTTGTTATAGATCTTTTTAGAAAAAATACGACAAATAGAAAACTTATCTTTTCCGTTATTCAGAATGTCAATATTATCGTAAAAGAGAGCTCATGTTAAAAACCATTACATTTTGTTATAGATCTTTTTAGAAAAAATACGACAAATAGAAAACTTATCTTTTCCGTTATTCAAAATGTCAATATTATCGTAAAAGAGAGCTCATGTCAAAAACCATTACATTTTGCTATAGATCTGTTTAGAAAAAATACGACAAATAGAAAACTTATCTTTTCCGTTATTCAAAATGTCAATATTATCGTAAAAGAGAGCTCATGTTAAAAACCATTACATTTTGTTATAGATTTTTTTAGAAAAAATACGACAAATAGAAAACTTATCTTTTCCGTTATTCAAAATGTCAATATTATCGTAAAAGAGAGCTCATGTTAAAAACCATTACATTTTGTTATAGATTTTTTTAGAAAAAATACGACAAATAGAAAACTTATCTTTTCCGTTATTCAAAATGTCAATATTATCGTAAAAGAGAGCTCATGTTAAAAACCATTACATTTTGCTATAGATCTGTTTAGAAAAAATACGACAAATAGAAAACTTATCTTTTCCGTTATTCAAAATGTCAATATTATCGTAAAAGAGAGCTCATGTTAAAAACCATTACATTTTGTTATAGATCTTTTTAGAAAAAATACGACAAATAGAAAACTTATCTTTTCCGTTATTCAGAATGTCAATATTATCGTAAAAGAGAGCTCATGTTAAAAACCATTACATTTTGTTATAGATCTTTTTAGAAAAAATACGACAAATAGAAAACTTATCTTTTCCGTTATTCAAAATGTCAATATTATCGTAAAAGAGAGCTCATGTCAAAAACCATTACATTTTGCTATAGATCTGTTTAGAAAAAATACGACAAATAGAAAACTTATCTTTTCATTTATTCAAAATGTCAATATTATCGTAAAAGAGAGCTCATGTTAAAAACCATTACATTTTGCTATAGATCTGTTTAGAAAAAATACGACAAATAGAAAACTTATCTTTTCCGTTATTCAAAATGTCAATATTATCGTAAAAGAGAGCTCATGTTAAAAACCATTACGTTTTGTTATAGATTTTTTTAGAAAAAATACGACAAATAGAAAACTTATCTTTTCCGTTATTCAAAATGTCAATATTATCGTAAAAGAAAGCTCATGTTAAAAACCATTACATTTTGCTATAGATCTGTTTAGAAAAAATACGACAAATAGAAAACTTATCTTTTCCGTTATTCAAAATGTCAATATTATCGTAAAAGAGAGCTCATGTTAAAAACCATTACATTTTGTTATAGATCTTTTTAGAAAAAATACGACAAATAGAAAACTTATCTTTTCCGTTATTCAGAATGTCAATATTATCGTAAAAGAGAGCTCATGTTAAAAACCATTACATTTTGTTATAGATCTTTTTAGAAAAAATACGACAAATAGAAAAATTATCTTTTCCGTTATTCAAAATGTCAATATTATCGTAAAAGAGAGCTCATGTCAAAAACCATTACATTTTGCTATAGATCTGTTTAGAAAAAATACGACAAATAGAAAACTTATCTTTTCCGTTATTCAGAATGTCAATATTATCGTAAAAGAGAGCTCATGTTAAAAACCATTACATTTTGTTATAGATCTTTTTAGAAAAAATACGACAAATAGAAAACTTATCTTTTCCGTTATTCAAAATGTCAATATTATCGTAAAAGAGAGCTCATGTTAAAAACCATTACATTTTGCTATAGATCTGTTTAGAAAAAATACGACAAATAGAAAACTTATCTTTTCCGTTATTCAAAATGTCAATATTATCGTAAAAGAGAGCTCATGTTAAAAACCATTACATTTTGTTATAGATCTTTTTAGAAAAAATACGACAAATAGAAAACTTATCTTTTCCGTTATTCAGAATGTCAATATTATCGTAAAAGAGAGCTCATGTTAAAAACCATTACATTTTGTTATAGATCTTTTTAGAAAAAATACGACAAATAGAAAACTTATCTTTTCCGTTATTCAAAATGTCAATATTATCGTAAAAGAGAGCTCATGTTAAAAACCATTACATTTTGTTATAGATCTTTTTAGAAAAAATACGACAAATAGAAAACTTATCTTTTCCGTTATTCAGAATGGCAATATTATCGTAAAAGAGAGCTCATGTTAAAAACCATTACATTTTGTTATAGATCTTTTTAGAAAAAATACGACAAATAGAAAACTTATCTTTTCCGTTATTCAAAATGTCAATATTATCGTAAAAGAGAGCTCATATTAAAAACCATTACGTTTTGTTATAGATTTTTTTAGAAAAAATACGACAAATAGAAAACTTATCTTTTCCGTTATTCAGAATGTCAATATTATCGTAAAAGAGAGCTCATGTTAAAAACCATTACATTTTGTTATAGATCTTTTTAGAAAAAATACGACAAATAGAAAACTTATCTTTTCCGTTATTCAAAATGTCAATATTATCGTAAAAGAGAGCTCATGTCAAAAACCATTTCGTTTTGATATAGATCTTTTTAGAAAAAATACGACAAATAGAAAATTTATCCTTTCCGTTATTCAAAATGTCAATATTACCGTAAAAGAGAGCTCATGTTAAAAACCATTACATTTTGTTATAGATCTTTTTAGAAAAAATACGACAAATAGAAAACTTATCCTTTCCGTTATTCAAAATGTCAATATTATCGTAAAAGAGAGCTCAAACATGTTAAAAACCATTACATTTTGTTATAGATCTTTTTAGAAAAAATACGACAAATAGAAAACGTATCCTTTCCGTTATTCAAAATGTCAATATTATCGTAAAAGAGAGCTCAAATATGTTAATAACCATTACATTTTGTTATAGATGTTTTTAGAAAAAATACGACAAATAGAAAACTTATCCTTTCAGTTATTCAAAATGTCAATATTATCGTAAAAGAGAGCTCAAACATGTTAAAAACCATTACGTTTTGTTATAGATCTTTTTAGAAAAAATACGACAAATAGAAAACTTATCTTTTCCGTTATTCAAAATGTCAATATTATCGTAAAAGAGAGCTCAAACATGTTAAAAACCATTACGTTTTGTTATAGATTTTTTTAGAAAAAATACGACAAATAGAAAACTTATCTTTTCCGTTATTCAAAATGTCAATATTATCGTAAAAGAGAGCTCAAACATGTTAAAAACCATTACGTTTTGTTATAGATCTTTTTAGAAAAAATACGACAAATAGAAAACTTATCTTTTCCGTTATTCAAAATGTCAATATTATCGTAAAAGAGAGCTCAAACATGTTAAAAACCATTACGTTTTGTTATAGATCTTTTTAGAAAAAATACGACAAATAGAAAACTTATCTTTTCCGTTATTCAAAATGTCAATATTATCGTAAAAGAGAGCTCAAACATGTTAAAAACCATTACGTTTTGTTATAGATCTTTTTAGAAAAAATACGACAAATAGAAAACTTATCTTTTCCGTTATTCAAAATGTCAATATTATCGTAAAAGAGAGCTCAAACATGTTAAAAACCATTACGTTTTGTTATAGATTTTTTTAGAAAAAATACGACAAATAGAAAACTTATCTTTTCCGTTATTCAAAATGTCAATATTATCGTAAAAGAGAGCTCAAACATGTTAAAAACCATTACGTTTTGTTATAGATCTTTTTAGAAAAAATACGACAAATAGAAAACTTATCTTTTCCGTTATTCAAAATGTCAATATTATCGTAAAAGAGAGCTCATGTTAAAAAGCATTACATTTTGTTATAGATCTTTTTAGAAAAATTACGACAAATAGAAAACTTATCTTTTCCGTTATTCAACATGTCAATATTATCGTAAAAGAGAGCTCATGTTAAAAACCATTACGTTTTGATATAGATCTTTTTAGAAAAAATACGACAAATAGAAAATTTATCCTTTCCGTTATTCAAAATGTCAATATTATCGTAAAAGAAAGCTCATGTTAAAAACCATTACATTTTGTTATAGATCTTTTTAGAAAAATATGACAAATTGAAAACTTATCTTTTCCGTTATTCAAAATGTCAATATTATCGTAAAAGAGAGCTCAAACATGTTAAAAACCATTCTATGTAACTTATTGAAAGATTCAAATATCCTAGAGGAGACATTTCTAAAAGTGTTGGAGGCACACATGAATATATTTAAAGACTTCAGAGTATAAAATGTTAAAGTATTTAAAGAAGCAAAATTTATATATAGAACCTGTAGAAGTTGTGATTGGCTCTCGCTATAAAATTATAAGACACGCTTTAAACAAAAATTCTTGCGCAAAACCGTTACTTTAACATTCATACCCTTGAGGCATACGCTGACAAAATTATTCGAAATACCAGGCTGTTTTCCGCCACTAAAAACTTCGTTGATTTCTTAGATTACAAGACCACTTTGTTGTCAAATTCTATTCAAGGCGATTTGTGGCAAAATAAACTGAGAACTTTTAAGCAACAAAACAAATTTGTACTACCATTGTTCTTGTATTATGACGATTTTCAAATTGGAAATCCCTTAGGCTAACACGCTAGTATAAACAAACTAAGCCCAATATATATTTCTATACCGTGTTTGCCTCCACAATTTGCCTCAAAACTTGAAAATATCTACTTAGCCATGTTGTTTAAATAAAATGATAGAAAGACCTTTGGATACCATCGTATTTTTCAGGTATTAATAGATGAATTTAAATATTTAATTGACAATTTAACTAGTGGCATTGTTAACCAATGACATTCTTCAATTTAAAAATAAACTACCAATCGAACGATTATTTTAGTGAAAATCGTATGACACTCATTAATGACCAATAGAAAAATTTGTTCACGAGCAGTAACCAAGACAACAAAATTTCTTGGAAATTTTTTGTAGGTAGATATTACTTCTTTTTCGGGTTTGTGTCGTTACGCTTTTCTTACCGAAAATGCATTCGAGCATTAATCCATATCCGGAAATTGTTTTTCGAGCATTCCAACAAAGTCCTAATTTGCCCTCGCGTCCCGCTTGGGCAAATTATTACGACGTTGTTGGAACGCACTAAAAAAATTCCGGAAAGAATTAATGCTCTTATGAGATTATATGTGACAATTTAATGCATACACTAAAAATCCCATAAGCCGCGGTTTTTTGTCACTATGACAGCCGCAAAAGTTAGCCCTAACTTTTCCAACGACAAAACGGAACCTAACTTTTAAAACGGTCTAATTCTAAAAGAATTTTTGCCTTATTTGTTAATTTAGTGACTTCTAAATTACCTAATATGTAAAGTAAATACGTATTCATTAAATTGTCGAAGCGAATTACACTCAAGCTTTTTTTTATCGAAGTAAACTTAACATTTATAATTCGAGTTTCCTTGCTTTTGGGCAATTCAACTCAAAAAACTGCCAGAAAAAATTACTCGTCCTTCGGACTCGTAATTTTTCCGGAGGCAGTTTTTTTCGTTAAATTGCCAAGCAAGAAATTCTCATTAAAATGTCAAGTTTACTTCGACAAAAAAAAGCTCTCGTGTAGTGACGTGTTGTAGGCAAAAAAATAAGTTTTTAAAAATATTTATTTAACCTACATACACGGAATTACAAAATCACTATTACTTAAGCGATGTTTGTCTTAAGGCTGGCGTTTGGCTTATGTTGAAATAATAGGGACAGATTGATACATAGGAATCACGTATTATCGATTCACACGCGTCGTATGAAGTTAAACAAGACTTCATTTTAAAGACGAATGTTGGCTGATCGGCGTAAGCTATTTCATAAATGGTAACAGATTCGCTTGCGCTGTAAAATTGTATTCAAAATATCGACGCTTTTGTAGGCATTTTTCATTGGTATTTCTGTCATCCAACAGTAAAATTTACTTGTGAAAAATAGAAAACAGAAACTGTAAAATAGCTTACAGGAAGATACGATTTTTTATCTTTCATTTAAGACCTCAGTGAACTATTTCTGACGTTTAATTATTGATAGTACGTGATTCCTAAATAAATTCAAGCTGTTGTCATTTAGGGCGAATATTACAACGCCAAATGTCGGTTATCGGTGCTGTTTTTGCAGACACCTGATAAATTTCCACATAAATAGCGTATAAATAGTGTAGGCATTGTAAGACAGATGTCGTATTGTCGTTACAAACCAAGGTTGTGAACATGGCACGAACTGCGTTAAATTTAGGACGTGGGACCCGAAAATAAAATTTCAAGTCCCGCACGGGCGGAGTTTTATCACACGTTTGCGGGGTTCATGTCCTATGGTACGGGATTGCTAATTATTCGTTAAAATCCCGACATACTTTCAGTCACTTTTGCACTCTAATTTCTAAAATGTTATTAGGTAGAGACGTAGGTAAATGAATATTTTAAGTTATTTAATAAAAACCGATTGCGAAACCGATAATAATTTAATAGAAAGCTACTAGATAGAATGAGCAACAAAATATATGTTTTTACCTTTTTACCTATATATTAATAAGCATTTTACACTAACAAATGCCTTTAATAAATCAGTATTGTGTGATCTTCCATAAAATACAAGATACAGTATTGATTATCAGTAATTTTGGAGGCTCTTTAATTTTTTCTTTCTTTCTATCTTGGTAAACCAATAGCTGTTAGCGATCTTCCTCTAGGCCTATCTCGTGATTTTATTGCTTCCTAAAAATATGTGATTACTAAAATCTAAGAAATGTCCGTAAAAGTAAATGCTTATATATAACATACCGGCAAACAAATGTTATGTAAACATGATCCATCATCAACAATTTCTAAATAATTCATATCACAAACGATTTCTTCTATTGTCTCTACAGAATGGGATTAATCGAATTATAGAATATTGTTAACATTTTCTTCGCTCATAATGTCTACCAAATTTTTGGTGCTTTGGCAATCATGTTCTACTACTATATCATTATTATTACTGCAATAATCGTGCTCTACAAATTCTTCGTTCAATACCAAATTTTGGTGTTTTGGCAATTACTATAAGTATACGTCGTTTTGAAAATTAATAATTTCAACTTTCTCGAATGCAAAGTATTTTATAACATAATACTTTAATGTTGAGTTTGCGATACTGTATAACTTGGGGCAGTGATTTTTAGCATTGTCAAGAGTTTTGCAATTTCGCTTCTAAAATTGTACTTTATTCTGTTTTTCATGTAACATTATGGCTTCATTTAATTCTTCATAACTGTTAAAGGCATAGTTTACCTTTAATTCATATCAAGTTGCCATTATCGATCAATAACGTTAATATCAGACGATAATATTAATTAATATACATCGATGAACAGAACAGCTGACCGACACACTACAAGAACGGAGAACATATAAGAGTACAGAAGGAAAGACCGCGCAAACGCGTGATAAAACTCCGCCCGTGCGGTACTTGAAATTTTATTTTCAGATCCCACGTGCGGGATTATATCCACGTTTTGCAATGCAGTGGGAAATGCGAAATTTACAATACGGTAAATCGCGAATACGAGTGACAGTGAATGATTATTATTAGAGCCCGGATTTATAGCTGTTTTGCTATACGTAATAATTAATAGCTGAACAGAAATGTTTAGAACATAATATGAATTATGAAGAATATTTATTTTTAGGTTGAAAAAGAATGTTTTTCCGCAACAGTCTTAAAAGTCATTACTACTAAAATCTGTCATTAAAGTAGACGTTTCTCTTACTTTTATAACAGTTATATTATAGAGTTGTTGGAAACCAATTAGCTTTACATTGTCACAAACTCACAGTCTCTTATAAAAATATTATACAGTGTGGTGCAAAAGTCTGGAACACCTGAAATATCTTGGAAAATCCTGTTTTGTGGCAAAACCGCTTGAAGGAGTCAAAAAGCATTGTAAATTTGCTATCTTTTGAAATACTCTAGAACTATATACAGTGGCGTACACCAGCAGGGTCAATTGGGGCATTTTTTAAATGATAACCCCTATTTTTTGTTCGAGGAAGTGGAAGAGCACATCGTTTTGAGTATTGTAGTATAAAAGTTTTATGAAGTTGCATAAAGAAATTTTCAAGAAAAATGCAAATAAAGCAAGATGTTTCAGGTGTTCCAGACTTTTTTACCACACTGTATAGTCGTACAATATGCAGCATTATGGAAACGATAATGAAGATTATTAAACATAAAAAAATCATTTTTAACCTGACTTGTTCAGCTGCTGTACGCGTTAATCGTTACTTTTGATTGTTTAGTTACAAAACCGTATTTTTTAAATAACTAAAATATTTTATAATATTAATTTTAATAAAAATTACTATTTATTTCTAACTTTGATACGGCCCTGTCGCTGGATGCGCGCCTCTAAAAAGCATTATTTTATAGAGGTTTTATAAGGATCACCTAAATAGTTTAATTATCACTTTCAACACAAAACTGTTGAATGTAGATATGCAATGTATAAATAAAACAATTTTAAAAATAATTTGTTTGATAGTATCTTGTAATGCTTAAATAATCTATTATAAAGTGGTCATCTCATTTCCAATGTGTTAATATTTGAATAATAATTTACTGTTGAACTAATTTCAGTGACTATTTCCCGCATCTCCTATTATCCAATCAAACGCCATAATTTTCCAAAATTCAACCAATCACATGTTTTTATAGTGGCAAAAAATTAAAAAAATTCCTTGAAATTTTATCAGTTTCCTTTACCACTTGTATCCATGGAAACCACCAAATATGTTGTTTTAAGCAATGTGGCATTTGAAAAACGTCATTAAACTGTCATTGTGAATCAGTATAAATGTCATATTCATTGTATACTGATACAAAATGAACCCATATCTGGGAAATACTCCACGAAATGTGTTTCGGGTTCATGATTTTGCTCGTAACACGTTTCACTCAAGATTTGTTGTTTTTTTGGCAATGCCCTCAACAAAATAACTTTGACAAATTCCCTCATCTATCAAGTTAGTTTGTCTTGTGACATTGCCAAAACAAGAAACTTTCGCAAAAAATTTTCACCGGCAAAATCATTCGCCCTTAATACATTATTACTGATAAAAATTCAGTCATTAAAATAAGTACATTTTGGCTTAAATATCATGAATCTGGGAAGTATATAGCTGGTTGAAGAAGAGAAATTATAACCCTGTATAGTGTATATGCTAGGATACTTGACTCTCGCTTAGGAGACCCGTGTTCATTCCCGCTACCGAAAACTTTTTTTAAAATTGAATTGTAGTTTATATCTTCACGTACAATTATTACAAATAAATGTTATTATTACAAATAATAATGTAACAGATTAGTTTTTTACGTAATACGTATGTACTTTCTTGCTTAATTTACTACTAATGTACTTATTGAATGTTGTATTCATATATTATAGCATATATCCGTTTCCACCAAAGGGGGGGGGGTGGAATTTTAGAGATCCTCCCATTTTATTCTATGAAATATTTAGAAATTCGTGAAAACACAGTTTAGGTACCCCTTTTTACCCCTTAGGGGTAAAATTTCGAAAAATTATTTCAGTCAGTCTTATACTGAAATGAACCCAGAGCGAAAAAAATTATTCTAATCCCCTACCCCTTTTCGGTTTTCCGTTTGTACCGCGTTAGTGGTGAAATTTAAAAAAACTCTAAAACCCTTTTCTCAAGATTTGAAAAACACATCTATATACCAAAAAAAGAATGCTCTAACTTAACAATCACAGGAGATACAAGGAGTTCTATACTTCACCCCGAATGCAGATTCGAACTTTAAGGGTTGATTAGGGCAAAATCCCGAAATGAGTTTTTAGACATTTGCATTGGATACTTATGCAAGCAAACACCAAGTCGATATTTTACCGGGTCTAAGAGATACTGACGAATTCGTGAAAACACAGTTTACCCCTTTTCATCCCTTTAAGAGTAATTTTTTCAAAAAATAATTAAAAATGTTAATTACTTCGTTACATTTTTCATTATTTACCGACAATTAGTATTTTTTAGAAATGTAAATTGGATAAAGAAAAATCTCATTTAGACAACTGTAAGAAAACATTTACAGGATTTTTGTAACAGTAATTCATTAACAGGGCTAGATTAGAGTTTCTAGAAGCCATTTAAATAGATATCAATTAGAATTGAAAAATATTTCTCCTAAAAAGCGCCTTGCATAAAAACGGAAAAATTCTGCAAACATACTACTTTTCGGTAAATGATAAAAAATCTAAAGAAGAAATTAATATTTTATATTATTTTTTCCACTTATAAATCTTTAGTCTTCAATAAAAAATTTTAATTTTAATATTAAGTCTTGGTATGTGAAATTTTGAAAAATATTTAAAAATTTCAAAAATTAATAAATAGCTAAAGTTATTAAAAAAATAGGACTTTTCTGGCCTGAAATTGTTTAGTTAGCTAAAAATAACACACTCTAAAAAAATCTGATTTAAATCTTACTTAATTTCCTAAAAATAGCACTTTTTGGATTTTGACAATTTCGGAAAACTCCATTTTCTAAATAAGTAAAAATCACTCGGTATATATGATAGGGGCTAAATAGGTTTTTAGACGAGCACAAATTATTGACGTAAAAAGTTTTTTTGAAAAATCAAAATAATTTTTTTTCCCATATTAGGCCGACTTTTTGGCGGTCACTGTACATAATAGATTCAGAATTTGGCTAGAATCAGTTAAATATCACTTGATTCCTGTTTATTCTAACTGAATTTCACAGATTTTTTTGTTATAGTGACTGAAAGGCTAAGAAGCATAAATCACCGGATTTAAGGTAAAATGAGGTTTCGATAATACACACATACAAAGACCATGAAGCTTATTTTACTTAAAATCACAGAATAATCTTTAAATTATCTGCACCGGCAAAAACATCTGGCAATTTTTTTGACCCACATCTGCTTTGAGCACACCTGCTCAGCAGAGAAACAAACCCTTGCATAAGTTGAATAGCGAGGTAGAAATTTTACAGTGGAAAATTCGAATGCGTCTATATTAATACAGATACCAGCACCACACAACACGATAAAGAAAGAGGGAAGATTGGTGAATTTTCTTCGTTTCAATCCCCAGCCTTAAGCTAGCGAAAAAGCAACTGATTATTTCCCAGTCACATAAGTGCGAGGAAAAACTGTTGATTACACGTAACATGCGATAAGGCTGCAAGAAGTGCTTATCTTATCAGTGGATTGCATATTCTACACGTGTAACTCCTCCCCGACGAGATCGGAAATATAAATTTGGAAAGTTTTTAATTTTCTTAATTTAGATTTTCGTTAAGTTGGGCCAATTGCCCTTGATTGCTCATAATTCTTAGTTCAATATCTTTTGTTTTGTTAATATTGCGAATGATCTTTTCGTAAAGGAGTTTACGTTTACAAATCAATACAAATACAATAATTGTTATAATTACACATATAAGCAAGCTAATACTCATCGATCCCATAGATAAATAATGTGTTCTATGAATATTTTGAATGTCCTTAGGGATTAATTTTAATTCGTCTTTTACAGATTGCAAGTCATGTAGGTTAACATGTTTCAATTGAACTTTACTTATTTCATACTTAGTTATTGAATTTTGATCGAGAGCGTCTATGCGTGGAAGATAACTATCCTTAATAATTAAACTAATATGATGATTAATTAAGAGTTCCTTATCTTGTATAATAACTAAACAAAAGCTAGGTATAGTAACTAAACTAGTTCCTATTAATTGTTGCTTATACTCATTATCGTTACAACGTATGGTAGCAACAATTCGGTGCGGTGAAGTAATAATCCATTGATTGTGTCTTATACGAATCACTTTATAGTCCTCTAACTCAAAATAGTACACATTTCAAGTCTTATTATTTATAAAAGACAGTAATTGAGTTTCACATAACAACTCATTAGGAATCACGAGTGGCGCTGATTCTTTACAAAAGTAAGATTGTTGTTTTATTTCCAAACATTGATTATCTTTTACAGGTATGCTATTCTTTTCGGAATGAATAATTTGTTCAAAATGTGGTAGAATCATGTGAAATTTACTATTGGAATAAATAGGGATAGGAATTAATTTAAATCATAGATATTTGGTTTCCGTGACGAGGGGTACTTCCAGGAGAAATGTCACTTTGTTTTTAATCTGGTAGATTTTTATACTAATAATTTTTTCGTAACTCGAAATGTGGATTCTGTCGACAGGATATGGCAAAGACAATTGTTTTCTAACTCGATTTTCTTGAGCCTCTGTTAGTAATTTATTTTCGATCACTTGCAGTCCGTTGATTAGGTCTTCATCTCCTATTAAAGCTGGGTGTAAATTGTTTGTTTTAGCAAATACAAGAGCGGTCTGCAGTTCTTTTAATTTTATTAAAATAAGTTGCAACAGTTATATTATCTGATTCATTACTGCATGGCTGTTTATTGTTTCTGAATTTTGTCTGCTTTCTTTCTGTAATGAAAATCGCATTTCGTTTAGTTTGGTTGTAATAAATTCTTGATTTGAATACAAATCTCTGATAGTTTCGTAACATTTTTCGATTGTTGTTTTGAGTAGACACGCCTGATGTTCCATAATTTTTCCTTGTTTTCGGAGGTTTCTTGTATATCTTTTATCATTGCTTCGTATCGTTTGCCATCTTCCGCATCTAGGTTGCCGGTTACAAATTTAATAAGTGTTCCCAAACCATCAATTGCTCCTCTTCTATTTCGGTGTGTAGGAAACAAATGTTGAATTAAGTTTTCATTTTCGATTACCAACGTATTAATTATGTTAAGATAATTGGAATATTCGTAATTTGAGTAATTTCGAGTGCCGTAGTAGTCCTTTCGGTTGGATTCTGGTATTTTCGTGGTACGAAGAATATGATTAAGTGCCTTAGAATTTTGCTTGAGGTAGCTGAATTCGCCTAATAAAGATTCGTAATTATTTTGTACAACGAGAGTCCAGGTGGACGTTTGAATCAAAGTGGGTCCTAGTTCCAAGGGGTATAATCCGGGGTTGGTTGACAAATCTTGTATGGTTACATGCTCGGACAGGCTAACTGTTGCATAGCACAGGATTCTGGAATAGAAAGTAACTCGTTAACGTGAGCTTTTCGTTCCCTTTTTGATTTTAAATCTTTTAATCTGCAGACGTTATGCTGAGATATTTCCATAATTCTGTAGGGTCCACCAAACTGGGGTTGATGTTTGCCTCTTGTTTCTTGATTTTTTAGATAGACTGTCATACCTAGTTTCAAATTATGCTGTTTTCTCGACTTGTTTCTTCGGGTGATGACCTTTTCTTTCTTTTTTTGCTTTTCGGAGTTAATCGCTTCGTAAAGGTAATTTAATTTTTCCCTATGAGCAGCAATATAGTTTCCGTAAAATTTAGCTGTATAATCGAGGTCGTATGGGTTTCTGGAATCTGTATGTCCAAATAATATTTCCCTAGGAGTGTATCCTAGTGCTGAATGTATTGCATTATTATACCCTAAAATTGCATATTGCATTCTAACTGCTGGTATTTCTTGAGGGTGAGTTTCCTTTAATATTCGGTAGTGTTCCAATAATGTGGAATGTGTGCGTTCTAAAAGGCTGTTGGACTCGTGATGTCCAGGTGTAGTTACATGGAAAGAAATTTTATGCATTTCAAATAGATGTTTTAGAACATGTTTGTTAAATTCGCCATCTGCTACAATATTTGCTGGAACTCCATATTTTGTGAAGTGGTCCAATATTTTCTCAGAAAGTTCTACATTATTTCGGGATTTAATTTCATAAGCCTGCACGAATCTCGAAAATTGGTCCAAAATTGTTAAAAACATGTGATTTTCTACGTAGAAGATGTCCAAATGTAATGTGTTAAAAGGCTTACTTGCTGTTTCGGTTAAACAAAATGGATTTTTTATTGGGTTTCTATTATATTTCTGTCTTTTACACGTTTCACAGTTATTGATACACGTGCTTATATCATTTTTCATATTTTTCCAAAAATATTTCCTTTTTAGTTTTGGCAAAGTTTCCTCTACTCCTCTATGATTTGTTTTCCCTTCATGCTGTGAAATTATTTGGTTTAGTTTTTCTTCGGTATCGGTAAGATGCATTACTTGCGAGGTGCAAGCATAAAACTTTGGGGTATCATCATTCGATACTCTGGTAATATATCTGCAAAATGCTCTGTAAATTTCTTCTTCTGGAAATATGCAATAATACTTTGCCTTAGCCATACAGTATTCTTTTATAAGTTTTTCAAATTGTTGTTCCAAAATGTTTTTATTGATGGGCACTGTCAGTTGTATGTGACCTTCAATAGTTTTACGTTTGATTTCAATATTTGCGGTTGCACTTTTCACAAATAATATCTGAGATTGGTGAGTTACTAACGGTTTTTCGCAAATAGATACGGTTGCTGTAGACTCCTCTTGCGAGTGCTGAGTGAGATTGCTTGGTTCGTTTCTTGGTTGACTTAAATCCAAATTAATAATTGTTGTGTCGATTAAATTGTCGTAATCTGGGGGTGTTACTGCACGAGTAAATTGTTGAGGATTTGTTGTTGGTTCCGGTGTTTTCAGTGGTTCTAAATCTCTAAGCAGTTGTTCGATTTCCTCATCTGCGTGTACAATACATGAAGTCTGATCTTGAATGCTTGAAGTGATTGGATTAATATGGATCCGAGATAAGGCATCGGCATTTGAATTTTTCTGGCCTTTCTTATATTTAACTTCAAAATCGAATTCTTCCAGTTTTAAACTCCATCTCGTTAATTTGCTATTCGGTTCTTTTAGGTTCCGTAACCAAACTAAAGGTCGATGATCAGTAAATAGGGTGAATTTTGTTCCGAAAAGGTATGGACGAAAATGCTTTGTAGCCCACACAATTGCTAAGAGTTCCCTCTCAATAGTGGAGTATTTTTGTTCAGTTTCGTTTAGAGTACGGCTAGCATACGCAATAGGTTTGTCTTTTTGGCTTAATATAGCACCTATTGCAACGTTGGATGCGTCCGTAGTCAGCTCAAACGGTTGGTTGAAATCGGGATGAGTAAGAAGTGGTTCATTCATCAGGATGTTTTTAGATTTATCCAAGGCGTCAATAAATTCTTGGTTATGCACAATTTTCTTGTTTTTCTTGAGACACTGAGTTAATGGTTTCGTTAATTTAGAAAAGTCTTTAATAAATTTCCTGTAGTATCCAAGTAATCCAAGAAATGATTTAATTTCTTTATTTGTTTTTAGTATCGGGAAGCTTTTGATACATTGAATCTTTTTGGGGTTAGGTCTTATTCCCTCAGGTGTAATGACATGTCCTAAATATTCCAAATTTTTCTTCAAAAATTCACTTTTGTCTAGTTGTACCTTAACGTTTGCTTTTCTAAATCTGTCGAATACATTTTTCAATCTGGTCATATGTTCCTGCAATGATGAAGAGTAGATGATAACGTCATCGAGATACACCATGCATTGATTAGTTGTAAGTCCTTGTAATATTGCGTTCATTAATCGCTGAAAACTGGCAGGAGCGTTTTTCAAACCCATGGCCATACGCCTAAACTGGTAATGGCCCTCTTCGGTAGAAAATGCGGTTTTTTCACGATCCTCTGGCTCGATCTCGATCTGGTGGAATCCACTTGCCAAGTCGAGTTTATCTAAAATGTCCTCAATATTAGGTAGAGGGTGCTTGTCTTCTATGGTTTGATCATTTAACCGTCGATAATCGACAACTATTCGCCATTTTTGGCGGCCACTTGCGTCCATCTTTTTGGGGACAATCCATATTGGGAAATTATACGGCGATTCACTAGGTTCTACTATTTTCTGCTCTAACATTTTTCCAATTTGTTCTTGAACTTCTTTTCTGTGAACCTGTGGATACCTGTATGTTTTCGTAAAAATTGGATCGTTGGTTTTGGTTCTAATATGGTGCCGAATTAAATTGGTGGAGGTCAATGGTATATCGGGATGGTGAAAAATATCTTTGTATTCATAACAAAGTCCACTCAGTAAGGTTTGTTCTTCCTCATTAAGGTGGTCTACACGTAAATTATTTTTGAGGTTCTCATTTAATAGCATATTTTTGTTTTTATTGTCAGTGGATGTAAAATTTAATGGAACCGTTTCATGTGGTTCGAGATCTTCTAAATTCATCAACTTTGTGGTATCAAAGTTTACTTCTTTCTCCGATGTATTTATTGCAGTTGTGTAAAAGTAATTATTATGAACTTTTACGACAGCATTTGGAGTCGATACACCGTGTCCATAATCTAGCCTTTCACAAATTTTAATACCATTGGGCGCTTTAGTTGGCAGTTTAATCTTCATTTCCGTTCTTGGTGGGATTTTTACTGTAGATGTTACATTTTCTTTCTGGGTGAATACATTTGGATTTGGCCTTTTTTTAGAAATAGATGTATTTAATTTATTTGGTAAAAGAAAAGGAATGTTTGCTTTATCAGTTTCTATACACTGATTTCGGTAATTGATGTTTGCTCCAATTTCGTTGAGTAGATCGCTTCCAATGAGTCCTACGTAATTTTCATGAAAATTATAAAGGTAGACTTCGTGAGTTCCTTCTTCGTTGAACATCGAAAGTATAGGAATATTGGCTACTTCATTGTGATAGGTCCTACCATGTGATGTTACAATTTCGAATGGCTTTTCAATAACATCTTCAGGAAAGTGTTCATAAATGAATTCAGGTTTAATTAATGTTCTTGCGCTTCCTGTGTCAATCATTAGTTTATAGTCCGTTTCAGGTATTTGTACATATGGAAGTGTGGGGTTGTCGTGATTGTAGAGGGGTATTAATTCTCCGAGGCTGGTACTGGAAAATTTACGGTATTTTCAACCTCTTCGATTTCCTGTGTATATTCATCTTCTGGTTCAAATTCTTGGTATTCTTCCTGGTCATATTCGCCTTGGTAATAATCTTCTAGAGGTTCGAAGCATCCGTTTTCTTCTGTATGAAATAATTCCGTTGAGATAAAATTTCGTGGTTGATTTGATTGGCGGATATAATTTGGCTGATTCAGATAAGAGCGATTTTGGATGTTGGTTGGTCTTCTGTATATAGTCGATGTTTCCATTGGCGTGGGTTTTTCTTTTGGTATTGTTCCTGTGGGTTTAAATACGTTCGATTGGCGAGGATTCGGTTTCGTATGTATATTAATTGGTTGTCGTGGAAATCCTGAAAATTGCGCTGGTGGTACAGCTGGTAAACGCTGGGTAGGTGTCCTTGAATAATTTTGAGGTTGTAGCGGTGGTCTGTATTGCAGATTTGATGGTTGTGATGGTAGATATCGCCAATTTGGTGACACAGGCGGCATTCGAGAGTAGCTGTATGCGTTGCGTGAAGAAAAGTTACTTGGTTTTTGAATGGGCGTTCTGTGTATAGGTTTATGAAATGCTGCTAGTTGTGCTCTTCGGTTTTCGATATCGCGTTCTTCCAGAATAATTTTTAATGCTTCCTCTATAGTTTTAGGATTTCTTGATCTAATGTAGCGGCTTAAATCTGCCTTCAAACCAGTCAAAAATTGATTTCTTGTTAAACTTGTATACATTTCAGTTTTTATTCGAATAGCTTCAGGATCGGCTTCGTTCATAATTAAATGTGAAAGTAAGGATGTCTTTAGACGCATGCATTTGTCGTAGAATTCTAATGCATCTTCGGTTCTTTGGTATAAATTTGTTAATTCTTGCAATAATGCGTCTTCGGAACGGTTGTCACCGAATCTGGTTTTTAATTTATCCTTAAGTTCTCTCCAAGTAGTTATATTTTGTCCTAAAGTGACTGCTTCTGCGGCTCCCGTCAATCTTGATAGTGCCGTCGATATTAAAAGATGGTTAACGTATGCTCGATTATCCGGTGATGAAAATTGGTCAATAATTATTCCTGTTTATTTGATCCATTTAACCAAAGTTGTAGGGTTACCGTCATATTCTCCAATGTTATTCAAAAGACTAGGATGAAATCCAGGTGGGAAAATTGGTAATGGCTGAGGTTGTAGCTGGGGTTGATCTTGGGGTTGATTGGCCATTGCTACGTTTTGTCGAGCTGGATTATTTTCAGAAATCTGCAGCCTATCTATTTGTTCTACTAGTTCGTCGACTGACATAAATTGTTAGTCACAAAATTCTTAAATAAATCCGTATTAAGGATTTTACAAAAATAATGTACATTCTAACTCTAACGTCGTAATATTATTGTTTCTTGCGAAACGGGGCTGTTGATTTTTATATCTTTATTTTAAGGTGCAATCTCTAATAACGAAAGCGATTATTCTTAACAATTCTCCTGAGAATCTGTTAACTAATGAATCGAATTCTGTTATTAGTTGCCTTAAGTCTAAATATTGATTTTTATATAACAAATTAATCTTATGCTCCAAAATGAGCTACGGTTAGTTTATTTAAGCATAAAGCGTAAATTTATAATTCTTGGTTGCAAGATTAAAATTCGCTTACATTGAAAACTTGATGTGTGCGAGTTTCATGGTTATCGCAATGCGGCAACGGATGTCCCAGCGATGCTTGTCTGGTACGTTGTCCTAGTTGAACCTGCGGCGTCGGCTTCTCGATTTTCAGAGGGCCGCCCCAACAGTGGTCCTGAATGTGAATACCTGGTATAGGCGTACTCAATGTTCGGAGGGCCTTCCAGATTGCTTGGGGTCTCCTTCAGTGATGCTGTCCTCCAGAGCCCGGGGGGTGATGCCTGGCCAACTTCCTCGATGTTGGAGGGTTGTCCTGGGGGCTGTTACGGTCTCCTTCCGCGATGCTGTCTTCCAGAGCCCGGGGTGCTGTCTACTTGGCTGCCTCGATGTTAGACGCCCGTAGAATTTGGGATGCGGGTGTTTCGGATAAAGTGTTAATACACAAGTACAAGCGATTTTTGTCTTGACTTCCGAAAATCCACAAGACTGCGCCAGTGACGTGTTGTAGGCAAAAAAATAAGTTTTTAAAAATATTTATTTAACCTACATACACGGAATTACAAAATCACTATTACTTAAGCGATGTTTGTCTTAAGCTAGCGAAAAAGCAACTGATTATTTCCCAGTCACATAAGTGCGAGCAAAAACTGTTGATTACACGTAACATGCGATAAGGCTGCAAGAAGCGCTTATCTTATCAGTGGATTGCATGTTCTACACGTGTAACTGTGTAATTATAAGTGACAATATTTCGAGGAGCTTTATTTCAGCGACAATTTTTTCTGTAACTATTTTTTAATGACAATTTTATGCATACACTAAAAATCTCATCAGCCGCGGTTTTTTTGTCACTATGACCGCGGCAAAAGTTTGCTTAACTTTTCCAGTGACAAAACGGAACCTAACTTTTAAAACGGTCTAATTCTAGTAAGCCTAGCAGAGTTGCTAAGGACCGACGACGGTGCGGTTCTTAGTTTTCTCGCCTTGTTTGTTAATTTAGTGACTTCTAAATTACCTAATATGTACATTAAATATGTATTCATTAAATTGTCCTACCGAATTACACTCAAACTTTTTTTTTATTGAAGTAAACTTAACATTTATAATTCGAGTTTCCTTGCCTTTAGGAAATTCAACTCAAAAAAGTGCCAGAAAAAATTACTCGTCCTTCGGACTCGTAATTTTTTCATAGACAGTTTTTTTCGATAAATTGCCAAGCAAGGAAATTCTCATTAAAATGTCAAGTTCGACAAAAAAAAAGCTCTCGTGTAATTATAAGTGAAAAATAACTTGGATTTTAGTTTTTATTTAGAAAAGTTTTGTTTGTAAAAATGTTGCTAAGATCGGTTACTATGGATACAATTCAAAGGCCACTAGTTTTGTGAATTTATAATTTTAGTGCTAGGAGTGTTTTTGTTGAACATTCTCAACGAATAGAACTCTAGGTCAAAATATTACCGACAATTTTTCTCTTCACTCGTCGTTATTTTCGTCGCCACAGAAACTCGTATCTGAATCGCAAAAATTATTGTCGCCAATATTTTGACCTCTCGTCCTATTATTACTGAAAATGGAATCACAGTTCCGGGGTGTAATGAACTTCTATATTTTGATTTAGGTCTTATTTTAGGGGATAATTTAGGTCAAAATTCTCTTCTTGGCTTTATAGAAAATGTTGTCGGTAAGTATTGGTGTAGATTTTGTAAAATGTCTAAAACTCAAAGCAAACTTGTTGTTCAGTAACTGATATCTTCGACAGAAATTAACAAAATTACACCTAGGACTTAAATCGCAATGACGAAAATAAGGTTTCGGATACCCTTACCTTTGGAATGGCCATCCGGGGTTTCACGTAATAACAAACTATGCGGTCGATGTTATGCACGACGTACTCGAGAGTGTCTGCAAATATGACTTTTTATTTTTATTATTTTTATTAAAAAAATGTTTATTCAAACTTAAATCAAAATAATTTATTTAAGTTAATATTTTGTCGTTTTTTTCAGTAATAATTTGATTTGTTTATTTTTGAACCTGTTCAGCGAATTTTTTGTCTTTATGTAATGCATATTTAAGATTTTTAGTATCTATCTATCTTCCACTATGATTCATAATTTTAATGTAGCGCATGTTAATGCACAATCTATTTTAAGCGATTTCAACAGTTTTAAAAGTAATTATGACGTTATTGCAGTCACTGAAACGTGGCTCACTTCCGATACTAATAACTGGTGATGGGCTTATTCGAATGAAAAATAACCGGTTATCCGGTTATTGAAATAACCTATGTAACTCGGTTTTCGTTCCAAGTATTTAAATGAAAAATAACCTCATGCTGATACGTACTACGCTTTGAATATAAAACCTCTATTCAAAGGTACGTGCCATATCTCAGTGACCTACGCAGTGCTCAAAATTCTGTAAATATAAATACGTCATAACTCATAAACAAATCAGGTTGTAATGAAAACACCATTTGGTTATCGCTGGGGACCTGAAACCTGAACGCCTAAAAACTGCAAACGCATCAAGCTATAAAACAATTTTTTATTTAATTACATTTCCAAAGGCCTTTAACCCGCCCGCTCGATAAAGATAAACGTTTTACAACTGTTTTTATTGCGATTAGCAAGCAATCCCGCATATTTCTTTCTTTCTACACTTCTTAATAAATACCTCTTAATTTCCAATACATACAACATAATGTTGTACACGTGTAAGATGACTTAAAAAGAGCTTGTGCAGCTGTGCTTTCTGGTCAACCTTAAAAAGAAAAGGGCATTACAAGTTGATGAGGACGACACAGCAGCATTCTCCTGTAACACTAAATCTTCGCAAGTCTTCAGTGACGAGGAAGAAATTTTGTTACAGGAATACCTATTGAAAACTTCCAAACTTCATTATGGGTTGACTAAGAAAGATGCTTGTAGTTTGGCATATGAATTTGCAAAAGCTAATAATAAGAAGTTTCCAAATAAGTGGAATGAAACTAAGCATGCAGGTAGTGATTAATAATAATTCGTTGTGTGGAATCTTATTAATTTATAAATTGATGTTACTATGTAGGTCCAGATTGGTTCGAAGGGTTTCGCCTGCGGCATCAAGACCTGGCTTTACGAACACCCAAAGCAACCAGTCTTGCAAGGGCTACAAGCTTTAATCAAGCTAATGTAGGGAAATTTTTCAGAAACATTGAGGATGTTCTACAAAAATATCAATTTACACCTGAAAAAATTTTTAATGTTGATGAGACAGGCGTAACAACAGTTCATAACCCGGGTAAGGTTATCGCAAACAAAGGACAGAAACAAATTGGTAAGACAACGTCCGGTGAAAGAGGCACCCTCGTGACTATGTGTTGTGCAGTTAATGCAATCGGAAAACCTGTACCACCATTTATGATTTATCCTAGAGAGCATTTTAAAGACTTTATGCTCCTGTCGGTAGTAGTGGTGCAAGTCATCCAAGTGGTTGGGTGACTTGCGAAAAGTTCTTGTCATTTTTAGATTATTTAATAAAATACACAAATTGTTGTACGACTAACAAAATTTTACTGCTGATGGACAACCATGAAAGCCATGTTTCTTTAGCTGCACTGACTAAAGCAAAAGACAATGGTATTGTGATGTTAAGCTTTCCCCCACAATGCAGCCACAAAGTCCAGCCGCTACACCGCACGGTGTTTGGACTTTCTAAGACATAGTTTAACAATGCAGCGAATGCTTGGATGCTTAACCATCCTGGCAAGCCAATATCTATATATCATATATTGGAGATAGTTGGAACATCCTACCCTTTGGTATTCACTCTTAACAACATCAGAGCTGGGTTTCGCGTCTCTGGAATTTATCCTTTTAACAAGGATATTTTTGCAGAAGATGAATATCTGAGTTCATACGTTATCGACAGACCCATTCCTGATTTTGACAACCGTCACAGAACACCAGAAAGAGAGTTACCCTCGAACATATTAAACCTCACCCAAAAGCAGAACCGAGAAAACAGACTGCTAGAGGTCGACAGCCACAAACATCACGGATATTAACTGACACGCCTGAAAAGGAAGAAGTAGAACGCAGAAAACTGGGAAGGGAACAAAAAAAGCAGATTAGGCCTAAACAACAAAAACAAGTTACAAGACTGATTACAAATAGTAGTACTAAAAAAGCAAAAATTTCTAATCAAAATACGAAAAGCATCAGTTCCACCAGCGAAAGCGAAGACGAACCAAAATTAAATGATAATTCTAGTTATGATGAACTCAGTGTAAAGGAAACAATATCAAATGATCCTGTTTCTTGGAAAGATATTACAGAAGGAGACTATCTTTTAGTAAAATTCGCTACAAAACGTAAAATTGTGTATTACGTGGCTCAAGTTATTTCAACACCTATAGGAGACCTGGAACAGTTTGAAGATAAATATTTGAGACGTAAGGTGCCTTTACACAAGTTTGTTTTTCCAAGTGAAGATGATATTGCATATATCACGATGGAAGATGTTCTGAAATTACCTTCTCCAATTTATCACGGAGGAATAGCTAGGGTTACGTCTCAATATACATTTTCTTTAAGTTTAAGTGATTATGATGTTCGATAAGCATTTTTACATCCCTGCGATGCACTTTCTGCTTCAATGTTTTAATTTTTCTACGCAGAAGAATCTACTTTCCAGTAACGTGTGCTTTGTTTGCGTTTGCACATTTACATACTTTCTCGTTTCTATTACATTTTGCCCAAATTCTCTTGTCTCCTGCAATTATTAAGGAAAGCAATAAAACAAAAAAAATTAGTACATTGAATGAGCTAATACAAGAAATGAAAAAGAATGGTTGCAGCTCAGATAACTTAACAAATGTTATGGAAAAATATTTTAAAGGTATGTGTAGGTACCTATTAATTTAACTGCTACAAATACTATATTACATATATTTTGTAGGCTTCCCATTAGAATTTTTGGTCCATCAACACACAAATCAGAATGTGGATTCATGGCGTAGAAGAAGATACAGCACAGAAATGAAGGAATATAGGTACTAGATATTTAAATTAGGTAATGTGCCATTTGCTTTATTTAGTACCTACCTAGTTGTATTTACTTAATATAATACTTTTTCTTTAAACTCATTATTACTTCCAGAATATAGTGATAAGTTAGAATTAGGTTTCAATTTTAAGCAGCTGTTTATTAATTTGTTTTGTATTTCAATATAAAATACAATAAATATCATTGTAATCTTTATTTATCTAATTAGATTCTCAAATATACCTGAATTTTTGAGCCCGTGCGTGCACGTCATAACATATTGATGACATCATCTCCTAGTATGTTTATATGATCCTTATACAGTCACTAAAAGTACGTTGTTTGACACAGACTGATGCAAAATATAACCTGCAAATTTCGGATTTCACATAGCTTGGCAGTGCTACCAACAAGGTGAATATGTAATTTTTTATCGTCTAGACGATAAAATTGCATTTTAACGTAAAGTAAAAGGTAGATAAAATACAACTTTAACAGTTAGAATTTAATGAATATATTAAATTAATATTTTAAAGATGAAAGAAAAAACTACAACAGGAAAACTAAAGATAACATCATATTAATTTACATAATTACAATTAATGTAAAATTAAGTGACCAAACTACCTCAGAAAATCAGCACTTTGAAAACTTGAATGATGTAGCTTGTGTGAAATGAATTGGCGCACTTCAGGTATACGGATAAGGCGCATTTTCCTATAACTGATACTTTGCTTGCTCGCTGTATATGTTATTTATCTGTTGAGGCTACTTATAACAGGTACTCTGCAGGTATTTATGTAATTTTTCGGACCCAACTTAAAATCAATTAAAAATACAATTTTGCTCGATTTATTTTAGTAAAAACATTGTATTGAGTACCACATGAAATAACGAATAAATTGACTATAATAGTAAAATAATTTACATATTTTTACAAAGAATAATAATTGGAATTGCGCAGTATTTTAACAACTAAATCAAATAAATCATTTCAGTATCATTTTAAAATAACTAATACATTAAATTTTATAGACAACACAAATCCAATAAAGCAGATCATAAATGTAACTTAATACAGACACAAGTTTAGAGAGTGGAAAACAATAAACGCAAGTAGTTAAGAAAAACAATGAGTTAAAAATACAACATTAGTATGGTATTAAACAATTACTGGAATAGGACAGATATTTGCAATGTTTCAATCTTTAATATCTAGACACTTCTTCAGGCTAAACATGGATTTACATGTAATTAATGAATTTAATTTAAAAGAAGTTTTTAGATGTTAAGAAGCAAAACATTGCTGTTTTTTTATTTCTCCATTAATTATACAATCTGCCATAGATTATTTGGCAATAAGTATTTTATAGGATTTGGTGTAAGCACTGATGATTAAGAGGTAACACGTGGGGCAGAATTCCAGCGAAATCTCCCTTTACATTATTTTAATATGTAATGTATGGGTTCAACGCCAGCGTGGCTCTGATGGTTAGAGCATCGGACTGCGGCGCGGAAGTCTGGAGTTCAAGTCCCAGATCGATGCCTGGCGGGCGGCTTACCCAGTCGCTTTCAATAATTGGGAACCTGCGTTCGAAAGAACAAGGGGTAATAATGCGGTTGTCTAATGCGTGATGCTCACCACATCACCACGTGTCTTGAATTTGACACGCGACAGCCGGGTGTGAGAGCGAGGATACGGAAGCTCTAACCTTCCGCCTTGCAGGCCAAGTTCCTTCATGGGGTGTTAGTGCCTCACCATTACCATTATTAATGTATGGGTTATGAAAAGAATATACTATTTGTCAAAAGTAATTTACAGTTACAGTTAAAATCTTGTAGGTAAATCAGATGGCTTAAAACGTTTAAGTCTTTTGGGTTTATTATTATCTTCCATAAGGTGCTGCACAGAATCGTTGAGGTGAACGGTCAGTCTGTCTTTGTATTTCGCACTAAAATTTTTAATTTCACTTTACACTGTGGGAATTTGTAGATCACTTAAAATCACATTATTACCATGGCGCCTCAACGATCATTCTTAGTACTTTATTTTGGAACCGATAAAGCATTGGAAAGAATTGGAAGTAGCTGCAGTACCACACAGGGAGATCCCATAAGTCCATATTGGTTTAAGAACTATTTTGTAAATTAAGAGTTTATTTTCCAATTATAGTTTAGATTTTCTACTGATGAGCCAGTATAACTTTTGAAGTTGAAGGCCGAGTTGCTTACGCTTGGTGAATATGTGGGTTCTCCAGGTTAGTCTCCTATCAATGTGTAGACCCAGATATTTGACTGCCTCTGAGTGTGGTAGTTGGTGTCCATTGAGTGTTATTGGAGGGCAATTTTCTTTTTTCATAGTGAAGGTTACGTGTTGGAACTTAGCTTCGTTCACTCTGATTCGCCATTTGTTGGCCCACCATTGGATTTTGTTGAGATGAGCTTGGAGATACTTTGAGGCAACTTGTGGATTGATGTGAGAGGCTAAAATGGCCATGTCGACTGCGTAGATCGCTGATGTTGTTAGACGCGATGTGGGTAGGTCAGCAGTGTATATTAAATATAAGATGGGACCTAATGCGCTGCCCTACGGTACGTCAGAGGAGATAGGGTGTAATGTTGTATTTTCGTATTTGTATTTTATCAAAAAGTGCTTGTTTGTTATGTATGAGCTCAGAAGTTCAAACATCTGGTAGGGTAGGTATTGTTTGAGCTTGTAGCATAAGCCTTGATGCCAAACTCGGTCGAAAGCTTGTTTGACATCCAAAAACACTGCAGAGCAGTATCTTTTTCCTTCCAAGTCTCTGTATATCTTGTCCGTTATTCTGTGCACCTGCTCTACGGTACCATGTTGTTTACGGAAACCAAATTGATGGTTAGGGATTAGTTCTTGGTCGTCTAAAATTGGCATTAATCTATTCAGAATCAATTTTTCAAGGGCCTTTGACAGAATGGGAGTAGGCTTATGGGCCTGTATGATGTAATTTCCGTTGGTGGTTTACCAGGTTTCATAATCATGATTATTTGCGTTGTTTTCCATTGACTTGGGAAGTGCCGGATTCTGAGGATAGAATTATACAGATGTGTAAGGGCTTGTATAGCTTTAGTTGGTAATTGTTTGATAATTGTCCCAGCGATCAGGTCATATCCTGGAGATTTCTTTATGTTGATCTTTGGCATCTTCATTCGGGAGTTGACAAGGGAAGGGTGTAAACACTTTGGTGAGATATTCAGCAAAGGCATCGGCCTGTATTCCTTGATTTTAATGTTGACTAAAGAGTTTTTTTTTCGGCTATTTTGTCCTTTATGATGATAGGTGTATCAACTTACTATTTTGAACCATGGTGTATACAGTATACAGATTTGCAGGTCTGCGAAATAGAACAGACTGTTCGTATGCTTAAATTTAAAGCATTGGCAACTCTCTGTAACACCAAACCATTAGAAAGTTGGTCATTATATTACGAATTATTATATTACAGGTGTAAATTACTTACTTGTCTCACAGCAGTTAGCGGTATAAGTGCACCATCGTTGTCTCTTTCTCGTTCAAAATACCTTATCAAAGCGGCAACAAGCTCTTTTGACCTTCTGGGTAAGGCGGTCGACATTTTAGCTTAAAGATCCCTATACGTTTCCAGCAACTAAACTCTTCCCCAAAGTAAGTAATTTGTAGCAGCGGAAAAAGAACAGTATAACTTGTTCGCAATGTTCGTTATGAAAACAACGGATTTTTAAAATGCAAACTAAACTATATGTCACTGTCAACACCTGTCAAAACCACTATAACAAATAAGTCGTTTTAAAAAGCGACATGCGTACGTGTTAATTCCCTGAGCAGAACTTGAAAACACAAAGTACCCCGACGTATTATAGTTTTTGCTATTGTTCATGGAAATTATGAAATATTAAAACAAAAAATGTACGGCTATAGCAATATATGAAGCTATATTATTAGCAAAAGCAATATTAATGATTATTTTATTGAAAAAAAGAGTAGTTTTATATTTTTCAAATGTTGGTACTGAAAACCTTACTAAAAGGCGGATTGATGACGTGCACGCACGGGCTCAAAAATTCAAGTATATACCCTCATATGTATGTGATAGACAAGGATGGAGATCCTACAGTAGCGCGGGTTGCATAACTTATGTTTTTGCATCAGCTGCTAACATTTAGTGACTCAGCGGCGCAAGAACTACTGTTATTATGGGGGGGCAAAAACATTTTTTGAATGGTTTAACCTGACTAAGCTTTATGTTCGACTGTTCCAAAAAAACTTTTTTAGACGACCACGTAAGAAAGTAACATTATCGCGACAGCAGCCTACTACAGAAAGTTGACAATTTCATACACTAGCACGATATTATATCGTGCTAGTCATATCGTAACGGCACAAAGTTATTCAAATCACGGCCTGCTTAATTGTGTGACAAACGTCACTTTGACGTTTGTCACACAATTCAGCAGACCGTGATTCAAATAATCCAGACGCTTTTGCTTTATTCGTTGCTCTGCTTCCAACAAGCTCTAATTTTTTATAATTGTACCAATAAGAATATAACGATCAATTTTGCAAACGAAATAAAAACAATTCTTAAAAATAGAATTTACTTCGAGTGGTCGTCTAAAAAATAGTGTTCATAACACGCCCGAAAGTGCAAATATCTGTGCTCGTGTTTTAGATCCACTCGGGCTTCGCTTCGCTACGCCCTCGTTTGTCTAATCAACACTCGCACGATATTTGCTACTTTCGACGCTTGTCATGAAAATAACTATATTATAGTATTATATAGCGTCCATAAAGTGCCACTTTAATCGACCGCCTGTCAATGTTCAATAGTTATTATAAAAATATGTGTATTTTTTTAAATCAGAAAAGAAGATTGTATTAGGTTATTGAAAACTTAAATAAATTCATATTTAATGCCGTACGGTAATAGATAGTTATTCTTGATATTGTTTGTTTGTTAGTTAATGGACAAGGTCTGGGCATGCAGAGTACCAGATACCTTAGACACCGACTGCTATTAATAATGCAATTAACATAGAAGAAGCGCACTTCGAAACTATCAAATGTTTCAATAGCAACTTGAATTTTCTAATGTGTGTAATATAAATGATATTGTAGATAAAAAGAAATCTTCTCCAGTGCAGTCAAACGTCAAGCTTTGAATGCAGCTCGTACATAATTAAACCTTATTTGATTTTTCTTCTTTACCGCTACGCTGTGCTGTCTCTGCATAAAATAGACTCCAATAAAGTTCTACATTATGTACTTGATACATAAATAACTATAATAGTTACAATTAAGCTACAATGTTTTTTCCTCAATTACATCTATCTCTCTGTCTGCCTGTTGGCGATATAGCTCAACAACTATTTGTTGGAGGAAGGCGATATTTTGCATGCATATTATATATCTACGTGGCATAAAACCGAAAAAAAATCATAGCAATATATACAAGGTGAGCACCTTAAAAAATACAATTTTGTTTATTTTGATTTAACTGAGAATTAGACAAAAGTAACCACTTTTACATAGCTCAGGCTTTATCATTGTCGAAAATGAGACCTAGCAGATACGGGGTAAACATCACAAGTGGAACAGAATAATATGGTGTCTTTATAACACAGCAGAAACACGTACAGTTGAAGTACTCGGCTCGAAATATTCGCTTGGGAGCGCAAATTGATGTAATTCACATTTTTGTTTGAAAATTGGTGTAATTCGTGTGAAGAAAGTTCAGTGTAAACCCCTTTTTTTCATATGGAAATGCAATCTAGGGAAGCCATTGACAACAAGAATTGTAACTACATTGAATTGTGTTTTGGTTTTATGTTGACTGATTGATACAGTAACTATTTTAAATTGTGAGTAGTTCTGGCTATTATAAGCTGAAATTTTCCTTAGCGCAATACCTACCAACTAGTTAAAATGAAATGATAAAACCTCATTTCAAGTTTATAATAGCCAAAGTTACAATTTAAAATAATGAAATGTCAACCTGTTGAAATGAAGCCTAACCTCACCACAAAAATAATAAGATGTTTACGTACCAACACAATTCCGTCCAGTGAAAATGCTTGTTGTCAATGGTTTAACTAGAATTTCGGCATTTGCATTTTCATATGAAACAAAAATGGACTATATAAAATTCTCCGCTGTCGACCTAAAAATAAAGACGTGTGTAACAAATTCTTCGTGTTTTATTTCTGCACCACCTACAATAGAACAACGAATTTTAGCATCTTGTATAGATTAATGTGAAAACCCTATGTATTTTTAAAAACCTTATGAAATATATCGGGGGGGGCAAATTACCTATCTGCCCCCCCAATATATTCTGTGAGGGGGCAACCGCCCCCCCTCTTCCTGTGCCCCTGTTGAGTGTCCTTTCCAGATATTTATATAGAATTCACTGTCAGGGACGCGCTTCCCAGTGTTGCCAACAACGGCAAAAAGTCGCCAAATCTAGGGTATTTATCAAGTGGTTTAGCTACAAAAAATAGGACTTTGCGATTAGCGACTTTTCTAGCGTTTTTAATATATTTTAGTTTGAAATTCTAGGGTATTATTTCTAATATAAAAAATATGTAAACATCTATTAATTTCAATATTTGTAAAGCTACATATACATTAATCCCCAACCATTTTCATATACAAAAGAATTTCCAAATATTATTTGCAAATACGCGAGGTTATACTGGAATGATTAACGCCTGAAATTATATTATGTTTATTTGACATTTATTTGTATTTCGTACGTGACCAGGCGGTCATAATTGCGCCCATGACGCCGGAAATTTGAAATTAAAAACTGAAGAAGCTTTATCTTTACTTTGACAGTTTACAACGTTTGCACATTGCACAATTTGTCATTGTCAATTGTAACCCACTTGGTACAAAGTATTAGAACGTTAAATTCGGTAACTTACACGTATCTTTTTCTGCCTCAAATCTAGAACCATTAAAGTTCGGTCAGCATTATTTAACAAGGAGTGCATGCGTTTAAAAACTGCAATTAACTTTATTATTCGGCGCTGTGTGTATTGTGTTGTTACAAATTAGTGTATGATTTTAAAATGGGAAAGCCAAAATATACTCAGCAATATAGGAAGGAATGGGAGCGAGTTTATAAATGGTTGAAGCCGGTGGAGTCCGATCCAACTAAAGCTTTCTGTGTCTACTGTAAAGCAGAACTTTCCTCCAAATTAAGTGATTTAAAAAAACATAGTGAAACCTTAAATCACAAAACAAAATCAGACCCATTCTGTGACAACAAACAACCTAAATTACCGTTTAAAAAAGAAGATGCCAGTACATCTTGTTAAGTTATTTTCCATTTCGTAACGCACGAGGCACGAGCCGCTAGCTTATCAACTGCAACAGTCGTTCATTCATACTTTCCTGGAAACACATCTCGTGGTGCCTGCTAGCTGAAAAACACTTCTAGGAAGTAACTGCTAAAACAGGGTCATCATGAGGACAACCTCCGCACGCGCTTCCAGCGTTATCAAACCACCGCCCTGGATCCATGATAGTATATACAGGGTGTTAGTAAATAAGTGCGACAAAATTAAGGGGGTGATTCTGCATGGAAAAATAATGATATTTTGTTATATAAATATATGTATATTCGCAAATGCTTCGTTTCCGAGCCACAGTTAGTTAAAGTTATTGTTAAAAATTGATTATTTTTTTATTGCTCTGAAACCGGTCAAGATATGCAAATGAAGTTTAGTGGGTTTTAAAAGGTACTTTTAGCGCATTCTTTGATATGCAATTAAGAATTTTATATTCATCATTGGCGCGCATACGGGTAATGATCCCGATGTCTTATTTTTTGCATAAAAATGGTGCTACCTACAAAAAAATGACAAGAAAGCTTTTTTGTCACAAATTTAACGAGAAATTCAAAAATAATTTTTATTTTGAAATATCTCAGTGGCGTACCATTTTTTTCTATAAAAATATCGGGATCATTACCCGTATGCGCGCCAATGATGAATATAAAATTCTTAATTGCATATCAAAGAATGCGCTAAAAGTACCTTTTAAAACCCACTAAACTTCATTTGCATATCTTGACCGGTTTCAGAGCAATAAAAAAATTATCAATTTTTGAGAAAAACTTTAACTAACTGTGGCTCGGAAACGAAGCATTTGCGAATATACATTTATATAACAAAATATCATTATTTTCCATGCAGAATCACCCCCTTAATTTTGTCGCACTTATTTACTAACACCCTGTATATGCGCCGACCGCCAATTCCAGAGCGTCATTATTCGTCATTCGATTACCAGTTATTCTTAATGTAACTTAAAGCAACGAACTGCTGTTGCTCTGTCATTTTTAACGTAAATAATCTGCATAAATAAATGTTAGTGAATTATTAACATTGTACTTCTAAAGTTATTTGGTAAGGGCCCAGCTAGGTCTTTCTTTGACTGTGTGACTAAAATCACATAACAAAGTGGTGTCAGAAGTGAAAATCAACATCCAGAAGTGAAATCCAGAAAACTGCCTGATCTCCTGTACTGCATCAACTTCATCTACAAGGAACATCGCATTTCATCCGTCCTTGGTACAACATCGTTGGAACGGCTAACGAACAAGTCACTTCACCCGAAATACTTGGTATTACATTCCACGAGAGTACTGACAAAGAATTCGATGTATCAACACCTTCTGCTATTGTAAGTACAATTTAACGTTTGCTATCATTTGTTAATGTCCTTCTCCAATCTCCAAACACTTTTTCACGATGAAGATTCAAATTCCTCTTTGGATTCTTCTTCTTCAAGTTCAGATTCCGATTACATTAATTTTCCAACAATGCCAGATGCAAATTCAACAACCCCAACGAATACAATTCCAACTCCTATTATTCCTAACGTTTTACCACCTCAAGACAAGCTAAGTTTATCAGAACTTTACAAATTTATAAGTACTTTCGACGGTAACCGAGACGAATTATCTTCATTTCTATCTAATTGTGATGCAGCCTTTGCAATTGCTCAAAATACCCAGTTAGGAACTTTATTACGCTATCTTATCACTCAAATACAAGGTAAAGCCAAAGCAGCTATTTGCAATCGAGACTTTATTGATTGGCGTGAGCTCAGTGATTATCTTAAACTGCTATATCAAGATAATAGTAGATTATATTATAAGTGAGAGAAATGCATCATTATTTGCGAGTGAGAATTTTAAATCGCGAGTGCTCCAGCACGAGCGATACAATTTCTTACGAGCTTATAATGGCATTTCGCTCACGTGTGATATACGACGTTTTATCTTACAGTAGCAATTCGTATGCCTAAATATGTCGCAAAACAGACAATAGATAGTTACAGTAGCACCTATTACCTATAATGTATGGTAATAGCTGCTACTGTAAGATAAAAAGCATTATGCACAGCTTCTATGTGAATTAACTATCTTAGAACAAAAATCTAACGAAACTATTCATGCTTTCATTCAACGAGTCGAACTTTTAGTAAAACGCGTAACAACTGCAATCGAACAAAATTCTAAAGATAAAATTTCATTAAAAGGTAAACTCGAACTTATGCAAGATATAGCTTTGCAAAGATTTGTACATTTCACACACCATAAATTATCAGATAGCCTTAGGTCCAGCCAATTAAATACTTTTTTCACGTACTGTAAGGAAATGTACTGTATTCCTAAATACAAAATCGTTTAGAAAAGTGATACTTTTCTGCATATCAACACTTTTCTACATAGCAACGCATAAATATAGATAACACAAAAATTAGAAATTTAATTATCAGCAGTATGGTACACATTAATCGTACAATTACTTAAATTAGAAAATGTTATTCCATTAGATTGTAAATTACTGCTGATTGCTCGCGAATCAGTGGAACTCGCCGGTGCAAGAGAAAGCATCGAAGATTGAAGTGGAACGACGTTCTGTCCGAAAATTCGCCTGGACGTTTTAATTTTATTGCTGATGCTGTCTTCCACATATCCCTCTGCCACGTTTGTCGAACGCCATCCCCCATGACGCTTCAACATCTGTATGTCAGCTCCACTGTCGGCAAGAAATGTTGCTGACGTTCTGCGTAGGCAATGTCCTGTGTAGTTCTTACTATCTGACAGCTGCAGGTATTCTGCAATTTTTCTTGGAATCGCAGCAAAACTATTAATGCCTACAGGCTGCACGGAACATTTGCCCTTATTATAGTAGATGAAGAATCTTAGATGATTAGTATGTTTCGGACGTAAGTTCAAATACTTTCTATACAAATCAATTCCATTAATTCCCACCGGCGCTTCTGAAGTTACAGTGAAAACACGTTTCTTCATTGTCTTGGTATCACGCAGTGTAATAACTAAAGTGGACCCAGTGTCTTCGATATCATTAACTGACAGGTTACGTAGTTCTTCCCGTCTACAAGCACCATTAAGCCCAAATATTAATACGACCTTCATCATTAAAAAGGATTCATCAGGAGCTTGGGTTAAAAATGTTATGACGTTAGCCATTGTCAAAATTTTAGACTTTTTTGCCTGATATCCGTCATTTTGACGTTTTAAAAATGCGAGCATTTTTGAGTGCTTTGAAATATCTACATTTTCCTTTATATTGAGCGTACACTTCAACATTGAGTAGGTTGACCACAACGTCGAGCTTTTCAAAGACTTTGCCTGTACAGAAACAATATTGGAGTGAATTATTAAAGACAATATTTATTAGATATAAAATAAACCTTTTCAAAGAAGTATGCAAGCAGGACGTTTTCACTTGCCCCATGTGCTCCTTTTTCTATCCGCCATTTAGAAAATTCATTGTAGCTCTTCTCGTACTTGTCTTTCGACTTGGCTGGCATTAAATTTACGATGGCTTCACAAACCGGGGCCAGAATATCTTCGGGTACATCCACTTCCATTGCTAATCACTTTTGGAAATGGACTTCGAAATTTTTGTTGGTTGTTTATTTACATAGGGTAACCATGCTTATTGTTACTATGGTAAATGGCTACCTAACACCTACCTACTATTTTAATTTTTGCACAACCTTTCACATGATTTTTCATATTTTTATATCAAAATTTGTAGGCATTTCCCTACAGTACATGAAAAAATAGCATGTACAACACGTGAGAAAAGTGTTTTTCCGTGCTCGGCGCGATTTTAATCTCGCGACTTGCACGGAAAAAACACACTTTTCTCAACTTGTTGTACAATATACTATTTTGCACGATAGAACGATTTTACTTAGTTACCGCGTTTGTTTTCAAATCAGTAAGTTATGCTTACTGTTCTAGAACGGTAAGTAAAAATTCGAGGTTAGCAGGTTAGTTTTTGCGACAATTTATGTCAAAACTGACGGAAAATCTTACCTGCTAACCACGAAATTGACATAGACTTACAGTGCTACCAACATATTATTCTGTGGTATAATGTCACATTTTACTGTTGAAGAAAAATAACTTCTATCGTGCAAAAAACGTCATAAGCGAAGGTTAAGAAATTACCGATCTCAGACAATAATTGGAGTCGTCGCTTCGCTCCTCCTCCAAACAATTGTCTTCGATCGGTAAAATGTCCTTACCGTTTTTAATACTTAGGGCCGGTTGCAGAAAGCAATGTTAAGTGTCGTGTTAGCTAACATCGCGTCAAAGTGAACAAAAACGAATCAAATCTCAAATGCTTATGGCAACTAATACATTAGTAAACAAAATTTCATGCGATTTTGTTCACTTTGACGCGATGTTAGCTAACACGAGACTTAACATTGCTTTCTGCAACCGGCCCTTAATATACTATAAATGAAGCAGTAACAATTGCCATCGCAGAAGGTACGTCATTACGTATGATTAATCAATTGCCTCATTCTAAAGTTCAATTTAAACAAAAACGTTGGTGCATAAAATGCAGTCGACAACGCACGACACTAATCATTGCTATTCGTCTTCTTTTCAAAATCGACCAAAAATTACCAGTCGAGTTAATCAAGTTACTTTTTCCAATCCTTCTCATGGTCTTACATTGGGTTCCTCAGATTGTCAACCAAATAGGGGAAATGCGGCGACGACGGCACCCTTGTTATGATGGCATATTGTGTAAATCTCAGTTACCGAAACGAATTTTAAATGTGGCGCCTTTGTGTACGTTACAGAACGACCTTGTGAACGTTAGAATGTGAGCGGTTGTGTCATAGTACGATCGTCTGACGAATGCCAAGTGTTAATAATTTATGTAAGGGCCAAAGTTTTTATACTTGCGTTCTATTTCTTACTGTAATCTTCAGAAATTAATTAACAACGATTTATTTTCTGTTGTGTTGTGGGAAATGATGTGTTGTGATTACAATGCCGTTCCTGTATTTAAGGTTATGTTTCATTTGTTGTAATTTGTTGCCGCCTAAAGTAAAGTGTGCGTTTGTCGCAATGATAGCATACCTAACATGTTTCTATGACGGCATAGTATGCCATCATAGAAATACTTCGATTTTTGTTCATTAATGTGCCTAGACACGATTTTTCGATATAATGGAAAACCAAAAGACAAGGCAAGTGTGGGAATAAGTGAATATGAGTAATGCCATAAAAGATGTAAAGGACGGGAAAATGGGATGGAAACTAGCAGCAAAGACATATGACGTACCTGCAACTACTTTACGGCGTAGGTGCAAAAGCAAACTTGGAAGTACAAAAGGGAATCTTGGAGGTTGCCAGCCCACATTTATCAAAGAAGTAGAGGAACAATTAGTCTCACATATAAAGAAGCTTGAAGAATGATTTTATGGCCTTACAACTGCTGATTTACGGACGTTAGCCTTTGAAATAGCAGAGAAAAACAATATTAATCACCGTTTCAACCAACAGCATAAAAAAGCTGGCTGGGCTTGGCTGCGCTCTTTTTTAAAAAGAAATCCATCGATATCCTTACGAACACCGGAAAATACATCCTTAGTTAGAGCCCAGGCTTTTAATAAAGTAAATATTGGTAATTATTTCAAAGCACTGACCTCTGTACTGGATTCGTACCAATTTTCTCCCGAGAATTTCTTCAACATGGACGAATCTGGCTTGTCCACAGTACAGAAGAAACCTCCTAAAATACTGGCCACAAAAGCCCGAAAACAGGTGGGAACTGTTTCAAGTGCCGAAAGAGGCCAACATGTTACTGCAGTATGTGCTCAGTTGGCACATATATTACGCCCGCATTTATATTCGCAAGGAAGAATTTCAAGAACGAGTTGTTAGATCATGCACCCCCCAGGGTCGGCAGGATTTTGTCAGGAAAACGGATGGATGTCTGGTGAAGTATTCGTCAGATGGTTGAAGCACTTTATTCACTATGCCAAACCAAGCGAAGATAAACCAGTATTGCTCTTACTAGACGGGCACACCAGCCATAAGCACTTGAATGTATTGGAATTAGCTAAAGAGAACAACATAATATTATTTTGTTTCCCAGCCCACTGTACCCACCGGGTACAGCCATTAGATGTTGGGTTTTTTGGGACCCTCCAAGTTTATTATGATCAAGCTATTCAACAATGGCTTCATGCTAATCCCGGAAGAGCAGTAACACAGTATCAAATTGCTGGTTTGTTTTCAGATGCCTATTTAAAAGCGGCCACTATTGGAAATGCCGTTCAAGCATTTAAAAAACAGGCATCAACCCTCTAAATGCGAATATCTTCGATGATTGGTTATTTGCACCATCTCAGACGACTGAAAAACCTACTGATAATATGAATAACACTAAGAACTGTGAAAATGGTTCATCTGAAACACAAACGTCTGCAGACAAAACCCCATGCAGAGAAGACCTCGCCACAGCAGAAAGTTCTTCAAGTGGTAGCAATATTAAAGAAGGTTTGTCGATTAGTATTGAAGAACTGTCACCTATACCAGTTGCTCCAGCGGCCTCCAGTAGCAATCGCAGAGGAAGGAAACTTGGAAAATGTGGAATAGTTAACACAACACCAGATATTAAAGAAGCTAGAGAACAAGAGGAACAGAAAGCAATACAACAAAGAGCAAAATTATTTAGACAAGCTAAAAGAAAAATCACCGCGTTAGATGAGGAGTGCGAGGAGACACAATTTCAAAATAATGATGACGAATCCGATGATGTGGCTTGCCTTTATTGTAACGGGCTTTATTTAGAATCACGTAAAAATGAGTTCTGGATTAGGTTCGATAAGTGTTATCTTGGTGCCACGTTGACTGTGCTGGCGTCGACCGGCGTATTAAACAATTCACTTGTGAAGTCTGTATTTAAATAAACTCTGTATTTTTTTATATGTACCTTTCTTTCAATAAAATGAGTTATTTGAACCTGTTTTCTGAACCTATCATAGTATATGCCATCATACAAATACTGGTGTTGCAATGATGGCACACTATCAATTTAAAACACAAATTTGTAAAATGAAGTTGCTCCATTATAGTACTTGTCTTTCTCTATTAATCCCACCAAGCACCGAACCTGTATGTCTAATAACCAATTTTTAAAAATGGTTTAAAAAAAGGGTGCCATCATCACCACATTTCCCCTACTAAAGTTTGCACGTATTGCAAATATGGTGATCATTTAATCACTGAATGTAGGAAAAAACGTTACAATTAATCCTTACGTAAACAAGAATATCATAATACTACTAATTCCAAGCAAATCAATCATTTAAACGAAAAAGCTTCTTCGGCATCAACCAGCACCGGAGATCTCAATTTTCTAAGCCTGGTTTAATATCTGTTTTAAATCCCTTAAAACAAAATTAGTCCACAAAACCAAATACTAATTCTAATTTTTCTCGTTTATTATCATGTAAGGTTTCGCCCAGCAGAAACGCGTTCTTCGGAATTAAAATTAATTCGCGCGTTTTGTCCTAGCGATTTCTACGTTACGCCCGCGCTGCCAATACGTCATCAAGAGATCCCCGCTCCACGTATTGCGCTGCTCCCCCACCTAGAATGCCCGAAGTGGTTGCTAGACGCACGAAGCACGAAGAGGAGCCCATAAAAAGCTGCTTCGCGAGGCATTCAGGGGCACTTCCTTCATAGACATTCATTCGCATTCATTCCCTCCCTTCATTCCCTTCCTGTTCCTGCCCGACCGTTTAGAGAATTTTCCCGTCTATACTTCGGATCCCGATATCCATTAGTATCTTCCCATAGCTACAGTCGAACCGATACCTCCAATCTTGGGGACCGTGTTCCTAGCTAGCATTTAATTAAGCCCATTCCCTGAAGAATCAGTTTTCAGAACCGATGCCTCACGAGTGGGGAAACCGTTTCGCTGATTACTAATACCTGTTAAAATCCTGAACTAATAATTGTACCAAAACTTCCTGGAGGACGTTGGCAAATATTTATATCAAAATTTCCTGGAGGACATATTCGAAACGAGGGTTTAACAACCAGGCCGTTTGATATCTCGATTTCGTAATACTAAATAAGTCCGCCGACTAGCATAACATTTGCCCGGCCCGAACCTATCAAATTTCTTGTTATTAAAGGCCGACACGTAGTCGACCTTCAAAGCCCCTTTAAGATTGCATTTAATATCTGTTTGACTACAGGATTGTACTCACCGTTCCAAACATCTCCCTATCGTAACACGGGGGATCTGCGACGCCGTCGTGGCCGTGGACTGTCTTAAGCCGCCACCACGAAGCGGAACTCCAGGTGGATAAAAGTCGTCAACTCCTCGTTCGGCCGCATCACGCACAAACACTTCACCGTATCCCCGGGAATTGCAACACTAACACGGTGTCGTAAGGCGTAAAACATAGCATACTCGTAACAACCTATTTTGCAGCTACACGTGTTTTCGACATCGAACCTGATATTTGGCTTCCGGAGGTTGGCACCACTGCAAATTACTTTGGGCAAATCGTCTTCCCAGCCAGTGGCGTTCCGACGATTTCTCCAGAAGACGGCCAATCGGACCACCCACACACAGATGCAAAACGGGTTGCCGGGGCGTAAGGAACTGGCAATTGGACGCCCACCATAATTATTGAAATTCATTGTAAAATACATTTTATTTGATTTCTTACGAGTAATACTTATGTTTGTAAATATTGAACATTATAATTAAACTGTCTAAAATTATCCTAGTGTTTGTTTGCTAATTTCCAAGTGTATATCTGACTGAACCAAATTATCTCGGACTGAGAAAGCTACCCGAAGGTAATTTATTAAATTCTTTAGCCCTTATTAGCAGGAGGGCTAAGACCGTTATAATCAAACAATTCTTTCAAAAGGAAAGAAATTACTACTTCTAATCCTCGTTCGAATAATTATTTTTCCAATACAAAAGGAAATTCCAATTCTAAGTTTTCTAATTCCATTTCGTCTTTCTATAAGAAAGAAACTAATCTTAAATCTACCATTAATTCGAACGGTTCTTTCTACAAGAACGAGATTTCTAATACTTCTAATTCGAAGTCCAATACTTATTTTGCCACACCTAGGATTGATTCTACTCCCTATAGGAGAAAATATCCTGCACTTAAATCACAAAGGTCAAATACCATTAATAAATCACAAAGGCAAAATACTACTATTTCTACTAATTCTATTAATTCATGCATTTACGATATGTTTAATCTAACGCATGCTCAAAACTTGCTATCTATTTCATTAAAAAATTTCTATTAAAGGCATTAATGATAATGAAATTACGACTATTGGTGTCATAACCCTACCTTTCCATATCGAGAATTCAATTATTGATATTGATTTTCATGTAATCGACGATAACACTCATATCCCTTATTCAGGTATATTAGGAAACGACTTTTTAAGAAAACATGAAGCTACGATTTACAAAATGAAATAATTTTTACGTATTTTAAACCGTGACCTTCCATTAACTGATAAGCAGAATATTTGTTTTATCATCCCAGCTCGAACTGGAATGGTTATCCCATTACAAGTAGTTAACCCCGAGATAAAAGAAGGCTTAATTCCAGAATGTAGGTCACCAGATGGAATTTATATTTCTAAAGCAATTACCGGCGTATTAGCTAATAATACATGTTTGGCAATAATTGCAAATACAACAGATCCTATACGTATTCTATGTCGAAAATCAAACTTTTACCTTTTTCTATTTCCAATATTGAAAATATTTTTATGGCATCGATCGATTCGGATTTTTCCAAAATTAATAGGAAAGACATCCTTATTAAAAATGTGAGAACCGATCATATGAATAATGAAGAAATAAATTCACTTTTAGACATTTGTTGTTCTTATAATGATATATTTCATCTACCTGGAGATACACTCTCAGCTACTAATGCAATTAATCATTCAATTTCAACGACTTCACAGATTCCTATTCACACCCGAATTTATAGGTACCCTGAAATCCATAAAAAGGAAGTGGATACCCAAATTACAAAAATGCTTAACAATGGTATCATTAAACCAAGTTCAAGTCCCTGGTCAGCTCCTTTATGGGTTGTTCCAAAAAAAAAATATATGCTAGCGGACAACGTCGTTGGCGAATCGTCGTTGATTATCGAGCTTTAAATGACATAACTATTGCAGACAAATATCCTCTCCCAAATATCAAGGAAATACTTAATCAAATAGGTCATGCCCAATATTTTTCGATCTTAGATCTTGCATCGGGATTTCATCAAATTCTTTTAAAGGAATCAGACATGTCAAAAACTGTTTTTTCAACCCCTACCGGATTATATGAATATACAAGACTTCCAATGGGTCTCAAAAACGGACCAAGTACGTTTCAAAGGTTAATGAATACTATATTAACAGGTTTACAAGAAACGAAATGTTTTGCATACCTTGATGACATCGTAATTTATGCCCCTACATTAGAAATTCATAATGAAAAACTTATAGAAGTTTTCAAACGTTTACGACAACATTCTCTCAAATTACAACCTGATAAATGTGAATTTTTACGTCGAGAAATATCTTATCTAGGTCATATCATATCTAAGGATGGTATAAAACCAAATCCAGAAAAAGTACAAGCTGTACAAGAATTTCCAATTCCCAGAAACCCAGCTCAAATTAAATCATTTTTAGGTTTATGTGGTTATTACAGGAAATGTATCAAAGATTTTTCAAAAGTTTCAAAACCTCTTACTCTTCTATTGCACAAAGACACAAAATTCTTGTGGTCTTCTGAACAACAAAATTCTTTCGTAACTCTAAAGAATATTTTAACCTCAAATCAGATATTACGATATCCAGATTATTCTCAACCTTTTATTTTAACAACAGAGGCAAGCAATGTAGCTTTAGGCGCTGTATTATCCCAAGGAAAAGTTAATGAAGATTTGCCAATTGCATATGCGTCAAGAACACTTAATAAATGCGAACAAGCATATTCCACAATCGAAAAAGAACTTTTAGCTAGCATACGGGCTATTAAGCATTTCAGACCTTATATCTACGGTCAAAAATTCACTATAACATCCGATCATCGACCCCTTCTTTGGATTAAAAATTGCAAAGAACCAAATTTAAAATTGTTACGGTGGAGAGTTTTATTAGAAGAATATGACTATCAAATAGCTTACAAACCCGGCAAAATTAATGCTAACGCAGATGCATTATCTCGAATTCCTAATGACAATGCAATCTGTACTATTACAACAAAATCAAAATTTTCAGATTACCTAAAAGCAAAAAATTGCAATGAAATTTTAACTCGCACAATACCCGCACATAATGCCTTTATTTTAAATTCCAAAAATTTAAAAGTGCTATTATAATCAGTCGATAATGATGAAAATACACTTACATCTAAATTATGTCTAACGCATTACACCTTCCAATCACAATGAATTATTTACTTGTGAACGAATTTCAGATTTTCTACTCTCTTATTACAAATTACATTATTTTGATAGGGTAGTATACGAAAACCTTTACAATGTACTACACACTGTGTCACTTTATTGTAGTCAAAATAAAATAACAACTGTAGACTTTTCTTATCCTACAGATGAATTTTCTACTGTAAAAGACTGCTATTTTTCCGAAATACTAAACTATTTGTTCCCAAATGTTGAAGTTAATATTTATTTGAATAAAATTATCAATGTCAAACCAGAAGACATTTTAAAAATTCTCAAAGACAATCATGATTCCATTTTAGCTGGACATCCCGGTTATCATCGCACATTATCTAAAATACAAACCAATTATTACTGGACGAACATGCATCTAGATGTTAGAGACTACGTAAAACATTGCGAATCTTGTCAAAAATCCAAAATAGATCGCAAACCACCAAAACTCACTATGGAAATTACTACTACTAGCACAAACCCTTTGAACGAGTCTCATTAGACATTGTAGGACCGTTACCTCTAACAGAAAATGGTAATAGGTTTATCTTAACTTTCCAAGACGACCTAACAAAATATCTTTTTTGCATTACCTTTATTTGACCATACTAGTCAAACAATTACATACAACGGCATGGCATCCCCAAACAAATGGTTCCTTAGAACGAGCACATGCTGTAATCAAGAAATACCTTCGACACTATGTGTCCGAAACCAATCTCAATGGGATAAATTTCTTTCTACATGTATATTAGCATATAATTCTTCTATACACTCAGCAACAAAATATACCCCACATGAACTACTATTCGGTTCAAAAATACAATTGCCTAACAATTTAAAAGACGAAGTTGAATTTCGATATACATATGACAATTATATCGATAACTTAAAATTAAAATTACAAAATTCTCATAAACTAGCTAGGGAAAATTTAATCAAAGCTAAAGAAACCTCCACTAGTTATTATAATACTAAATTAAATCCTAATACGTTTCAAATAGGCGATCAAGTTCTATTAAAGAACGAACAAACGAAGTTACGGCAATCGAAAAAAGTGTCACCTGCCTATATTGGTCCTTATCAATTATTAGACCTTACTAAAACCAATGCCACTTTTAGAATAGGAAAAAAATCTGTCACAGTACATTTAAACAGATTAAAACCTTTTTCAGGTTAACTGTGGGCTTCGCCTACACCCAAAAACTACAACCCTTCGATGATGGATCTGGGTTGTATTATTATAAATTAGGCACGGCAAGAACTACTACCTCCACTTGGAAACTCATTACACATCTCAATATTAGTGCTATTGAGAGGGAACTACACAATTTTGCTATACTAAAGGATAAATTAAACTCCATTTGTCCTCAGTATCCCGAGGATACACTTAAACAAGTATGTGCTAATGTCCTTAATACATATAATCACCAGTTGCCTATTTTACAACATAAACTTTCCGAAATCTCTGAATTAATTAATCATTCAACTAGATTTTCCACCCGAACTCGTAGAGCCTTAGACTTTTTAGGCACTATTTGGAAACTTATAGCAGGAAGCCCTGATGCTTCTGATGCTGAATACTATGATAATGCAATTAAAGAAACTCGTGCAGATCAACAAAGAATCGAAATGTTATTAAAGGAACAAATTCAAATTGTTTCTAGTACATATTCAAATTTCAACCTTACAATGGTATCATTCCAAAATTATACCACTAAATTATACCAATAAATTAAACGATCAAACACAAAACTTAATCAATTATCAACTAAAGTTTTAAAACATGAAGCGAGATTAGAACTCTTTCAAGTATTTATTCAAGTTACTTGAAGTTACAAGAACTAGATATTTTACATGCAACTGCTGAACTTCAATTAGATTCTGTAACTAACAGCATTCTCTTTGCTAAACAGAATATTCTTTCACCTTTTATACTTACCCCATTTCAACTTATTAGTGAACTTCAAAAGATAAACACTAAGCTTATTGACAAGCCATTCCCACTACCTTTGGAAAATTCCAATGGACATATATTTCTTGAACTTATCATCTCTAGATGTTTATTATTATAAAGAAAGTTTTGTCTTTATTATCAACATTCCTCTTGTTGAAGTGTATACTTACGATTATTATAAACTTTTTCCTTTACCTATTCAAACTCCTCATTCTGCTGACGAATACTTTATGATTAAACCTACCTCCTTATAACAAATGATCGTCGTCGTTATGTTGTTACTAACGAGCCTTGTAGCAGAATTCATCATAACTTATATTATGCACTGAACTACACAATTCCAAGAGAGCGTAGAACAATGTGAAGTTACTTTGTTCCGTGGAATCTCAACAACACCACCAAAGAATTGCCGCATCATTCATCTTCAAGGTCAAATATTTACTTGGACGAATGTTACTACTAATCTATGGATCATCATGACTTCTACTCCAACCACCTGCGAAATGCTCTGTCCATCTATGCCAATGGATACGCGACTCATTCAACGTTCCCCTCTAATTCAGTGGGATACTTCATGTCAAGCATTCGTAGGACCATTACAATTAATGGCTTTTTCCGAATCTTCAAACAACATTACCCATTACATACCTCAGATACCAATCTATCCTGATTGCTGTCCAGAAGAAGAAAAAACGAAGACAGAAGTCTTACACTTCGATTTCTTTGAACCAATTCCAATTCGTCTAGAAGACCTTCAACATGCCAAAAGCAAATTAGCCCAAATGAATGATAATTTGGATTCATTAATATTTCATCGACATGTTTTCAAAAACCTAAAATGGTACACTATTTTCTTCATTCTTATTCTCATCGCTGTCTCATGCTGCTGCTGTCATTGCAATCCAGTATCTTTTCTCTGGAAATACTTCAAAAAGCAACCTTGCACGAGTCACTGCCTCAAATCTCTTAAAATCTACAACACTGCAGTTCACCTTTCTTCTCTGAAAGAAATCGACGACCAAAGTACCGACGAGAGTCCTTCACCAAGATCCCGTTCTATTGATCTGGGAAGCATACCAAGAGCAACCGGAAGACCAACCACTAGATGGTCTACCAGCAGATTCTAATTTTATTGCATTCTCTTCCCAGCCAATTTCTTCTTCTGTTGGGGAGATGTTAAGTTATTTTCCATTTCGTAACGCACGAGGCACGATCCGTCAGCTTATCAACTGCAACAGTCGTTCATTCATACTTTCCTGGAAAAACATCTCGTGGTGCCTGCTATCTGAAAAACACTTCTAGGAAGTAACTGCCAAAACAGGGTCATCATGAGGACAACCTCCGCACGCGCTTCCAGTGTTATCAAACCACCGCCCTGGATCCATGATAGTATATATGTATATGCGCCGACCGCCAATTCCAGAGCGTCTATATTCGTCATTCCATTACCAGTTATTCTTAATGTAACTCAAAGCAACGAATTGTTGTTGCTCTGTCATTTTTAATGTAAATAATCTGCATAAATAAATGTTAGTGAATTATTAACATTGTACTTCTAAAGTTATTTGGTGAGGGCCCAGCTAGGTCTTTCTTTGACTGTGTGACTAAAAATCACATAACAATCTATTGCTGAAGGTAGACTCGCTTTATTGCAGAACATTTCTCCATTTACACAATAGACCATTTATCAGAATTGTGTAAAAAAGATTTTCCAATGATAGTGGTACTAATATTACCAACGCAGCCACTCATTTACGTCTCCACAGAACTAAATGCACCACAATTATACGAAATGTACTTGCTCCGCATTTTATTGAAGAATTAATTTTAGATATTGTTAATCAAGGTTACAGTATCATAATTCATGAATCAACCGACATTTCCATAACAACATTTTTGGGAATTATTATACGCTACTTTAGTATTAAATTCAAGAGTATTGTATCACGACTCTTAAGCTTGGTTGAACTTGAAAGTAGCACAGCGCCTGCTATTGCAGAACAACTCAAAGTTGTGTTTACAAATATGAAAATGGATACCTCAAAGTTACTAGGTGTTGGTGTCGATAATGCGACTGTAAATACGGGACATAATAATGGTGTTTGTGAAATTCTAAAAATAGATTTAAAACTTCCTCATCTTGAAATGGTTTGTCATTCTATCCAGCTAGCAGTATCACACGCTAGTGAAGCTACAATCCCAAGAAACATCGATTTCATGGTTCGCGAAACCTATGGTTGGTTTTCGCACTCAAGTAAGCGACAAAATTTTTACAAAGATTTGTATAAAACAATAAGCAACGATGAACCTCGCAAAATACTAAAAGTATGCGATACAAGATGGTTATCTCTCGAACCTGCGGTTCGACGAATTCTTGAACAATTGCATTTTCAAATTGTCAAAGATAGCGAAAAGTGTTTTACGGCAGAAATGCTATTTCAGATGTTTTCAGACGATACCAATAAATTATATATGCTGTATTTAAATTCAATATTAAATGAAGTCCAGTAAATTATTAAAACTTTTGAATCTGAAAATAACGACCCCACACGTTTACTTGAAAGATTAATAAATTTGATAATGTCTATTGGAAGAAAAATCTTAAATCCTACGGCTCGAGTTGATATACTTTGTTCTGATATATTAAATAGCTATGTTGATCCCTCGTCCTATCTTGGATACGAATTTGAAAAATGGCAAGTACGATACCTGTTCAACAAAATATCCAAAATATAAGAAAACGTATTATGTTTAGTATGCAAATTTTAAAAGAACTTAAGAGCAGACTACCTAATAACTTCAAAACTTTAAGTCAAATGTCGTTATTATCAATATCTAATTGCCTGAACGCAGTTAAACCATCAATAACAGAACTAGTGGAACATCTAGAATGTACGCCGTCCCAAATAACAAAAATTGAAAATCAGTGGCGGAACTTGACTATAGGAAAGTGGTAAAATCTGCAGTCTACTTCTGAATTTTCCCAACAAACATGCAAGCATTGGCCGACTGCCGGTTCCGTGCTGGAAATGCTGGGAAACCGGCGGCTGTAGTATACCAATACCATGCCAATGCTTTATAAGCGCATACCAAAGTGTTAAACATTTGATGTGTCGCTACGATGCTGGTCCATTCACGTCCAACTGCCTGTAAATTTGAATGTATCGCTACGTTGCCGGTCCATTAACGTAAAAGCGGAAGTCGAATGTCACTTTGTAGATGCTTTGAACACCTATTCCCCTTTTAGTTACTTTCTTTACAGGATGTTGGTGTAACTAGTGAAAATGTTGGCAGCTTGTTGAATTGAAACCGTAAACCGCGTCTTGTGTCGATGTCAGACTGTCAGAGCACAGGGGTGAAACTGAGACCTAAGTAATCGCAACAAGAAAAGTTCTGTGGGCACTCCATCGGGTCGGGGAGCCGGAAATTTACAACCCGTAATACGCAGTCGCAGACAAGAATATCGATTTTGACGTCACATAACCTTGCGTTTCCCAACGCCGTATTGTTTGCTTGTTGAGGTTAAGTGCTTCGTTTTGCTAATATTATGATAAAGACCACATGATGTTCTCGCCACTTCTTCATTTGTTTTAATATATAAGTAACATAATATTAATTGTAAGTAAACTTTCCCACCGCTTTCAAGTTTGATTGTACATATTTTGATGAATCTTTCTGCATGAGTTTCTATTGTGTGTTGACATTTTCAGTTGTGTTTATTGCAATTGTAGATTTTTGCCTTCCTGTTTTTTGGCGGAGTTGATGTAATTTGTCAATTTATATATTTTTAGAAGATTTGCTGTAGTTGAATTTCCTGAAGAGGAAAAGAATGGTAGTATCCCCATGGATATCATTGGGACTTCATGGATTTTTAATGAAAATCATATAAAATACTGTTGGTGGCAAACTTTTAAAAGTGAGCAATCCAAAATTGAAGCTATAGAACAGGATATTCCTATAATCAATCTTACTAAATGTAAAATTACTATGAAGTATATATCGGGTATGTTTTGTTTTCATAGTATTTATTTATTCTATCAGATATACCTATATATAAAAATATAATTTTATTAGGTTCATACATAAAAGCAGTGCAGAAAATGAGAATATTGCAGGTAGAGTCTAGTGTTTCTCAAAGCAGTGGGGATGAAGCGCCACAGATCAGTTCTGCCATTCTCAAGAAAAGAATTCCTAAGAAAAATTTGTTATATTCAGGTTTTGTGGGAGAACTGGACGAACTTTCAGATGACGATCAGCCTCCAGTGCCACCTAAATTTACAAATCATAGTACCCCCAGCACTGTCCCGAATGCTTGAGCATTCGCCCTTAGTACCCACAGCTCTGTAAGCAAATCAAACTCTTTGAGTACAAGTACGTCAAGCGTTCAGAACGCCCATGCTCCATCCGTTTCACCCTCCCCGGTTTCTTCACGATCTTCAAGTAATGTGTCAATTAATACTACATTGACAAATACTCCAACAGCTTGCCAGTCCTGCATAGAATATGGAGGTAAATGAATATTGGTTTAGTGTTATCGCATGTGAATGCATGCGAATGTTGATTGTTATGCAAACATTTGGGTTTATTAAAATCAATATTGAATAAAGTAGGTAAGCTTGAGGAGCAACAAGATTATCTTGTCCAAATAATTCAACGAACCAACGATATAAATATTGTCGCAGGAGATACCAATGTACTAAATAAGGATCTACCAGTAGCAACGGTCGAACAGTTGAAAAGTTTCAACAATTCGCTGGAAGATGACAAGATTATGGGCAATATGGTTAGTGATAATATTCTATTTTTTATTCCTTGATGGTCTTTCGATCTATTGCTAATAATTGCTATGCATGCTAAGTAAAAATATTTTAAATGCATTTTTAGAAACTGTTTTAATTTGTAGTGTGCAACATTCCAAGTTGTGGGAGGAAAGGATGTCATTGACAATACCAGACGAATTTTGAACAGACTAATAGCAAATAGCCTAGCTATTACAATTAATTGGTCGGGACGAAATGAGAAACATGGATTTGCACAATATAAAAATATTTTGAAGCTAATAACTGGTGAGTAATATGTTAACAGAAATTTTCTTGATTTATTGATCTAACCTCACCTTTCTCAGTAATTTGTAACGAATTTTTACTTTTACTGGCTCAATTATTTCCTAACTTTTGATTTCTTACAAAATTCCCCAAAGTTTAGCTTTATTACTTTAAATTTGGTCAGGGAATTTTACACGTATTGGTCATGGAAAACCTGAAAAAATCAGGGAATTCTGTAATCTAAATTCGGTGGGAAATAATAGATTGTTATAAATCAATAATTAAAATTTTTATGTATATTTAGGTATTGCCTAATAATTACATGTACTAATGATTTTATTTTAGTGGCTGTAAGAAGGAATCCTCTATCAAAAAATGCCACACAGCAAGAAGTCGAAAGTGTGGCTGAGAAATGTAGGAGACCGAGAAGGTGGGAGGGGACGAAGAGTCAGTAAGGTATTTATATTATAATTTTCAGTCTATACATAATACCTATTTAACAATAATATATTACAGACCGATAGGCAGCAACAACTTGATCAACGTGGCGCTGTATAATATGCTACATAACTAGTATTATATTATATAAACATGTAATACCTAAGAAGGTAGCACTTTGTGTAGCTACCTACTGTTTTTTGTGCAATTCCGTTAAAGTAGCTTGTTCCTTTTTTTTCTTTTAATGTACAATAATTAGTATTATATATTATATAAACATGTATACCTAAGAAGGTAGCACTTTGTGTAGCTACCTATTGTTTTTTGTGCAATTCCGTTGAATTAGCTTGTTCATTTTTTTACTTTTAATATGTATAATAATTAGTATTATATTATATATTATAAACATGTATACCTAAGAAGGTAGCACTTTATTTTTTGTGCAATTGAGGTTAATTATCTTTCATATTGTTTTTATTTTTAATATAATTGGTATGGTATTTACATTGTATAAATATGTACTTATACCTTAAGAATGTAGGACTTTGTTACATGGTACTGCTATAGTGGTCGTCGGTGGTCGATACGCTGATTTCACAATCCCCTCTCTTCAACCATTAAAACAGCTGATAGCCTGTAAAGAATGTAAGCAACGCCATAAGAATTGCGTAGAACCAATATTGTGGTTTTTAGCTAAATTACGTTATAATATTTAAGATTATTTTGCGGTGTTAACATTACTGTTACATACGGTTTCATGTTCGGTGTAGTAATTAGTCCTAAATGTTGTTGGATATTATTAGAACGCAATTTCAAATATTGATTCTATGCAATTCTTGTGGCGTTGCTTACATTCTTTACAGACGATCAGCTGTTCTTAAGGTTATCCTGTACTTAACTTAAAATTCTGTTTTTAAAATATGCAACCCACCATACCGGTTGACAACTTCCACTTTTCAGCTTAAGATAATAATCTTAATGAGGCAGGTAATGGACGTTTGGCCTAAAGCAAACACAACAGGTAATACTAATGTGTTTATTTTGAATTCTATTTTAACCATATTATTATCCAAACACTTTCGCAAAATAAATGTAGATATTATGTAGAATTTACTTCTAAATTATTTTTGAGTTAAATATCGTAGGTTTCTTTTTATATAGTATCATAACATCTAAATATATTTTTCATATCGCCATAATTTTTCTATTTCAGATTGCTAAATAAAACTATTTATATCTATGCAAATCTCATTAACAAAGACTCATCAAACTGTCATTATCATAAGCAACTTATTAATGGCATACCATACTGGAATTCCATTTTGTTGAAAAACAGTAGTTTCTTGCAATTAGTTTGCCAGTAAGGTACTTTCAATTACCTTCTTAGAAGCATATTGTATTGTTGTCCTACAGTTTTATTCTCTTTTTTAACCGTCTTAAAATTCGGGATTACGTGAGTTGCTGAACAATTGTTTGTAGTTTTCCCTGTACTTGGATTGTCTCCCGATCTATACGTGCGTAATTATAAAATGGGTGTTGATTCAAAAAAGTCTTTAACATGTAGTGCGCCAAGAAAAAGCAAAAAGAAGCTTTTGAAAAGGGCTAGAAATGGGAAATGGTAAGTAGCTAGAATTTGGAATATAATTAATTATGTACAGTATTTTACCTTTATTTTAAGACGTTATATAATCAAATTTAGTAGAACCTATAAAAAACTTCATAATAGTTTAAAACCGCCACTGTTTTTGAAATTTCACGATTAGTGTTAATTGTATTAGTAGATATTTATAATCACACAAGCAATATCAAATTCTTTTAAACATACATGCCCTCGATTTTATTATTAATTTAACTGTTTTGAAAAAAGTAGTAAGTATGTATTTCTATACAATATTATGGTGATGATGGTTTATAAACCTATAACTAGCGCGTCTAAAATGTTATGTAATTGTAATGACCAGAATTATGTACAAAATCAAAGTACTGCCTCATTATAACTCACCCCCAAAAAAAAATAATTAAAATTCATGGTGTGCATGCACATTAGACACTGCTAAAATATATTAATTTATATCATAAGTTATTAAGGTAATATAATTTAAATACTGTAAAACTGATTTTCATTAATGCCCTTTTTTGTAACTCCCTATATTTTGAGATATACCTTTAGACCCACTTTTGTCTTAATTGCACCTGGGCTGTAAAATTCCCACATCCCGAATTCTCTTAAAAAATACAATTGGCTAGTGGAAAGCCTCCAAATAGCGAATTTCACACAAATAATAATTTTAAGGTTTTTCTGATAATTATAACCATTTTGCAACCCCAAATCCACCTGATCCGAAAAACTCCCACCTCCCAAATTCTCTTAAAAAGTACTATGGACTAGTAGAAAGCCTCCAAACAGATCATTTCACACAAATATTAATTTTACAATTTTTCTGATAATTATAACGGTTTCCCCATCTTGCAACCCCCAGATCCACCTGGGCTGCAAAATTCTCACATCCCGAATTCTCTTAAAAAATAAAATCGAGACCAGTAGAAAGCCTCCACACAGCGCATTTAACACAAATATAAATTTTACAGTTTTTCTGATAATTATAACGGTTTCCTCATTTTGCAACCCCTAAATCAACATGAGCCGCAAAATTCTTAAAAACCCACAGATTCCTCCAAATACTGCCAAAAACAAAATTAGACATTTTTGTCTTTCCCCATGTTTATGCGAACATCCAATTTGCTGCAAATGCACCTCCACTTTCTACCCCTGTAACTTCGCCCCCGTGCATCGCAGACCCCAAAAACCAGCCTGTACGAGGAGCGCTGGTTCATCCTCTTTCCAGCTAGTCCCAAATCACATTTGGATCTTTCAAAAAGTATGCGATGTAGCAGCACCGAACGCTTTTGATTGCAAAAAATCGTTTTAACCCCCGTATTTGAGCCCCCTCGAATCTTACATTTTCACAATCTTTCCAGAAAGTTCGCTCTTGACGAGATCTTCAAAATGACACCAACAACATTCACCTGCGATACGTACAACTCTCAAAAATTAGCGAAAACTGTGCATTTTCCAAGCGTCACACAAATCGCTAAAAGAGCACCGTACTAGCGTCACATCTCCAATTCGTTAAACATTTTCAATGTTAAAAATTTAAATTAAACAAGTAAAAGAGTAGCTGTCATTGAAGACGAACAGCACTCGGTGTCTGAGTCACTCACTCGCCGGCTAGTCCCAATACGAAAACTTGCGCGTAATTCAAAACTACAGTATGTTGGTATAATGAGCTAGCTGGGTCTTGGCCCTTGGGACTTAGTGCAGGAGTCAGTGTGGCCCTTAGGCTAAAAAGTTTGGAGACCACTGGTCTAGACTATGAATTGCAATTTTAAAAACAGTGGTATCTTACTAAAGTTCAGAGCTTCCGCTTTTTGTCATGCGTAGTAGTAAACAACCCTAGTTTTCTAGTTAGTGTTATTCTGGTTTCATTTAATCTCGTTTTCAAATTAGCCTAGGCAATGTAGGTTTTGACAAATGCAGAAAATAAACTGTGCATGAAATGAACTTTTTGATTGGCAGAAAGTAACTGTTTGTCAAACAGTTTCTGCTTGATATGGGCTATTGAGTTCAGAATCGAAAACAAAAATGCCGAACTACTGAAAGCCGTAACAAGCGTCTAAGTTATTTTCTAATTTGTAATTCTTAGGAAAGCTAATGGGCTCCCATCTAACGAGAGCCAATTTTGTGAAGAAATGGCATTGGACTCGGATGAAATTATTCCATACCAAATTCCTGCGACTGATCAGTGGTCGGAAGCAATGGAGTTGAAGTGGAATACTATAGCCGAACAGAACCTGCAGCTCCAGAAATTAAAGATACAGGAATCAGCGGACGTCGCATCGTAGACATCCAACATCTGTTTTCGGCTTTGAAGTCTTTAAAGCATTCTGGTTTTGACTGCAGCTTTTTCGACATGGATGTTATCTCTGAAAAAAGGATGGGATTAAAAAGCATCTTTACAGTAAAGTGCAAGGTTTGCAATAGCGAAAATACCATCAGTACTGAAAGTGATGAAGGTGTTGATATCAACAAGGCGGCAGTATGTGGCACGTTAGCAATTGGGGCAGGTTATAGCCAATTAAAGGAATTATGTTCTTCACTGGATATACCAATGATGTCAGAGAGGACATATTATTCCAATGAAGCAACAGTTCAAGAAAAAGTGCAAGAAGTAGCCTGGGAAGAAATTAAGTTAGCTGGTCATGAAGAAGCACGATTAGCTAGAGAAGCAGGTGATGTTGACGTCGATGGCGTTCCCATTATTACTGTGGTAGTAGATGGGGCTTGGAGCAAACGTTCTTACAGAACAAACTATAATGCTGCGTCTGGTGTTGCATGTATTATAGGAGCAAAGACAAAAAAAATTTGTACTTGGGCTTAAAAAATAAATATTGTTCGTTCTGCCAGAAATATTCTTCGACGAAGACCAGCACACCAGATCATAAGTGTTACAGGAACTGGACGGGCACATCGACTTCGATGGAATCTGCAATTATTGTGGATGGGTTTAAACATTCCCTAGACTTGCATGGCGTAAAATTTGGAAAACTTATAGGCGACGGCGATAGCAGCGTCTATAAAAAAAATTGTGATTCCAAACCATACGGTGCCAATTTTTATATTGAAAAAAATAGAGTGTCGTAATCACATATTGCGTAATTATTGTAATAAAATTAGAGAATTATCGAAAACAGCAAAATTGAGCAGTGTTTTAAAAAACTTTTTAAAATCTAATATTTTAAGATTTCGAACTGCCGTTGTAAGTGCCGTAAAACACAGAAAAGGTGAAGCTATGCCACTAGCAGTGAAAATTGATAATTTAAGAAATGACATACATAATGGACCTAAACATATACTAGGATGTCATGAAGGTTGTAAATTAACTCCTGAAACATATAAATATTTCTGTACCGGATCAAAACCACTGGAAAAAAATTTATTTGAAGATTTTAAGAACAGTTGCATATTTGAAGAGTTTAATAAATGTTTGAGTCGCGTAGCCCACCATTCTTCCAGTTTACTACATGATGTAGACAATAATTATGCAGAAAATTTTAATTTCGTGGTAAACAAACTGGTAGGAGGCAAAAGAATAAATTCTTCGGGTAGAGGATAGTACGAAGCTAGATACAATGCAGCGGCTATAAGTTTTAACAAAAGGGGTACATTTCTAGATGTTGCACACCGTAAACTTGGAGGCGGAAAAATCGGCGTACATACAAAAAAATACTGTATGCTAAGATTCAAAGGTAGAAAGATGATGCGGACCAAGAAAAGTAGGACTATTTACGATGCTGATGTGGATTACGGAAATACAAACGATTCTGAAGAAAAAAATTTAGAGGAACGGAACATTTTGAAAAGTAACCTCTTAAATCAAATTTCCAAAATTGATAGAGTTGCCATTGAAGCTGCAACCAGAGGCCAAAGTTCAAATCCGCTATGGTTCAAAGAAAAAGCTTGCAGGCTAACAGCAAGCAACTTCGGTAGGGTTTGCAAAATGAAGCCAAATACGTCCACTGCCAATCTAGTCAAAATTATTTTATATGCGGGGCCACATATAACATGTAAAGCTACCAATCACGGTATTATTAACGAAGAGAATGCCGTTGCGCTATTCCAAAACACGTTTAGTTTAAACGTGAAGAAATGTGGACTATTTGTACATCCCAATAAACCATATTTGGCAGCATCACCCGATGGATTATTAGATGACAATGGCATTATCGAAGTAAAATGCCCATACACAGCTAGAAATATGACCGTTGCGGAAGCTGTGGAAACAAAGAGTATTGATTATTGTACAGTTAAAGAAATCAAACATAATGTAACAGAGGTTTCATTAAAAAACACACACAACTATATGTATCAAATACAGGGTCAGTTACAAATAACAGGCAGATCCTATTCTTATTTTATTATTTATACCAGTAAGGATTTAGGCTATCAAAAGATAGAAAAAGATGACAATTTTTGGCTAAACAAAATGGAACCAAAATTAGAAAAATGTTACTTTGGAGCGCTTATTCCTGAGTTAGTAGACTCTCGAGTTAGCAGAAATCTACCGATTAGGGACACAAAATGCGTGGACCTATGATTATGAACATCCCCGTTATTTATTTTTACATTTTGATTTTTAAATATGTATTATTAGATATCCAGTAATTTTATAATTAGATTTTCATTTGTAAGGCTGTAGTAATAGGTATCATGAAATTATTGTAATATTACGTAATAATATATACCGATTTTGTAAACAGGTTAGTTATTTATAGTTGAAAAATAAATTCCTGCTTTATTATTTAATGAATTTAAAAATAAATATGTTTTATTTTGAAATAATATATGAAAAAACCATGTACTAATTGTTTTTAATGTTAATATGAAAATAAAAACTAACTAAGATACATACGAGTTTTTTATTTATTATTATTTTTCGTGCACAATTTCAATATCTTCTAAACATGCGTAATAAATATATCCACAAATATGGAAAGCAGAAATAAATACGCTTACAGATAAACGTCATTTTTTATCAACTTTTAATAAAAGTTAGTAACTTCGTCAAGAAAACCTGACAATAATATAAAGCTCATTATAAATCTTAAAAACGCATGGCTAACGAAAGGGTAATAACAGTAAAGTATTTTACGATAAGACGATTGCTAGTTGTAAGGAAAGCGGTTTAACGCTAATCACGTCATTAGCAGCAGGCAAACGGAACGGCAAAATTTCAGAAGTAATGTGTGTTGCCTACCGTTATTTTATTTTAATCAAAATATTTCAAAAACAAGAAATTTTGAAAAAAATACGTTCCTGAAGCCGGATAGATAATAAAATGCCGTAAATGATGGTTTAAGCAGAATTAAAATAGCGCAATTATTTTCTATAATATCTTATTGTCCATTTTATCACTAATTATTTAATAATAAATAATCAATGCAACAATTTAAAAAATTGATGACATAGCCGGCTAGGTATTACCATAATAGTCAATTTAAAATATCGACTATTGCTTCATACCCTAAACCAAAGCCATAGAATCATTGTAAAATTTCGAGATATATCCTAGTTTTTGGAGCTAAGTGCAGGATAACCTTAATGGTTGAAGAGAGGGGATTTGTGATGTAGGTGCATGGTCAGCATTGGTTTATAATTATTACTATTTTTTACTGCTTTCTTACTGTTATATGAAAGAGTACAACTATGTAATAATCAATGAATACAGTTTTTTATTTTGAATATTTGCTTTAATTTTGTGACCAAACAACGATGCTGGTTGAATGGTGGACCAGTGCTGTTAATCTTTGTGTTAATTGATGGTTTTATTGTGGAAAACTGCAGAATTATAGTGAACCTAAAGTGTCGGGCCAGTTATGGCAAAGTGCAATGGTTTCGACTCTGGTAAAGCGCAGGGGCAATGCTGCCCCAATGCTGTTGGTGATGCATCGCACCACATGGTGGCCGCTGTGACAGCTGCGCACAGGTCCTGTGCAGATTGCCAGCGTTGGACATGCACTACTTGTGATGGAATGAAGTTGATACTGCACTGGCCCGTTGCAAGTGTGTTTGTTGGGTTGGCTAGAGGTATCAAAATATAAAGATGCGGCGGAATCGAACCGATTTAGAGAATTAGCAGATTTTGCTATGACTATTCTTTCGCTACAACATTCAAATGCTGAGGTAGAAATAAAATTAAATCTAATCTACGAAATCGCCTCAGTACAGAAACATTGGTGTCAATTTTACACATTCGCGATGGATTAAAGATTATGGGGGAATCCTGTCACACGTACGAATTACCTGCAAAAGTAACAACACAAATTAGAACAACAGCTGCATATGACTCTGGAACATAATCCACTCAATGTACTCCTATGGAAGAAGGTGACGAGGGATTCGAATGCCAAGTATTGTTTTTTCCGTAAATATATAGGTACCTTTTTATTTTTATATTCATAAGTAGTTTACGTATTTCGTTATTATTTGTAAAAAAATTAATGTTTGATTTTCTAATGTTCGTATTTCGTATTTGGCGACTTTTAGTCTGAAAATGGAGACTTTTAGTACCAATTTAGCGAATACAACTTGCGAAGAGTTGGCAACACTGTTCCCAATACCTTCCGTGTTTAGTCGTTCCTTAGAAGTGCTGTGGTGTGTGCGTTCATAATATTTTATTTTCATCCCTAATTTTACGCACCGTCGTAAATTTTACGAGTGTTTAGTGTTACTGTATTATTTTTTTTATTGATTGCTTTTCTGGTTGATATGATTATTCAGGTAAAAGATAATTATTTTGTTTTATTTTTGTAGTTTCTGTAATGGTCAATTTTTTATAGTTTTAATGTGGATTCGAAAAAAACCGTTGACAGTTGCACAAATTGCAGCGGAAATAGAATTATGAACTGTGATTGTGAAACTGACTATGAAGCTGATCAAAATGATGTGTGGAGTGAAGACGATGAATCGCCTTTAGCGGACCTTTGCAAGAGAAGGATAATATCTTCCGGTACAAATTTGAGGGGAAAAAATGGTCATCCATGGACAGGTAAAGAAACATCGAAAGCAACTAGAACAGCTAAACGAAATATAATCCACTTTATATAATAATAATAATAAACGTCTTCTATTGTACACCAACAATAGTAATTATTTACATTCAAAAATATTAAAATTGTGTACAATGGGACGAAGTTCAATCATGCCAGCCAATAGCTGGCAGACTGTTCGACCACTGAACCCCAAAAACAAAAAGTAAATTTTAAAAATAAAGACAAAAAATTAAACACTAACTTGTCACTGTCTGCTCATCAAGAGTTGGCGGAAGTGGAATTTAAAATTACCAAACGATAAAGACTTAAGATTTTCTGAAAGTCAATTACAAGTTGATGCAATATCATAAGAAAAAGATCGTTTAAACATGTGACTTTTCTGCGTTGGAATGGTAAGTAAGTACTTATTTCTTAAATTAAAATTGTGAGTATCAGATGAGAATCTAATTTTATTGTAAAGGTAGGGAGGTGTTTTGGTAGTTACTATCTTATGAAATAAACAAGCAATATGCAAAGTTCTTATGTTATTCATGTTAAGCCAGTTCAAGTCATTAAGCTTGTTACCTATAGATTCAAATTTTCTCATACCAAAAATAAGCCTTAAGCAACAATTCTGTATTCTTTGGATTCTCTTGGTGTCAATACTATCAAGACAAGGCCCGTAAACCGCATCACAGAAATTAAACTGAGAAAAAATTAGAGATTCACAAAGCAATAATTAATTTAGTATTGCGGCTTAACATAGATCTTTGATTATATAATAGTTTTAGATTAACCACAGCTTTCCCAATTGTTTTAGAAATATGTTCAGTAAACCTTAATTTAGAATCAATGATCACTTCCAGATTTATAGCCGATTCAGAAATTTTAATATTTACACTATTAACTTTGACAGTTATGAAATTATTTAAATTTTCTCTAATTTTGTCTTTGCCGAAAAGGATAACAACAGTTTTATTGGCGTTGATTTTTAAATTGTGCGCTTCTGAAGTTTTAACGAGGCAGTCTATATCGTCATTAACTAACTGGATGGCAGTATCCACGTCTTTCGCAAGAAAGCTGAATTGTAACTGCGTATCGTCAGCATATAAATTATACGCGCAAGATTTTACAACTTTGCCAAAGTTAGAAGTGTAAATCGTATATAGCAACGGGCCCAGAATAGACCCCTGAGGCACACCAGCTAGAACAGGAAGCCATGAAGATGCCTGGTCATTTAGAATAACCTTTTGATTTCTATTGGTTAAATAGCTTTGCATGAGAGTTATAGCATTAATATCAAATCCAATAAAATTCAGTATAGCCAAAAGAGTATTATGATTTATTGTTTCAAAAGCTTTTGAATAATCTAGCATAGCTAAGACTGTTAATTTATTTTGATATGTAGCTGTTAAAATATCATATGTTATATTATCTAAGTAGTGCTGTTGTGCAGCTATAACCAAATCTAAAACCGGATTGCGCATCGGGAAGAATACTATAATCAGAGAGATGTTGCTGAATTTGCTTAGCTACAATTTTATTTTCGACAAAACAGGAATGATGCTGATAGGTCTCAAATCTTTAAAACTCTTAGGTTGATTAGTTTTAGGCAAAGGAATAATATTGGCACATTTTCAGATATCTGGACAAACCCTATTTGTTAAGCAAAAATTTATAATATGAGTTATACTCCGTATAATAAATGGACAACATATCTCCAACATTCTGATACTAATACCATCGCAGCCTACAGCTTTTGTTTTAATATTAGACATTGACTTTAAAATATCAGAATCAAAAAGAATAGAAAAAGTAAATTTAGAATTAAAGTCACGCATAAGATTATTGTTGTAAAAATGTAATAAAACCTTATTATCACGTGGAATGATTCCGCCGGTACTTAAGAAATTCGAATTAAGTGAATTAACATCCTGTAGATGCACTGGAATTTCAGAAGTTTTCGATTTTTGGTAAATATTAAGATTACGAAGCTCTTTCCATAATGCTTTGGATTGATTATTACGAATTCTGTACTCTAAATACGCCTTTTTTCTTTCCTAATAGCAATAGTAGTGTAATTAGGCAGCTGTTTGTAGTACTCCCAATGCACCTGATTTTTTGTACGTTTAAATTTCATTAATGCCTTATCTCTGAGAGAAATAATACGTTTAACATTATCGGTTAATCATGAAGAATGTGACTTAGACACCCATACAGTTTTTACTACAGTATGCCTATCAAATAAAGAGACACTATTTTCATTAAAAATCCTAATTTTGTCGTTAATATCATTAACATCTTGCATCAATGCTAGCCACGGAAAAGATTCAAGATCATTGCGAAAACTGTCATAATTAATATTAGAAAAGTCGTGAAATGTATAGTAAGAGGGTTATTTGGATAATACATCACCAATAGGATACTCACAAAAAACTAATGAATGATCTGAAATATGATGCATATCAATAACACCACTGTTAAGTGGATTTAATCATTAAATTTTGTTTAACAGCTGTTTTTGCAATTTAAGTTTCTTGCACGGTTAATGAGTAGTCACTAGCAATTATGTTCACACCATGAAGGGTTTACATATCCACCAGAAACCTGTCACCCATCTTGCATAATCAGAGAAAGATTTCAGCTGTCATGTCTGACGGTTAAAGTTTGTATTAAAATGTAAACTACACAATAGCTATTTTTGTATTAAGGGCGTGAAGGAGGCGATTTTGGCCCGCGGCGGAATTATAAGCCAGAGGCCCGAAGGGCCGAAGGATTATAAAACGCCAAAGGGCCAAAATCGCCGTTCACGCCCGAAATGCAAACAAGATTTTTTGTAAAATCCACCATAAAGCTTTGAAAAATAAATAGCACAATTCGTTCTCAAAAATCAAATTGTTGTTGGTTGCCAATGTGATGCTGATTTTTTAGGCCTTAGGGCGCAAAAGGCATTATTTACGCCCGCAAATTATTTTTAGGCCTTAGGGCGCAAAAGGCACTATTTACGCCCGCAAATTAATGCATAAATGACCTTATTTTAATACGATTTTACAAAAACACATTTTCATTGTGACAATTACAATAAAACAAAAGTCAAAGTCAACAAATTGTGACATGTCAACTAATCTCCATTTCCTATCAAATACAAGAACTCAACTCATACAACCTTAATCAAAGATACTATTATTGATAAACTCCTTTAAATGTTTTAATAAGAAAAATTCCTCCAATTGTCAGTACACTTCTGTTATCCAATAATTGAACAAATAATTCAAGAATCAGTTATAACAGATTGTTAATCATTCTTGTCAACAAATTGTCCTTTTTTATTTTAAATATTGTCTGAAGAAGCTAACGATGTTTAGCGAAGCGTTACACAAAAAACTTTTTACATGTTTTTAACAATAAAATTTTAAAGTGTCTTGACTAAAATGTTTGCTTAGTATCACATTGCTAAACCGATTACAGTAGAGGGAAGTGGATGGTTCTGGAACCTCCCCCCACCACTTTTTCAAGGTCGAGGTTACGGCCTCCCCTGACGTACTCCTTCCCCTGACGAAGCGGCCCTCAAGGTCATTTACTCGGTTTGCAAAGCACGTAAACTTCAAGGCCAACGTTACTCCTCAGGACCTCAAGGTCAGTCACTGGCATTGCAAGGCACGTGAACTCCAAGGCCAACGTTACTTTTAATACCACTCAGATTAGTCTAAAACCTCCTTCACAACCTACCCTTTAGTGCAAGGTCAATGCCATGAAGCACTCGGACAACCTCAATAAGTTCAATGAAAGAGACACATTTTTACAAGATTTTATTTTCAGCAATACATAAATCCGTACTACATTATGGTACACAAACAAGGAATGTCAGCTGTCATCCAGCTCCGGGATCGCCTCTCCCAGGGCTCTGGTACCAGAGAAGCAGCTGCTCGTCGTGGAGCACTAGAATAAATAATTAGGTGTTATATCACCAACATAGTAACCAATACGCCACACGCATAAAGATTATTAGTTCGCAAATGATACACTTGGACGCAAAGTAAACAAATTTTAGTAAATGATCTGCACTTGTAAACTGCCCAAAAAATAGCATTAGTGGAAGCAAGTAAAAATGGGACTAAATCAGTAACTGGCATTCTACGTATGACAGTGATAAATGTACACTCCTGTGCACCTGTTAACTTGAAAATAACACCTTTATTAAAAGACCAAAAATTAAGTCCTTTCAAAATACAAAATAAATACAACAAAGCCGTCTGTGCTTTTTTATTGCACAGAAGTGTACATGTAGTTTAGAAATAATATTTATAACTACTTACCGAAAAATTATTCTTCGACGTTTCCGCTTCAAGATGATATCCTCCACTAACCCTCAAGTACGGCAAAATAACATAACGAAACCATTCGATTCATGCAGCACTGCAGTGTCAACGAACAATGCGAGAGATCAGCTTGGAGCTAGCAAGGTCATCCATAATACGCGACTTCTTGTTGCAGCGCGTACTAAACCGCATTCCTTTTGAACGTGCAAACAGATATTGAAACCGGTCAGATTGAAAAACCGTGGTAAATTAGCGTTGCCTTTTACAAGCGGCCACGTTTAGATGATATTAGCTGTGTTTAATTTCCAAGAGCTATTGAAACGTTGGTACACACATTGCTCAGCCTTAATTTCAAAGTCGGACTTTAGTTCAAGGTAAAGACAGCTCCGACACACTTGCCTTTGCGTTTATGGTTGCTGGCTAGAAACTCCCCCCACCACTTAGCTTTAGTTCTAGGGCAGACCACGCCCTTGAAGTCAGTGTTTATAATGTCTCGCCGCCACATAGCCTTGAGTTCAAGGTCAAGCGCTTAGACCACTCGACCAATCTCAACAAATTTAATGAAGGAGACAAGGCCATTCACTCAGACTTTAATATTAGTCTAAAACCTCCTCCACAACCTACCCTTTAGTGCAAGGTCAAGGCCATAAAGCACTCGGACAACCCCAATAAGTTTAATGAAAGAGACACATGTTTAAAAGACTTTATTTTCAGCAATACATAAATCCATACTACATTATGGTACGCAAACAAGGAATATTCTTATTCTGCTAATCGAAGATTTCCTCCAGCTCCGGGATCTCCTCAGTCGTACGTAATGTCTCCTATAAACAGGGTTCTGGTACCAGAGAAGCAGCTGCTCGTCTATATGCAAGGCATTTTGGAGCACTAGAATAAATAATTATGTGTTATAGTACCAACATAGTAACCAATACGCCACACAAACACACGCATAAAGAATGTTAATTGTTAGTTTGCAAATGAAACACCTGAACACAAATTAAACAAATTTTAGTACATAACCTGCACTTGCAAACTGCCCAAAAATAGCATTAGTGGAGGCAAGTAAAAATGGTACTAAATCAGGGTTAATTAGTAGTGCTCGAAACAGCAGGCTAATGGAGAATGAAATTTGGAATGTTAAAACACTTTTCAGTCAAGTTTCCCTCTCGTGTATTATTTACGATGATAAATGTAGTACAGTTATTATTTACCACTAAGTTTCCTTGTTTAATATGTATTTTACATGGCGATGTCCCCCAGCTTCAAGATGATGCAAGAGAAACACTTCAGCACCACTACCGAGCTCCTCAGTCGTACGTGAAGTCCTCCATAAACTAGCCGCTGGAACCGAAAAGGTAGCTGCTCGTCGTCCATATGCAGGGCATCTTGGGACACGAAAATAAATAATTATTATAGTACCAATATATTAAGAAATACTTCACGCAAAAAATGTTAATTATTAGTTTGCAAATGAAACACCTGAACACAAATTAAACAAATTTTAGTAAATGACCTGCACTTGTAAACTGCCCAAAAAAGCATTAGTGGAAGCAAGTAAAATGGTACTAAATTAGGATTAATTAGTAGTCCTCGAAACAGCAGGCTAATGGATAATGAAATTTGGAATGTTAAAACACTTTTCAGTAAAGTTTCCCGCTCGTGTATTATTTACGATGATAAATGTAGTACAGTTATTACTTACCACTAAGTTTCCTGTATTTTACAAGGCGATGTCCTTCAGGTTCGGGATTATGCACCGGCAAACACCACCACCGATCCCCTCAGTCGTACGTGAAGTCCTCCATAAATTAGCCGCTGGAACCGAAAAAGCATCTGCTCGTCGTCCATATGCAAGGCATCTTGGGGCACTAGAATAAATAATTATTATAATACCAATATATTAAGAAATACTTCACGCATAAAGAATGTTAATTATTAGTTTGAAAAGTAAACACCTGCACACAAATTAAACGAATTTTATTAGATACTCAAAACTAGCAAAGGTGGTAGATGAGGATTAATTAGTAGTCTCCGAAACATCAGGCTAATGGAAAATGAAATTTCGAATGTGTTTACAATTACCTTATTCTGCGAAGTTTCCTACTCAAATATGTCGTTTACCCGGTGAAGTCCTTCAAGGCATCTTCGCTAGGGCTGCAGTTATTTTTAACGGCACATAACGTTTACGTGAAGATCAAATAGCTCAAGTCCCACATATGCACTACATAATGACAGCGTGCACTGGACATTGAAATTCTGTCGACACTCGGTTGCAAGTAAGCGGAAGTCGTTTTATTTTGTACGGCGCGGCCTTGCTCCATCCTAGCGGCTGAAAGTAGAGATCGATTCTTACGGAAAAATCTGTTATTGTTAACAGCAATTTGCAGTAGAAGATGTAATTGTTATTTTAAATAAGCAGTAACACGATATATTGTTATTACAAAATATCCTCATTCACACCTCTATGCTACTAAAATAGTTGCATATGTCTGGCATCGCATTCTGAGACAGGACTGCCTCAACATTCTCACTACGTTCAGCAGCCAAGCTAGCGACCTCAGCCTTAAGGCCCATAAGGACAGAGACTTGAACTTGTGATTACTCCTACTTGACTTTAAATCGGCAACCATCCTTACGCTTTCTAACTCTGCGGTTTGACTCAGACTACCTGCATTCCTAAGCGATAATGACCTTTCTTGGAAGAGGATTAGTTTGCCGATCAACGGAATGTTTCAAAAATAGTTTTTCTAACAATTGGCAGGCAGTGTCATGAATACGTATACAATATACATTTTCCATAGCTAAATGCAATACCAATATATTAACAAATTCATATTTTGAAACACTGAAAGATGTTTACTATTGTTTAATTATAATATAGTTTTATCTCTTGTACTCTTTTTTACGTATTATTTCTGTGTATTATTTATTGGAATAAGCCAAACCAACTAATACAATAAAATGCAGTTTCTGAAATGTTTGTAGGTACCTACGATCATTAGGACTGCATGATAATAAAGAGAAATACATATATCTTTTGGCCTAATAGTAACCGAGTTGAATTCATTTTGCATGTACTAAAATGCCGTAAGAATCGGCAATAATTTGTAAAATGATTAATCAAATAAATCACTTTTAATAAATCACTGTTAGCTCACAATAATATTGTCTGATTCATCGACTAATTATGTACTGTACCTACCGTTTTTCATTATTCTTTATTGTTCGATTTCAACATATACATGTTTATATTCAGATGCATGGTGTTTGAATTGCAAACTTAATTAAATATTCAAATTCAAGTTTTTTTGTATAGAATTTTATTTGCCTTAATTTTAGTCAATTGCGTTGGTCAGTTCTGGTAACTCGGGAAACGTCTATTTAAAATCGTTCATTTCTAAATTAAAAGCAAAGTGTCACTTTTTTCAGTGAGTGAAAAAAGTGGCAATTCACACTCTTAAATTAATTTTAAAAAGCCTACTTTTTTAAATGAAATTTAAAAAATTATATTATCTCGTGATACCATGACAAACATCGCATTTTCCAGTTGAACGTTTGGGAAATTAGAAAATAGTTATTTATAATAGACTGGCGGAACCGACAGACGTTCTCCAGCCGTTTAGGAAGAGTTCAGTGACATACACACGTACAGAAGAATTATATACAGTCGATTTTAATTTTTATTTGAGCATTTCTTGAAATAAAATGCGTATGAGGTATGACGTTATCGATGTTTTTTAAATGGCAATCTTCTTTTATATTACGGAATTTGAAAAAAATGCTCTTTTTACTTACGTTAAGCTGATTTTTTAATATAGGTCAGGTGATCAAAAATTAAGAAAAAAAATTTAATGTTGCACAATACTAAATTTAATTGCAATGATAATTTCAAAAACAACTAAATTAAATGTACAAATTGTGCACCGTTGTCTGCCTGACAGTAACTAAGGTGGCCGACATGTCTTTTATTGATTGCTGTCATCGATAAAAGCATAAAATCGTACTTCTTAAAATAAAATTTACCATTTTGCAAATTTTCTTAGTTTTTGGTCATTCGACCTATACCCAAAAATTACCTTAGCGTAAGTGAAAAAATGCGTTCTTTTAAATTACGTAATAAAAAAAGAGGGTTGCCTATTAAAAAAAACATCCATAACGTCATACCTCATACACGGGACACCCTGTATGTATGCATTTTATTTCAAAAAATGCTCAAATAAAAATAAAAATCGACGGGTCAGAGCGTTTTTTCCAAAAGTTATTCCTTGAATTTTTAACGAATTCATCCACTACTTTACGAAAGCACTGTATATAAAGATTGGGGTAGATGAACTCGGTAAAGCTCGTTGTTCCAGATTTATTTAATTTTTGTATTGATTTGATATTCTTATACTTCAATTTGACATATAAGTACCTAATGTAATTTCGTACGTCAAACGTCATTACTTTTCATATTAGTGTTATAATAAACCGTTTCTAATCCAACTCACTAATGTTAAACGGTGTGCTAATGATTACGACAAAAAAATGTAGTTTCGATTTTGTTACGTTACGTCATTGTATAATTATAACCATTAATTCTTTGGAAAAAAAATTGTGCGAATTTTACATGAAATCGTTATTGCCAGAGCTAGTTGACTCCAGGAGATCTCGTAAAAAAAACATTAGATGCGCTTACATGCCTTGATGCAGCAAGTATGCCATCACTTTGGCGATGTTGTGATACACAAGAGGTAATTTCATTTGGCGATTAAAAACACAAAAATACTTGTATGTTATTTGTCTAAAAAAAGTGGAAATAAGCTTTTCCATCATTTTTAAACACGCCGAAAATATATTTAATATGTATATTTCGTCAGTCTCAAGCCTGAATAAAGTGCGAGGGGAATTGATGTGATTAGTTGTCAGTGAATTTTATGACCCCGCTGCAGAGTACGTAACTTTACTAATCATCCGCTGCAGTTTAAAAACGCTGCACAAATTATTTGTTGTAAATTCGATGTTTAACCAGCAATACTTTTTTGTCTTTACTCTACTATGTTTATTATACAGAAAAACAAAATTTCACCAACTTCGGCGGATATTATGACATATCTAACTTCTAAGTAAAATCAGCATTCGAAATGAAGAACGAGAGCCAAACAGCTGTAATCTGTTGCGTTTCACGGATTTCTAATCTGCTCGTTTAGCTGAGAACGCTCTAGGCTAAAATCCGCCTACCTGAGCAGAGCGCAATGGTACTGTGTTTAGTAATTTTGTTAGATTTAGATACGGTTTTTATATGATTCCGGGTTTAAATGAATGCCAAAGTATATTGTCAGTATTGATTTTGGTATTAATTGTGTTTATTCACCCTTGCACATGACTATTTTCTAAAAAGTGCCACTCTTGTAGTTAATATTTAGTCAATTAAAAAAGCACATTTTATTAATTTCTACCTGATCTACATTGTATATAAGCACAACATATTCGTAAGCCGCAAGTAATATAGTTAAGATTCATATTAATGTAGTCAGGCATCTTCCAAGTTGATTCAGACGGGCAGAAATAGCATTAAAATTTTATTAAATTTCAAATAATGTCTTCTTGTAAAATGTGTTGCCTACCCCCTGTCCTTATGAGCCTTAAGAAGCAATGGTATGAAACTTAAGTGTTCTGTAAACTGCAGAAAAATAAATGAAAGTATTTGTACTTAAGTGTTCTTATTAATCTCGCAACAGTAGCTTTAGTCTTCGTGTCCAAGTGTATTTTAACTAAAAGGATTGCCAGTTACCTCGACTTTAGGCGTATCGCGACATTATACAGACCAGGAATGTGCTAATTTTATTACAATCAACGAAGGTCGCAATAGGTACCTAATGAGCAAAGGGTAGTGGGGCGAATTCCGGTACTTTCACAATTTGTCATATACAGTAATTGTTATTATCAGACAAATGATGTTTTTAGATTCCTGTACAATGTTACAATTTCTCAGTATTCTAAAATCCTTTACAATTGTAAGATATGAATCACACCAAAACACTTCAGTGAAAATGCTTTCCGCTATTCGGTAACAAACAAGGACGTATTGGGCGAACTCAGATATAAATAGAAACATTTCTGTAGGTAATAGATTTTCAGGTAAGGTAGGTACTTAGCGAAATAATCTGCTTCCGACATTTGCATAAAAGACAAAGTGATGTATCTACAGTTGCCTAAGTATTTTACTTTCATGGCGCAAATCAAAAATTCACCTCGCTCACTTTAGAAATATATGGGCTCTCCTTAGCCGCCTTAACCTCAGCTTTAAAGGAAATATGACGAATTTTTTAAGAGCTTAGTTGAGGACGTTTCGAGGTTCCTCAAAACTAACAATGGTGCTGGTTGCAAGAAATGAAAATTGCTAATTTACAGATAAAAAAACTCTCCACTTGTCATCAGTAGTACATTCTATCAGCAAATATTTTCCTGATTTAGAAAGTCGCCAAGTAAATACTTGGGTGCTAAAACGCTTTTCAGTGGATGAAGGAATATTTTCAGATACTGAAATTGAAGCCAAAGCACAGTTGCTTGGAAGTGGATTTTCAACAATGGTGACAATGAAAACAAAAGCAAATCGATTGAACTTGGAGAACTTACGATGTGCTTTGGCCGAAACTGCACGAAATATTAAACAAATTGTTAGAACTAAGCAATATCAACCGTCTCCTTGACTTATATTATTTTTTGATTTAATAAAAAATTTGCCGAAAACAGGAATTTTCTTTGTTTGAATGGTGGTTAATTGAAAATATTATTTATTTTTCGTAATTTAAAGAAAATAAATACTATAGCTAATTTGCTTTTTAAACTAAACTTTTTTGGGGGTATTAGCTAATGTCTAACTCTCTTTATGGGTAATAGCCTCAAAAAGGTTGGAAATCGTTGCTCCACAAGGAAAGGGAACTGATTGGAGACAAGCCAAGAGGATCGCTGCTGACCGTCGTGTGTGGAGAGATCTCTGCCGCGACCCCTCTACACCGCAAGGCAGAAGAGGAACATATTATTTATGTATGTTTATTGCTTAATTGCCTTAATGCTTGTAACAGCATTAACGTGTTGCAGTGACTTCGTACTAATATACTTTTGGTTTGAAATTATACCTGGGTTGTTGTTTTAACGTAGTTAAAACTCCAGGCTTCAAAAATTTGTTCAATTTATATCATAAGCATGGATTTGTGATAAACCGCTGTTATGTAAGTAGTTGCTAAGATTGCTCTGCGAGCGTTAATGTTAGCGCCCTCTATTGGAAATATGATACACTGCTCTCTAAATTACCACGGCTTCCTGGCAGCGTTGCCAGTACTATTACTATTACTATAGTAACAGATTTATTACTTTTTACTCCCGCCTATTACGCTATTACTGTTAAAGCAAAATTTATTACATTTTGCAATTTCTATCACTATTCTATTACGTTTCTATTAAATTTCCTTTTTTTATGTTTTTTTTTTTTATTATTAACATATAAATCAACAATCAGAACAATGTAATTATATATATAATACATATGTGAGTTCTATGAGCTGATCTGATGGCTATTGGCGTGAAGGGATAGGCCCAGCGGCTTTACCCTGCGTACTTCAATGGTCGATTGTCAGGTCACGGGGCGATTTCTTTTTCAGTTTTTTGAAGGCTGGCACTTCTAGTAGGATTTCAATAGATGGGTTTGGGTGCGCCATCAATCGATTGTGATGTGTAGTTGCACGTTTTTGGATTTCTTCTTGAACACGTGGGATTTTTAGGTCAGTATGAAGGGTAAGGTTGGTTACGTACCATGGTGCATCTGTGATTTGTCTTAAAATTTTTGACTGGAATCTCTCTATTACTTTCAAATTGGACATGCTCGAACATCCCCATAGCTCCAGACCTTATGTCCAGATTGGTTTGATTATTATTTTATAAATTAGGAGTTTGTTTTCAAGGGAGAGAGGAGATTTCTTTCCGATTAACCAGTTTATCTTTTTTATTTTAAGGTCCATTTCCTTTCTTTTTTTTGTTATGTGTAGTTTCCATGTTAATTTGTTGTCTAGATGCAGACCTAGATAACGTGCATCTTGGGCATGCGGTATCGCTATGTTATTAATGTAAACCGGTGGGCACTGTTGTCTTCTTAGCGTAAATGTAACATGTGTTGATTTGCTTTCGTTGACTTTTATGCGCCACTTACTTAACCAGTTTTGCATAAGATTTAAATGATTCTGAAGTTGCTGTGAAGCAGCTGCTGCATCAGCATGTGTTGCTAATATAGCTGTATCGTCCGCGAACGTTCCGGTTTCAGTGTATGTCATTACAGGGAGATCTGCTGTATATAATAGATATAGTATGGGACCCAATACGCTCCCCTGAGGGACCCCTGAGTTAATAGGGTGTATTTCTGATGTTTCTTCGCCAAATTTAACTTGGTAGAATCGCAATGATAAGTACGATCTCAGTAGTTGAAAGTAATGATGTGGTAAGTTCTCTTTGATCTTAAATAGTAGTCCCCTGTGCCACACTCTGTCAAACGCCTGCTTTACATCGAGAAACACCGCCGAGCAGAACTTCTTTTCTTCGAAAGCTTTGTATATGACGTTTACTATCCTGTGACATTGTTGGATAGTTGAGTGACTCTGCCTAAATCCAAATTGGTGATTTGGTATCCATTTTTCGATTAGATTATTTTCATTTATTCTTTTAAGTATTAGTTTTTCTAGGAGTTTAGAGATCACTGGTAGAAGGCTTATCGGTCTATATGATGTTACTTCCGTCGGTGGTTTGCAGGTTTTAAAATTAGAATGATATGGGCATATTTAAGTTGGGTAGGCCAGTGGTTGAGTCTCAGTATAGAATTAAAAAGTAGTCTTATAAACCGCACTCCGGATTGTGGTAGTTCAGATAAGATCTTTCCAGTAATCAAGTCGTAGCCTGGAGCTTTTTTCTTGCTAAGGCGTTTTATTTCTTCCTCTATTTCTCCTATTGTAAAATTGTCAATGGGAGGAGACATCTGGAAAGGAGCCATCAGGAATTCATCGATTGCTTCATTTGGTTCATTTGTATGTGGCTGAAAAACTTTAGCAAGATGTTGGGCGAATACTTCAGCTTTTTCTCCTTCCGACCTTGCCCAATTACCATCAGGTTTTCGGATTGGGGAAATTGTTTGTACAGGTTGTTTAAATCCTTTTGTAGCTCTCCAAATCGAGTAGTCTTTATTGGATAGGTTTTTTATATAGCTACAGAACGTTTCGTTCCTAACATCTCTCAACTTGGATTTTAGTTTATTAGCAAGACGATTGTAAATGTTTTTGTCTATTGGATTGCAACTGTGTTGCCATCTAGCTCTAGCTCTCCGTTTCTCTGCTACCATTTCCATTATTTCCCTGGGCATGTTTTGCGTTTTTCTTTCTTTAGCATCAACTACTGGAGTTGCATGCCAAGCAGCTTCTTGTATTGTGGTAATGAAATAATTAGTTGCTACTTCAAGATCATTTTCGGTTTCTGTACTGATATTGAGGTTTATTTTTTGATTTACGTATTCTTTGAACAATTCCCAGTCAGAGTGTTTGTTGTACAGTGTCGCTTTACGTTCTTTCTTGATAATAGTTGTACTGATAGTTGCGATGACAGGTGTGTGATCGGAGGATAGATCAAAATTAGTCTTGACTTCTATGAAATTGGATGATATGCCATTTGTGATATAAAAATCTAGAAGGTCAGGAGTTTTGTTCAGATCTGACGGCCAGTAGGTTGGTTCACCAGTGGATAGTGTATGGTAGTTTTTTTCATTAACAACCTTGTAGAGCTCTCTTCCCTTTGTCGTTGTCAGTCTTGAGCCCCAGCTAACATGTTTCGCGTTGAAGTCGCCACCTGCTATAAACCTCTGTCCTAGTGATTCAAAGAATGGTTTAAGGTCGTCTTTAGTAATGCTGTGCCTTGGTGGGCAATACACTGCGGATATTGATATTGGGTTATTCAACTTATTAACCTGTATTGTTGTTGCCTGGAGGAAATCCGTTTCATGTTTGGGTAGTTCGTGATGTATAATGTTTTCTCTGACTATAACTGCTGTCCCACCATGTGCTGTGCCGTCTGGATGTTGAGTATAATATATTACGTAATTAGGTATTTTTACATAGGATCTTTCAGTAAAATGAGTTTCAGACACTAGAAGTACATCAATTTTGTGCATTTTCAAGAATATTTCGACTTCGTTTTTTCTTGATTGGAGGCCGTTGGCGTTCCATAAAGCTATTATTAAGAACTTAGACATTATTTAGCTATTTTGTTTATGACAGTGGACAACATGTTGATTACCATGTTATTCTGTTGCATCAACTGATTAAACATCCCTTTAAATTCATTTAGGAATTGTATGAGGGTTATATCTGTATTACTTTCTAGTTGATCTGTGTTGTTTTTTGCCATCTGTGCGTATGTAAATTGACCTGTATTCTGTCTGTACTCGTTAATACGTCTCTTTGGTTGCTGATGGCTTTCTTGGTACTTATTTTGAAGTTCACGGTAAACTTGACACCCTTTGTAATTTGCTGGATGTGCCCCGTCGCATAATATACACTTGGCTGGTGAGTCTCTGGTTTTCTTACATGTTCTTGTGTTGTGGGATCCTCCACACTTTACACAAGCATACGGACGGTTGCAGTAGCTTTTGGTGTGATTATATTGTTGGCATCTTGTGCACTGTACTATTACGGAACGTTTTCTTGGTGGTTCTACCACAACTACTTTGTTTTGTAGATACTTTAGTTTGTAGATGTCTTTGCAGTTATCAGTAGGTTCTAGATCCACAAAAAACATAGGTAGCGGTGTTTTTGTAGAATGTTGTCGAATATTTATTATATTCCTGACCGTAAATCTTACATTCTCTAATTCTTCTTTTATATCGTTTATCGGGGTTGCAGAATGCAGATGTTTAATAACTACACGGTAGGGCCTATCCTCTTTCATTTGGTAGGTATGGTGAATGATACTCACTAACACTTCACTTAAATAATCACTCCGGGCTGATACAACTTTACTCGTTGAAAATCAAGTGAAGAATGATCTTTTTTTTTATGTTGAAACAAAATCTGTAGGTAATAGTTTTTAGTTAAACATTAACAGATTATATGAATTTATGGTATTTTTATAATAAAGGGCCAATTTAACACTGTTATTTTGTATTTGTAAAATTTATTAAACTTTGCTCGGTATGGGGCAATCGTAGGCTAGTAAACTTTTGAAAAATGTACCGGCTCTTGTGTAAAGTACATAAATAGTCATCGCTATTATATGGTCAATTTTTTTCATATTAAATGCAATCTAGGGAAAGCATTGCTACTAGATAGAATTATGTTGGTACATACATCTCTGATTGTTATTTTTGCAGTGAGGTAAAGTTTCATGTTGACTGGTTGACATTATAATTCTTTTAAATTGTAGTACTGTTTGTTGTAAACGGAAATTGTCCTCAGTTCAATACCTATCTAGTTAAAACTAATTTATAAAATCAGATTTCAAGTATGTAATAGGCACAACTAAAATTTAAAATAATTTGTCAACCACTTAACATGGAACCTAACCTCACTGCAAAAATGGGCTATACAGGGTGTCCCTAAAATAATGGGACACCTATTGGTTATAGATTTCTTACGTTATAATAAATCGATTAAACTTAATATACCTCTATACAAAATCTCTTCAGTAAGAAGTTATAGGGCTTCAAAGTTCAATTTTTTATTTTTTATTTTTTTGTTAATTTCTGCAAATGTAAAGATGTCGATTTGAATTTTGGTATACATGTTTACTATTTTGTAGTGCACTAATAGAAAAAATTTCATAAACTAGACTTGACTGTAAGGGGTACTTTACCTATCTTTAAGATTTTTTTAGCTCTAACTTCGTTATCTGTAACATTTTTTTTTATTTTAGGTTATTATCTGAAAGAGAATTAAAAAGCACAAAAGTAAAGTACTTTTAGTTCTTAACCCTAAAGGCAATGGTTTACCTTAAAATGCCCATCAAAGGTTTTTGATAGTCATTAACACGTGCAATTATCAAGTAGCCATGATCACAAAAACAATGGTCATGTAGTAAAAAACAATGATAAAACCATTAATGACATTAGTGACATAAGAATTTGTTCTTTTATGTTTAAGAAAATGCCGCTAATACATAACGAATTCTCCAATGCTGAAAGGTTCGTTATGTCGCAGCATATTCATAAGCAGAAAAGACAAAAAACTGATGTCATTAATTGATTTCTTGTTGTTGTTTACTAGATTACAATCATTACCCATTGTTTTTGTGATCATGGCTACTTGATAATTGCACGTCTTAATAACAACCAAAACCTTTGATGGGAATTTTAAGCTAAACCGTTGCTCTTACGCTTATGAACTAAGAGTACTTTATTTTTGTGTATTTTAATTCTATTTCAAATAATAACCTAAAATTTTTAAAAATGTTACAGATAACGAAGTTATAGCTAAAAAATTTTGAAAGATAGGTAAAGTTGGTCCCGGATGTCATAATAACATCATGATAGTTGTTAGTGGGGTTGCAAGTCCCCATAAATGCACAGCGACGCCTATAATTGGCCTAACGGCTGTTGGCTGAGTGCAAAATAAATAAATAAATAAATCTGTACAAAACTCCTGTGTAAAAAATTTGATTAATTTGTCCATTCAGATGCTTTTAACTATGTTATAAGATGCAAAGATTGTAAATTTTTTAAAATAAAAAACAAATCTAGATTGTACCTGTCCAACTTTCATAAAGAAATAGCTAAGTACCTAAAAGCGAGCAGAATAGTTAAAACCTGCCGATGATTACTCAAAACATAATATGTTTATAGTGAAATCTAAACTAATAAACACATGATGGGGTTAAAGTTCGTCATGCTCGCATCTTCGTTGCGTAACATATGTAAATGTCCGAGATACTAGATAGAAGCGATTTGGAAGTCTTTCTGCATACATTCGAGCTACTTCTTCAGCATTACCTTGTGCTTCGTGGTAGATGATTATCGTGTCAGCCAATTCATTGTTTGGATATGTGTGAGCCATTTCAACTTCAAAAATAAGCCCAGAAAGTACAAACGTAACACTAAAGGTGCCACAAAGAGAAAAACCAAAATAAGGAAAATGTGTGTACTATAACAGCAAAAGGGTCTACGTTATATCTACATTAAATTTAGGAAATGAAACACATGTCTGTATGTGGTGGAGTGAAAAGCCAAACTGTTTATTACTATTTATGTTACTAAGTAATAGTTGTTAAGGCTGCATGTATGTGCATACGCTACATTACACCCCCTGCAAAAAGTAGTTTTTGCTTGCTATAGAGAAAAGCTATATATGATTTTGAAGAAATTATATTTAACTACAAAAACTCTATAGATCTTTTCAACAATCCTTAGGGCTAATTACAATATGTATGTATGTACAGTTTAAGTTTTAATACCTATATAGAAAGTAAACGCATAAATGGAAAGAACCAAACATACATTCTTTATTTTCCTTTTGGCATTTTACGAATTGTTTAGATAAACAAAAAACTCTATAAAAGTACTTGTGGGGCACTAACAACTACTGTTACCGATAATTGATGCAGAAAGCAAAAGTGTGTAAATGGATTTTTGTCAGGAAAAGTTGGTATTTATTGTTACGATTTGCGTTCTTTAGTGAAATAAACTATACACGGTTTTAGGAATAGACTGTACTTTAGTTAGCTATAAGCCATTTGTATAATAAATATTTTAAGGTAGAATTTCGTAAGCAAAATGGTATATTAAAATTACAAGAAGCGAATATTTAGCCGATGTTTAGAAACGTGCCTTTCTCTAGGAAGCTGGAGATATTTCAATCTCACGAATAGATTAGAGTAAATTTATGCAGGGTTTACTTCGTAAGCCGAAATATTGGCCGAAGGTATACGGCTAGTACGTGGTCAGAAGTGGAACTGTTACAACTCGATCATAAAAATTACGTGCCAGCGGGAGCAAATTCTTTTAGCAGAATTGTAAAACTTTATTAGCCATCATTTGCGAGGGGTCGAGCTTGACAAATTTTAGTGTGCAAACGCTTCAAATTTGTCAAATTCATAGGAGTATTATGAACTGTCACGTCCGTATGTACGTGCCAAAAGTCCAAAATGTAGACTTGCTCTGATAGGCTTATTTGGAAATTTGTAAACGCTTACCGAGTTTTCTTCGTCAAACTGGACTTAGAATTTAGTTAATTAATAAGAAGATGTTAATAAGTAAAATTAAGAAGCAACGGTATGAAACTTAAGTGTTCTGTAAACGGCAGAAAAATAAATGAAAGTATTTGTACTTAAGTGTTCTTATTAATCTCGCAACAGTAGCTTTAGTCTTCGTGTCCAAGTGTATTTTAACTAAAAGGATTGCCAGTTACCTCGACTTTAGGCGTATCGCGACATTATACAGACCAGAAATGTGCTAACTTTATTACAATCAACGAAGGTCGCAATAGGTACCTAATGAGCAAAGGGTAGTGGGGCGAATTACGGTACTTTCACAATTTGTCATATACAGTAATTGTTATTATCAGACAAATGATGTTTTTAGATTCCTGTACAATGTTACAATTTCTCAGTATTCTAAAATCGTTTACAATTGCAAGATATGAATCACACCAAAACATTTCAGTGAAAATTCTTTCCGCTATTCGGTAACAAACAAGGACGTATTGGATGAACTCAGATTTAGTAGAAACATTTCTGTAGGTAATAGATTTTCAAATAAGACAAAGTGTTGTATCTACAGTTGCCTAAGTATTTTACTTTCAAGGCGCAAATCAAAAATTCACCTCGCTCGCTGTAGAAATATATGGGCTCTCCTTAGGCGTCTTAACCTCAGCTTAAAAGGAAATATGACGAATATTTTAAGAGCTCACGATAAGGTTGCTAGTTTCCTTAGCAAGTTGCAGCTTTACCAACGCAGAGCTGGAGTTGAGGACGTTTCGAAGATCCTCAAAACTAACAATGGTGCTGGTTGCAAGAAATGAAAAATGATAATTTACAGATAAAATAACTCCCCACTTGTCATCAGTAGTACATTCTATCAGCAAATATTTTCCTGATTTAGAAAGTCTCCAAGTAAATGCTTGGATGCTAAACCCCTTTTCAGTGGATGAAGGAATATTTTCAGATACTGAAATTGAAGCCAAAGCACAGTTCCTTGGACTTCGCAAAGGCAAAACACTGAAAATAGATTTCGAAAGCACACAACTTGCAACATTTTGCCGAAAGATTAGCGACGAATATCCAATATCAGCGAAAAAAGCCTTGAAAATACTGATCCCATTCGCCACAACTTACAGATGTAAAAGTGGATTTTCAACAATGGTGACAATGAAAACAAAAGCAAACCGATTGAACTTGGAGCACGACTTACGATGTGCTTTGGCCGAAACTGCACGGAATATTAAACAAATTGTTAGAACTAAGCAATATCAACCGTCTCCTTGACTTACATTATTTTTTGATTTAATAAAGAAATTGCCGAAAACAGGAATTTTCTTTGTTTGAATGGTGGTTAATTGAAAATATTATTTATTTTTCGTAATTTAAATAAAATAAATACAATAGCTAATTTGCTTTTTAAACTAAACTTTTTTGGGGGTATTAGCTAATATCTAACTCTCTTTATGGGTAATAGCCTCCAAAAGGTTGGGAATCGCTGCTCCACGAGGAAAGGGAACTGATTGGACACAAGCCAAGAAGATGGCTGGCTGCTGACCGTCGTGTGTGGAGACATCTCTGCCGCGACGACCCCCTCTACACGGCAAGGTAGAAGAGGAACCATTTATGTATGTTTACTGCTTAACTACCTCAATGCTTGTAGCAGCATTAACGTGTTGCAGTGACTTCGTACTAATATACTTTTGGTTTGAAATTATACCTGGATTGTTGTTTTTAACGTAGTTTAAAACTCCAGGGTTTCCAAAAATTTGTTCAATTTATATCATAAGCATAGATTTGTGATAAACCGCTGTTATGTAAGTAGTTGCTAAGATTGCTCTGCGAGCGTTAATGCTAGTGCCCTCTATTGGAAATATGATACACTGCTCTCGAAATTACTATGGCTTCCTGGCAGTGTTGCCAATACTATTACTATAGTAACAGATTTATTACTTTTTACTCCCGCCTATTACGCTATTACTGTTAAAGCAAAATTTATTAGGTTTGGCAATTTCTATTAGTTATTATTCTATTACGTTTCTATTAAATTTACTTTTTTTATGTTGAAACAAAATCTTGTAGGTAATAGTTTTTAGTTTAAACATTAACAGATTATATGAATTTAAGTTATTTTTTATAATAAAGGGCCAATTTAACACTATTATCTTGTACTTCTAAGATTTATTAAACTTTGCAGTACATAAATAGTCATCGCTATTATATGGTCAATTTTTTTTCAAATTGAATGCAATCTAGGGAAAGCATTGCTACTAGATAGAATTATGTTGGTACATACATTTCTGATTGTTATTTTTTGCAGTGAGGTAAAGTTTCATGTTGACTGGTTGACATTATAATTCTTTTAAATTGTAGTACTGTTTGTTGTAAACTGAAATTGTCCTCAGTTCAATACCTATCTAGTTAAAACTAATTTATAAAATCAGATTTCAAGTATGTAATAGGCACAACTAAAATTTAAAATAATTTGTCAACCACTTAACATGGAACCTAACCTCACTGCAAAAATGATGTACCAACACAAATCAGTCATTTCCATATAAAAAAATGGGCTATACAGGGTGTCCCTAAAATAATGGGACACCGATTAGTCATAGGTTTCTTACGTTATATAATACATCAATTAAACTTTGTACAAAGTCCCTTCAGGATGAAGTTATAGAGCCTCGAAGTTCAATTTGTTATTTTTTTATTTTTTTGTTAATTTCCCACAAATGTAAAGATGCCGATTTGAATTTTGGTATACATGTTTACTATTTTGTAGTGCACTAATAATAAAATTTCATAATGTTTACTATTTTGTAGTGCACTAATAATAAAATTTCATAAACTAGACTTGAGTAATGGGTACTTTACCTATGTTTGAAAATTTTTTAGCTCTAACTTCGTTATCTGTAGCATTTTTTGAAATTTTAGGTTATTATCTGAAAGAGAGTTAAAAAGCACAAAAGTAAAGTACTTTTAGTTCTTAAACCTAAAGGCAACCGTTTACCTTAAAATGTCCATCAAAGGTTTTTGGTAGTCATTAACACGTGCAATTATCAAGTAGCCATGATCACAAAACAATGGTCATGTAGTAAAAAACAATGATAAAACAATTAATGACATTAGTGACATAAGAATTTGTTCTTTTATGTTTAAGAAAATGCCGCTAATACATAACGAATTCTCCAATGCTGAAAGGTTCGTTATGTCGCAGCATATTCATAAGCAGAAAAGACAAAAAACTGATGTCATTAATGGATTTCTTGTTGTTGTTTACTAGATTACAATCATTACCCATTGTTTTTGTGATCATGGCTACTTGATAATTGCACGTCTTAATGACAACCAAAAACCTTTGATGGGCATTTTAAACTAAACGGTTGCTGTTACGCTTATGAACTAAGAGTACATTATTTTTGTGTATTTTAACTCTATTTCAAATAATAACCTCACATTTTTAAAAATGTTACAGATAACGAAGTTATAGCTAAACAAATTTTGAAAGATAGGTAAAGTTGTTCCCGGATGTCATAATAACATCATGATAGTTGTTAGTGGGGTTGCAAGTCCCCATAAATGCGCAGCGACGCCTATAATTGGCCTAACGGCTGTTGGCTGAGTGCAAATTAAATAAATAAATAAATCTGTACAAAAATCCTGTGTAAAAAATTTGATTAATTTGTCCATTCAGATGCTTTTAACTATGTTATAAGATGCAAAGATTGTAAATTTTTTTAAATAAAGAACAAATCTAGATTGTACCTGTCCAACTTTCATAAAGAAATAGCTAAGTACCTAAAAGCGAGCAGAATAGTTAAAACCTGCCGATGATTACTCAAAACATAATATGTTTATAGTGAAATCTAAACTAATAAACACATGATGGGGTTAAAGTTCGTCATGCTCGCATCTTCGCAGCGTAACATATGTAAATGTCCGAGGTACTGGATAGAAGCGATTTGGAAGTCTTTCTGCATACATTCGAGCTACTTCTTCAGCATTACCTTGTGCTTCGTGGTAGATGATTATCGTGTCAGCCAATTCATTGTTTGGATATATGTGAGCCATTTCAAGTGCAAAAATAAGCCCAGAAAGTACAAAAGTAACACTAAAAGGGTGCCACAAAGAGAAAAACCAAAATAAGGAAAATGTGGTGTACTATAACAGCAAAAGGGTCTACGTTATATCTACATTAAATTTAGGAAATGAAACACATGTCTGTATGTGGTGGAGTGAAAAGCCAAACTGTTTATTTATATTTATGTTACTAAGTAATAGTTGTTAAGGCTGCATGCATGTGCATACGCTACATTACACCCCCTCCAAAAAGTAGTTTTTGCTTGCTATAGAGAAAAGCTATATATAATTTTTGAAAAAATTATATTTATACTACAAAACAAACTCTATAGATCTTTTCAACAATCCTTAAGGGCTAATTACAATATGTATGTATGTACAGTTCAAGTCTTAATTATTTGATTAGCCCGTAGCGGCGCAGCGGCGTTGAAGCATGACCTGAAAAAAATCAGAAAAAAAGGCGGCACAAGGCAAAAAACAACCTGCAACAAACAAATATTAGACAAATAATAAAAACCGTCAAAAGGTTAGCCAGGAAATAATTCAATTATTATAAATTGGTCATCATTTCCGAGCGTTTTTGACAAAAAGGAAGGATAAGCCAAAAGAATTCCTACATCAATCACACATACGCACGCGAATCGACGCCGGCCAAACTACCATCCGGATGCAGCGGGTAGAGATGGGAGGAACGATGCGTTAGATGGAACGTTCCACACGTTCTCGTTCCGAAAAAATACCGTTCCAAAATAACGTTCTTCCGGAACGAGGGACCCAAATGACATTACTAGTTACGACGTTATTCAAGAACGTTTATTATTATTTTATTAGCGACATATTAATAAGGTGTTTTTAAAATTCATTTTAAGTATTGTTATATTGGTGTATCTAAAGAAATATCAGTGAGATTGAGAAACATGTACACTTGTTTTTAAAAAATAAACTTGTCATATTCCTTTAGTGAAACTCTTATATTCATGGCTTGATGAAATTTCTATTTATATCAAATATTTAAACTGTTCTTATTTTTAGTTCTATCAGTTAATAACGATTATTATTATGCTGAAAAATTTATTAATTGTCGTTTTACATTTTACCAATAAAATTAGCATTTATAATATTTTTACAATTATGCGTTTCTATCAATGAAAAAACCCAACGTGAAAGAAGCGTTCCCAGTTCCGTCCTTCCTTGCGGAACCGAGAGAATGGAACGTGGAACGGGAATCGTGATTAGTTCCGAGCAGCGACGCGCAAGCAACAACACTAACACTGTCTGTGTTGCGTTCTTCTCGTTTTCAGCGTTTCAGTTTTATTCCGTCGTTCCAAAATAACGCGTTCATCCTATGTTAGGAACGTTCCGGTACGTTGCTAAAAAATACCGTTCCGAAAGAACGTTCCGTGCGGAACGACTCATCTCTAGCAGCGGGAGTTAGGTAACGTATTATGAAGTTATCTCCAACCCAAGCTACATCACAGATGCAGCCACCAACGTTCAACACATGCACACAATACAACTGACAGAGAAACTTAGCATTTGTATGACACTGATAGGTCGGTCGCATGTTCCAGGATATCCTGAAGGAACGGGGTCAAAGGTAGACCAGGTATAGCTGGTTGCTGTTTCTCTGACGTAGCTTCAAGGAGAATGCGTCTGGGGCTGCTTGTGACAATTCAGTTAGGCTGCTGCTTACGGCTTGTGTTGGATCCAAAACGGGGGGAGTAGTTCCGATGGTTGTTATGTTGTTTAAAATCGGGGTCACCAAATTATAACGGCAAAAGGGTCTACGTTATATCTACATTAAATTTAGGAAATGAAACACATGTCTGTACTTGAACTTCAAGTAACTGAACAGACGAATTTTAAATTGAGAATTGTAACTTGACGCCAAAGTAGAACCAAACCAGATAGCAACACTAAAAATGTGTTTAGACAGTGTTAAAATCATGTAGTGACTTTCCTGCTTTGTTGTTTATTTGCTTGTTGCAACAACGTGCTTTTATCTTAATAAATGGATGCATCTTTTGTATTACGAGGTGACCGCCAAACCTTGTACCAACATTTCGGAGATGAATAACTTTCTCACACATTAAATTTTTTTTTAAATTTGTCGCTGCACTAACATTATTCTGTGACCTATTATTAGATCAAATCTCTACCCCAAGAAGAAAGAATAGGTCGATTCTGCCAAAGCTCTGGCACAACTAGATTAATTTTTACGTAAGATTTCAAGTGCACTTGGTAATATTAAAACTAGGGAATGACATAGTCTAAACACACTTTTACATAATATTGACGCAAATTTGTACCTACTGTTGTTTTTTTATTAATTTATATTGATTTGTAAGTACAATTGAAGCTTAACTATCTGTGGCAGAAAGCCTAGATCCTTTAGCAACTTTGTATTTTACTCCCTATTCATCCTAAGTCTTTATGTAACTTTTATTGCAGGCGAGCAATATTTACTCAGAAGTTTTTTCAGTTTTATGAAAATTGTGAATTGTATCATACAAATTGCTTTTTATAATCCTTCAAGAATTTTTCAACAGTTTTTTGAGGGCGAATGAAAGACACTTTGTTCATTTCTTTGTTTGGTTATCCTTGCTAACAATAGCTGGGCATAGACACACATTCAAAACCGCCACAAATGTAGTTTTTCGTGGCGGTTTTGAACGTGTGTCTATGCCCAGCTTATAGCTGCGCATATGCACACACTCAAAACCGATACGAATGTACTACATTCGTATCGGTTTTGAACGTGTCTTTCCTCTCTATATCTTTCTGCATTGATGTTCCCATTAAAAAAAGTTGGTCCAATTAAACGTCTTGCACTAATAGCTGCCCAGACACCAGCCTTTTCAGCATGCAGAAGTGCTTCAACAAATTTGTGAGGATTTTCAGCAGACCATGTTCGATAAATTTTGCAAATTAACAAATCCTTGCTTATAAAACCAAAGCTTCATCCGTTAAAAAAAGTTTTCCTGAGTACACCTGGATTGTTGTTAGGCACATGTAAAAATCATTGACAGCAACGTAGCCTGTCAGGAATATCATGTGGTAATAATTCATGAACTGCTGTTAAAGGATAGGGGTATACGTGGACATCTTTGAGTAAAATTGCTTGACCAGTCCCCACAGAGAGATTAACATGTTGTGACAAGTAACGAACAGAAGTGTGGGCTCATTCTGCATTATTATCTCAGTCACTTCTGCAATAGTTTCATCTGTACGCTTTCTTGGTCATTCACCACCTTTTGTTACAATAGTAGCACTCTCATGACACCTCGCTACACATCTGTTTAAGGTTTCTACAAATTGTTGCTGCACAAAAACATCATTTTGATACTTATTATGGAATTCTTCAATGCAGTTTTCTACTGAATAGGTTCAAACTCCGTCAACTTTTGTTGCATTATGAAAGGAACTTTCTATTATGAAAATGTTTTGTGCTAAAGAAAAAACCATTTTGTAATGCGTACTGGCCAACGCATTTATACCTAAAAGGAATCACTTTTGGTAATGCAATGTTTAGTACATACAATAATTACTTACATAGAAAAGAGAACAAACTTTATTATAACCTTAAAACGTCAAATATGTATGGCTAGTGAACCGACATACGGCTGTTCAACCAAATCACCGCCAACTCAAAACGTGGGAGTTTTCGAACATAACCGTTACATATTTATGAAATTTTTAAACAAAATATGACCACAAATTAAATAGCATAGAGACGAAATTAATTTGTGAAGTAGATTATAACTTTTGTTGCGTTTTTTGTGGTTCATTATAGAGGAAGTTTGTTTTAATTTCTAAAGGAAAAAAAAACTTTTTTTGATGTTCTTCAATAATTTCGTAACATTTTCTTCTTTATTAGAAAGAGTATGGGTTAAAAAATGTTTAGTAAAATAATTGAGTCAACCTAATGGCATTTTGTTCCATTGTTTACAATGGCGTGGTACAGTTCGGAGGTAGAAAGAAAATGATGATACCGATACACAAATGGAGACATTGTTACGAGGGCTCTGCCAAGTAATTTGCACTTCTCAGGTAACTTCTAGTTTGTCTGTACTGATACCGAAATGTCAGTTCGAAGTACAATCCGATTTAATGAAGGATCAAATTATCGACGTTCTACTGTCCAGGGTTAATGACATTTACAACTTTCTAAATTTATCAAAAAATCCAATCAACAAATCGTTCATTATGTCCTACTAGCACTAATTAGCTATTAGTATTTGTACCCTCTTACATTGCAATTGCTACGCTGCTGGTGACTAACGTTGATGTCACAGAAAATTATACCTGCTAGTACTACTATGCAACTTAGGCCCCAGCCTTAATTTAGTAGCTCTGCAGTACTTCTAATATAGACACTGTATTAAAAGATAAATAGTTAATACATACTACTCTCCAGAAAAATTAGAACTATAACAGTATTTTTAGTACAATACTTGTAACACATTTGCTTCAATTAATCATGGATTACAGCTAGTTTACTTAGATGTAATTTACTTACCGGCTACTGTAGGATTATTCAGAAACTTTTTCAACAGCTTCGTAGTTCCTTTAAATCCTTTGCATATACAGTCAGACTTCGCCGTTCGCGGCTTTGCGGTTCGCTGATTTGATTTTACGCGGGGCACCTTTCTGCTCCCTTTTCTTTGCCGTTCGCAGATATTTGCTTTACCGTTCGCGGATGGAATTGCTAACGTTAACTGTCTCAACTTTCACACACTAACGGCCGGTCTTATGAAGACCATTACTCTGACGTTAACTTTAATTCGCTGTTAAAATAAACAAAAGCGAATAAAAATTAGTTTACTAATGAATAATATGTCATAAGCGCCAACGTTTTGATGAGCTTTTGTTTATTTTAACAGCGATTTAGAGTTAACATCAGGTTAGTGACCTTCATAAGACCGGCCATAAGTAAATAAAGCAGACGTATAAGGTTTATGTCACGAACACCTAAATAACATTACTTATCACGAACTTGTAAACACACTTATCGAGCCTATTTATTTGAATCTCTTATTACCCAATCGGACCTGAAATAAATTGTAAAATTTAATGTCTTTTGTTTTAGTGTTTTTTGCTTTATATCTTATGTTTTGGAAATGTACGTATTTGCATGTTTGTATATGCACGTTTATGTATTTTTGGATTTTTTGAAGTTGCATAGTATAAATAAATCTAGTTTATAGAACTTAACCCCGTTTTTATCATTTATGTGTTTACTCGCACATCGCGGTTTTGCGCTTCGCGGCATTCTTCTGGAACGTAACCCTCGCGAACGGCGAAGTCTGACTGTAGTTCCTTTTATCCCTATAAAATATGCAAGCTTTACTGCATTTACAAATAAATACATTTATGAGAAGTATTTATTACTATTATATTACTATAAATGGAAAATATAAATATTTAAACTTTTGTTGAAAAACAGAAACGTAAAGCACATTGGTAAATTTAGCATTACACACCTATCAATTTCCCCATATTGCAAAACCAGCCATAATAAGTAACTATATCCAGGAGCAACAAGCATGACAAATTAATTGGGACATAACTGTCAAGTAAGCACAGGTGCAAGTATGTTAAAATTGTCTTAAATCTTCACTCCTCATCAAGAAATATACCCGTTAGCCTTCACACGAGCGACTTTTTGATTGCTCCTTTTTTCTATTTAAACATGCGTCGCGCTTGGTTGAGCATTTAAGAGGCTTGAAAATTTAAATACTGATAGGCCGCTCCAGTTAATTGGAAAATAAAGTTATCTCTAGAGGCTAAAGCTGACACTGGTATCAGCTGTTGATTTTGCTAATGATGATACATTTTGATTACAATCAGCCTAAATAATTTGATATTCAAAGTACAGCTTTCTTATATACATGTACCAATGTTGGAGAAGTGTGTACATTCAATAGGCAATATTCACAGTATTACAGTAGATCTAAAAAATTGAATGAGCTAGTAGTTGGTGAAAATACTATTTTGGGAATTACTAAATATAAAATAAAATTGTATTAAATTCTTGTACTTATGATAAAATGGATCAGAAATTATTTTAAATACGATAATAACTGTGAATACGGCTGTACTTTTTCTGGATAGAAAGTATGCATTACTTCAGTGAAATTATTTAAGGCTAATGATATAATTGCAACGTATAAGTAACTTATTTAATTTATTGCAAGTGCATCACGGCAAATATCATTTAGAACATATGGAACTTAAAGTGCAATTGAAGTGTAAAACAAATTCTTGTTACACACAAATCTATTTGAATTTTAGAAATAATACTTTACAAATTTTGAAGAAGAGTTTTAGTTTCAAAAATTGTATAACGTTTGTATTCGGGCTGCGCTGTTAATATCGTATGAGCAAAACAAAAATTCATCACGAGCACCTTTGGAATCTTGAGTCATGTGTATTATAATGTAACGCTAGCTCTTAGATCAAATTTTAATTATACACAAAATATATAAAATTTGATGCATCGCCTACTCGAGCGTTGCATCTATCCAACAGTTGTTTTTCCGATAACGAGTAGAGTCACGCTGAATAAACGACAGCGTCGTTTCCCACTCAATGTTCTCCCAGACCCACAGTAGCAATAAAGCTGCAAGAAGGATATATAAGAAGCTACGCGACCAGTTAACACTACTTGAGATTTCTCCAACTTGAGTCCACCAGTCCTGATCCCGTACAGTCCCCACTTGAGTCCTTTGGCTCCTCTTCCTTATATCCTCTCCTGATGTTAGCATGTGATAAGGTTTGCCTGTCTCCTAACATTGCCACTCTAACCTGACATCGATGTTAACATGTGAAATGGTTTGCCTGCCACTTAGCATCGATGACAAAACCTGGCCTAGATGATAGCATGTGATAAGGTTAGACTGTCTCCTATCGTCTTATCGTATTTCAATCCAAACCCGGTGACCGGACGCCGCCAGACTGTTCAAAATGTATTCTTTTTAAAAAATGTATTAACAAAGGTGTCCATAGGAAACCTACTGCATGTTCTGCATAAAATTCCGCTTGAGCCCTGTACCAGCATTCGTTAAACTTACCTGGAAGATACGTCCTAGACGTTGTAAAACGTTAATTAAAAGCCTGAAAATTCAGCTCGCTTTTGCGACCGCAGGATCGCTTAACTGTAAAATTTCGCCGTCCGTTGAAATTAGCGAATGCAACTCGAACAATCAGTCTGCGGAGCTGACATTCCGGGAGCAGCACGCTATTTGCTCTGACACAACCACAAGCCGCATCAATCCTTAGCATTCCAGGTATCAGTTAGACCTGTTCAATTGGTGCACAAATTCACAGTCCGGCAAATGTAAACAACATTCGGCACGGCCTCGCTTTGGAGACATCCGTCCTCCAGGGCCAAAATCTATACTTGGTGCGTCACCTGATGAACCAGCCTTCCGTAATTACCTCCTACCCTTGGTGCAGCACCAGATACAGCCGCCTTCCATGCAGACCGTTCCCTGAAAAGTAAAGAAACTCGACCCCCCAGAAGAAATTGTTATTTTGTTAATATACAATTCAATCAATTTAAAACTACGAGTTAATTTGTACTAATAGCTAACTACAATATATTTTCTATGGTAATTATTCTGCGTTTTCCTTACTGTATATATTTGAGTTTGAGCGAATCCTGCCTCCGATTGAGCTAACCCGAGTATAAATTTATAACGTCCTTAGTGAGGAGGTGAAACGTTACAATAATACCAGAAAATATGAAGCTGTTTGACATTTGTTACAAAGTTAGATTATTATCTTCTTTTTCTTTTTCTTCTGCAGGCTCTGGAAATACTTCCGTTGCATTTATTACGAGAAGTGTAGATCAAGTTTACGATCACGTTGCGATATTAGCCACTATATATTTTCTGGTGTTATAATACACGACTTCAAAATTCCAAAGGCATCTTTGATGACCTTTCTTTTTGGTCATACTATATTTAATAGTAGGCCATGGATCAAGAGTGTGGTAAAAACAATTGAAAGCTGTGTTAGTTGACAACTGTAACCTAGACCCATCAAACATTTCAATTTGTTGCTCAATAGCGATCAATTTTCAAAGTTAAGTTTTGTATTTAAATTCAGTTAAAATGAAAATGCTACGAACTGCCTTTAGTCATGATTTTATACGATTACAAAATGCAGTTGCGACCAAAGCAATGAAAATTTAGTGACAGCTTTTGGTGATATTGTTCCTTCATTATCCACGGTTAAGTCATTGGTATTGAAAGTTTCGGCGAGGTCGAGAATTGTTAGAAGATGAAGCATGACCGAGCACACCTGCAAATGTGGCCAGTTCAGAAAATGTATTCCGCATGGTAAACTAAATTAAGGCTGATCGAAATATTACATTTAGGAAGATTCTGGAAGAATTAACGATGGTATCTTTTGCAGCGAATACGATTACTTACTTAATTTGTCATCTTTTACCGTTAGGTGTCGAGGTTGTGAATACAATTTTACATAAACATCTTGGAGTCAGGCTAGGTAGGCGTTGGATACATTATTTGTTGTCTAGCAAACAAAAACAGGCTCCAGTAGACTGGTGCATTTTTATGTTTAAAAAATTTGACGGGGCAGCATCAAACAAGTATCGTACATCGCAACAGGTGACAAATCCTAGATATACAATTATGACCCCGAAACAAAACAACAGTCTAGTGTTTGGGTCATTTAAGATGAAGCGTTATTTATTTATTTCGCACTCAGCCAACAGCCGTTAGGCCAATTATAGGCGCCTCTGTGCATTTATGGGGACTTCCAACCCCACTAATGACAGTCATGATGTTGTTATGACCGCCGGGACCAGCTTGTTCAAGCTACACCACCCGGGACCACCAAAGTTGTTAGTGGTAGGAGTACGAACAAGAAAATGATTGCTGTTTTTTCCGCCTGTAGATGTTATTTCACTGGCAGATCACAGAAGAGGTAATTTTGAATGGTATTGTCGATTTGCTGTACCCCAGTAGTTTAAGAAATTAAAAACAGGCTGTCAAAGAAGTGGTTGGCGTGGCATCTTAATTCACCACGACAACGCATCAGCCCACACTGCTGCCAGACTACAACTGTTTCTTAAGAACTAACAATTATCAGAGCAGCCCTTGTACTATTAGCTGCTACCTTGTTGCTACAAAGACTTTTTAACAATTTAAACATTTACAACCTCTTGAACACCATAAACTAGAGCATTTATACCTGTAGCAACTGACATCAAAATCTTAAGACTTTTATGACATCAATAGAGGTTTATGAGTACTGCAAATAGAATTTATGGCTCTGCTCTGATATGTTTAGTACTGATGATTCAGCAACAGAGTCTAGTTAATTTCTACCGTTATTTGTAAGTTGTCAGGCAAATAGATTTATAATCGAGTTCCAAGTACGTTCCTGTCTATGACAGCTTTGTTTATTTTTTGCTTTATTCGGGTCTGTAAATCAGCCTTTGTAAGGTGTATTGAATGGACGAGTACCACTGCACATTTAAAAAAAAACAGGAAATACTTTCAAGGGTAACATTTAATGTTTTTGCAACATATTACAATGAAATGTCTATTTCATTACACAATATTAAGAAAAATAATTTTTAAACTATTTTATAAAAACTTGATTGTACATAAAAGTTACGTTAAAACATGATAATAATAATAATAATAATGATAATAATTATTGCGTGTTATTTCAATATCAGAGACTATTTTAATCATCAGTACATTACTTAAACCCTTAGACCTAGAGTTCAGTTTTATTAAATTATAGTGGCAGCAATCAAAATTGGAAGTTATAAACGAAGTTTGGTCTTTTATTAATAAATTAACACAGCTAATTGGCTAACGTTTTATAATTAATGGGACATCATTTTCTTATTTCTGCTATTATACATAAAGTAATGTCTTATTTTCGCACATTATTAACATTTGTAGCGGAACTTAGGCATTAATTATTAAATAACTAAGCAACCTACTTTAGTATACGAAGCAAAGGGTCATATGAAGGATGTATGGTGTATGGTGTAGGTGCGTATTCTATTTTGTTAATCATTAACTAGTAAGATTGATCATAAATAAAATTTAAAGAGTAATAAATTAATCACAGCTCATTTATGTCGCAATAATAAATAAAAAGGCCTAATTTCAATGAACGGCAATTTGACAAAGAACAGCAAGAAGGGCACCCTGTACAATAAATTAAATCAATAAATAAAGATTAAATGCACCAATATGAGAAAGACGAAACTATTTTCAGTTATTACAAACTACAAATGCACAATTAGGAAAAATTACTGAAGTCTGTTTTCAATTTAATGGATGGTGCTTGGGTAGACGGGGCTTTGCTAATGTTACAATCCACCTTCACACGTTGTTGTAGCTGCTGATTAACCCTCACAGCGTTTTCCAGTCTTGTGCGTAACTCAGTTGACTGACCCATTAATTTTTTAAATTCCTAAATACAACAACATTAGTGTTTTGCACACCAACTGTTTCATTCCTTACCAATGGATATTTAGGTCCTATTTTCATCAGCCACTGCAGACTAACTTCATGAAGAGTGATGGAATGCTTGTTAGCAGAATGTAGGGCTTGTCCTTCCAGTAGGTAACTTATCAGCACAGGCACAAGGAGTGCTAACATTTGGATACCTGCCGAAACAAAAATTAAATTAGCTCGTTCAAACATTTCTCATGGCTCGTACTTGCCTTGCATTATGTCTCCTAGTATGCAACGACAAATGCATGTTATTTACAATAAGTATTAGAACATAATGTAGAAAATTCAATTTTAAAATACTTACGATTTTGTGGCTCCGCCAGATTAATCAAGGATTCAACTGTCACAATAGTTTCAATGGTGACAGACAATTCGCTATCGGTAAACAGTTTCCTTGACTGGTCGGAATACAAAAATTCGACTAATCTTGGTGCTAAAGCATGGATATAAGGTGTTGCAACTGCCCGGTCGGAATGTGAAAACACCGATCTTAAGCTCTGAACACATTTTAAACGTACCTAGAATTGGATTGTTAATAGATCATGACGGGCTTAGGCTGGCGCCACATTAGCATTATAATTTTGGTGGTCAAGAGACTAAATCAGGAAATATTTTACCAAAAGAGCTCCAAGTTGGCATATTTTACTGATATCGACGTAGATACACAGTTGCCACGATATAAAATTGTTTCAGCACAAATTTAAACAGCAGTTATGCCATATATTTAATAGTACTATATTGCTAGCGCGTGTAAGTGGGAAGGTCACAGCGTAAGTGAGACAGACAACCAACTCTTTTACACACTTAGTGAGCTGTGCGCAAGCGTCGTCTGCACGGTGGGGAAGTGGTCAAGTTTAAAATTCGCTTTGAAAGGCGGAGTTCGAATTCTCAGGCATGCGCACGAGATGCGTAGTGTTCAGAGTGAGACTATGTCAGCGCCGTAATGTTTTCACCCGTTCCCAGACCCTACTAGCAATATAGAAGTAAAAATATATGAGTTATGCAACTGTTTATTGAGGTTAGATAAATATACTAAACCATGTAACAAGCAACCGCAGTCTATTCCAAATTAATGTGTGTGTCGTATGGCTTGTGGTAGGAAGCCTGGTATCAGAGTTTTCAGGTTGCGTGAACGCCTCTGTCATAACTTAACGACTGTCACTGAAATGACAACTGGGACCGATGGCTTAACGTGCTCTCCGAGGCGTAGCTGGCTGCGATTTTACTACCATTATAGGTCGACACTCGTCCGAGTGCCAACTGTTGAGAACATTGCTTAACTCTCGAGACTGTTTGACCAGTCCTTGGACCATGCGGCTGTTCAATCAGCTTTCCAAATTAATACTACATATTAAAAGTAGGATTGTGGAAAAAATATTTCGCACGGTTTGTTTGCCTTGTGTATGTATGGTTTTATCAAGTGGGACTAAAGTCACTAAATTGTCATCAAAACTTAAAATGCCAAAGGCCGAAAAAGGCTTTGTTATCGCAAAACTAGAAGAGGGATAGTACCTGCAACGTGTGGCCCATGAAGTTGCTTGCGGAAGAAACACCATTTCTTAACATAACCTGAAAAAGGTAGTAATACGACAATAACCCCAAAATGTGAAAAATGACAAGTAGTCAGATAGTCAGATACACACTAAACCACTGTGGATAAAACCAAGTAACTAGATTAAGTATCGTGCGAAATATTTTTTCCGCAATAGTACATAATATATGTATCGAGCAATATAAAATTTTGGAAAATAGAACAAAACGTTATGGTTACGTTACGTAGTGGTAGTGTTTATTAGTATTTGTAACAATCATGTTTTACACAAGTCACACAAATACACGGAAGTCTAGTAAATGAAAAAAAAAGTGAAAAAAAAAATTAATATTATTACTATTTTATATCGCTGCAATTGTGGGTTAAAAGCTCTTCAAACGAACAGAAGGACTTCTTTAGTAAATACGGTTTCACTGTCGTTTTGAATTGTTTTGCAGAGCGAGTTCGTACTCTTTCAAGTAATATTTCTCCAAACAGCATACATTCCATGTCAACACAGCGTGAGGTAGTCGGTCAACAAGGACACTATGGAAAGGGTTGCGATCTTACCCTTTGTATGTGACAGGTCCATTGCAATAGTAATAAATGGCCTGGTCATCCTACTCGACAGCTAATGAGCCATATATCCGAGGAAAAGATGAGCAAAGAAACATTTAGTCGCAGGAAGCTGATAATAGGTATTTTACTCGAAGAATCTCCCGTGGTTTCTATGGGCAGCTGTTCTTTCAGAAATCCTCTCTTCTTGCGTAAAAGAGCAGTATATAAGACTAGACAGTCTGGCGTCTCAGCATTGCCTCTCCATACTCCGACTCGAGTTACTTTCACCAAGATGAGGGCTTTTGGTCAGATTCCATAGATTATTTTTCGAGCCAGATTCTGTACTTTGTTTATATAATTGACTATATTCATGTTCTACAGATCAACGTACTCAGGTTACACCTTATTGATCCAATTTAACTTACCAAAGAAGTACGAACCTTGTAACTGGAGCACCATATTGCAGAATAACGAAAAATGTGCTAACTATTGTCAAATCCACAACAACTAAATCCATTTTATATTGGCCTCTTTAGGTCTATAGACTATACAACAGTACAGATATAGTCTGAGATGTGATATATTTGGCATGGAAACAGTACTCTTCTGTTGAAGTCTTTATTTTACACTATGGGATTTACATAAAATCAGCTTTCTTACTTTGTTTACTTCAAACATGAGGTAAGAATATGAACCAATATCTTTTTTATATTTTAAAGTTGAGTCAGCATTGAACTAATACTTTGAAACACATCGTCTGTTTTAAACCATAACTCAATATTATTGAATATATAATAATTGAAAACCCAATATTAGAGGAAAAACAATAAAATACTAATATTGACGGTAACGCTTTCTGGCTAAACCCACATATTGGCGATGCTCAATTTCCACAGCAGCTCCTATTTTTTCATCAAAGTTTTATCGCATATTTTCCACTTTTTTGCTTTGCACGGAAACTTGGAAAGTAAGATAATAATTGAATTGGACGGACCAATAATTTAGCATTAATAATTTTACATGGGATTTTCTATGTTGTCAGCGTATACACATGGTAGAGCAAACATTGAAACTATGGAAAAACAAATGCGCAGGAATGGGTATACCAATTGGAATTAAACATTTATGCATATGCAGCTTTGCTGATGACCAAGTGACCAAGCTTAAGATGTGGAAGACGTGAGTTATACATTAGAAAATTCGGTCGGGACTGTATGCCGGGTGATCGAAAATATCCCTTTGAAATTGCTCAATAAACCGGTTGGCCACAGGAGCACTGTGCGGGCGTCCTCCCGGCACCTTGAGCAATATGGGATATTTTCGATCACCCAGTATACAGTCCCGACCTAGCGCCGGGTGACTTCCATGTTTTCCCTGAACTGAAGAAGTGACTAGGAGGGCAGCGCTTTCAAAATAACGAGGAGCTTTCAGACAACGTCAAGACTCGTTCTAATTCATTGGCGGCAACATTTTATGCAGAGGGTATTGGAAAGCTTGTCCACAGGTACGACAAATGCCTCAATCTCCATGGTAATTATGTCAAAAAGTAACCATAAGTGTACATAACTTTTAGTAATAAAATCATTGTTTTATATACACTTGTCTATTTGTTATGGCCCACCGGAGGTTGGAAAAAAAACAGCCCTCGTAAAATAAACAACAAATATCAAAGCACCAAAGCAGCGGAAATAAAATGCTGAACAAGAAACTGCAGACAGAATTACAAACATTGAAATAAGAAGAATGCATGTCGAACAAGACCCCATCACCTATATCAAATAAGAGATTGCAGTGATAGGAATACGCCTAAAACGCCAACAGCACAAGATCGATAAGTATATTAACAGAGTGGATACTGCTGGGATGAATAAAAAGATGAAGGCCCAGGAGATTCTGGAAAGACGACGTAGACGAGGCGATGGGAAGAAAGGTCTATAAGATGGAGGATGGGAGAATAAAATGTAGTGAAAAGTCTTTGTTGTGACAAGCAAGATTGCGACAGCTGCAGACATCCTTTCTTGTATAGATTTCCTTTTACACTGGCATCATGTTAATGACTGTGAATCAACGTGAACATAGCATTCATATAAGGCCCATGCAGCTGCACTATTTTATTTTTATCTTGTACTCAGCCCACAGCTGTTAGGCCAATTGTAGGCATCGCTGTACATTTTATGGGGACTTCCAACCCCATTAACGACTGTCATGATGTTATTATGACATCCGGGACCAACTATTTCTATGGCAGCCGTACCACGAGGCACCGAGAGAAGCAGCCGTAAAACTATCATCCAAGTTTTGACCAGAAAGAGCATTGCTTAACTCTACTGATCGTACGTGGACGCTTGTTCAAGCTACTCCACCCGGGACCTGGAAATACTTTCAATGACTGCTACTTTTAAACGTTATTTAGATCTTCTCTTCAGGAAAAATGCACATACTAATCAATGCTTTGAAAATTAGAAATTTTATGTTAAGTAAATTTGAGGCATCTGTATGCTGTTAATTGTAAAAAATTTTAATAATGGCATCAACATATGTACCTACTCTTGCAACGAATGTGTTTACTTATTCTCCAATAGTTGCAAACACACATTTCTTTAATAATAATTATCTTGTTTATATCTATCAACTGTGTATCTAACTTTGCTTTTCCGAAATGCAGACCACCAAAATAAATGGGCTAACGGGCACTAGTTAATTAACTTACTGTAGTGTTAGAATTTTGCAAGCACTGCCGAAAATGATTTATGCATGGGTATTGCAAGTTCGGCGCAGTAACAACTTGAGAAGGTGCATGAAGAACAAAAACCGCTATGGCTAACATCATCGTAACTTCGTCTAATTTATTTTCGTCACTCCCTGTTTTTGCCAAATCTATTACTTTTGCAAGTGCACTTTGTAGTAGTTTCTGCCATATTTCGCTACAAGTTTTGTCGTTGGTATACCGGTCAGTTGCTAAAACTTTTAGAGAATGCAAAGCTGCTTGCACTGCTGCACTGTTTGCCAAAATGGTTGTATCATTGACATTTTTTGTTGCTACTTCTTTGATAACACCAGTGGTAAGGTAGAGAATAGTTGGCAAAATTGAAATGGCTCCTTCGAAGAAGAAAAATGTAATGGGAGATATCTTTAGGAAGTACAATAAACCTTACCTTTTGGAGAACACAGTTTGTGTAGATTTTCCATACTTGCAACAGCAGAAGCAATCAATCTTCCAGCATCCTCCGAAGGTTGCGTAACACGTAAAGATGTAACTATTGTTGAATTTGGAGAAGGACTAAGGGCAGGCAAGTGGCGAACCAACAAGCATAGGCAAACTTCCAAAACAGCAAACACTAGAGATTTCCCAGGAATAATTTCCCCGGTTTCTCCACCTTCACCCAACAGATCTATTTCAGTCGAGTGATGTAATTCTTGATTAGCAGGGGCAATTTCTGTAGGTAAAAACAATTATTAACAGTTACAACCAAATCCATTATAAATTACCTCTCAGTTTTCTTCTCTTTGTTGCTTCGAACTGTTCTTGAGCAGATTTGATAATCTGCTTTAAAACTTCCATACACAGTAACTGGGCATCGTGATTATCTCGAGTTAGAAGCAGTCGGTGCAGAACGTTACAAAGTTCAATTCCTAATGATCTATCCATCATAAGCAATTCCCTAGCCCATATAGAGTCCAAAAGAGTATACAAGGCTTGCAAGCATGTAATAATACTTTCCAGTGGTTCCGTCGATCGTGGACTACATAGTGCTTCCATACAAATTCCTGTACCAATCGGTGTTAATAAATATTACAAAATAAAATGTACAGAACATACCAAATAATAAATGAAATTTATCAGAACCACAGTCTGAAGGATTATTATTTGCTGTATTATCGTTTACATCGCATTGCATTTGAGTGCTTTTAATATTTCCAGCGTTTAACCATAAAGTAGCAGCGTGTAAGATCGGAGGCCATGAATTCGCATAATGTGGTCTTGATGACTCCATGGTATCATTAGTATAGAATGCTCCCCCATCGTGTGGTAGCTGACTCGCAAATTCTACGACAACATTTTTATAAACTTCAAAATCTCGAAATTATGTCAGTTTTACCTACCAGAAGGTAATGATAGAAGTGCATGATCTCGTAAAGCCGCCATCCAATGTTGTGATAAACTAACAAGTTCAGGTTGTACCAAAGTTAGCAAATTTTCACCTTTATATTCAAAATCTCCAAATTCATCATCAGTGTGTGAATGAGCAGAACCAACCAAGGCAGTGCAGCCAGGAGCAGAACCGTTCCCATTCATAGCAACTATGTAAACTTCCGCCCATGCTTTCAGAATAGATAATTTTTCTAAAGTCGTTAAGCTTTCATTGTATAACTGTGTTGTGTTAGTTTTATTTTGCAATTTTGCCAAAGATGACACCAAAAGTTGATGAACTCTTCGTAAGTCATTCAAGTCTCTCGCAACACTGGAACCTATCCATGTCGAACAGACTTCGCAAGCAGCAGCAGTGACATGAGAAGATGTTTCTGGCGAGAACGCCGGTCTTAAGGCAGCCCCCACCTTTCAAATTTAAAATGCAATTAAAAAAAAAAACAAGTTTATGCTTTACTTACTTGTGCTTGGAACTGTTCCAACAGTAAATGTCCAGGAAATTCAGGTTCGGGAACTTTAGCAAACTTTTCAATAATTTCTTGCAAGGTTTTTAAGCCTTCTAATCTTAGTGGGTCTGAGTCACTTGTAGCGGCAATAAAAGCCATTCGAATAAGGTCAGATAGGTGCAGGACTAGAAAATCTCCCTTTCCTTTATTAAACTGCATCTCTTTTGCTTGGGCCAAATCGAAATGAGCATTTTTACTATTTCCTTCACACGAGATTATAATTCTACGAACACACTCAGCAGCGAAAACTCTTGTAGGCCACCGTGGCTGTACTGCAGTATGAGCATTTGAGTCTTCGTCTGCATGGAATTCAGTCTGGTCATCATCACCTTCTCCTTCTTCCTGCTCATCACCATCTGTTGTGTTAACACTTATTTGATCCTCTAAATTTGTACTATCCGCAGCAACGGTAAGAACATCTTTGCACATCCCAAGCCATTGTGAAAGATTGTCAGCCGCAAGCATTTGCAACATACTGGTGAGAGTGTCGTGAATGTCCTTAATCAAACTTGCATCTGTTTCTGTATCAAGCATGCTAAACAGAACACCAGGTAAACCAGTTTCTGTGATTAGTAATCCTTCGACAGTACTGTTATCTCTGCTTTCGTTAGCTAAAGTCATGGCATGTTCACACACCTCTTTAGCTTCTCTCTGTGCTAGTTGGCGTAGACAAGATATTGCAGCTTTGCGTAATAAAAGATGATTGCTTGATAGAGTTCTCTGTGAAAAAATTTAAATAATTGTAGTTTTATTAATTTTATCGATTCCTTCTACACTTACAAAAAATATAAATACAAATAAGCTAAATTTAAATTATTTAAGGTAAGGTAAGTGAAATTATTGGAGTAGTAGCCATATACAACCATTATAAAATGGGCGTCATCAAAAAGCGTTGAAGAAACGAGGTCTGCCCAGACATGGATTAGCAAAAATAATAGTGACCCCTCATAAAATGAATGTGCAAGACAAAGAAAAATAAATATCTTTACGAAATAGACCATTCATTCAAAATCCAATACCAGTTATGACAACGAAAAACATGAACTTGAAAACATATGACCAGAAATTGAAGCAGCAATGAAAAAATTAAAGTAGAAGAAATCTGCTGATCCCGATAGAATAGTAGCGGAAATACTAAATCACATGAAATATTCAAAACATTCAAGTGCTTGGCCTACAGATTGGGTAAAATCGCTAATTGTTCCTATCCACACAAACGGAGTGAAAACCGATTGCTCCAAGTATAAGTTAATTATCCTATCTCTCATGCTAGCAAAATAATGCTGCATGTAAGACATAACCGGTTAAAGGTTTATATACGTTAACAAATATCACAGGAGAAAGCGCGGTTCATGTCTGGGCGCAGTACACAAGAATATATCTTACTCACTCAGTGAGTGGATGTCCCAGGTCATCTTATTTAATAAAAACTCTTTACTACGCGAGCAAATATAAGAGAAAAATTCCATGGTTCCTTTAAAACAAGTCACTGCGTTAAGCAAGGATACATAATTTCTCTCATTTTAATATTGTCGCCAGCGTGGCGGGCAGCCCACTCAGTCACTTTAAAAATTGGGAACCAAAACCACAGTTGCGGAAATAGGGAAAGTAAGGCAGTCGTCGAAAGGCGTGATGCTAACCACATCACCCAGTACGTCGTTAACAGTGTGCCAGATTGACGGGGTTTCGGAAAGAGATATTTCGGTGACCCTGACTTGCCTTGTCTTAGGCCATGTTCCTACATGGAATAAAGTGCCCAAATTTTACTTTACTCTTTCATATCTATAGAGAATAGATAATCTGCAAAACAACTGAAAATTGCACAAGTGGATTTGCTATAGGTGGGAAAAGTATATTTAAGATATGTGGACCATACGACCATCCTTGCGTCAACGAAGAAAAAAATCACTGAGTTGCTACACCAAGACGAATGAGTTACCCAAGAAACTGGATTAAAACTTAATACCTCTAAGGTGCCTTTCACACGCAGATACCGGTATCCCAGATACAGAAAATACACCCGTTCAAATGGCGCTTTTCATACGGTATCGGGCGACACATACAGTATCGCGATACTGAATTTCGGTATCCATCTCTTTGGGCCGCCGGCGACATATTCTGTATCTCGGATACAGATTTGCCATTAGACCATAGGAAGCCTTTCACACATGCATACTTTTGCAGAACACACGATATATCATAAGCATAGCAAATTTTTTTCAATTTCTATTTAAATTGACTGAATTGTATTGAACAGTGCGTTTGTTACTACACGTATAGTCTGTGGAATCATGGAGCGTACAATATCTAACTGCAAAAAATGTATCAGTTCAGTAAAGCCGCATATTTCGACAGAACTAGACTGTTCTCACAGGTGATTGAAGACCCCCTGCATCCGAACAGGACCTTTTCCACCGCGATTCTGTATCCCACATACTGTATCTCGCATACGGTATCCACGTGTTAAAGGGGCCTTAGAGCGAGATAATGAAATAATGATTAGATTGCACAAATGAAAATGTGCCTGCGGCACATGGAACTGCAGGAGAAAATTGCAATTGTAAGTAGAAACTGTAATTGTTAAATTAACCCGTATATGAAAAGATCATGGAATTTATAAAGCGGCCCCATTACCACCTACGCAGCAGAAGTATTGACCATAAAGACTGCGAACAGACGCCTTCAACATCTATGCTTGGCGTCGAATGCTCTGAATCCCGTAGATAGAAAGACGTACTAATACCGGCATACTAGAACTGGAAATTACAGAACGACTTAACTCAGCCTGACCAATATTTTTGCCATATTGATCATTCGTCTCTGGAGAAGATAGTGTTGCAGGCGAAAGTTCATGGAAAAACACCCACAGAACACTCACCGTTCCACTACAATGATCAAATAGTGAAAATTACTGGCAGTTCAGTATATACCTGTATTGAAACTGCAAAAAACCATTAAGCTGGAAATATTTTTTGCAATTTACATATCATTTGCAGATGTCGCTCTTTTTGGCCGGGTCCATGGAAGAACTAAAGGATTTCACTAAGAGATTTCAAAATATAGTTTATTTACAAACAAGTAGGCATATTATTTAACAATGAAGAAAAATGACAGTAAAGAACCGGTTTTTGAAGAAGTTAATAGCTTTAGGTACTTTGAAGTAGAAGTAATAAAGATAGTGACATGGAAAACAGTTTTTACAATAGTTTTTTTCAAAATTTATCATTCTACTACAAGGTTGTGACGATCAGGTTATAACTAATAATGATTTAAACAATATGTTTTCTTTTGGTTTCAATTTGAATAAAACCACCATTATTATATTGGAATAAGAAAAAAAATGTCATTCTCATTTAGACTTCTGTTTTACTAAATACTTTTAATGCAAGTATCCTTGAATACTCAAGAACCAATTACTATATGGCATAGAAACTTAAGTTTGAAGCTTATATAGACCTTCTGAGGTCACCTATCATTAAAAATTACCGAAGTAGTTTCAATTAGTTCATGAGCGCTCTGCAGATATTTCTTGAATTTCTAAAACAATTAACATAAAGAATTTACTTACACAAAGAGTCGGAACCAATGACGACAAATTAACATGGCGAGGAGCAAATAAATGGAGCTGTTGTAGACATCCGGTAGCTTCTGCTTGCACCAACGGGTCTTGATGGTCTTGCATAATTGCGCAAGCACACAAAAATGATGACCTTGCCATACATATTGTAGCAGTGTTTCCTTGCAATTCTGGTCCAATAGTAGTTATTAACCCTGATAAGACTTTGCCGATACACTGATGAATATCAATATGAGACTGCGGAACGTTCAGTAACAATTTCAAAGCTAAGGACAAAGTCGGCTCTACGTATCCTCTGAACATGGGACCACCAGAATCTGATATTAATGCCAATGCATGCAGCGCCCATACCTGTACAACGGGAGAAGTAGTATCTTGTGCAAGAGCTAACAAAATAGATACGCTTGTATTCAAGTGCTGACTAGAACCCATACCACCAACATAACGGTGCAAACATCCCAGAGCCAAGGAATGCCCAGTACGACTAGCAACATCTCTTGCAGATTTGAGTTTATCAAAGCTAGTCTGTGCCAATTCAGCTGTGAATCGCGAGTCTGCGATTACTTGTGCCATTCTGCCCACAGCTTCGCCAGCTGCACAGCGTAAGATTGGATTTGCAGATGTAAGGGCTCCTATGATTAATGCTGTCGCAGCCTTTTTGACATCTTCTTGTCCAAAACTGGTTTTAGCTTCACTTAAACCTTTGAGTCCACTCAACAGAGCTGTAAAAACATTCATTTGTACTGCTTCTTGTCTGGAGCTCTTGGCATGTTTTATGCATTCAGTGAAATGCTCCAACATTTGCAACCGGTGCTTGTTGGCAACTCTTGGGAAAATCTGGCCAAATAGGGCTACTGACAGATCAATGACGGCTACGCCTAATGGAAGAGGTCCAGGAATGGTTTCGCTCTGTCAATATAATGACAAGATAATAATTAATCAAATAAAAAGAATACAACTTACCCCTAATAGTGGACGATACAAGCAGCACGGATCATGCTCTAATGCCCCAGAGCCTGCTGCGCTATTGGGTTGTAGCTAAAATAATTATGGGGTATTTAAAATAAAATAATATGAACATAAGCCCGATAAAAATACGAAAGGCAAATACTTCACAGAACATGCATGTAACATAGCAAAGCAGTCATGAAGCCAATTTAAAAATGTATCTATTTTATCGATCATCTATATTCTTACTCACATGTTCACCATCTGCCCTTCGATTTGGTTCCATCTAAGAAAAGTGCAAGACAAGTTATACCATTTCCCAAGAAATACTGGTTATGGAGAATAATGCACACCAACAGTTGATCAGTAAGATGATGCTAGTGAAGTGGTTAGCGAAATAGGAAATGCAAGCATGAAGTTGCAAATGTTTCAAACTTTTCAATTTGATGATCGCCTGTCTGTACAGTAGGGCCCACTTTTCAATTATATCCATGTTAATGTTCGGCACTTGCTCAGCTTTTTCGGTGTTTCCAGCTGACATCGACTCCAGAGCTATTTTATTTGTGATTATTCAGCAGTTGTAAGCTGCACGCCTCTCTGATCTGTATTTCATACTAAATATATGATAGTGTAAGCATGTTTTCAAGCTTTTAACACGTTCGCTATTAGCGTCTAGTACTGAACGGAGAGATTTTTCGTGGTGAATTGCATCCAGTATACTGGACGTGTTTGCTGATGCATTTAAATGGTGGTATTAAAATCGTGGGCTGTATGAAAGTCTATGGTGTATCTGTGGAGAATGTACTTTGTCAAAATTAGTACCAACATTTCCGGGGTTTACTGCTAGTGACCAATATGTGGCGCCACATGTGAAATATAGATAGAAAACCTTTTGAATAGAGCTAACTGTGCCAATTCGGTTTGGTTGTGTTTTAGGTATGTAGATGTCGCCTGCATGATGGGGATGGTATTTTCTAAGGACCGAAATACGAATACGGGGAATCCCCTATTGCATGTGCATTTATTAGTACACCCAGTACTGTTGTTTAGTAAATTGTAGTCGTATTTCTTGTGTTAGTAAGAACAATGAGTGCATCTGAGGATTTAGCAATTCCTGGGTAAGTCTATACTGCGGTTAAGACCTTTTCCAACGACAAAAAAGAAATCTTACTGAAGCTGAGTTAGAGCACATTGGCGACCATTTACCTGATATTTCAAGCAAAAACAATTATTTTTCCAGTGACGATGACCTTATAGATGGTGCCACAAAGGTGCCCCGCGTAATATCAAATCAGCGAACCGCAAAGCTGCGAATAGCGAGGCTGCCTGTACTTAGAAGGCGCAGTAGCGAACGTGTTAAATGCCTTTTGACACAGATCAGAAACTTTACTTTACAGTATAAGCTGGGCCTCACTGTACTTAAGAAAACCACAACAGATTAATTCATCAATTATTTACCTGATCTTCTATAGTCCTATGATCAGTCTCCTGAAGCCATGTCCCTAAAATAACGGAATCATCTGCATGGCATACTGTTCTTAGTTGTGACGTGGTCGTATTAGCAGGGTTCTCAGTTAACGTGAATTCAGCTACCAGCATTCGTAACAAGTGGGTGTAGGAACCTAAAATATTCTGTTAAGCGAATTTAAACTACTAACTCATAACTTACCTTCAAATGACTGAGAAGGTAGCAGCAACAAGGTTTCGTAAAGGCGCAACCGGACCATCGCTGCCGGGGCCTTGAGTTGCTGTCCGTAACTTTTAAGCACATTTGATATACTAGAACACGAATCTTACATTGATTGTTTCAACATTTAATATAATCTTACTTTGCAAGCATTGCAAGTGCCGATTCAATAGGAGTAAGTAATCGTCTTATGATATCTTCGGTGACTAATTCGGGACAATTTTGGACAAAACTGTGCATTGCAGAAAGGGCTCCAGCACGACCTTCTAAAGTAACTTGCCAAGTGAAGGCATCACCTCTTGCCTTTTCTGACTCCAGTTCTTTTGCTGAACGTGGGAAGGAATTCCTCCACAAAAGAAGCATTCTTGGTAATAAACCACGAACTACAGGAACGCCTAAACAAAACCCGTTGAATAACAGTGTATCTGCCAGATGGCTGTAGTCCAGAAGAAATAATCAGTCAAACCTACCTAACGTCATTATGGCACCAATTAACAACCAACCAGCTTGTGTCCTATTTATGGATAATCTACTATTCTGACTGGCACTCCTGAGCAGTTCTTCAGCTGTATTAAAGATTACTTTCCCTTTTGTGTGAGGAACACCAAGAGGGGATAAGTGCACACCGCCGAGTACTGCGGCTAATGCACAACTATATCCTAAAAAATTTCATTATTAGAAGGCAGATGCTCTTTTAACGATCTTTTGTACCAGCTATGGCTTCTGGGGATGTCCTTAAATCTTCAATTCCACTAACGCATCGATCTATGAGAGGGGTAGTTTGGCTAGGGACAGCTACACAAATGCAGCGCAAGCACCATGCTGCTGCTAAGCGGGCCGCTTGACAAGGATGAATCAATACACTCACGGCAGCGTTAATTAAATCTAAAATGGCAAAACTCAGAAAAAGTCTGAATTTTATGATTTCACTACTAACTCAAAGACGGATCAGTCGTTAGATCGTATGCGGTTGTTCCTAAATTTAGTACTAAGCTTCCAATTTCTTGTAATGCGCAAACTAAAAGATGCTGGCTAAATAACGTTTCTTGATTGAAGTCTTTTGCGTTTTCAGGATTAAAGTCAATGGAGTTCATTTCTTTAACAACGATCTGCGCTATTTCCTTGCAAGCAGACAATTGCGCCTTTTCACCTAACATTTTGCCAAGTACACTTCGTAGAATGAAATTGACACATTTTCTGGAATATACTGCATCTACATGTGACGATGCAGCTTTGGGATTTGCGACTAAATATAAGACATGTGATAACAGGACTTTTATATTTCTTTCAAGCCAAACACCTCCCAGGATTTGGACAAATACGACGTACGCCTATAATTTATTTATGTAATACAATGAGTACTATAATTTAAAAAACTTACGTGTGTAACGCCAACTCTAACTTCTCGATTGACACCGGAGCTTCCTTTGATAATCTCGCCGGTGCCTTTCAAAAAGCCAACACCACCCCTAAGAAATCCCGACATCAGAATGCTTAGCGCTTCTTCCAGTGAAACTAATTTTAAACCTTTTAATTGTTGCACTACAAACAAACCAGTCATTGTATGTCATCAAATATTATAATGCTTTGTACCATTTTGATTTGCTTTCTGGTTTTGTTGCGTCGTTGCAATTAATGTGCCTAAAAGTTTAGCAACAGCACATCTCACTTCGTAATTGGAACCATCGAATGCTCTAAAACACAAAGTGGCTAAACTTTCAAGCTCTGTCGTATACAAAAATGGAGCATGATTCAGCATTTCCAGCAAACATCTGGAAGCAGCACATCGTACAGCCATTACTCGGTCAATAAGACAATGTCTTGCGGCTTTATATATTTCTTTGTGTACATTTGATATGGCATTACCCATCCCTGCACATACCTAAAATTCCCTTTAGTAAATTAGTGGATCTTTACTGTCACCAAATGAATACCTTTTCTAAAGTTAACATAATTTCTATTCGAGTCTGTGATTCTGCGCTTCGTAAAGATCGGATTAAAATTTGGACTGTTTCCTCGTAGGAACGGCCCATCATTCTACCTAATTTTTCATACATTGATCCCACGCAACAAATGGCGGCTCTATTAGTAAATTCGTGTCATGAATAAGGCATTTCAAATTTAAAAGACTTACAATCGTGTAGGTAAGAAACTAGGGGAGTCATCCTTATTTTTTAGTATATCGTTGCATTTATTAACAGTATCAAAAAGTAGGAACGTATCTCCTACCGAGAAAAGCGTAGCAAGGCATCTTGCTATTAATTTTCTGGTAGGAGGACCTGGAGATTCCTGAATGTGATTTGTTAATTGTTCTACCAGCTTCTTTTGGCAGCCCTTTATGTCATTCTATAACAAATTTGTGTAAGTTATAGCTTACACCAACAGTACAATACATACCTTTTGAGCTGCAACTAACACTTTGTCCAGAAACCTCAACCATTCAAAGATGAAAACTGGCCTTTTTGCTGGAGGAACCTGCGCTAGTGCTTCTTCATTTAACGTGAGACTGTGCGACAATTCCATTATGGCAAAAGGGTTACTGCGGGATTCAATTCTGAAAGTAGAAAATGTGTATGAAGTATCTGACAAGAAAATACATCTGGAACTTCTAACTTAATAAAAATATTTATGTAATGTAACAACCTTGGGTTGTGAAAAAACTAGTCTAATCTCAAATGAGTAAACAATTGCTGAGTGGATATAAATGTGTTGAGTTATAAGAGCTATGTTATTTAAAAAACTATTAATAATGAAATCAGTTGTTCATTAGGCCCTTTTCACACGTAAATACCATATGCGAGATACAGAATCGCGGTGGAAAAATCCCCTTTCAGACGTGGCGACTGTATCGGATACGCAGGGCCTTCAGTCACCTGCAAAAACAGTCCAGTGCAGTGCAGCTATGGACCTAGCATTGTTTTCTATTTCTGCCAATTTTACTAAACTGATAAATTATTCGCAGTCAGATATTGTACGTTCCATGATCGCACAGACTATACCTATAGTAACAAACGCACTGTTACCCACTATTCATTCGATTTAACTAGAAATTGAAGAAAATCTACTACGCCTATGATATGGCTTGCAGAAGTATGGGTGTCTGAAAGGCTCCATATGGTCTAATCGCAAATCGGTATCTGAGATACAGAATTTGTCGCCGGCGGCTGAATGGCACGGATACCGAAATTTAGTTTGCGATACTGTATGCGTCACCCGATGCCGTGTGAAAACTCCATTCGAAGGCATGTATTTTCTGTATCTCGGATACCGGTATCTCGCATACAGTCTCCACGTGTGAAAGAGACCTTATGTTGCTTTGTTATTATAAACAAGAGTTTATTACCGGGTGGCCAAGATAAAAGAGGTCCCGTGTCCTGTACCATACTGAAAGTGATGTCCAGCAGGCATTTTGTGTTAACTGTGTATTGCTCAGTGTTGCGTTGTCACTTGTTAATAACGGTTGTGAATACAGTTCTGAAGATTTTAAATAAAAATATAATATTAATTTACCTTTCTGTATTCACACGGGACCTCTTTTATCTTGGCCACTCTGTATAAGTAGAAGTTAGCTAATCTTTCTGCATCAATATGTGGATTGTCAACTGTCTAAAAGTCCAGTGATAGAATAGGAGGATGTATCATACAATGACATCAGAAAGTATATTATGTAGGAGAACAAATAGTAATTTGTACACCAAGGAACTCAAGTTTAACTTTTTCTCACGAATGTGGATTTAGTGGCCGAGAACTGTAAGGCCAAAGCAAATCAGCCACATGAAGGATAAAAACAAACTTCAGTGTCGAGGGGTACATTATATGTGGGACATATTAAATATGACCCAGATATATCTGACACTATAATTATACACCAGTTATTTAAATAAATGGATTTTATCACCCACCTTTGACCAGAAATATTTTGAAAAATACGACCCAGGGAATTTTTAAAATATTTTTCCAGGGTTCACTAGGCATTCCCAAGTAACGCACCGTAGAGTTAATCCGCCATTTCTTCGACACCCTGTATATTTTAGGTGTTGCAAGCTTGCAAATCCTTTGAAATACAAAAAAGCGTGATCATAAATAACTCGTAAGAATGTTATTTACTATTTACAGCACTTCGTAACATAATCGTTAGTGCTAAACTGAATATTTGCTTCTAGAATCCAGTAATGGAGAGAAAATCCCGCTCGAGAGTTTTGTAAAATGCTTCGAGGTATCGAAAATTTCATCTTATCGAAATTCGAACTATCGAGAGATTTGTATATGGGAAACTATAGAAATTAGGTTGGGAATGTGACGTCAATTAGAGATATTCGATTTATCGAAGTTCGAGATATGGAAGTTTGACTGTACTCATTTTTTTTCATAGAACACATTCCCTGACATTGGAGAACGACTTTTAACTCACCTTCCATAGTTTTAATTAACAATTGCATGGAATGAACGAACATTAAATATTTAAAAATCTGGTGTGATACATGCACACAACTTCCTTTTCCAGTGATCTTATAATTAGCCAAAAATTTGATTTTTAATTTTTAAGCATTTGTTAAAAATTTTCAAAAATTGCAAATTCTACGGAAACCGTACAAAATAGTGTTAGATGAAGAGACAAATTTTCTCTAAAATTTTAAGCTGAATTCAAAAATGTAATAACATACCGGATGTTCTATTTAATATAGGAGCTAATAAAAAAAATAGGAAAAAACAAAAGAAACCCATTTTAGAGGTATTCAACTGGAAAATCACCTATCTCAGATCATTACACATTAAAAATGTAATAAATATGTAAAGTTTGAAAAAAATCGTTAGAACCGTTTTTGAAAAAATCGAAAAAACTGAAAAATCACAAGAGTGAACACCATACTTCCGGTGATGAGATTTTCTTCAAAAGCTTGCTGTCGCATCTAGATAGTACGCAAAACTTATATATGAAGTTTCAACGCCATACCTCTTTTCGTTTTTGAGATATTCTGTTCACAACACACACACACACAGACAGACAGACCAATTAATAAAAACATGATTTTTGGGTTCAGGGACCTCTAAAACGTGAAGATCTGTTAAAAAAACTCAATTTCGAATTTTTGGGGAGAATCCAATACTTCCTTTATCATAAAAGGAAGTAAAAAAAAAATGGCTATTAAGTGAGGTTAGGTACTACGACAAAACGCAAACAATACAAAAAGATGAGGTTGAGCAATTATATACAGAGTGGTTCATAACTGGTTGAACAAAATGAACAGGCGTTTACAATAACATGTTCTGGTTAAAAAATAAGTTGGCCAGTTAACAGATCCATTTCATGGATCCATTTCGTAGATCTGTTAACTGGCCACACCGTTCGTGCTATTTGACGCCATTAGATTATTTTCTTTGGGGATATGTAAAGTCGCAAGTCTATGCCGATAAACCGGAAACAATTGAGCACTTGGAAGCCAATAATCGACGCGTTATTGCCGAAATACAGCCTTATTTACTGCGAAGAGTGTGTGAAAACTGGACCTCCAGATTACGTCATGTACGCGCCAGCCGCGGCGGGTAATGCTCGAAATCATATTCAAACAGTAATGCCATAAAATTATCTTTCAAATAAAGCCAATTTCATGGATATTAAAAACATTTTTCTGTGTTTTATTTCAATTTAAAGTTCTCCGCCTCTAAGAAAAACACCCTTTAATATGTACCAACTATCAATTGACGTATAATTCCAGAAATAGAATAATAAACAAAAATGTTACAATTCATTTCTAGTACATATTAGTAAGTAAAATTTAAACTGGAAATTAACCTACTTAATTGGTATTTTAATAATTAACGTGCAACAAAGTAGCAATAAATAGTTTAGCATTGCTTATGGACTACAAAATGTGCCGACTCTCAACAATAATATTTCTTAACAATATCCTATTTCCATAAAAAATCCCAATAAGCAGATTACTTTTAGACAACATGTACGCAGAAATATAGAAAATCTAAAAAAACGTTATACACTTGGGGAGGTGGTAGTTGAAGTCAATAATAGTGTTCTTATTGTGTTTAATTTTAGAATTTTACAAAGTGTAGAGGAAAATTCGTTTTTAGTTGCAATTAAAGCACAACTCAAAGAACATATGATCAACATATCGAGCTATAATTAGCAAACAGAGAGTATATGTTGCAGTGACATGGCGAAATCAGTCATTTACTGAAACATATTGCTATAAATAATATTCATCTGAAATCGTTAAGGCTAACTACAGAGCATCAGCAATTTTCGTTATTGATAGTATTGTTCTCCTGAATATAAAAGCATATTTGCAGATTATTGTATGTACATACATATATTACACTAGTGATGCTCCGATAATTAGAATCAATTAAATCCAGCCCATTTTGAAGCATGGAAATATTCGTATTTAATATAAATATTATAATGTCGGGTATGTTTAGTTAAATACACAACAATTAAAAGTCAATGTCCGAGATGTTTATTTATTTTATTTATTTCGCACTCAGCCAACAGCCGTTAGGCCAATTATAGGCGTCGCTGTGCATTTATGGGGACTTCCAACCCCACTAACGACTATCATGATGTTGTTATGAGAGCGGGGACCAACTATTTTACGTGACAGCCGTATCACGAGGCGCCGAGAGATACAACCGCGGAACTCCCATCCAAGTTCTGACCAGAGAGAGCGTTGCTTAACTCTACTGATCGAACGTGGACGCTTGTTCAAGCTACACCACCCGGGACCCTGGTGGAAGTGGTATTATTTAAGAAATCGAATTGGCAAAATCGAGTACGATAAAATCTAAAATGTATTCTATTAAGAAAGAAACAGAATATATGCGTATTACAAATACAAAAATCTATAACGAGGTTTACACGGAACTTCCCTCGCAAGAGCGCACCACATAGGGGTAAAAATATCTTCAACGTTCCTAATAATACTGAAACAATAACACGAAACACTTAGTAGTGCAAATTACATCAATTTGCAAATAAAAAAATGCAGCTGATGGAATTCACACTCAGAGAAATTTCAGCGTCTGGGAACACCCCAGGTAGACCCCATTTCGCTTAAGACCGATTTATATACGACGTGCTGATTGTTGCACATTTTTGTCCTTTTTACGATATTTACCCTGTATCTGTTGGGTCCACATATCGTCAAGGGTAAAAACCTGACCTATAAAAGATTATTCAATTTCTATGCTCATCATTGAGATTTTAAAAATGGCTAGAGATTCAAGATCGGTTAAATTGGGGCAAAGTTACGGATTCTAATGCTGAATAATATTTAAAGAAGGAATTGGACCTAGCCACCTGTTTTTGAGTTACCTCCAAAAAACAAAAATTTTGGTTTTTTGTTTATTGTTTTGTGTTGCGTATTATGTTACTTGGAACAAAACTTTTAAAAGAAGTAGATACTAGATTTTCATTTATTTTCATAATTTTTGAGATACTGATCATCAACTTTCTTATCTCAAATGCACATCAAGGATGGCCATGGGCTTATGACTACATTATAAAGAGCAGTCAAGAGTCACTGATATCAGGTTTGCTACATTTATTTTCATAAATAACCGAGATGTGTGAGAAAGATTTTATTATTTTCCAATTAAACATTCGTCTACTACGTATAAAAAACATCTTTTTCTCATACCTCGGTTATTTTTGAAAATACGTGTAGCAAACCTTATATTAATGAAAAGAGGAAAATAAGGTCTTCTTATGGGTATCATATCGATCCTTGAGGTGCATTTAAAACAAGAAAGTTAGGATAATTATTTCGAAAATTATGAAAACAATAAAAATCCAAAATCAGATTTGAACCCTTCTTTAAAAAATGTCCTAATTTCAAGTTAGTTTTGTTCTAAGTAACTTAATAACTAACGTAAATAAATAAAAATAACGAAAAACCAAAATTTTTGCTTTTTGGACATAACTCAAAAACTAACGCGGCTAGGTCCAATTTCTTTTTTGAATATTATTCAGTATTAAAATTAGCAGCTCTCTTACCGTTTTCGAAATCCCAATGGTTAACATCGAAATTGAATAACACTGTATGCAACATATTACTTTTATCTATTTTTGCCTTAAAAGCAAAAATAGGCACTAGATTTTTTGAAGGTGCTCAGCCTGTTTATATTTGACCGAAAGTATATCAGGTTTCGAGACAGGCAGACATATATAATCCGCATGCAATTTAAATTTAGTTTTTTAATAACGGTGACAAAAAAAGTTCTAATTTTAATCTTGTTTTTGTTTTATGTCACTGATCGTTGACGCCCCGACGCTGTATTTCAATGCAATTGTTTTTCCAGTTTCCGCGTTTAAGTTCATCTAATGCAAACACTTTTTCGCATAATAACACTTTATGAACACGTTGTAGCAGCGCCATTGTTAAGCAAAATATGCACTGGCACTGACAGTTACGAACAACTAAACAATGCGCATGCAGAGTCCCCAAACGAAAATTGGCTGAAATCTGCAAAATTCTTGACCAATTAGACCCGATTCGGATTGCCAAACAGCCGAACCCACCAGAATTCGGATTACGCTATCCTTGCACTAACGCATTTGACGCTCTGGTTTAGCATGAAATTCGGATCACTGAACTTCGGATTAACGGGACATTACTGTATTACAATTAAACGTCTAGGTATATGAGAGCATGGACTGCATTGTTAATTCTTAATCTACGTGTGATCAGAGCTGGGCAAATTACTTTTAAAAAGTAATTAATTACTAATTACCAATTACCGCCCAATGCAGTAATTTAATTACCAGAGATTCAATTACTCACAGGAAATAGTAATTCAATTACCAATTATTTAGTAACTGTAATTGTACAACATCAATTACTTCTTCAATTACTTTCAATAACCATTATTGTCATATACATAGTTGTATGTTTGTACTTTCTTGTTTTACGCTGTTTAAATGGTGTTATCGGATTTTGGCCGTTTAGTTCAATTCCTCACTCAAAAACGTAATTTTCTGGACTTAGCGGCTGTTACACTTGCACGGCAGTAAAACCCTATGCTAGCACATCGTTTAAAACAAGCAAATTGAAATGAATAAATAATTATTATGAACCAATAACGTCTAATGGCGCTATTTTAAATTATATTTTTACCATAGGTATTCTAATCTGTAATGTATAGTTACCGCAAATATAGTTTTAACGTCTAGTACAATAAATATTAGTGTCACTATTATAAGCTACAGATCACATCTACATACACGCACCAGAGCGTGTGCACGTGTTGTACAAAATGCAAAAGTTGCTGTTATTCGACTCGTGACTCGTCACAGAAAATACGAATTTGCGATTTGCTTAATATGTAACTTAATAAGACCTTATCTTATTTTTTGCGTTCTGGAGATTTGGCACCCTATCGAGGTCAGTAATACAGTAATTGAAATGCCACAAAGTAATTCAATTATTTCGAGTCATTTAAATTACCACAGGTAATTTAAATGCGTTAGAGTAATTATACACAAAAGTAATTGAGTAGTTGAATGCAGTAATTAACTACTTTCAAAAAGTAATTTTCAACTACTTTTTAACAAAAGTGGCAATTCCCAATTACAATTACCGCATTTTGAAAAGTAATTCAATTCCAAGGCAAATAAACAAAAAGCAATTTAATTAGTAATTTAATTACAAAGTAATTAATTACTGCCCAGCTCTGCGTATGATATGCTATATATTTTTTAAATTTATGTGTACCATTCTAGCACATGCAAAAGACGCCTTGGAGCAATACAAAAAAATTACTACTCGCGGGCTGGTCCGCCCAAAGCGATTATTATTCAAGATTACAACTAAATCGGCCAATTAGTTCTTGAGTTATGTTTTAAAATGGCTGGGCAATTTCGTATTAAGGGCGCCAGGTTTACATTAACTCGTCGTTTGCGGTAATTAGTTCTTCCCGAATAAAGCTTAACAAAAAGCAGCACATCTATAAAAATCGAAACCACGGGGGAAATTCCTAATAGTGGAACTTCTGGCATCCCGCGAATTTCATACTTCCATTATTAGCAGATGCTCGGTTCCAAAATAAGCGGTTTAATTTCACCCTACATACCTACAGCAGAAATACGGGCAGTTAACCCTCAAGTTAACCGAAAGTTTGAGAATGCGTTCATTACAGTTTGGCGGAAAAAACTCGGCGTAGCCAAGCTAGGAGTTAATTTGGAAGATTTAATTAATCACGCGACAAGGCTAATCGCCACACCGGCATCTCGTATAATGCAACTGAGGATCCCGCATTTTAACGCCCTTTCTTTTGGTCTTTTAGGGCGAAACTTTTTCTAGACACTCTTTAGAAGCAGCGCGACCGATTTCAGTTGTAATGGACTGGTTTGGTTTGAAAAAAGATGATTTTTCTGTAAAAATAATTAAATTGGAAACTTACTTGAAGTTTTTCATTCTATACACTTGCTTTCAAAATCTTCTTATCATATATTTTTTTTTTCATTTACAAAGTGGGATACACGTGCTTTTGAGTGATGTTATTCGAAGGTTAAAGTAGATACAAATTACACACCAGCGATTAAGGCGTATAACAGTATGAACAACACTTTATTGCAGTAGAGTCTCGATTATCCGATATTCCGGGATATCTAACATGTATATAGATAATTAATACGATAAAGAACTCTAAACTTAAAGTGGAACTTCCCCCGGAATTTTAAGACCATTTTTGGACATTTTGAACATAATATACGCCTGCCTGAAAACTCCCACTTTAAAGACGTAATTTAGTATTGCATGTAACATCCGTGTTCACCTGTGGAATATATGGTTCAATCTTATAATCAGCAAGAAAACTATTCTTAGCACCAGTTCGATAATTAAGTAATTGTTATAATGGTGAAAACACTTGAAACGTTACACCATTTCCGCATTATGCGATATTTTCGTTTATCCGGCCACATTTTTTCCTTAAAATTTTCCACCGAAATTACCGTTGATTAGTACTAAAGCTTAGTTTGCTCTGATTCTGCAATCACATATGTTTCGGCCTTTATCATCTACCATGAGAGTGACCTGTGAAAAATCTATAACAAATTTTAGAAAAATATGTGGACAAACAGCGCGAACTTGCGTAGTTATTCCGTGCCGTTTATTTCATCCCGACAATTATTGCAACTTGAATTTATGATGTTGAGGTTTACGACTGGATTTTCATTTATGAAAACGCAAATTGCGAAATTGGACTTATAAATGCATATTCTAACACCGCACACGTCACGTTATAGCCGAGATAATTATAACACGGAATTTCTGTAACCTACTAAAAACAACATAGCACGAATCGGAAATTTATTTAGGAAATAAATTAGAAAAATCAGTTTCAGCGAAATAAATAATTGGTCACATCTCATCAGACAGTATCATAATTTGTAAAATAATATTGTAATCTGCTTCAGAAAGAAGAGTTGCAACCACCAACAATGCAAAAACATTAATCAAATTACGAATATTGTAATTTAAATTAAAACCAGAATGTTTTAAAATTAATTTTGAAATAAGCTTCAAACTTGACAGTTTCATAAAATAAACGCTAAGCATGAAAATGTGTAACAAAAAACCTGTAATTGCGCTTGAGGCTTCACCACTTCGCTTACCGCAATCGAATCGCACGTGTGGTACCAGCTTTAGCCTTCATGGAGTCTGTTAAGAAATTCCTTGTCAAGAGAATATGTGGTTGAAACTAAATCAGACATGATTAGTGCTGCTATACTTTGCATACTAAGGTATCACAAGCTTTCGATTTTAATGTAATTTAGTGAATTTATTGAATATGTAAGTGCTGAAAATCGAATTAGACGAATTTCTATACTACGCAGGTCTATTGATATGCTTTCCTACACAAAAAGCTCCGATTAACTAAATTTGTAGCGCACCTTTTGTAAGTCAGGGTCTACACGTCGATTACGCGGGTTTATGAGGGGTAACGAAAGCACTTTTATTTTGTTATGAGGGCGCCGTTCGCAGAGTTCACGCACAAATCGCCTATACCAATAAATTAATATAATTTACAAAATACAATCCACATGAAGGTTAACGCAGGGCGAATATAATTCTTGTAGATTCTATTATTCCGCTTAGGTGAAGGTCTCAATCTTTTTTCTATTTTGAATAATGTACAAGGATAACTAAGATAATTCAAACAAAGGGTACAAGAACAAAAACAACTAACCCACGAGGAAGTGGACGAGTGTACTGTTACGATTTGCGTTCTTTAATGAAATGAACTATACGCGGTTGTAGGAAACTGTACTTTAGTTAGCTATACGCAATTTTGTATCATAAATATTTTAAGGTAAAATTCGTAGACAAAATGTAATATTAAAATTACAACAAGCGAATGTTAGCCGGTGTTTAGAAACGTGCCTTTCCCTGGGAAGCTGGAGATATTTCAATCTCACGTATAGATTAGAGTAAATTTATGCAGAGTTTACTTCGTACGCCGAAAAATTAGGCAAAGGTATATGGCCAGAACGTTATCAGAAGTGCAACTGTTGCAACTCGCTCGTAAAAATCTCGTGCCGGCGGGGGTAAATTCTTGTAGCAGCATTGTAAAACTTTATTAGCAATAATTTGCGAGGGATTGAGCTTGACAAATGTCAACGTGTGAAAGCTTCAAATCTGTCAAATTCATAGAAGTATTATGAACTGTCACGTCCGTATGTACGTGCCAAAAGTCCAAAAATTAGAACTGCTCTGATAGGCTTATTTGGAAATTTGTAAAGCCTAGCGAGTGTTCTTGGTCAAACTGGACTTACAATTTAGTTAGTTAATAAGAAGATGTTAATAAGTAAAGTTAAGAAGCAACGGCATTAAACTTAAGTGTTCTGTAAACGGCAGAAAAATAAATAAGTATTTGTACTTAAGTGTTATTATTAATCTCGCAACAGTAGCTTTAGTCTTCGTGTCCAAGTGTATTTTAACTAGAATGATTGCCAGTTACCCCGACTTTAGGCGTCCCGCGACAGTACGTATGAATTGCAAGGAAGTTGGCGATACTTGCAAGCGAACTGGCAGTTATCAACTTTTTCCTACCCCTACTTACTACAATCTTAGCAGTGGTACACAATCACTAAGTAATCTTTGTATGAAAACCCGAAAACAAGGAAATAGATAATATTGACTGAAATTTACCTTTAAAATGATTTCAATAGCGTAACTACAAGAAATGTAAAAGTAAAACTATTATATAGGAATTGGGAGATAATCAGCTACAAAATTAATAAAAATATTATTCATTCTTATTTTTCTAAACAATAAATTTCTTGTCTTGCTTGTGAATTCCATTACTATTACCTTCCTCTATGAATTCCACCATTAAGTGGCAATAAGTAATAGATATGAAAATCATTTTTTATATGAGAACCCCTCATAAGAATTCTTGTAGGTGTAATATTAAATTCTAGCAAAAAGAAAATTTGGACTGCTATTTGGAACCTGTAGAAGAAATGAAAGAATATAATAGTTTCAGAGTTATATAAAACATAGTTAAGATTCGATCTTACGATGATCTACTATTGGATTTGAATATTCCGAAAAAAAAAATTGAAATTGAATTCGATAAACATATACAAGCAATCTTAAAACATTTACATAATTTAGATGCGATATACTAAATAAAAAACCTTTGATCCACAAAAAATATAAAGCGGAAAAAGAAATAAGAAAATTGAAAAAAAAGGAAAACACTTGTTTTTGGTTATCTTAAACTTCTGCAGAACTAGACAGCTTAAACAGTGTTGCTATATCACCGAATAGTAAAGACATAAGGGTAGAATTTCAAGATATGACAAATTGAACCATCGACTCGTTATTTAAAAAATCAACATATTCATGAAGAATTCACGGAAAAACAAAGGTTGTCTATTTTTTTTAGTTTGACGTTTTTATTATACAAAATGTTCACAACATCGCAAATTTTAAGAGTGTGTAGCAGCAGTACGACTTTTTTACATACTAGTGCAAAATGTTCGTGCTATCTCTTATTGTGATATAATAATAATAATAATTTATTGCTATATCATGTAATAATTCCATATTGTATATCTCATAATTTAAAGGTATTTACTCGGAACTTCCTTCGGAAGTAGAGTTTTGAAGTGTTCAAAATTATGTACAAAATAAGTATAAATATTTTAACGTTGTTAATAACACTGCAACATTAAACGAAAACACTTAGTAATGGGCAATTTATTAATTTGCAAATAAAAACAGGTGTAGCCGATGGGATTCGAACTTGCGCGCTAGCAGGCTGCATCCGATTGCTCTTTTTAGTCAGACACGAAGTCAGACGTTTACACCACTCCGCTACGGTGGCGCATTTATTATGTTCCCTTATGGCTGGCATATAAACAATGCGCTGACTTTACGGACGGAGAAATGACGGACAGGCAGATACAGACAGACAGACGGAATTGAGAAAACATGTTTTTCGTCTTTTGGGGACCCTGAAATGTGAAGATCTGAAAAAATTAAAAGGTGATTTTTTTACATTCCCAAAACTTCCTTCGCTTTAGACGAGGGAAGTTAAAAACTGAGGAAAAAGTGTGAAAGTTAACACTGAATGTCGACTTAGACCACGTGGTGTTTGTATGTATTACAGACTACTTGTATAGTTCAGTCATTTTATATGTATAATTAGTAGCAGTATATATAATTTCATAAATTGCGTAAAATACCAGTTCGTTTGTTTAATGTTTGTCGATATTAAACAAAATGCCGGCGAAATTGTCGTCATTATATAGAATGTCTAGGCATTTTATATAATTACCGCACGGTTGCAGACAATATGTATATGTATTATGTTTGAAGTTGAAGATTATGTTAAATAAAAAGGCATCGCTGATTCTCATCGCTAGGCTGTGTATCGTTCTAGCTTGTTTAGGTTAGTTGCAGCCTTTGATCGTGTGTGTTATATACATCCTTACATGAGTTATTCCGTCTCCGGTGATGAGTTCACCGGCCGTTGACTGAATTATACGCGTTGTTGGTAACATATGCATTGAATTGTGAACCAAAACAAGTATTTTCGGCAGCTTTATAAAACAACAGAGTGAAAATAATACCACCTCGTTTAATGGAAAACGCAACTTTGGCTAACTAAAAAACCAAGTCGAAGAGACTCAATTAAGATGGGTTCGCAAACCAACCGTTATATTATAAATTAGAAATTTAACCTTCGGCTTGGTTTATACAGGATGGGGTACCGTAACATTTTCACTTGCTGTTAGGAGCACTTGATGAAACACTTAATGAGAGATAAATAGGACGAAGAGGTTCAGTTTCATACCCCCTATATATCCTATAACTCTTCCGGACTTTTGCGTTTGAAGTTTTCTAACACGTTTAGCAACACGCAACATTTGTAAATAATTCCGCTGAATTGCAACAGGCAATTGAATAAGGTGTCCATATATGAGCGGGGCATTTCAAACATTTAAAATAAGCAAAACAAAGTTCCTAAAATAGAAGGTTGGTTTGCTGATCCATGTTGATGGATGCTTTTCCAGTTGCTTTTGATTGTACTCTATGGTCCTCCAATAAACTTTTGCGCAACCTTTTACAGCTAAGCTCCTGCAGACACGTGATAGAACAATGCAGGTGTATTCGTCCGTTTAAATGAATATCGAAAGGGATTCCCAAGGGGATTCTTCCTTCTGCATCGCCTGCAAAATGTGTCAGGGAATTTCTTAGAGAAAACGAAGTACGTGCTTGACGTATTTCACCAGCTGGAGTCGGACCGGAGGGTGCAGCAGCGCGTCCAAATACGTCCACATTTCTCCTATCTGGTTTTATCGACGAAACGGAGTTTTGCAATTTTGCCGGCCTTAATAAGAGCCAAAGTCGAGTCGGCCAATATGATCCAAGCACGCGATGTACCGGACGTGACCGATGTCAGTATCAGGTAGCAAGTGCTACCTTATATTTTTCCAAAGTGGGGTGGAAAAGTGAACTGGGAAAACGGATGGTCACGCATGGCCGCAATTAAATAATAAAGGGGCGGTTTCTTAAACAGGCGGTAAAGGCTTGTAAGGTGTCGTCTGTATTATACATAACAGGATGCGGGTTTTTCTCATTCGGTGATCTCGCCCCTCGGGAAATAGCGCCCTTGTGTGCCGAGACAATATATTGCATACAACTTTAACGAGCCGGAGCCAGCAGTACCCAACAAAACGCCGAGTTCGTTCCAAATTTTCCGCGACCATACCATAACTGTGATATATGGAAGGGCCATTTCGGGGGTTTCCTTTGCCATTTCCTCTTCAATGCGCGAGTTCTGCAATATTACACCGCTGCTCGTTTCCGGTTTCCACCTTAAGCCCTCGCCGACACTAATAATACAACACGACCACTTCCGCTAGAGTTATCGAACTTCGCCGTGGTGCATCTGCAATTGCAGTTGCCGCAGCACGGCCGATTTCCACTTCAATATCTGTTGAAAAAGGGAGCAAGCAAGCGCAGCATATAAAATGTATAGAGCCATCTAGCAATGGGTTAACGCGAACGACAAAACCGCCAACAGGTGATCAACTTAACAGGCTTTTACCTCTTGGAGGAATCCATAATGGGGGCCCTAACGCACTTCCAACGGACTGTTAAAAGTCGTTCATTTAACAGCACCACAACGAAAGATTACTGCCGGCCGAATTCCTGAATTTTTGCCACGCCGTTTTCCGGTAGATAAACTCCGAGAACGGAAAAAGCGACTGCAAGCTACGAAGCGCTTGGAGAGATAACCCAAATTCGGAACACGCGCATGCTTTTACCCATAAGAATACAACAAATAAATAAATTAAAACGCTAATCGGTAGTTTATATGAAATTTGCGGAATGAGTGGCGATTTTCCCCGCGGCTTTAAATTTTCGCTTTCCCGACTTCAAGTCGCGGGAACTGCCATCAGCAGGATTAATCTCGAACGAACACACATTCAAACATAGTGAAACGAGTTATCACTTTGTTTTACGCGATTGCTTCACCCTTTAAAGGATTTTTAAAGTTTAGCGTGAAAAACAAATGCTGTTCAATAAACACGACGCCTATCTGTTAGAAAAAACGTGTATAATGAAAATATTCGTACCTCCATTTCATTCCTTTGATCTAAATAATGCAAAGCGAATACATCATATGTACACAAGATAATCAAAGTAACTCCTGTATCTTGTAGTATTAAATTATGTAAAAATTGGAATTAAATATGCAAGTATAAAATGGCAAAAGCAGTAAAAACACATGCTTATTCGTTATATACAGGGTGATTATAAAGTCTCGATCCATTTTAGTGAAAAACAGTTAGAATTTCAAAATAAATTTTATTAAACAAATTAACACGACACAATTAATATATTTCCACATGACTGCCTTCCATTTCAAAACATTGCTGCCAAC
>OW679202.1:67947105-67974419 GCA_940337035.1 Agriotes lineatus
AATGACATCAAATTAATCTCAATAACAAATGCTACAGAAATTGTTTAAACAAAGCATACGGGGAATGTGTTGCATATATTTCAGCATCGACGTATCGTAAAAACTATTGCACATAAAGATATACATTCTGCGTACGATATGTTTAAGAAGGAACAAAGAAATTTTAAGTGAAAGAATTATCTGCATTGGTTTATTGATGTAAAAAATATAATTAATTTTCCATTGCCTGATTTGGTTGAAACGCACCTCGCTTCAGCACGAAACTTAATGCATGCTACTCGTGAAAGTTAAGCCAGCTGAAACGCAACGATATGAAAAGGGCTCGGTAGATTTGCGAGAAATTGGTCCACGATTTGTTCGCAGTCGCAGGCGCCGCGGTTCAAATATCTCAGGTGACGAATTTTTTCTTTGAAAATTGCTGTAATTCGCATTAAAAAATATTCTTTGATTGTTTCCGTATGATTTGGAACTTGAAAACATATCTACATCTAGTTTCCTTTGATTTTTAAAATTATTTAATGTCACAATGTCCACTTGAGAGGGAAGTTCTGAATAAAGGCTTTTACAGATGTTTTACTTAAAATATCGTGCCGGGCTTAAAAAAGTTTAAGTGTAGAATTTACGATTGATAAAATTGTGAATTATTTTGAGCATGCTTGTAGAACCATGGACTACGAACAGAGCTGGGCAAAATACTTTTAAAAAGTATCTAACTACTAAATAGTAAATACTTTATGAAAATCGAATATATTTAAATACTAAATACTTCTTATGACCAAAAAGTAGTTAAATAGTAAATACCTCTAATATTTAATAGTTAAATAGGTACTTTTAAAGAAGTAATTAAATATTTTAAAAGTATTTAAATACTTCTAGTTTTTAGATATCACTAAAATGTAAAAAGACTTGTGAAGTATTTAAATAGTAATGCAGTATTTATAATCTTTTTAGCAGTTTAACAATTTGCCAAAACTAAATTTAAAGTTCATAATTTCCTTTCATTCGAATACTTGTAATAATTGTAGTAAGCCACGTAGTACAGGTGGCATATCTTAAACTATTTTACATGAATTATTAAAAACCCTAAAATTAAATTTATATTGGTTTGTGGTGAATGCATAGTTTAGATGTTATTTTATGGATATTTTTTTGATAAAATTGCTTATATTGTATATTAACAAAAAGTAAAACAAAGTTAGTTAAGCAAATATAAATGTAAAACAATATAAACGATTTTTTGTTTTTATATAACAGATCTTTTACATCTTTGCCATAACACAAAAAACAGTATCTAAACAAAAAAAAACAAATATAACAATAAACATACAGGGTGGTGAAAAAGTAGCGCATTGTCCGTGCGCTAAGTTGTAAGCCTTCAGCCAATAACAAATTTAAATATCAAATTAAATTCTTCAGTTAAAATACAAAGTTGTCCTACAAATTTAGCAGCTGAGGTTATATTTTTACTTCCTTTTATAATAAAGGAAGTATTGGATTCATCCCAAAAATTCGAAATTGAGTTGTCAACAGATCTTCACGTTTTAGAGTCCCCTGATCCCAAAAAACATATTTATTTTCATTGGTCTGTCTGTGTGTCCGTCTGTCGGTGTATCTGTCTGTGTATCTGTCTGTCTGTCTGTCTGTGTGTCTGTCTGTGTGTCTGTCTGCCTGTGAACAGAATATCTCAAAAATGAAAAGAGGTATGACGTTGAAACTTCATATACAAGTTTTGTGTACTATGTAGATGAGACAGCAAGCTTTTGAAGAAAATCGCATAACCGGAAGTAGGTGTTTACTCTTGTAATTTTTCAGCTTTTTTCGATTTTTTCAAAAACGGCTCTAACGATTTTTCTTAAACTTTTTATTTTTATTACATTTTTAATGCGTATTGATGTGAGATAGGTGATTTTCCAGTTTAATACTTCTAAAGTGGGTTTTTTTTGTTTTTTTTTTTTCTATTTTTTATTAACTCCTATTTTAAATAGAACACCCGGTATATTATTACGTTTTTGAATTCAGCTTAAAATTTTAGAGAAAATTTGTCTCTTCAACTAAGGCTTTATTTTGTACCGTTTTTGTAGAATTTGTAATATTTGAAATTTTTTTACAAATGCTTAAAAATTAAAAATGAAATTTTTTACTAATTATAAGATCACTGTCGAAGGAAGTCGTGTGAGTGTATCACACCAGATTTTTTATATTTGAGGAAGAAAAATACTTGAGATTTTCTGTTTTTAGTTTTTCCAGATTAATTTTCAAACTGGCGATTGTTGGTATCACGAATCCATAATATATATTAGCTTTTCCTTTCAGCACATCTAATGCTAAAACTAGTCACTTAGAAAGTTCAACGTATTTTTTCAAATACTCCACTTCTTTTTTTTCAAGCAATATTGTTTAATTGAAAGTTTTTCATATAAAATAAGTTTTTCTTTGCAAACATTTATCAATATTTTTTTTTGCTAAAATGTGTATTACAAACTCATAGTGTGAATTCCAATGTGTAATTCCAATGCCATAATAGCTCAAATAATGTCGTTTAAAATTACACAAAAACTATTTACAAAGGTATTTAATTGCCTTTATTTCTTCAAAAAATATATTTCCAACTAGTAAATACCTTTTGCGTAATTTTAAACGTCCAATAGGTCATTATTTGAGAATATTTAAATACATTCAGAATATTTAAATACTCTCAAAGTACTTAAATACTCTAAAAATATTTAAATAGCCTAAAAGTATTTAAATATTTTCAAAAATGTATTTAAATACTAAATACTTTGCAAAGTATTTGCACCTACAAATAAAAAATTATTTACAAGTACTACAAATACTGGCCAGCTCTGACTACAAGTGACCATTCCTTTTGGATTGCAGCTTTCTCACTCCAGTTTCGGATGTGTACACACACACACACGCACAGCTCTATGGTCCTTGTAGAACATTGGCCCTTTCTACAACGGCCTTCCATCTATATCGATCTAATGCAAGGGCTGACCACTTTCCGATTTGCAGTTGCTTTAAGTCCATTGTCTTTCCATCTGGCAGGCGGCCGCCCTCTTAAACGCCGTCCTTCTAGGTTATTAACTGAAACCCTTCTGGTTGTTATCGTTTCTGACATTCTCCATACGTGACCTAGCCATCTAATTCGCTGATTTTTTATCCATCCAGCTAAATCTTGATCGCTGTACATATTTTTCAGTTCGAGGTTCATTCTTGTTGGCCAAGAGTTTAAATCTCTTTCGAAGACAGGTCCAAAAATCTGTAAAACCTTCCCTCGTGGACATTGTAACACTAAATCATTTTAAAATCAAATTAAGTTAAGAATAAAAATATCTTCACGTTTCTAATACATTAAATACATTTTCAAATAAAAAATGTAGCCGGCTAGGGGGATTTGAACTCCGCCGAATCTGCGTACCAGATTGTAACCACATCTACTTTTCGTCTGCGCTATCGAGACATTGGAACGAGTGCGGGTCGCACCTCTCTTGAACAGAACGGTTTTATTGTTGAAAGGTTTCGACTCTTTTGTGACATTATCCTGTATCTGTTGAGTCCTATTTTCGAACAGTGTAAAGCCTGACCTATGTGAAAATTATTACTCCCTTCTATTTCAAAATTAACGCAAAAATAAACAAAATGTTATTTTTAAGGTGCTCACCCTGTATATATTTGTCTGATATTTTCACAGTTTTATGCCAGGTATATATATAATGTGTATGCAAAATATCATCTTCCTTTGACAAATAGTTTTTGAGTTATACCGCCAAAAGACAGACAGACAGACAGACAGACGGACGGAATTGAGAAAACCTGTTTTTCGTCATCTAAGGACCCTCAACCGTGAAGATACCTTCGTCTTTCAGACGAGGGAAGTAAAAATTGATAGTGATATATTTCTTTCGAATCTGTTTAGAGTTTCTTCATTTATCTTTGTCAGAGTGCAACTTTCACACAACAGTAGCATACCGCTGATCTGGTTAAGGATCTACGAGTATATAGTTGCAATTTACAGTTTTTTGTCACATATCTTGATTTTATAATATGTTTCAGGCCATAGAAGCAGCGTTATATCGTTATTTTCAGCAATTACAATTCCAAGATACTTAAGCTCCTGTACTTTTTCAAAATTATGGTCTCTATCCTCTCTTCTTCTTCTTAGGATGGCTACATCGTCTGCGAACGCTAATATTTGGTTTCGTTTTGTAAATATTGTGCCATCTGGGTTCACATTTGATGCTCTTATTATTTTTTCTAACACTAGATTGAACAGTGTAGGTGACAGCACGTCCCCTTGTTTTAGTACTCGTTTGACTTTGAATTCTTCAGATACTTTATTTCAAATTTTGCATTTGCACATCATTCCTGTCACTGTAGCTTTTATTAAACGTTTGTATTTATTGGGAATTTTAAACTGATCTAAAGTTTTCCAAATTTCAGAGTGACGGAGGCTATCATATGTTCATATGACTGTTTGAAGTCAACATATAGTTGTGCGATGTCTATATTGAACTCCCAGCACTTCTCTAAAATTAATCTAAGTGTGTAGATTTGGTCTATAGTTGACCTTCCTTTCCTAAAGACTGCCTGGTATTGGCCAATTATTTGTTCTGATAGGGGGTTTAGGCGTGCATTTATACTTTGTGTGAATACTTTGTATGTGACGTTTAATAAACTGATAACCCTTTAGTTTTTACAGTCGAGTTTGTCGCCCTTCTTATGGATGAGGCATAAAATTTCGCATTTCCATTCATCCGATAGCATTTCTGCTTCCCATATTTCAGTTGGCTTTTCTATTGGTTCTTCTTCCTCCTCTCGATATTATTCCTCTTCTACTTCTGCATTACCTTCCTCTATTATATGTTGATCGTTGTTTTCTCCATTTAGTAGGTCATTAAAGTGTTGGTCCCACCTTTCTAGTATGTCTTGCTTATTACATAGGAGTGGTTTGAAACCTTTTCTTAGTTCGTTGGTGACTTATACATGCTTCTTGTTTGGTTTTCATGATAGTAGTTTACTGGTCTTGTTTCTTTCTTCCCGATATTTGGATATCCTGCTTCGTGTATTTGTTTGTAAAGCTTCTGCTCAAGCTTTTTTCGATTTTCTACTGCTTCCCTACATTCCTCATCAAACCATGTGTTTTTTCCGCTCTGTTAGTTTACCTATACTTTCTTGGGCCGATTCAGTGATTATTGTTCTTATTATTTCCATTTTGTTTCTATTTTTGTACTTTCATTAACCTCTCGTAATTTTTCTTCTAATTTCGTATCCATCGAAGTCTTATATTTGTTCTGGTATTTTTCTATTTTTAATTTATCTGTATCCCACTTAACTTGTTTTTTGCCTTTACTCCTATATATCCTAAAGTTCTTGTGGCTTTTATTAGGAAATGATCCGAGTCGCAGTCCGCTCCTCTTTGGCTTCTTGTATCCATAAGGCTGGTTGCATGTCTTCTGTCAATAAGGATATGGTCAATCTGGTTAGTGGTATTTTGGTCTGGTAACGTCCAGGTCGCCTTATAAATGCTTTTATATGGGATTATGGTTCCACCAATTACCATATCATTTGCAATGCAAAATCAATGATTCTATATCCGTTGTCGTTCGTGTCGTCGTGTAAGCTATGCTGTCCAACTGCTACATTGTTTGTGCGATCTTGTTTGCCTACTTTAGCGTTAAAGTCGCCAAGGATTATCCTTATGTTGTGGCCACTCTCCTGGTAGTTTACATTTTCCAGCTCACTCTAGATCGAGTCTTTCTGAATATCCTCTTTGTCCTCAGTTGGTGCATGTACACATGTCATCACAATGTTCTGGCATATGCCATTCAATTTCAGTTTACATAGTCTATCATTTAAAGGTATAAAGTCAATAACATTTCCTAATACTGTTATTAACCAATAAACCCGTTCCAAACTCATCTCTTGCTTGTTCTGATCCGCTATAGAATAAAGTATGTGTGTCTTCGTTTTTAAATATCCTTTCCAGGCCTTCGTATTTCATGTAGGGCGGTGATATCAATTTTGTATTTCGAGATTTCTTCTATGACATTTTTCAGTGCACCAGGGCGGTACATGCTAGGCACGTTCCAGGATTCAATAATCATGTCCGTTTTCCGTCGCAAGAGTCGTTTCCGTTTAATCAGTCCCTCGTTCCGATGCTGCAGTGGAGTCAACAATGGGTTTTACGGTATAGGGTTGTTATCCCTACCCAACTCTCCTCCTTTACCCTGGCTTGGGACCGGCAGTGGCACTTGCTGGGCTACTCAATCCACCCAGCAAGTAACCCCAGGCGGAGTTGTTCTGTCTACACGACGGTTCAAATTTTCTTGCACCTCATTTTTCCAGTGTGACCTGGGCCTTCCTTGTCTTCTTCTTCTTCTGCCCACTTCCGCTACATAAATTTTGTTTGGCACTCTTTCCTTGTCCATTCGTATCAAATGTCCCAACCACCTGATTTGCTGTGCTTTCACTATCCCGATAATGTCCGTGTCACTATACAGTAATTTTTTTCTTTGCACACGCATAATATTATCTGGTCTCGCTTTTTCAAGTTCCACACTTCACTCGAAAACATATTTCCCTGCGCATTTCAATGCAAAGGCACTTGTGGATCCTGCTGCTATTCTTGCCTTAATTTCCTCTTCGCTTCCGGCTTTTCTTGTCAACACTGTTCCTAAGTTTGTAAATGTTTCCATTTCTTCGACCCTGTATTCTTTGTTCTGGTCTAATTTTACAGTTAGCTGGCCACTGTGATTATACGACTTACCGTTCCACACCATGTATTTTATTTTGTTTTTGTTGATTTCCGATCTCATTTCCTTTGCAGCTATTACTATCTTTTTTGTGACATTTCGTAGTTCCTCTTTTATCCTTGTTAATATTGTTGGATCATCTGCAAAAACAACACACTGTTGCCGATGGTAATAGTGCACTTTGTGCTTTCAAATGCGAGATTGAATAATACAGCTGACAGAGAATCTCCTTGCCTTAGGCCGCTCCTAACTTTAAATTTTCTTGATAACTCCCCATTTACTTTTACCATGTTTGTCGTATCTTGTAGGAACATTCTTACCAATCTAATCAACTTGCTAGGGATTTCAAAATCATACAAGGCTCGATACAACTGTTCTCTCTCAATGCTATCATATGCTCGGTTAAAGTTTATATACAAGTGGGTCGGTGCTTTAAACTGATAACTTGTTGCTTGTATTTCTTTAAGCACATATATCTGATCCACTACATATCTTCCTCTTCTGAACCCACTTTGGTATTCTCCCAATTGGTTCTCGGCATTTCTTGTTCATTGCCTCCTTTACTTCTCTTGTATAAGTTTGTCTTGTATATTTTTTTGCCCTTTTTGGTTTTATTTCTTTTTTATCTGGTTGGTTGGTATTATTTTTTGAAGCTTTACTTCTACTAGAAAGTGGTCGGAGTCCCAGTGAGGCCTTCTATAACTTCCTACATGTTTCATACATGCATTACCTCTATTTTCAATTAATCCATGATATATCTGGTTAAAATTGTTGCCATCAGGCATTGTCCAATGTCCATGTCTCTTTATGGATTGCTTTGTGCTGGTAATGTCTATTTTTAATTTTCATATCTCTACCCATTGCAAAATCCACCAGTAATCTGCCATTTTCATTCGATTCCACATGCATACTGTAGTTTCCTATTGTTGGCTGGTAGACGGGTTTTAGCATTGCAATCACCAAGCACTATTTTCAGATCATACCTTGGAATTTTTCAGTATACATTATCCACTGTTTCATAAATTTGCTCTTTAACTTCCAATTGCTTCTCCTCTGTGGGTGCGTGGATGTATACAATGCAAATTTTCCCTTTTAACCTCAAACAACATATTCTGATATAGGTAAAACATTTATTACAGCAGCTCTTATCCTAGCCGGACCAACTAATTCTCTACATAAATTTTCTTTCCGTCTCTATCACAGCATTGGAACCTGGAAGGTACAAGGTTGGTGTAACATGTTGGAAAACTGCAAATAATAGAATGGGAAATGGGCAGCCACAATGCCACTGTACTCAGGCTTCTCGAGACACATTGGAAAGGTCGACAAGATATGTGAACCACTTGGTATATATTGTTGAAGCATGCAGTTATTACCTTTAGAGCTCTGTAATCATCTACGAATTTATATACTTCGCACGGTATCTCATCTGAACCTGCTTACCATTCCTTAAGTTTTTAATGGCACGTTCTACTTCATCGCATGTTCTTAAAGATTCTTCTAGTGATATATTTGGCGCTGAAACCGTTCGATCATCATCAAGTAGATGCATGACATACTTTTTCCATTCTTATAATCTATCATTCATTTCTCGCTTCTTTCTCTGAATATTCCCCCAGCTTTCTTAACTTTTTTTATACATAATAAATGTGTCAAATTTTGCTTCAAATACTTGGACCTTTTTACATTTTTTGGTCACATATTTGAAAGTTTTTAAAGATGCTACCGTTGTTTTATGAGATTTTCCGCTGTGCCATTAACTCAATTATCTCATCTGTTTGATCTTTATTTAGATTTTGCCTTTCACATTCTCGCGGCACATTTCAATTATTAACCCTTTAATTCTTTTGAGTAATTTTCTTTCCTTTTCAATTTCATTACCGACAACCTCCTGGGTTAGGTTATCATTCAGTTTTCTTTGAACTATTTCTTTCTTGAAGCCGTTTTTCAGCTGCGTTCTATTAATTCTGTTAAGGTACTCTTTCTTCATCACATTTTTTAATCGTATATGTATCACTACGGTCACTACGGGTTATGATCAGATCCGATGCAGCACCTGGGGGTAAGTGTTGACCGATTTTATGCTATTTCTGAACTGCTGCTTTACTAAAATATAATCGATCTGGTTTCTGATGATCTTACCGTCTGGTTCTGCATTTTTTTAGGTGTAAAGCCTTCCTAAAGACAATTTGAAGTGCGTGATCGGTTGTACAAAATTATGTTCCTGACAGAATTGAATGATTCGATCGTGACGTCCATTCCTATTGCCTCAGCCGTAGTCCCTTACAATGTTGTGGCAGTCTTTTGCCGATTTTGGCATTAAAATCACCAACAACTAATGTATTTTCTGAAACTTCAATAAGATTTAGAGAATTATTGAGATCTTTGCAAAACATTTTCAGATCTCCTCACTATTGGTGGATGTTGGGGCATAAACCTCGATTATATAAGTGTTGAACGGTTTTGAATTGAGTTACTCTGTCTCATATTGGAACGTAGTTTTTAACTGAATTTTCTATGTTTTTTACTATTATAACTGCTGCTTCGTTGTAGTAGTTCGCATCAACATTTCCAATATAGTACACTTGGTATCCATCTTGATCCAGGACAATGCATTTAACCAACTCCTAAAACCTCTATCTGAATTCCCTTAATTTCTTTTATGCCATTGTGTATCTTACCTGCCTCAAACATGCTTCTGACGTTCGCAGTAGCTACCTTCAACTATTTATTTATTTATTTATTTAATTCGTAGTCAGCCAACAGCCGTTAGGCCAATTATAGGCGTCGCTGTGCAGTTATGAGGACTTCCGGGTCGGTTAACATAGCACCACCAATTAGCGCAATCTGGGGCCACAAATTATTACGCTAGCGCCATTGTAGTTTCAGATATTTTTACTGGTCTTTTCGGTGGGTGCTAACTTAACGCTAGCACCACCAATTAACGATAGGCTTCTGAAAACCTAGCGCTAGATTCTCTACACCGAGCGCCACCTGGCGCCACAAATTTTACACTTAGCGCTTTTCCCATTTGAATTGTACGGCATAAAATTGATCGTTAACATAGCACCACCAACTATTCCAAATGATCTCCAAATCAAGCGCTTGATTCTTTATATCCTGCACAACCTAGCGCCACAAATTATTACGCTACCGCCATTGCGGTTTCGGATATTTTTACTGGTCTTTTCTGGGGCTGCTAAGCCTATCGTTAATTGGTGGTGCTAGCGTTAACTTAGCACCCCCCGAAAAGACCAGTAAAAATATCCGAAACTGCAATGGCGGTAGAGTAATAATTTGTGGCGCTAGGTTGCGCTAGATATAAAGAATCAAGCGCTTGATTTGGAGATCATTTGGAATAGTTGGTGGTGCTATGTTAACGATCAATTTTATGCCGTACAATTCAAATGGGAAAAGCGCTAGGTGTAAAATTTGTGGCGCCAGGTGGCGCTAGGTGTAGAGAATCTAGCGCTAGGTTTTCAGAAGCCTATCGTTAATTGGTGGTGCTAGCGTTAACTTAGCACCCCCCGAAAAGACCGGTAAAAATATCCGAAACTGCAATGGCGGTAGCGTAATAATTTGTGGCGCTAGGTTGCGCAAGATATAAAGAATCAAGCGCTTGATTTGGAGATCATTTGGAATAGTTGGTGGTGCTATGTTAACGATCAATTTTATGCCGTACAATTCAAATGGGAAAAGCGCGAGGTGTAAAATTTGTGGCGCCAGGTGGCGCTAGGTGTAGAGAATCTAGCGCTAGGTTTTCAGAAGCCTATCGTTAATTGGTGGTGCTAGCGTTAACTTAGCACCCCCCGAAAAGACCAGTAAAAATATCCGAAACTGTAATGGCGCTAGCGTAATAATTTGTGGCGCTAGGTTGCGCTAGATATAAAGAATCAAGCGCTTGATTCGGAGATCATTTGGAATAGTTGGTGGTGCTATGTTAACCGACCCAGGACTTCCAACCCCACTAACGACTGTCATGATGTTGTATGACCGCCGGGACCAACTTTTTTGATATAGTGGTACATAGCCGCCCAGTTGGAGGCGGTGTATCTTCCTTCAGTACTACCTTACCTTCATTCAACACTTCTCCTTTCCCCCACGAAGATCCGATTGGAGAAATTACTCCGGAACTTAATTTCGTAATAGACATTGAATCAAGGTGAGATGCTGATTTGGGTCTTTAATACAGTGGGTTTCCGGTACCTTCTGTATCATTATACCGTTGAATACTTTAGTAGTTCCTTCCCTTATAGGGCCTTTTTCTCGACCCGAAGTTCAAAAAGGTGCCTTATTGCAACCGCCCATTCTGGGTGCAGACGTTGCTGATGTGCGTCAGTGGATCCGCGGGTGCTTATTTGGTAAACCTTACTCGTGCCTGTCGTGAATATCTACAGAAACTTCCCCTATTAGCCATGGGGACGCCCGCTGTTGGGGTTTAGGCCTTCCATACCGATGTGTTTTTCATACAGTTATGTTCACTTTCTACTCAGTTCAGAGCTAAATCTTCATAAGCTTGACACCGGATACAATAAAGTGTGAAAGAGCGAAAAATTACCTCCCTTTTTGTCTCAACTTATAAAAGTGCAGCAAGTACTCGACAATTGCACTTAAATCCCATTTGAGCAAAATGGTGTTACTAATAATTAAGCGTCGACTAGAACCTTTCATGTAACGTCAAATACCAAATGAGCAAGGTTTTGTTAAACGACAGGAGCTCATTGAGAAAAGCAAAGCGTTTCAAATTCCAGTGATACTCTGCTTTGTAGATTATAACAAAGTTTTTGATTGTGTCAGTTGGAACCACTTATAAAAGTCTCAAATCACTGCACGAAGCAAACACGGCAAGTGTAAAGATAGACATGTCACAGCCATTGCCTTTCCAAAGCCATAGAGAGGTTCAACAAGGGTGTATTATTTCGGCAGATCTCTTCAACATCTATGGTAAGCAAATAATGAGGCAGAGCTTTAATATTGGGAAGGCCGAATTTCTATGGTAAAAAGATTTCTCTTCTACGCTACGTAGATAACATAGGTACCTTAATTGCAACAAGTAAAGAAGAAATTACAACAGTAATTGAGCAAGTTGAACAGAAATCAGGTCTATAAATAAACATGCGGAAGACTGAATTGATAATAGCCGACTGCTAAAACAATCTCCAAATATTAGACGTTCAAACTGTCAAAATGTCAAACTGTAGAAACTGTCACAACATTTCTATATTTAGAATCGTACATTAGATGTCTAAGGTCTAAGGTCTAAGAAAAAGTACAATGGGTAAGTCAACTAGAACATGTGTAAGGATCACACAATATCAAACACTATAATATAGATACTTTAATATTCTGGTCATCAGAACGGAAAAGGATAGAGGCATTCGAGATGTCGTGTTGAAAGCGTACGCTTCGTATAACATGCATAGCAACAGATTATCTACAATTTGTCTACAACTCATTTTACAATTCTTTATTTATTTTATTTTATTTTTATGGAAAACTTACAGCTAGTATACATAAATAAGTATAATCAACAATAACTAGTAGCTCGCCGTGATGAGACTAGTCTAGAAAAGCTCATCGTATCAGGTAATGTTAATGGACAAAGAAATCGAGGCCGCTCACCAACACGATTCTTTCCATAATGCTGTGCAAAGTGTTGAAGATAGCAACGGATGGAGGGAACTAGTCAGAAACACACGAGAAGACGACGACTCTAGACAATGAGGAACGTACGCTTTCCTTGATATTCTTGCACTGCGTCTTAGGTAGTCCACCTCCACCGTATTTAATTTCTTTATATTTTCCGTTTTAAACGTACAGATCTCCGGACCGTACATAATACAGACTCTATCAGGGACTTTCCTATATGTTTTTTGGTTATGGTATGGTTATGTTATCGTCTATTAGCATAGAGAAGCTAGCTATAGAATTAACTATTCAGTTTTAAAAGTGAAAAGAGTAAATGGGGTAAATGGGTGGGTAACACACCAATGCTACTATGCTTCATCGGCTACGAAACATAATTTAACTGTGTCAGCCGGACTAATCTTCAAAAAGGTACTAAACAATATATAGATTTTCAACCACATTATACAACTGAGAAGAGGCCTTTACGAAGGCACACTAAGAAAAGTATAGAGGAAGACACATCTAGATTCAAAATGTCATGAGACAAGGGTGCATACTTTTACCAATGCATACGGACGCCACGGACGGCATATACAGAAGTGTGCGCTAGTGTATCTATCGGAGGCAAAAAGATAAATAATCTGTGGTACGCAGATAATACCACCATAATTGCCAAAAAATATACTAAACTTACAGTACTTTTCCCGCTAATAACAAGAGAAAGCCATGCTAGGACTGGAAATCTACAGACACACCCAAATGAATGATTGTAGATAGAACAAACACAGTCTACCTACACAATTTACTACCTCAAATACAAATAGTACAACAGTTCAATTACCTGTGCCACGAGAGAAGTTGCGAAAAGGAAATAAAGCGCAGAACTGCAATGGCCCGTAATGCAATGACAAACCTCATGAAGATATGGACGGATAAACAGATAACAAAAAATACGAAGATACAGCAGATGAAAATTCTGTTATATTGTATTTTGCTATATGGAATGAAGTCATGGATCCTGAAGACATCTGAAATATGGTGGAAGGGTAGATGCTACGCCCTCCACGAATTATACTAAGACTATCAGCGACAGGCTATCCACCATCTGTCGAAGGATATTTTGGACACGTTATTCGTAGATCTAACGCCGACCTGGAAAATTTAATAGTTCAAGGCAAGATCAAGCGAAAATGACAGAGGGGTAGCTTTCCAAATACCTTAAATGGCTGGGTCAAATACATAGTTTTACCAATGTGTCCCTATAAACTACACCAAGAATGACAGAAGTTCGGAATTATCAAGACCTGCACGTAAGACCATGGGACTACCACTCATTAGCAAAAGATATTCTGCGGTTGCATACAGTTAAAAATAGCATCAACCATAACCAAACACTATATCTCAAAGAGTAGAACATAATATTCAGATGAATCTTCAGAAGCACTACTTCATTCTTAGATAAAAAGACTTTCTTGCCAGTCAATATAACCATTGACAAGGTTGATATGTTCGATACTAGTATTTTTGCAATACTTTAAAATTGTCTATGGTAGTTTTCCAATTTTATAGATCAATGCTGGAAAATAGGTTCTGTTGTCTCATGTGGTTGAAAGTAACAGCAACTATAAAAAATTAATCTCCGAGACGAAAGCATTGCATTCAGATGGTCTTGCGAAGCACATCTTATTGAGTAGATAAATAGAATTTCTTGTCAGGCCATATAGCGATTGATATGATATGAATTTTAATTAATCGTAAAGCTCGAATAATATAGTATACCTATATTCAAATTTAGATTTTTATCGTTTGCAAAACAATATAGTCAAAAAATACCAACTGAAAATGTTTCTTGGTAAGTATGAAACAATTTTTACGAACGTTCAGGCGATTGTACTTTCAAAAGTTTTAGCCGAAGTCGTGACTTGTTAAGTGAATGTACATATTTAAACTTAGAATTCGACTGTACCCCTAATATACAGCAAGAAAATCTAGTGCTTATTTGAAATATAGGTGCATTACTCTTTGAGCAATTAGTGCTAAACCTGTTGCCTCTATTTAGGGGCTTTGAAAAATTTATTGGCAGTTGGTGCGTAGAAAATAGACGTCGCTGTTACTAAACACTCCCTTTAAACGAAAGGTTGCTGAATTTACAATCTTCTGATTACACCGTAAGCTCCAAATTGCAAGCGCTGTGAATTTCAGCGAGCGGAGCCCCGAATATTTAAATCCCTTTTAATGACAGCTGAAGGGAGTTCCGGGTTGAGACCAATGTTCTGAAGTGTGGCATTAGTATTTTAGTTAAATTTCCGTAAATCAATAGAAAAATGTCTGATTTTGTTAATTCGCGAACTCACAACGGCTTTAATTTGAATTTATAGTGTTATTCACAGTAAACAAATAATTTCGGTCTCTTAAAATGTTTGCTGTACTTGTATGCTACATTTTGCTATATTTTTAATTTTTTATACATGGAATATATAAAAACCATTGTTTCTAACGTTGTGCTTTAGTTGTGTACGTGCAATAGCTGTTTGGGACGTCTACCAATAATACCGATAATAAGTCTCCCAGATTTTACTGAACCATTCATCAGCTTGCAGAGCATTCAAAACTGTAGCTTGATCATCTTCTACTACTTAATGAAAAGATAGTTAATAAGGGTTGACAGTCAGAACTGTTGGATGACAATACATAAAAGATTGTTATCGGTTAATCCCCGTTTATGAAATGTGGCAAGTTTATTGGGTGCTCAGTAGCGCAGCGCGATATGGCGGTTGGCACCCCCAGTCCTAGTCTGAAATACGAACGGGGCTCGCTCGAGATACTCTAAATAATTGTATCCCCGAGGATAAATTTGTATTAATTTAGGGAGCTACCATGGGGCTCTGGATGTTTGTGACGAAGTAGGTTTTACCATATACAACTTGCTAGACCATAGCTTTGAGATTTAAACCTCATCTCATTTCTCGATCTCTGAAAATGCTTACTCAACTTCAAAATACGCGAGCTGCACTGCGCTTTACAAATGAAATCATACAGTAAATCTGTACTCATAACATAACATTCAATCGTGTCAGCATTGCAGCTGTGCCGCAAAAAAGGGTTTTCAAGCAATTCCTATAAATTCTGCTCTTTTTTAGGAAAGCTGATAGATGGGTTCGTTCACGAAAGAATTCCAGAGGGAATATTTATATACGGGTATAAACGGTAAAGGTGTTTTTACACTACAAATGGGGATTTGCCTCAAAACTTATTGTATAATATGCTAAAACATGCAAAATTTGACGATAATTTAAACTTATAAAATCTTATTGAGTGTATTTTAAATTAGCAGTAAAACACACATGCGACATAATATAATCAACATAAATTAGGCTTAACTAAAATGCAGTTCAGTTAGCGGCAAAATGCAAAAGCCAAGAGAAATCGCAGAGCTTCGCACAAAATCTTGGCCGGGCGTACTTAATCGCCAGCCGCCAAAGTTGAACGGTAAAGGGAGGCTTGCAAATGGTGGGACTCCCGGCTCGAAAGCAGAAGCAAAATGGGAAACTTTTCCAGGATCTCTACAGCTAAACCGGTGTTAGTGGCCTACGATTTGGGAAAGATAAATAAATCCTACAATAGTCGTAAATTCTCCATACCCTTAAGTTGGCTGTTCCTGGTCAACTCTAAAAATGAACAGCCCCGTGCTGCGCCCATTTGGCACAGGACGAGCGGAACGCTCACTTTACAAAACTATCTCCCTTATCGATGATTGCTGGTCAAATACTCAAGCTGAAGTGCCCCGCACTGACTGTGTACACTGAGTGTACCGGCCTCAAGCAAATGAAAACGCTAACCTTCTTATCTGTGCGAGCCAGATACAATCCAGCATTCAATTTCGAAAAGATCCTAGCAAAAAATAATAAAAGAATATATACTTACGTATTTTCCAAATACGTAGCAACTCTGATCTCTGGTTACAGCGCTACTTTTTGCAAATCTTTTACGTCTAATATCCGATTGTTTCTACTTACTTACCCAGCTATATAGCTACACCGTTCAATGATATTTTGTATTCGCTTCTGTCCATTGTATTCGTTCTCCAATTTCTCCACATTCTCCACTTCTACATCTCGAGTCTACCTCTCTCGAGGTTCTCTTTTCTTTCTTGTACCTTACGGTTTCTTCTCGTACACCATTCTTGGAGACCCTTTTCTAATAATATGACCCAATTACTTCAGTTTTTGTGATTTTACCGTAGCTATTATGCCTGGGTCTTCATACAGCATTCCTGGATTTTATTTCCGCTACTTCTGTCGTTTTCTTTTCTCTAGTTATGCTAGATGTAGTTATAAAACATTTAAATTGTATTTGTAGTTATTCTAGTTCTCTTCTACCATTTCTTGCCATTAGCATGTATTCTGCTTTGTTTTAGTTCACTTCCAGTCATGTCAGTTCATGAAAATATGTTTTTAGTACCTTCTTGGTCCTGGTCAGGATGCGCACATCATATGCGTATGATGTGTATTGAGAACTCCTATTACGAGAACAAATGGCTCCTCTAGAGTTTATACTAATCGCTCTTATACACTTCTCCAATACCAAATCAAAAGCGTTGTGGAAAGGAGGATCTCCCTGCCTCAGCCCTTTGTCACCTTGTACTGCTGTGTGAGTTAACTCCTATTCATCCTAGGCATTTCGCTTGCTCAAATGTCATTTTTGTGATGCTAATAAATTTCTATGGGATTCCAAACTGTTGGCCAGTAATACTATCATTTACCTGCTTGTAGTCTACGTAAAGTTGGTGTATGACGAAACTATATTCGTAACATTTTTCTCGGTTTAGCAATCGTGATCACCTCGTGTTTTATTTAATTTTTTGTGTGCAATATTAGTAACACAGCAGGTCAAGTTTATCACTATTTCCCACCGGGGACTTGAAAGTTTTCCCATGTTTCAATGTAAGAATAAATTGCTATTTAAAACAATATTATCACCAATTAGTGAGTACTACCAAAAATACATACCGGGTGACCGGTTTCAAAACCGAACATAGTAGTTTATGGATATACAGAGTGTTTACGGTCTACTAGGTATCCTTTTAAGGGGCGATAGTACACCTCAAAATGAGTCGATAAACCTTAAAACGCCTTAGTTAGTAAAAGTTGTCTAATAAGCGAGATAATAATGGTTTCGTTTTTACATTAAAAGATTAATTTGTTTTAAACTCTAGTAATCTACTACTTAATCAGCATTGTCAAATTGTTATTAAGTTTGTTTATTTTACAGGTAAAGTTGTCATCAATAATTATGCAAACCTCATCAACCCCAGCACAGACAAAAATCACGTAAAATATCACAAACCTCCCACCCATAAACTCAATTTAATTAGGTAAAAAATAAATCCAGAATACTTTGGAACCGAACAAATCATCAAATCTATAAACTTCTACTTCATCAACTCTCACACTGCATCAAAACTGAACTAGTCAACTTTAGAATCTCATCGTACCAAGAGTATTCATCGGAAATTAATTCTAACGATAACTCCCTCTGGGTAGCTGCTAAAAGTTCTTCGCAGACTAAAAGTAATTGCAACGTTGAAACACAATGGCAATAATTATGATAACGACGATGCAAAGCGTAATTTGTGTGCCCAACACCTTCAAGGAATGTTCACTCCCAATTCCCCTCTAGCATAGTTTAACAATCAACACGAAGAGATAAAAACATACAATCAAGGACATTTTAAAATAATAATGTATGAATACAATTTCGGTAAATAAATCTCCGGTCACAACAGTACCTAATGCACTAGTTGTTTTGGCTAATTTATATAATTATTGCCGACTAAGCTCTTTCTCCCAGTACTGGAAAATAACCGAAGTCATCGTATTTCCCAAACCCCAAAAAGATAAAAGCTCATCTAATAACTACCGACGTATTAGTTGGCTGACCACACTCTCAAAACTCCTGTAGAAAATCATTCATTGACCTCTCAATAGATTCTTAATTTACAAGAATACTTTACAGGTAACTCAATATGGTTTGCATAATCACTCGACCACTCACCAATTTTTAAAATTGTAACGCCCGTTTCAATAGCACGTTCTAGCAATTTGCATTTTTTTTAACCACGTTATATTTAAGTAATGTAGCAAAGGAATTCAGGTTTATCGCGTAAAGCGCCTGACTTTAGAGATAAGGCACTTGCAAGGCTTTCCTGAGTAGGCTCGCTGGCAAGTAGTCCAGTTTCTCGATTATTGATTGATCGAAGGAGCGCCTTCACGGGATTTGAAATAAAAGGAGCAGGCCAAGACCGCTCTTGTTTAAACAAATGAAAACCGCTAGCTGCGTTGTTTTCTTCACGGACGGACGTAAACAGCTTTGGCCGGTTCCCAGGCGGCTTTCTTAAGATTATTCTACAGTTATTCAAAAAATAACTGGGTCTCCCATTTTTTCGCTTCTACGGGCGATCTGGATAGGATCTCCAGAATACACAAAGCTGCTTTTTGCCGCAGTTAACTGCTGTCCTTGCTTGTGGCGTTTTTGGGTTCTACGAAATGAAGCAGCCAAATCCTGCTTAGAAGCCCTATTTCTCAAGATACAACATACCAGGGTCTTCCCCCTCACGATCGCTGGACATAACATCGAATCAAAATGTAAGTACATGCATTCCTCAGCGTTTTTATTGACGAAGACAGTTGCCGCAAATATACTCAGTTCTTGCTAAGGCCTTAAAATATCCAACTGAAACGTGTTTAACCCGGCGTTGCTCGCTATATGAAAGTTTCTCTCACATTTTTATTAAAGCTGGCGTATCTTTCATAAGAAGTGGTGGGGGTCTTTGTCCTCTCAGGTATGCTTCTAACTGACTTTCAACAACAGTCTACCACAAGGGTTCGATGCTTGTACACGTAGTACTTGATTTCAATGCATTTATTTAGATACGCGCAGTGTGAGAGTTTCTTTCATCGCGCGAGCATCCGTGTTATATATATTCTTCAACATGAGTAGCGGTAGGAAGATGGTTGAAATGGCTTGACTGAAAGCTGCCCAGCATGCCACAGGCACAGAGCAATCAAGAAAAGAAGCCAAAAGTGCTCCCGGCCAATCTGCACCGAACACACCATATTTTCGTGCGCTAACTATGCTGCTGATATATTATGCTTTTGTTGTATGTATTTTATTTCTTGTATTTTCTTCAGTTTCTTGTTTTTATGTTATGTTATAAACCTCGTGGCTTAAGTTATCTAAAATGCCTGTTCATTTTAAGTTACCAGTTCCTATATAACCAAAGTTTGTCTTTTATGTTTACGCTATACTTTATTACACTTTTTTGTGGAATAAAGAATGTTTTTTTTATTTCAGTGTTTACTTGAAAATTATTAATAAAAGTCAGATAGCGGTCTGTGTGCAATGACATTCCAATAAGTAGATAGGTTACACTAAAAATCAGAGATTTCTGCAACGTGAGAGAAACTCTCACGCGCGAGTAACGGCGTAATTCTTAATGTAGCGAGCAACGCCGGGTTAATTACTCCTTTTAATCAATCAGTTTATAACGCTAAAAACGTGAGTGATTAATCGTTTCAAAATTGCTGAAATACGTATGTACTCAAAACTCACTTCCGCCGCGTCTTTTGGAAGTGGACCCACATGTCAATGCTCAGTTCAATATTTGTGATTAAAATAATTGAGTTGATACCTAAATGTTGTTTCTGTTTGGCAATTATTTTACAAATTTCAGTTGGCTGACTCGAAAAGCTTTTGATATGTTTTTGTTGTTTGTATTGCCCCGATTTTTTAATATTTCAAATTAAATGTGCGTGTAAGTTAGGTGACTCCAAATGATTTAATTGTGTTTCATTGTTGAATATTAAGTATTCTCTTGACTTTTACTGTTTTTAGTTTTTGTTGTTTGCATTATTACCCCTTCTTGAACTTGCTAGTGTTCTTTTGAGATTTAGATTGAGGTAAGAGCTTACAAGGTAGGTGTTGATTATTTGTGCTAGCTAGGTTTGTTTTTAGGTTGTGTTTAACGACGAGGCGCCCAAATTTTGCTTTGCTTGAATTTATTTTGTAACTCTAAGGATCGCTGCCTCGTCCTTACCCACGCCATTAATCTACCGAGAGTTCTTGAGCTAGCCCAGGCAGTGTCCACGCATCGTTTAAGGGAGCGGTACAAAGTTTACCAAAATTAGAAAGATTTTAAAACAAAAAGCATACCTTAATAGTGTTTTTCGATATAGCATAAGCTGCCGATACAGTTTCGGTGGATGGCCTGATACATACATTTATTACAATAAATGCTCCTGAATATCTTACTCGCATTATATCATAATTTCTAACCTCCAGAATCTTTAAGGTTAGCATCAATTTTATACTCAGACTTCAAAAATATCACTGATGGAGTTCCGCAAGGCTCAATTCTTCGACCTGTACTTTACAATATTTACGTCTACGGCGAATCGCATTTTAATTAAGCAGAACTTGCGATGTACGCAGATGATACCGCTATTATTGTTAGAAGCACAGATATCCAAAACGCGATCCCCAAACTGCAGTTGACTCATATCAAAACTGGTGCGAACTGTGACAAATCAAACTTAATACGTCAGTGTAAATCAAAAATGTTTACCTTAGGAGGCTACTAGAAATTAACGGGGTATTCATTCAGTGGAATCGTGTCGACTAAGCAGTAAAATATTTAGGCCTTTATAAAAAAAACTTACCTGGGCTACCACATTAATAAGAAATTAACTGAATTTGTTATACCCTCTAATAAATGGCAAATCTAATAAACCGCAATTCTTCGTTAAAAGTCAACTGCTCCGTTTTACTATATAAGTTACTTATACTACCAGTTATAATGTACGGTGCTGTTATATGGGTAACAGCTTCAAAAACTCAGATTAACGAAGTGCAAGTTATAAAAAACAAGATTCTTCGTATCATATGTACCGCCAACTGGTTACTGCCAAACAAATTTTCATTAATATGATTAGGTGTTCATAATCTAAACACTCCTCCACCCATGAGGAGGCTCAAAAGGCAAGTGCCGTTTCCTCGGTGTTAGGTTGTTGTGCCTTTCCTTAGCTTGTTTCTAGTTTTGTTCCATTCCTCTTTAATTAGAACTGTTTTCCTCCACTCTTTGATGCTCAGTTTTCTAATGTCGTCCTTTACTTGATCTTCCCACCCTATCTTTGGACGTCCTCTTGGTCTGCCATCCGTGGGCTTCCAGTTTGTTACTTTCTTTATCAGTACCTCCGGCTCTCTACGTTGTATGTGGCCGAACCATCTCAGTCTCTGTGTTTTGATAAAACTTACTATGTCCTCGCCTTCTATTATGTCTCTAATTTCAAAATTCATTAAAGGTCTGTACTCTCCCAGTGTTTCTTTGGGCCCTAGAATTCTTCTTAAAATTTTCCGTTCAAATATTTTTAATCGTTCTTCGTCCTTGGTTGAGAGGCACATTGTTTCGGCTGCATATGTTACTACCGGTTTGATTGCGGGGTTATATATCTTTATCTTTGTTCCTATACTTATATTCTTGTCTTTTAACAATTTTTGATGTCCCCAATAGGCTCTATTCCCAGCAAGAATACGTTCAGTAATTTCTGCACTTCTTTCGTTTTTCCCATTTACTATTACACAAGGTATTTGAAGTTCTCCACTTTCTGAAAGCTGTTGGATCCTATGATGATTTACTTGATGTTGGTTGTGTCTCTTCTTGTACTAATCATGTATTTGATCTTACCTTGGTTGATTCTGAGGCCTCGCTTTATGGTTTTCGTTTCAAGTTTTAATAACGATTAGAGCCAGATCGTCCGCGTATCATACTATCTGTGACATGCTTTGTGCAATAGTCTTGTTACTGTCTGTGTCTCTGATCGCTCCATTTAAAGCTATGTTGAAAAGTGTCGTCGACAGTGCGTCGCCTTGCCTGACCCCTTGTTCTATGTCAATTGCTTTCGAGTTCTTACTATTTGATAGTATTTTCGCTTGCGAGTTCTTCATTGTCATCATGGTTAATCTAGTTAGCTTGGCGGGTATATTCATATTTATCATTTCTGTTGACAGCTGTTCGCTGCTTACACTATCGAAAGCCTATCGAAAATCGATTAAAAGGATGTGAAGTTCTATATCAAGCTCATAGCATTTTTCGATTGTTTTCTTCAATATGTGAATTGCATTCACCATAGACCTTCCTTTTCTGAATCCTTGTTGGTATTAACCTAGCTTATTTTCCATGTATTTGTTAAGTCGGTTTTTTATTAATGTTGATAAGATTTTGTAAGCTGTATTCAGAAGTATGATAGGTCTGTAGTTTGGACAGTTGGTTGGGTCTCCTTTTTTGTATATTGGTACTATTACTCTATCTCTACAGTCATGTCTTCCTCTGTCCATATCTTTACTATTAAATTGTACAATCTTCCCAAAAACACTTCGCCTCCGTATTTTCCATCTGGTCCCGCTCACTTTTTAGGTTTTAATTGGTTTATTATTTCGTTAAACTCCTCTAAACTAGGTGCCTCCTCTTCGTTGTCTCTGTTGTCTACTAATTTCTTCTTCTTGGCTTTGTTGGGCTTGCCCTTTGTAAAGGTCTTTGAGTGTTCTTCCCATTTATTTGTGGCGATTTTTGCTGTTGGTTTTTTCCTAGGGTTTTGTTTCTTAATATACCCAAATAGGTTTCCGTTATCTTTATTATTTTGCTTCCAGCTCTTGCATTTGGTTTGTAAGCCAATTTTTTTTTCTTGCAATGATTTGTTGCTTCGGTCTTTTTTCTTTTGTATTCGTTCCTATCTTGCTCCTTTCCTGTTTGTATCCATTTAATTCTTGCTAGATTTTTATTGTCAATCTTGGCTTTACATTCATTCTTTAATCCATTCTTTTTCATATCGGCTTATTACTCTTTCTGTGATGTAAATAATACTGTTTTTTAAGCTCGTCCACTCTTCTTTCTCTCTTCTCTCATGTATAGTATAATAATCGCAAATTATAATAGGTACTCTCTACCATGCATAGCACTGTATACTAATCTAGTAAATACATTTGTAAAAAAAAATTCAAGTATTGTTCTTGTTGAATAAATACGGTCAGTCGTTGCTCTTTCCGTTATAAAGCCAGATTGATAATAATCTTCGGCATATGGCTTCATTCTGTTTGCTCTTAATAGATGCCATTATTTAATACACCACTCCTAGCAGTGCTATTCCTCTATAGCTGCTGTATTCGAGCTTGTCACCCTTGTTTTTGTATATAGGGCACATTATTGAATTTTCCCAGCATTCTGCATTCTCTCCTGCTCCAATATTTCTTTTATTAACTCGGTTATTTGTTGCACAGGTTCGTCTCCACCGCTTATTAACTCCGGTGTTACCTCGTCTTTTCTTCCGATACAATTGTTGTATGCCTAATGTGCTACTACACTTGTTTCTCATTATTTATGTAGGAATAATTCAGTGGCCAACGAAATATTTTGGATTCATAGTGTGTTGTTTCTTCGCTGTATAAGCTGCTGCAAACCACGAATCTTTTGTAGGTATACCATATAATGGAGGGTTATCGTAACAATAAAACGATCTTTCGTTAATTTGACAGCTTATTGTGAATAATATATAGTAAGAATTCAATTTTTAATTAAACTTGATTAACTCACATTTTTACTTACCCGACATTTTCGACTCTAAATAAGATTTATAATTAATCAATGATTAAAATATTTTCTATGGTTCTCGGATATTCAGCATATAACTAAGGTATGCAATGGTTGAAAATGTCGTACAGCAGTAATGTTATATGTTTTGAAATTTGTAGGAATGCAAGCGAAACAGTACAAATGTCAGAGATGTACGCAATTTTCTTGCCATGTCATATTTATTATATGTGAAAGTTTCGCATCAACAAATGTTTGTTTATTCTGACAAAATTCAGTTCCAATCAAGTTATGAGCCCAGGACGATCTATTTTTAAGTCTGGCGGTTTACAACGTTTCAGTCTGCGTTTACCTGTCCTTTCGTTAACTAAATTGACCGCTAACTGATTTGGATGAGTACTTAGTTTATCGAAATACTTCTCGTTAATGTTCTGAATCTCTTCTTTTACATTCTCTATTTGTAGATCGTGCCTAATTACTTTTTTTTAATTATAAATCACAGCGCATTCGCTAATAAATGTAATAATACTTTGGCCTAATCCCGTTCTAGAATTTCGATATTTGAGTTCATGGCTGTGAGAAACTTTGAACATGTCCAACAAATCCATTAATTAGTTTGCTGGTTCGGCTGCTAGTAGATACTTGTCGTGTAGTTCAACTAATGGATAGACCGCTAGCATTTTTGACGTAAAGGTAGCCTATTAGTGTAGGGATATTAGTTAATATATCCTAGTCAGTGGAATTTTGAATGAGGGAATAGTACGACTAGTGGGGATGCACAGCTATAAATCACACAATCACGTTATCACGTACTATCAGGTGTTTTGTCTGAATATGTGGTAGAGAGCCTGTATAAAGTCATAATTTTATGGTGTCAGAAATGACATCCAATTTTTCTCTGTAACTTGTTTTAGGTCTGTTCTACGGCAAGTGTGCTATAATACTTTTTTGTTCCTAATACGATAAGAAACGAAGAGCGTTATTAGGGATTTTCTAATATCGCTTACTGTACTGTAGCTCCCTGTATTGATACTTCACAAGAAATAAAATCAACCCTTAAGGATACTGTGAAGGTTTTGAACAATTTGGATGCGTTGGCCAAAATTGACAGCATTTGAGGCCAGAGAATCACAGGAAAAGCCAACACTGCGAGTTGTTCTTTTGTAACGTTTTGCACTCCTGAATTTAACTTTAATCTGATAATTAATTCTGGTCATTTACGACTTTCATTAATTTCGGAAAGGCTCAAACGTTTATCATTTCGATCTCGGGTTAGCTCAAATGGGAGAAATATGTTCACTCAACTCAATTATATGCGATCAGAAAAACCCAGTATAATTACCATCATTATATTATTTTTAACTATTTTACAAAATAACTGATAGTTCTAAATAAACTGAATTGTATATTAACAGAATTTAATCAATTCTTCTCCGGTGTTGCTGCTTCGGTTTCTGGTCGTAACGCCACCCACCTAGCACCAACGGGTTGAAGGCCGGTAGCATTCGGCCTGAAGTCGAGTATATTTTTGGCCCTGAGGTGTAGTATATTTCTTGCCCGTGTGGGTTAAATGTCCACAACGCGAGACTTTCAAGTGCCGTTTACATTTGAGGTGCTGCAAATATATGCAGAAATGAGGAGATTTAAATGATACCTGCGGCTTTGGGGGTGCGTAGAAGATAGTGCGGGAAGTGCTAATGCCCCAGGATGGTCCGGTGTTGATCCTGGAGTGACGATGCCGCGAAATTCTCCACCAAGAGGTAATCTTTGGCTTCGGACACCAGGAAGTCGTCTCTAAACGTCCAAGGCGGGTCCTCCGGGTAGTTTTAATAGTACGTGCCAGCTATATTGCTTGTCCTGTCTTTCGTGCAGAACGTACAAAATGATTCCTATAGGTTAGCTTTATTAGCAAATTTGTAATACTTTCGTTGCCTACGGAAGCGCACGGGAGCTCAGGTTTTCAATTAACAGGAGGTATCTCAGGAGACAGAGAATGCTAGTCACAAGCTGAGATCCAGGTTAGGTTTAGCTGATGCCCCAGGAGACAGAGAACGCTAGTCACAACCTGGGGGTACGGGTCATTATTAGATAATGCCCCAGAAGACAGAGAATGCTAGTCACAAGGTCAGGATTAGGATCGAGGGAGGTAAATCCAGAGACTCAGAACGGGACTGGACAGGATCAGGACTGGTAGACTCAAGTGGGATAAACTAAGTCAAGTTAACTGGTCGCGGAACATCTCTTATATACTCTTCGGGCCGGGTTATCGCAACAGCCGCTTCAGGCATTATAGAGTGGGAGGCGACGCGGGAGTTGTTTTCTCGTATCTTCGCGCATAGAGGGTACGAGTCTCTGCTATCACTGGTTCGAGCGGTAGTTAGATGCAACGCCTGATAACGCCTAAATGAGTGATGCACAAATTTAATACATTTTTAATATTTAATTAAAATTCATGCAGGAGCTAGCGTTGCACTTTAATACGTTAATATGGTGGACACAATGCTTCATATCCGTCCAAGTTGCCAACGGATAGTTACATCTTGCATCTTGCATCGATTGGATTAACTGGGCAAGTATAAGAGCATGGTACTTTGCAGATATGAAACAGCTTGAAATCAATCACCCCGACTTGTGGAGTGAGTTTTCTAGAGGAAATTGAGTAGTTAGCAAGACAAAAAGTACCCTTTAGTTCTTCGGGTACGGATGAGGCGCTCGAACAAGGAAACAGAGCAATGAGTTCAAAGCAAAGTTCTCGGCGGTGTGGTTAATATCAGTCAAAAACAGGCTCTAACACGATTATTCTTAACCTCTCCTGAACTATCCTGTTTGACTACAGAAGCAGGAGCAATGTCGGGAATCACGGATCAACAACGGTCCAAACATCATCGCCTAACAGCATGCAAACCAAGAAGCCAAAAGAAATTTGCTCAACAGATCTACAATTCTCTCACTTATATTGAGTAATTCCGTAATGCATGACGAAAAAAGAACTAATCAACATCTCAAAAAATGTAGCTTTTTATGAAAGTATTCAGAGGACACATCAAGAATGACTGAAACAGGATGGCAATGTACAACACCTTTAAAGAAGAATGGATTCAATCAGACAGTTGTAGCCTGTGGGCGTCAATAAAAAGAAGAAAAGCTTAGGTTATATATGTAAAAGCGCATGAAAAGATGTCAAACTAACGGTGTCGTTAACTTCTTACACCTTTACTGATTGTTGCAAGAAGTCGAATTGCCGTTGATCTACAAAAAGTGCCTAAGTAAATACAAATGTTCTGCAGAGT
>OW679202.1:67974519-68121637 GCA_940337035.1 Agriotes lineatus
ACAGGAGGAAGAACAAGACCCAGAAGGAAGAAGAGGAAAAGGCCGACCACGAAAAAAGGTAGAATATGCAGTGAAAGAAAATTCAAAAACCATCCTATGAATAAACAACTGAATGAAACGGGTTGAGGACAGGAACAAAGAAATTCGGGGAGGCCGTATAGCTACGTAGGTAAGTATATATTCTACTGGAAGCATTTTGGCTTTGTTATCTTATTTTTCCATACCAAGACTTGTATATTTGAAGAAGCCCAAAAAGCCTTTAGATGAAAAATAAACACATTATCTAAGGAGAAACCTCACACAATGGCGGTACAAAGGTATTGAAAACGCATTTTAAAAAATGAGACAAGAAATTGATGCCAACTAAAACACCAGAATACTGGAAATTATATCACAGACAGAAAAGAGGCCCAAAAAGTTGTAACTAAAGCCAAAAATGGGAAGCACACGAACTACTAAAGCTTGGTCTATGCTAAAGAGTATGCTGGGAACTCAAAACAGAGATACAAGTGAGATAAACTTAATACAAATGAAAAGCTGGTACGATTACTACAAAACACTTTTGATGGAGAACAGGAATTCTTGGGCGACAATGATCAGAAGGAAGATGACGGAGGGATTCAGGAAACCCCTAGATAGCTGGACATAACCGAAATGACGAAGGCACTTAGTCAATTAAAAATGGCAAAGCTCCAGGGTACATACCAACCGAGCTGGTTAAAGCTAGACCGATAAAATTACTGAACAGGTGGTTGTTGACGTTCAGAAGGCATATGACAGCGTTCCATTAGGTAAGTTACGGACGAATATAGAAAATATTGGTGTCAATAAAGTGTATACAACGCCGCCAGAAACCTCTACGAAGGAGGCACCAGCTCAATTACACTTGGAAAAAACTGTGTCAACATTTTGAAGTAACAAAAGGCTTCGTCAGGGTTGTTCTCTAACTCCTGATTTTTTCAAAACAGATGTTGAAGTCGCTCTCATATCTTAGAAACAAAAATGTGGTAAGATGAGTATACCAGAAGGTCTGCAGATCTGATATACACCTTGTTATTCGCAGACGAGCTTCTCTCCTATATGCGAAAAAAATCAAAGAGAAGTATAAAGAATCGGGACAAAAAATGTGATCCTAGGAAGCAAAAATACGACAAGAAACAAGGAGGCAATTAACAAAATAATTGTCGAGAGCAGCTGTACGTATAGCAGCGAAACATGGGAACTAAACAAGAGAGATAAGGTAAAATTGAGTGCGGTAGAAATTAACTTTTGGCGAAGGTGTTGTGGTGTGTCTAGACTCCAACATATTACTAACGAAAGAATAAGAAACCAGATAAACGTTCAGAGCTGTATAATTGAAACTATAGAAACCAAGCGGTTAATATGGTACGAGAATGTACATGGTATGTTTGAAAACCGCTGGTTTAAGAAATTTCTAATCGGGGTCCTTTAGAAAGACTGAACAAGGGACAACCTCCAAGAAGCTGGAAGTAAGATAAAAAGGAAACAGTAGTAGCAAGAGGTCTCCACGAAGGGGAATGGCATGTATGATAGGTGTGCGAGTTCGCACCTTATCCTTGCGCATCGGTTACATCAAACGCTCTCCGGCTAGTACACCAATTAGCTTTGGTGGTCGTAACCCCTGTAAAAGGGTATTCTTCCTATTAATTCAATGGAACGAACTAGCCACTTTCCCCGCCTGCGCCTGAAGATGGCTTATAATCTGTCAGGTTATTTAAATAAGCAGTTTTATATACTTGTTATAATAGAGTATACTTGAATTTTACATTTTACAGTTTGAGCAGTACCTTTTTTAAATTTTCACCTTAGATTCAACATACAAAATTGACAATTCAATTTTGGAATTCGCCATGCAGTTAAAATGAAAAACACAGAGATTTAAAATGTTAATTAATTTAATGACACAATTCACTGATTAATATTACTTCTATTACACATCCATAGCTTGAACAATGGAATCCCAATTAGAGAATTCTGTTGAAGTCTAGTTAATTCAAATTGCTTTTATCTTGCTCTACGTATACACCTACTAGCTAGCATTTACCACTTAAAAACCATTAGAATCACAAACCTGATGGAATTTTGCTTTTAGCGTTGTTAGAAATATCTCGACTTAATAGACAGAAGCAGGCTGTCATTGGTGGCATATTTCTGGATACTCACCTGAAACATAAAAAGAAAAATCAGTAAATCGTTGTTAATGCATCACATTTTGAAGGATAGTTGCTAACATTGTAACAATTGCAAATATGTATTGGTTTACATACTTATAATCTTGAAATTATTGGCGAAACTATTTTACTATTACTATATTGTAAGCGAGTACTAAATTTTTGTATTTTATATGGGACTTCTTTTATTCTAATACAGTATACGCGCATTTTATTATATTTGCGGAGGTTGCAATCGAGTTCTGCTGTAATTTGAAATTCCTAACACATGTTAAGATATTTAATATTCCAGATCAAAAACTGCAAATTGAAGTAAATTTCCACAGTCAAAAATCGAGATTTCGTTTAATAATTTTCTAGTCACAAATATTAAAATTAAAACTACACAGCTCTGATGACGATCTTAGCTACGATATATGTTTATATATTTCGCACTCATTGCAAAAATAGAATTATCTGATGATTCGCATTCTATTTTCGGATCTGTATTTAAAACAAAACTTAAAAACACTTAATCTGTTTGTACCCACTTCCTTGCAAAACTTTTCCTCGACCTTTGATCCGGCATTTCATGTTGGTGACCATTTGGCGTCTAACAATTGATCCTTTTGATTACTCATTTAAACAAAACTTCTATTATTGATGTAGTTGGAAATCACTTTCTCTTTATGTTGGGCTTTCCATTTTATCAATATTTTCCGGCTTCCGAAGCCAATAGTCATTTTACTTCTAACCATTTATCTTTTCGACTCCTAGGATGTCTGATATTTCCCATTCATACCCATCGAAAACTCTCCGCAACTAATCAAAGTCGGAGATGCTTTCGACATGATGTGAGATAATGACGAAGCTCGTAATATAAGGAAGGGTGAAATGTAAAGACCTAGATGGCGCTCATCAACCCCCTAGATTGATTAGATGGTCCCAATAACGAAGAAACTATTACACAAGCTAATAAAAGACGAAACAGAGAGGAGAATGGAGAAAAACAATGGATGCAATATTGACCCCCACATTCCAATCAGGAAACCAGGTCTAAAAAGGAAATCATCTTCTCTTTATATTGGGATTTCCATTTTTATCAAAGTTTTCCGGTTTCCAAAGCCAATGATCCTTTTTCTTTCTAACCATTTACCTTTTCGAGTCCTAGGATGTCTGATCCTTCCAATTCATACCCATGGAAAACTCTCCGTAACTATTCAAAGTCGGAGATGCTTTGGACATGATGCGAGATGATGACGAAGCTCGTAATATAAGGAAGAGTGAAATGTAAAGACCTAGAGGGCGCTCATTAATCCCCTAGATTGATTAGATGGTGCCAATAACGAAGAAAAGTATTACACAAGCTAATAAAAGACGAAACAGAGAGAATGGATTCAACACTGACCCCCACATTCCAATCAGGGAACCAGATCTAAAACGGAAATCACCTTCTCTTTATATTGGGATTTCCATTTATATAAGGTTTTCCGGTTTCCAAAGCCACTGATCCTTTTTCTTTCTAACCATTTACCTTTTCGAGTTCTAGGATGTCTGATATTTCCAATTCATACTCATGGAAAACTCTCCGTAACTATTCAAAGTCGGAGATGCTTTGGATATGTTAAGAGATTATGACGAAGCTAATCAACCCCCTAGATTGATTAGATGGTCCCAATAATGAAGAAACCATTACACAAGCTAGTAAAAGACGAAAGAGAAAGAAGAGAAGAAGAATGGACGCAACACTGACCCTCACATTCCAATCAGGGAACTAGGTCTAAGAAGAATTCCGTTACAGTTGCCATTCTCCTTCTGAAACCTTGACAGCCATGTGTCTTCCTTTCTTTCTACATGTAAAAATCTCTACGGTCGGTGGTCTTCTGTACTTCCCTTTCTTGTAGCATTCTGTTCTGCTTTGATTGCGTTTTATTGTGTACTTATCTTGCACACTATACATTCTCGTGTTCCAATTTTGAATTCCATATATTTTCTTCCCATGTTTCTCCAGTTTCTCAATTCAAATGTTCTTTTATTTTTCTAGTATTTTGGTGTTTTACTTTTGGTACATTTATCTTAACCCCTGTTTTTATTACATCCGTGCCGTATAGTACTCTCTCAATTCTTTGTTAAAATGGCGTTGTAGTAGATAAACTGCAGAGTACCATTTACAAGTCCATCACTCGAAGTTTTTTCTTCCATTTCTCTGATGTATCTGGGCATATATAGTACATTTTAATGAGGGATGGACAACCTCAATGTTACAGTCCTTTGTTAATTTCAAAACTTTAATTCGCTCCATTCCTACCTTGACCTTTGCTGTTTGTTTTTTCCACAAAAGTTTATCATGATTGCCTAGGTCGCAATCTTCCGTGCAAAAAACCGTAAGGTTCAAGATTCAAAACCCCTCAAGAGCTCTGTTTGAAAGTCGGGAATTCGCCACATATTTTGCGTTGCATGAACATTTGCATGCTCTCTGTCAAAGCTAGCACGCTCGATATCATATTTTCTTCTAGGGCAGGTTTCGCATGTAAAAAATCTAAATGAGCAATTTGCTATTCAAAATAATGGAAAGTATAGTGGTTGCGCGTAGCTAAATAAGGATCGGGAAGCAAGCGTCCCTTGGATTAAGCGCTTTAAAGAGGCCGCATTATCCAGCGCAGCGCTTAATCTGTTAAAAATAGCCGTGTCGGTGGAAGCAAAGGAGTCGCGTTTAATCACCGTCGGTTGTTGGAGTTTGGAGCGATTCTTGATTTAAAATCGGTGGAGTCCTTTGAGCGCATAATAGGGCGAACGGGGTCACCTAAGCCTTACTTACAAGTTATTAGGACTACCCCATCGAGCGGGATAAAAACTCCATTAGGAACGAACGCTTTGTACGTGTTACTCGATACGGATGTCATATGTTTATTAGTACACAGCCGCGAGCTGCCGTTTAATGGCAGCCAGTGGCGTAGGTATGCACTTGAAAATTAGTAACAGAAACTTGCAAAACCTCCCATGCTTTTTGTAGATCAACGTACAGCATATTGTAAATGAAACAGGGTCGGCTTCTTTCATGTTCCCATACAAAATGTGCTTGCAAATGTTTCCTTCAGACTAACATTTCTTTTTCGTCTAAGGTCTACCTATGTTGACTTTCTACTATGGCATGAGTTTCCAGACATGTCCTCTCCAATCCCAAATCATTTCTTCTATCTCAAGATGTTCTCTATTCATTTCGCATTCTCTCTATTCTAATAGAATATATGCCATTATTTTTTTTGTAAACTCTGTGCTATCAACTTGTGGTGCTTTTATTTCCTCGGGAATATTTCACTTGCTTCCTCTCTTCACTTCGAACTTGTCGTACTTTCTATAACTTGGTGACTTATTTAAAGCACGTGTTTAGAACGATGTCTCATAGTGCACAAAGCATCTACCCTACTCTTAGGTGGTGGTAGATAAATATAGATCAAAAGTAACGGCATCGAAGATGAAATACTTACGAAGAATAAAGGGCAAGACGAAGAGATCAAAGTATAAGATATGAAGTGGATCAACAGCCTGCCGTTGAGGACATTGAGAAAAGACAATTATAATAGTATGGTCATGTTCTCCGTATGGGAATACAAAAATACCACTGGATAATTTTTTAATTGAGGGCAGAAGGTCAAAGACTAAAGAGTAGATCCAGAACCAGATGAGAAGATAACATGTAGGAGTCGGACAGGAAAATAGGAAAATGTAGAGATTTGGCAAATGGCAAGAGATAGAGCCGGATATAGAAGATGGCTTCGAGAACCAACGCCGTAGGGCATAAATGGAAAAAGAGAAAGAGAAAGAAAGAGAGAGAGAGAGAGAGACAGAAAGTCTCATGGTGCTTCTCCACTTTTTCTTACTCTAGCGTGGTAATGATTACATGCTTTCAAGCATGTTTGCTGTACTCCTTTTGTACTAATATCAGCGTTGTTGTCGAGCTTTGATTTCTGCCTGCAAGTATTGTAGTTTAGACAGTTTCTGGAAACAGTTGCCTTGGCTCATATTGGTATTCCATGGTTTTTATTTTCATCCTCTCGCTTCCTAGTGTAATAACTGATAATAATTGGATGTTGTTTGTAGAGCCTTGTTTGTCCTACTACATTTTCTTTAAATTGCGTTTTTCTTCTTTTTTAGCCTTAATACTAAAGCAGATCTTATCCCAACATTTGGTTAGGCTTGTTTCATATACTTTTTACTAGAGTTTCATCAAGACAAGAAATTTTATTTCGATGGGTAACTCTTGCCTTGTCTTCAATATCGAGACAAGAATTTTGAATTCTCTTGTCTTGTGCCTTTTCTCGATGCCAATTTCTTGCCTGGATTTGAAAGTTTTGAATTTTCTTCATGGGCAGGAATTTTCCTAGTATGTAATCAAAATAAATGAGTGATACATACGTTGTATCATAAAGGCAGCTGGCAACAAGATCATTCTTGCAAAATATCCCTTATTTAGTAAGTCAATTGTTGGGCTTCGAGTAGAAACCCTGATTTTTGAAATATCTGGAAAAGAAATGAAAGTGCTTGTCCGAATTTATCAAGAATGGCGTGTGATATTCTAAGCCTTCGTCCCAACCGAAAATCGTTTTCGAAAGCAACCCTGACTAAAAAAAGAGCGGACCTTTAAGATCTTTGATTAATATCATAGTTGGATAATAAAGCAATGTTTGGACAATAATTTCAATATTTTTTGCTTCATTGTTTCAATAAAGAATTCTGAATTCTACATTATTTTGGTTTTTTAAAATAATTGTAGCAAAATAATTTCTTCAAGTTCAAGAAATTCTCGAAATTTCTCGACAAGCAAAGTCTTTATTTTAAATTAGTAGTCTGGTCTTGCTATTCTCTTGATTTTAAAGTCGAGAGAAAATTGAGAGTCTCGCGAAACTCGATCTTTTACTAAGATTCTTGTTTTCCTTTTTTCCCTTCATTCAAATGCCAATAAAGCATGGCTTCCTTACAGTCCTCTGTATTCCCATTGCTTTCCAAGTCCATACTAACTCCTACTTCATGCCCTTTTCCATCACTTTTTCTTGCCTTTTCTTTTGGCTTCTTACAGTTGTATTACTAAATTGCTACGGTGTTATTGCAATCTTAATACTCTTATCTCTTCCTTGGCTTGCCCGATAACCATTCTATGGTTTGTGGAGTTTGTACCCATGTGTTTTTCGTATATATGATAGGAAACAAAAACTTGCATTTACATGAACCTCCTTGCCATTTCATTTCCACCCACTTAAATAAATCTTGCCGACCCAGTTTATTAGTTTTGTTTTATAGCACGCCATTAATAATTGTTTTTGTGTCTTTTTGAGGGTCGATTCATTTTTCCCGTTTCTACCAAGCAATATCTTGACTTCTGCAGCAAGAGCCTTGCAACAGGTCATTGAAATCGTAATCCATTGAAGAATTTCGACGTCCAGGACTGCCGATTTTCTGGGAAACCAAACAGGTATATATTACCAAATACCGAAGAAATTAGACAATGGGCAGCACCGTATAAATAGTTTGCGACGTTGGACCGCTCTGCCACTTCATCGGCAGTCGCGTGTTAATTTACTCGCTTCTCTTATTTGTTTATTGTAAAGAAACAAGCAAAAATTTTAAGTCAGATATATATGATGTGTATAACGGACCCTCGGTCTTCTTTTTCAAAAATTTTAGTTGCGAGACAGTTTGTAGTTCCAATGTAGTTCTATCAACCACATTTGCTGTTAAGAGAATTGTACAATATATGTTAGAGTTCCCGATACACCTAATACGGCAGTCTATTTTTTTTTAATTTCTGATGTTTACAAATTTTCTCCTTTTTCGATTTAAAATATTTTTGATTTCATCCATTTCGCCTGTTTCTTCATATATAGTTCCGTATTTGCGTTCTCTCGTCGTTTCACAATATCGCAGTTAGATATTTTTAAAGTTTGTAATGGTTAGAAAGCATCATGTATAATACAGCAAAATAAGAAAATTTATTTTGTTTGTTTTGAATAATAAGTAAATAAAATTGAGTTTAAGACACAGATGGCCAAATGCTACCGCCGTCCCTGGCGGGCAGCCGGGGGCATCTGTTAACAAATTATTACTATTTTTTCAGTCCCCCTCTGACAGAAAGCGTTCGTCAATCAGTATCCGTGCATGCGTAAGAATCTTACATTTCCTCCAGAATTAGATTTCGTGAAATATGTAAACGAAATTGATTTTTCGGCGGAAATTCGCGTTCATACTTGGATGCGACAGTCGCAGGAGACTGTTTTCGTTAACAGCGAAATTAGGACTTAATGGGGCAACGTCCTGACGAAGACGGCGATGGTAACCGGCCGTTGATCGACGATCTGATCGCCACCGATAGGCGACTACCAGATACACTGACCACATCAAAGGAAAAATTGCGCCCGAGGAGGAAAAGGCCGAGAATCGTGAATTCCCGTTTGTTTACTGATCTATTCAGCTAGGCTCGTCTTATCTCGATGAGATAAGCAACTTTACCGCTTCGCCGTAATGAAATAGCGACTCGATGAATGTGGACTAAATAATAGGGAATTCTGCAAAAATAGCCGCTGCAGCCGAAGCGGCGTTCCGCTAAATCGCGAAAAGTGAATCTCTATTGAAAAGTTTGCATCGGTTGCGGAAGTCCAAAGTTATGTCCGGAAAACTATCATTTTCAAAACTAATTACTTGTGTTTAAAGAAAAAATTAGTTTAGATAAAGAAATCATCTCAAAATACTAGCAAACTTGGATCAAACGTAATGAGGTGTGCTTTTACCATTGATTTCAGTTTGTTTTAACATATCATTTTGAAAAAATCAAAAGCAAATGCTTCAAATTTTATAAAAACCTGCGCTTTTATTATAAACTGATTGAGGCTTAAGAATAGGCTTAAGGTATAAAAGAACGCCTCGTGTTTAAACAAGTTTATGTAGATTAATAGAAAAATTTACGAAAACTTTTATGCCTGTCGATAATTTAAAAAAAAGGGAATATCAAAGTACTAAGTTTTCTTTTGGCACACGTGCAAGATTGCTTTATTGTTTTGTCCTTCTTTGTGACAGAGAATCTAAATATTATCTGTCATTAAATGTTTTATTCCCAAATCGCAAGGTAAGTTGTCTGAATCGAACTAGCCCTATTTGGATTTTTCTATATACAGTCCACAACTGCTACAGCCAGTTTGCTACAACGCTCCACAAGAGGCTACACGAATTTGTTACCCAACTCGCTAAACATTAAAGAATTGAAAATAGAATAATTTTTCTTAAAGTACATCTGAATAAAAATATGTTAATTTTGTTGACGTTGTATCGGCCATAAATTTGGGATTTGAATCGTTTTCCCGGACAAATTAAAATCAATGGACATGCTAGAAAAACAAAAAATTCTGTGAACACAATAGCAAATTAGTTAAAACAATAATTTTCAAAACGAATTAACTGTTCAGTCATGTCACATTAAAACTGGCAAATATTAATTTGTAGTTCCAATGTAATTATAATTACATTTATTTACAAACACCTCTTGTTTAAATTTATTTTACGACCTAATTTGCACAGCTGTGATTTATTACGTACATAGAAATCGTTAAAAACGGTTCTTAAAGAGCACTTCCAATTTATTTATATTTATTATTTATAATTCCAGCCGTATCGCTCGTAGAAGTAATTGCTCCAGTTAATTAAATCTTTATCAACTGACAATTTTGTGGTCTACAGAATTCACTACCGCTGCATTGATCGCTGTTTGCCTTCGACATTATCTTATTATTTATTGACGACATTTTTAATTCCTTGTTGTTTGGTTTCCTCCTGCCTCATTAGTTATTTGGATGTAATGTTTCCACCAACCCGTTTGTAAATTATAGCCACGAGGTGGCAAATTTAACCTTGGATTTGGCACACAACTGTATAACATTTAAAAATTAAAATTGCTCAATAAAATAGAACAATTCAGTATCAATTTGATATTTCTGGACAATTTGATTGTGAATGTTGCATAGATGTTCAGCATGTTTCCATTCACACATCCAATAATATAGGAAGAAACCCAACATTAAATGCTTAACACATTTTATATTTATGTTTCATATTGAGCTAAAAAATTACAGAGTTAGATAAAACAATCCCTTCGCTATTTCTAAATGCAGTTTATTGCTGGCATCGATGACTCTTAAGTATGATAATAAAATAAATAATAAAGGCTACTGAAGATTACATTGAACTGAAGAGACTATTTGTTGCTGAACAACGAATTCTAACTGCACTTTTAACTAAATCTAGTAGTCTTTAGAAACTTGGATTTATTTATTTTTATGACAATTGAGTTAAAAACAGAGAAAGCTCATTTCTGACCCTCAGAAAAAAGTGCAAACGTTTGGCCTCGGCACCTAGACTTTGCCTGAATTGTGGTTTAAACTGTCTGAAGCTAGACTTGCGTCAACCGTATCCTGAATTTCCGGTATCACTGGAAAGGAATCAAAAGTTATAAAAAAGAAAACAATTGAACTTTGAGACCGAGAGTGCGCATGCGCGAACGACGTTAGATGTTACATTAGGCTACTCACTAAGGTTAAGTTAGGTTAGATTAGGTTAGGTTACGTCAGGTCAAAATATCGAAAAAAAAAATTGGGGAAATGTGAGTAAGTCTATAGGTGGAAACGGCGCTGCTTTCATCCCCCATAACTTTCGATCCCTTTGGTTCTTCACCTAAATGTGGTACCCTTGGATAGTAAAAGAACAATCGTATAAATGAAAGGTGGCAATCCAGATAGTAACACGTTACTATGAGTGAATAATATTTACTTGAAAAAGATTTGCAAATTTTGAAATTCACTCTGAAGGGCGAATCCCTATCAGTTGCTCAACATATACTAATTTTAATGTTATACGCAGTGGCAAAATAGCTTTCCCTGTGATAATATTGATATAAATATCAAATTCTTATGATTTTTAAATGGAAATCAATATTGAAAGTAACCTTGAGTTTTATTGTACTACTGTATATATAATAGAGTGCATCATTCTTGTAAAGTAGAATCAGTGCGTGATTGTTCTTGTGTCAATGGAGTTGTTTCTATTGTAAAGAATAGACATATTTTGATTAAGTTCTACAACGAGCTTATGTAGCAGAGCCAACCAGCAAGACAGTTGCTGGGGTGTTCCACAACGGAGCAGTTCAAAGTCAGGTACCTCTAAAAATTCAGCAAAGGTCAGTGATTGTTTTATTGAGATTTCAATGTGTGTTTCAAATCAAGTTTAATTTGGTATACATAGTCAGAAGGAACTGTTTATTTGGATTTAATAAATGTTTCTAGAGTAAGGAATTCAATTTATTTTCTAAATTCGAAGTCAATCAGTACTTGATAGTTTTAGGTGATTATAGTTTAAAATTTTGGATTTATTCATATAAATACATAATTTTAATATTTTAAAATATTTAATGTTTTAATAGTAAATGTCAAGTCAAACGAAATAACTTGTCAGGTTTTGAAACGGTCGTAAGAAATATTTTTGAGGGTACTCAATAATAATAATATAATAATGTGTTTTATTTCCCCAAAATTAAAGTACATAAGAAAAGAAAAATATTATGCCAACAAAAAAACTGATAATAATTATAATAATAGGGAAACCACAAGGTATAAGTTCAAGCGCATTGCCTGGTTTCCACCTAACCTTGAAAAATTAATAGCAACAATACCAATCCCAAAATGCCTAAAACTATCTTAAAATTTAAATTTAAATTAAAAAATTAAAAATTCTGAAATTAGCATGGCATAGCTCACAGAACTAAACCTCATAAAAACAAATAAAAGGAACTAAGTAAATAGATATACTAGTAGAAAGGTAAATAGATGACCCGTCTACTGATGCAGCATCCAATATTTAAGTTCAAGAGTTTTGCTGATTTACAAGAACACGATAAAGACGTTTTCTAAACGAATTAATTGAAAGATTTTTCATGTAGACCGGTAGAGAATTATAAACTTTTGATATTTGATACCGAAAACTTCGTTCGAAAGAAGCTGTTTTGTGACAAGGTGGCGTGATGGTGTACTTGCATCTAATATTGATATTGTGAACGTGTTCTCTAAAATATATTTTTTTTGTATAAATAAATTGGAATCTTGTCAAGAATAATGTTATGAAATAATGCTGCCCTTAATCACTTTCTTCTGTTTGTCATAGAGAGCCAACCGAGTTCATGTCGCTTATGTGAGATGTGATTATATTTTCTAATGCCGAAGATAAGCCTCACGCAAGAATTCTGAACCCGTTGGATTCGATTAGCTAAATCCCGTGTAATACATGAACCATAAATCTCTGAACAATATGAAAAATGTGAAAGAACAGTACTTTCACAAAGTGTAGTTTTAATTTTGTTGGATAAATACTGCCTATGAGGAGATTAATTTAAGGTTCATGTAGGCTTTTTTAATGTAATTAGTTATTTGCGAATGAAATCGAAAGTTGTTGTCAATAATTAAACCCAAATTACGAGCCTCATTCGCTATTGAGATAGTGACACCACTCACTGATAAATTAACATTATCTTTTAAAAGGTCTAAATATTTTTTACTTCCAAATAGCAAAATAACCGACTTCTTAGGATTCAGTTTCAATGAATGCTTTTCAGAAATATAATGACTATCACTGATACTGAAGGAATAATACATTTAAGTATCATCGGCATACATTTACATACTACAAGTTTTAACATATTTATAGAAGGTGGATGTATAAATAATAAATAAAAGTGGCCCAGAATCGAACCCTGCGGAACGCCCCTAGTAGTCTCTGTGGAATGAGAATAACGATTACGCAACTTCACCCTTTGTATTCGATTACTTAAATAGTTAGAAAACAACATGATAGAATTATCCGAGAGCCCAATGTATCGAAGAATGGAAATTAGTACAGTGTGATCGATAGTATCGAAAGCCTTACTAAAGTCAAGTAAAATCAAAATAGATACGTCGTCGCGGTCTCTAGCTGCAATTAAATCATCAATAACATTCAAAAGTGCAGTTGTGCAACTATGACCTGGACGAAAACCAGATTGAGATGAAGGAATGATATTAAAGTTAATTAAATGTTCTCTAAGTTGAATATCTATTATCCTTTCCACTTGAATTTATTATTTAAAATTAATTATATTATCCTGATTACAATTGCTGTCTAAGAGAGGAAAAGTTCATATAAATAAGAATTATTAAAATAAACATATCCATTTGTTTGGGGGTAGGGATTCTAATTGCTTTGAGCTGGCTTGTCGTGGTTGTAATTAATATCATATTGACATAAGATAAATGTCAAAAAATCAATTGTAATAAACGCCAATGTGATTAGTGTATCTGATGTATGAAGTCGTAACTAACAGAAGTAAGTTCATTTTATAACCAAAGATAAGTCAATTTACTATATCGATATTACAATAATAAAATTTGTCAGATTACAAAATGACACCAGGCAACGTGGAGCTTAATTAAGAGAAAAGGGTATATTTGTAAAATAACAGCCTCTTGATAAAGGCTACATTACAAAGTGGGGTCCACGGTCACATTTGGTTTTTAATTACTTAAATCGCCTAATATAAACACCAAAGTTGTTTTCTGTGAAGACGACTACTCTTACCATGAAAAATACAAGATCTATAATCCCTATTGGTTCATCAATACTGGTACTTCAAGAAGAAATGGTGAAGGTAAGACTTGAACGAAATCTGGGGATAGGGTTTTGAATGACCACTTGGAAAAAATAGTACAAAAACTTTTGTACATACTTTATGGAATGGAACATATTGTAGAATTGAAGGTTGCACTAACGTACTGCAGTAATAGCCAATCATGTTCCAAAATTCAACAATGATATTCAGTATATGGCGCTCTCGTTTGAACTTCTATATCTATGCAATCAATTTCAACGCATTAATTCCCACCTATCCAGACTGATGTCCTGAAGTACCATAATAGCAACATACTAAGAGCACGTTTGGCACTTTTGAAGAAAGCTCATTTCAAGGACTACGTATCTCTAAAAACGTAATATCTATTCTTTACTTCGATTTGCCCATTGTTCCACTGATGTTTTCCGGCTTTACAAATTGATTTTATAAAGCCTATTATACAGTGAAGATGTGGAAACGATAAATTTCAGATTTTTTTATCAGGGATTTCTTTTCAGCAGCGACTGAGGCAATAAAAATTTCCCGAATCTTCCAGCAACAAGTGAACGTTGTTTCAGCAACTAAAATCATTTTGTTTTTTCTAAACTCTCCAATACTGAAATTTGTCTATTCTCCCCAGTGCTAGAGTCAGGGTGGCGAAAGGACATCTTGTAGAGCCCACATGTGCTTCTGATTAGATTAGAAATTTTACCTACCCATAATTTTTCTTGGAAGAACCGTGGTATTTTCAAGTGGCCATTTATGGAGATAAGGCGGTTCTGTTTCGAGCCCGAGAGATAGAAAGATCGCAGCTCCAGAAAAACGGCGCTAAACAGCAACATGCAATCCGTACCGTGGCGCCCGAGCAAAGTAAACAAAAAGCAATTGTACGTCAGTACCGTTTAGTTCAGAACTCGTAGTTATTTGAATGATTAATGTTCGGACTAAAGGGTTTTGCCACTCTCACATATTACTTGGGACGTATCGCCTACGTCCACAAAAGTTCGCCTCGTTCTAAATTAACCAATTGCAGCATAATTTATAACGCTCTAGCATAAATAACTCATTCGGCTTAGGATTATTTCGGGCGTTCTTCTCAGGAATACCGGAATTACAATTAGGCACCTACTAATTTGAAGCGGCCAACGTAACGAGAGTTCCTAAGAAGCTCGCCACAAATAACTTTGCATATCTTAACCTCTGTGACAGTTTCGAGCTTTGTCCGCTGCTAAAACAGGTGGAAGCTTTTTAATCCGCTTATTGTAGCAGCCAAAACTGCTGCCCTGTCACGGGTACAATGGATGACAAATATCCTCGGTAACCTTTGCATTGTAAAACATTTTTTCAAATTCATATAAATACACCCAGTGTAGGAATAACACTCCTTATCTATGTAAATTTGCTGTACATGTCCTTTTTAGAAACATTTACACCTACAACGCCAATCCATTTTAGCCGTAACCGTTCCACAGAGCAACGCGGCAAAAGCGCATGCAAAATATTTGCTTCCGCCTTAAAAAGGCTAAGTACACTTTTTCGAGACCTTCCGGTATATCGCGCCATGGGCTCAATAAAAACGACTCTTCGGCCGCTTGGTCTCGATTTCGAACGAAATTTTTGATCTCCGCTGGATAGCAGCCTCGACGGAGCTGCATTCATTTCCATAGTTTCCAGCTGGAGCAGAGGAAGGCATCAATAAACAGGCGGAGGCAATTTAGTAGAGGAAACCGAATAAAATTCTTACAAAAATTCCTGCATAATTGCCTCTTTTGTCGCTGATTATTATTTAATATTTTGTTAAATGTACGGTCGGCATAACTAGCTTTTCGTTTGTTTCCGTGGAAGCTAGAAACGTTAGGTTCATCACAGAGGCGTAACTACGGTTTGGCCAAGGCGGCTCAGGTTATACAACTTCGCCCAACACAAGTTCTTCTTATTTCAACATTCACATTGTAACTTACTGCGTGGCGTTTTGAAGTAATTTCTCATAGTTTGATGTGTTCGTCGCCTTGCTGCTTCCGATTTTCCTCTTTCTCTTCGAATCTTAATCCATAATTTCAATTATTTGATGTGCCATGGATCTGACAATTGGAATGGAACGTGCCATGCTTGGTATACCTGCCAAGGTGAAGAAATAGATAGGGCAAAAAGTATATGTCGCAAGTGGTAATAATGAATTCATGGTGCAGAACTTTGGTAGTAGGTACCCATGCAATGGGTGGACGATATAACACTAACAGCTACCTTAAACTGGCTACAAAAAACCAAATTAGTGAAAAGTCGCACTTGAAGAAGCGTACATCGAAATATTTGGAAGAAGAAGTAACAGAATAATGCAGCTATTGAAACAGTGGTCATTATCTTCCCTTTTGCTTTCTGGTCTTGATGCTATTCTTTATTAATTTTCCATTGTTCATTCAATGAACATGTGCGAACCATACACACAAACACACACCATTGCATAACATCCCATTATCGGCCTTGGCCTCTTCTACAACACGCCTCCATTCGACTTGGTTCCGAGCTAGGTTAGTCCAATTTCACACATTAACCTTTCTTAGATCTTTAACGTTGTCCACCCATCGTCCACGGCGTCTTCCTGGTGGTCTACGGCCTTCTGGTGTTTGTGACGCAGCTCTTCGCGCCACCATTTCATTGGATATTCTACAAACATGCCCTAACCAACTTAGTCGTTGTGCCTTTATCCATCCTGCCAGTTGCGGTTCTTGAATTTCTCTGATTTCGAGGTTCATCAGCTGTCTCCAACCTCCAAATGTATCATTGTATTTCGGTCCGTAGATCCGCCTTAATATTCTCCTCTGGAATCTATTGAGTAACTCCTGGTTTCTTTTATTTAAAGTCTATGTTCTGCAATCATAGCATATTATTATCAAAGTTTTATATAAATAGTATCACTTTGCAGGAGCTGTCATCGTAAAAGACCGTCTATAGCAAATATAGCTCCATTGCCTGCCATTAGCCTGTTTTATTTCATTGTCTATGTTGTTACTTTTATTTATATACGATCCGAGGTATTTGTGCTCATCTACTCTTTCAAAGCTTGTACTATCAACTTGGGCTCAATCATCTATTTGTTGCAGTCGCATGCGTCCTCTGATCAGATATTTACTTTTCCCTTCGCTTATCGTGCTTACAGGCCTAGGAATTGTCCGCTGTTAACTATTCCACGAATGCATTCTTTATCGCTTCCGTTCTCCTACCAATTAGAACAACATCGTCCGCATATGCTAGCATTTGTAATTGGTGGTTATATATTGTACCTCGGGAGTTATGGTCATCACCTTTTTTCACACCTTTCGTTATTTCGAACTCTTCTGAGAGTTGGTTTTCGATATAATTCCAACTTTCCACTCTCTGGGAAGTGTTTGTGTATTGCTTTTTCTAGATCTTCTCCTCCGGTTTGTATCAATTTGGCTGGGATACCGTCAGCCGCGGATGCTTTGTTGTGCCTTAGATGTTTCAATGCCCCACGCACTTCCGCCAGTGAAAGTTCTCCTGTTACATTATTCTCGGTTTCTTCTTCCTCCTGGGTTCCTGTGGCTTGGTCTTCTTCATTCTGAATTTCGCCATTTTGGTGGTGGGTTTCTTCTTCTCCTTGATTTGTTTAATTGAACAATTCCTGAAGATACTTCGCCCCTACCGTCGGATATCATTTGTCTATTTCTATTTCTGCATAAACGGTTTCTTGGTTGGAAACCTCTTCTGGTATCATTCAGTGTTTTGTACATGTTTCTGATGTCATTTTGTTTTTGTAGTTGTTAAATGTCTTTAACTATATTGCGCCACTACTCTCTCTCTTTCTTTTTGCATATATTATGGACGTTTGGTCGTTCTTTAGCAAAGACGTTTACTTAAATTGTTTCTTGTTTTCATTTGAAACATTTTAATTCTGGCTTCTTGTTTTTTTTTCTTCATCAAACCAGCCCTTTATAGACTGTTTGGTTTGTTTTCTAATGGTTTTCTCTGCTGAACTTAGTATTACTCCCTTTATCGTCCTCCACAGTGTTTCTGTGGATTCGTCTGCGCTACTTGCGTTGGTTATTCCTCCCTGAATACCTTCTGATTATAGTTTTTCGGAGATGGCCCTTTCATAGTCTTCTATCTTCCTCATTCTTTAGCTTCCCATTTGCGCCTTCTTTCGCCTCTCGCTTCCTGCACTCTTGACATTCTCTCTCTCATTTTGGTCCGTATTAGAAACTGATCGGATGCCACATCTGCTCCTCTTAGACTTCTGACGTCTAATATAGGTTTGTTGCGTACGTTTTATCTATGAGAGCGGGGCCAATTTGGTTGTTTGTGTGAGGCCCATGTTATTTTGTGAATTATCTGTGTGGAAAGCGAGTTCATCCTATTCTCATATTATTGGCTGAGGCAAAATATGGTTGTACTTTCGTTGGATAGTTTATGCAAGCTGTGGTTTCCGATCACCGATCTTAACACCCTCTCTCTTCCCACCTTGCCATTCAGGTCCCTAGTTACTATTCGCATATCATCTGTACTACTGCTCTGTTACAAGTTGGTTAGTTAGAAGATGTGAGCTAGCGAAAATATGGAAAGATATGAGCTAGCGAAAATATGGCAAGATATGAGCTAGCGAAAAAATGGCAAGATAAACATATCTCCAAACAACTGAACATGAAATTAGTTAGTTCGTTAGTGTTTCTGGATACTAAGAAAACTTAAGAAGAAAAATATTGATACCACTGAAAAGTACTGCTGACGGCGAATGTTGAGAATATATCAATACTCCATGAACTCAATATCCAACAACGTATACTTGAATATTTCGGTCACATTAGAAAAAGAAGAAATCAGAAAAAAACCATAATTTAGGGGAAAGCCTCAAGAACGACACCGTGAGATCGCTCACAATTTTCCTGGGTAGATCAACTAGTTAAGGTGACAAATAAAGCTTTCCATAAACGTTTAGACAAAGCACAAGCCAGGCATTTATCGAAAAACGGTTTAAAACGCATCACTCTTAACCACAGGACAGAGACCAGAGGACAGAGAAATTTGGATTTTGCTTTTCTTTTCTACTTGTCGTTTCCCAATAAAAATTCCCTTTTAACTAACCATAGTCTAATGGTTAAATACCCGCGAGGTATTAAACAAATTAACTACATGAGCAATAGTGGATACTACTTATCTACTATCTTGTTGCAGTTCATCCTTCTTCTACTTTATAAAGATCATGTCATTGCAAAAAAATAAATTTAATAATTTATGAATGTTTCTATCCTGAAATAGTTTGGGAGATTTGGACCTTTTTGGTCTATTATATTAAACATTCTTTGTTTTTTTCCTGGATCATAAGAAAATATCGCATCAAATAACAGAAAATAAAGGAGCTAGAAGGCTCCCTACAAGACGCACATATACAGATAGCTGACAATCGAATATTTCAGTTTAGTTAATTCCATTAATTTGATCTATTTGATATTCCTTTTATTATTTGGTAGTCTCGAAAATAATAGTTTTTACACGAAGAAAATATAACCTGCCTCCATACTAAAATTTAAAGAATTTATGAATCGCAATCTCAAAACGTATTAGTCACAAATAGGAAGGAATATATGGAATATGAAACATAGAAAAGGGAGTAAATAATCAACGTAATCAGTAAACGTTCTTTGGCATGGTTGAAAATGGGTTAAAACGAGAGTAGGAAAATTATGGCCAAAGGGCGAATCCGCCCTGTGATGCTATTATATGCGGCCTACCGAATAATTTCTCTAACGAACATTTCGTTATTTCGCAAGATTCGATTGTTAGATTTATGTAGAGTGCAACATTTCGCGTAGATCTTTCCGTTGTGCTACCGGTTTTAGTTTATTTTGAAATCTGCCCTTGGGAACTACGAAGCCTTCACAGGGATAATATATAGGAATGTCCATCTAAAATAGTTGAATTCTTACATTAATTCTCTTATCTTGACATACCTTTGCTCGACTCTTCGCGAAAAACCTTCAATAACACAATAAAAGATAACAAATCACCCGTTATTAACATTTAAACAAAATTAAAAACTTAAGTGTGTGGATTGGTTACGAACAGAAAAAATCTGTAAAAGGCTTTACCCAGGACTTCCCTCGTCGACATGGCGACACTAAATAATTTTAAAAATGAAATTAAGTTAGGAGTAAAAATATCTTCACGTTTCTAATAGATTAAATAAATTTTCAAATTGAAAAAATCCGGTGCTGGAGGGATTTGAACCGCGGCGGTTGCGACTGCGAACAAAGCGCATTCACCAATTTCTAACAACGCTACGGAGACCTGTTGATATCATTTCGTTTCAGCAGGCTTAAATTCACGCAGGGCATGTTTTAAGTTTCGTGTGCGAGGTGCGTTTCAACTACCTAAATCAGACAATGGAAAATTAATTATACTTTTAACATCAATAAACCAACTTTCAGACGAGGGAAGTAAAAATACAAAAAGTTAGTTCTAAGGGTAACGAAGCAGCCTGTAAGTCACTAATCGGCGGAGTAATGAAACTGCGTGATCAACATGTGAACAAGAGCGACCTTAATCAGGAGAGAGATGGACAGTCTAACAGGCCTATTGTAAATAAAAAATAAGTTATTTCACCGATGCAGTCTTTTATGTTCACTAACGTTAATTAAAATGTCTATTATATTATACAATGTAAATACTGTTTAAACACAGTTATCTGTGCAGAGTCAAGCAAGAAACAAGTAAATGTTCAATGCTGCTTCTGCATAAATTTACACGTACACATTAGAGCGCAATTGAGAATATGTAAATAGAGAGTTTTTAAGAACTTTATTGCCAACACTTGGAAAAGAGAAATTAGCCGCAGTCGTTTTTACCAAAGTCGGCGCCTAATGTCTTATTTAGTCGGCTGTTTATTAAAATTTGCGGCTATTTTTAGAGCCGCGTTTGCCCAAAACGAGCGGCTTGCCGTTTGCAGAGCGAAGGTGCGGTTATGTCTCTTTGTTTCTATCTCCACATGTGCAGCCTACAATAACGAACAATTTGTGGTAAACTGTTTAGCAATGCCATTTCGCTCCTAATGGACCGTTCCAAGGAATATGGTTCCTTCATTGAGTTAAGCAGCGACTTAATGCATTTCTTGGAGGATAGCGAGCGCTAAAAAATAGAACGCACTTAGCTTTATGTTTATGACAAACACATGCAGGCCGTAAACTATTCGCATATTATTTACGACAGATAGCACGAAAGCTCGGGCGCTATTTTTTAACGGCGAGTTTTCACTGTGAAATTCTATGGTTTTGCCTAATGCATTTGGCACAGTAAAACGGGAAATAAAACGCCGTAATAAAACGCATCTTAAGGATCATTTCGTCATAAAATGTTTAAATTTCAGGCGTAAAAAATTACTTAGAAAAAATAGGACACGGTATATTTTGGTTGCAGCATTCACATTTTTCTACTCACATCATTAAAAAGTTCAAACTTTCAGATAGCTGCATGTGGTATTCCACACCCATGGAAAGCTTGGTTACTGTTCGTACTATACTGTACGTGCATAAATGAACTCGTAGGTTGTCATCAAATTATAAAATGTTAAAAAATCGCTCTGTAGTCTACGATTTGAACCCGAAACCATCAGTTGTATATTCACTCATTATCAGAAAATAAGTAAATAACCGATATTTATGACTACGGTATGTTTCTAAAATTAAAATTTGAAAATAGATTAAGGCTGATCTTTAAAAACCATGAAACTAACTCTTGAAACTAAAACAAATACATTAAAATATTCTTCACTACTTGAAAATTAATTCACGACTTCCAGAAAGGCCTTTACAGCGTTGTGACTAAAGTTAGCTATTCAGCTCTATTGATAGAACCAGAAATATGATGATTAAAAACTGACTAGAAGAAATAAATTTAGAGAAATTATATTGTAAATAAAACACAAACTTCATCACTACTAGCTTCTTAGAGCCCACGACATAAGTGGCTTTATTCTAGTTTTGTTTGCATGTTCAAAATTAAATTATAAATAAAAAAGCTGCAGAAGAAAATATTTTAACATGTTTAATAAAGAATGCGCACAGCAAGGAAATTTTACTAGATCGAATAATAGTTAAATAGCGTTCAAAATCATGTACAAAACAGATAAAACTATCTTAATGTTTCTAATAAACAATACTGAAACAGTAAAAGAAAACACTAGTAATGCGAATTACATTAGTTCTAAAGAAAAAATATCGCAGTGGGTAGGATTCGAACCCGCGGCCACACGAGGAATCCAATTGCTAGTCAGATGCTTCACCCATTCAGCAAAGAACGCTACCTTACCATTGAATTATGAAGCGCACGGTGACGACAGGACCGCTCGCGAACGAACTGTTCCCACAACTTGCGCTTTTACATATATAAGGATAAGAATAAAATCGTTCTTCAAATAGGATTTAAAAAAGAGTAATATTTATTTTCATTATTTTTTAAAGTAGGCAATAATATTATTTTTCTAAAAATGCGAGTACATTACGATACAAGCCCGACATAAGATATATAATATATGCATCATGTATAATTCAGTCAATCATTCATTATCTACCTTTCGGTGTCGAAGACCATTCATACCATGCGCGAGGTGTAACAGAGGTAGAGTGTCTCGTTGCTTATTATGTTATTTGCCGTGTTTGCTGCTGTGGTGTGAAGCGGCGATTGAAACACTGGGTTACAAACTGCTCTTGTTTCAGTTGCGGTTACATATGGTAGAATAGTGGGTATTTATGTGTTTTAGTTACACAAATTAAGACATATTAAACATATTTTTTAATCTGAGCAAACCTGGTTTTATTGTTTATAACCGAGTTACTTTGGATATAATATATTTATGTTTCAAATATTATCCTTCACTATATACTGTATGTATGTATACATGTATTGCAAAGGCTCCAGGTTGCGGCGCCATTAATTTGCATGCAATGTTGTAACAGCTCCACGTTGCGGTGCGTGTAAATATGCAATGAACTCCACGTTGCGGTGCCTATAAATGTGCAAAGGCTCCACGTTGCAGTGCCTATAAATTTGCGATGAACTGTCTATTTGTATTATTATTTTTAGACAAAATTCAAAAGTTAAAATTTAGGGCAAATCCGTACACAATTCTCAGTTTAATTTTTACTGTGCTCACTTTGCCTGTCAGTAATTTAAGGCTGGTTAAAATGAAATGTATTAATTAATTGCACAAATAAAATGGTTGAATGCCCCTTTCTTAATATTTCATTTAACTGCAAATATTAGTTAAGCTAGCTCTCAGCAAACACAAAACTGCTTAACTTAGGTTGGGTTCTGAAATGGGCTATATTTAAAATCAGTAGCTCCACTGCGCTATTTTTAGTTCATGCACGCGGTTCTCGTAGATAAAATTTACAATCCGTCAAACGACACAAAATGTCGCCAGTGCTACAGCGATTATTTGAGCGTTCTAAAAGTGATTATTGCAAGGAAGCGTCAGGTAATTAATTTGATTATTCAGCTTGGCAACAAAAACCTCGCCTTCATTGTTCTAGGATGACGTAGGACCCACGCCAACTTTCATTTGTTATTATGCTTGGAATTCTGTCTAAAACCGCAAAATCTGTTGACTCCGTTCGATTTTTGAAACTCACGAAGAATTTGGATTTTTGGAAAAGCGCTAGGCCTCTTCGTCAAAGTCTACTCTTGTATTTTAATGGCTTTCCCGTACGCTGACCCTCAATTTACAGATCAATCCTGCATCGTAAAGTTCTCGTCGATCTTGCTTCAATGCTGGCACCAGTTGACGCTGCCGGATTCCTCCGCTGGAGTCGTTCCCCTGGGTGCAGATGTTACTCTAGGTGCTCTTGCAGACCCCGCCGACCTATTGCAGTACCGACCTCTGGGTTCAGCTGCTTAATTGTGCTGGAAACGACCCTCAGAAATTTCGGCTGCTCAGCTGCCGATCACACACTCAGATTCGGATTGGAAAAATGTTAATTTTTCGTCGTGGAAATCGCCACAAACACGCGTGCAGCTGCCTGAACCCTTGGTGAATAAAACCGTACACTTTTTTATGGTAAAATACTTGTTTATTATTGAAAAACATCAATTAAAATGGAGCACAAATTCGACAAGCTTTTCAATTAATTTAATTAAATTTTTCTCCTTTAACAACAAAAAAGCATCACGTTGCTATGTTACCACGGTGTTTTTTGTTTATTAGAAATTAGTTTTGATAGCAAAATTACACAAATGGAGTAAAATTTGATTACATAAATCTTAACTTAATATTTTCTTAAATCTAAAAAAAGTGTCCTTTGTTTAAAACTATCCTTCCGTCACGCACACAAATGTTTTAAAAATCACTGCTCTGCTTTTCACTTTCTTTTATTAATGCACTGGAGATTTAGTTCAAATTTACACACGTTACTTCCTTTGCTTCTATTCTGTTGCCTAATTTCGGGATTGCTCTTTGCAATTTTCTATTTTCCTCTATTTAAATCTCCTTTACCTTTCAGATTGCTTGCCATTCACTGACCTTTGCTTTGATTTTTACTTTCGCTCATTTAGGCTGCACATAACAAACCTTTTGTGTCAATTAAATTTTGAGTGGTCTGGCTTTAAATATGCGCAAACCTATTATTAATTATATTACTTTGTTCAACTTCAAATCCCAAATCCGAGTAATTACTACTTTTCGCATCTCATTACCAATGCACTTTTATTATTGTTTTAAATTGTAATTTCATAAAATATCTTAACGCTGTGCTTTATTGACTTGGTTAAATATCTTGCACTGCCATCAGAGCCAAGTTGTAGGCTTAAAACCACCTCAGTATATATGTCTCATTCTACTTCCAATGTATATTCTCAATCTTTATTCTTATGGCTTAAGATATAATATTTTGGTACTCTCTAGTATATGCTCAACCAGCTATAGTGCATTCAGCGGCCACCGATAATTCAGTAGCAAAGGTTTTGCAGAATTACAACTACTTACCTACAAATTTCAGTACTGATAAGAATTCTCGTTGTGGTTGAAAGCTGTTTACTGACAAGCTCATTAGCTTATCTGGTAATGCTTGTGTAAAGTCCTTGCAACATAAGGATATAATCGATGGAGGCTGAATACACTATACCTCATATAAATTTGTATTCTTGAATGTAATTATTTAGCATACGTTTAGTCAATATTGTTGCATTTCTTTAGTTGGTGGCTTATAAACAACTTTTTAATTAACTATTGAATAGCTTATATACACACTAAAACTCATATTACGAATACACGTATATTTATTTGCTATTTAATGTTCGTCGCGGAGAATTGTATTTCAAAATGTCTTCTCTGTAAATTTTTGATTTATGACAATAAGATGCTCTATTCTTCGCTGGGTTAATATCGTTTTTAGTATAGTCTCTATGTCTTGGCGTCTCAGTTGCATGAACCGACCACGCCGAAATCTATCATTTTTATTTCAAATATGTATTTATTAAATTATTGGCATATATTGCAATACAGATTGCAGATGCAAAAGCCCATCGATCACTTCTGTTTTTTGAATGTAATTGCAAACAACAAAAGCGTTTCACGGGTGTTGACACCGAGGCGTCCAGTTCTAGGCCGAGCCATTTAAATTAGCATTCAAAAATTGGAAATTCGAAACCGAATCGCGCTTAAAGCAAAGCCGATAAATAATTACGCGTACTTTCGCTGCCTAAAGCTCCGCACGGCGTAACAAAAATTGATCAACGACAAAGCATCCGGCCAATTAAACTGCATTCTTTGATGAAAGTAACCGATTTGCAGGGCGTTCGCTCTCAAGAACTCGAAATCTCGTCCGGATTAAAGGTGAATAATTGGTGACAATATTTGCGCGTCTGAGGCGGTTTCCGTCCGCTGCAAACAGTTCTTCGCGCAAATAATAAGACATGGGGGAAAAGCCTCAAAATGCAAACAGCTTTGTAAAAGTGTGTGCTTTATAACTAAGTAGGATGAGTTAATATTTGTGGAATTATGACTGACTGTCGCTGAAATGCGACAGTTCGTGTTTGGGTAAGGTTACTAAAAATATACAAAGAGAGCCGAAATCATACGAATATATTTGTGCCATGTCTACAAACTTGTATAATCTATAATGGTACCTTTTTTAATGAGATTCACGAGTGCAATCTATTTTTGTTATATATAAGATAGCATCTTCGAGTTTGCCATTTCGATATTGCCAGAGTGAGATCGTAAATTTGCAAACTTCTAGAGGAAGTACCGAATATATTTTCAGAGGTAATAATAAGTAGTATGCCTATTATCGATAATTTTTTGATAAATATTATGAGTTATAATCCCAAAGCTGAAAATACAATGAGTCCGTAGGACGAGTTGTATTTTCATGCATTGGGATTATAACGAAATGATATTCTTAAAAAATTATAGATTATTAGGCATACTATGAATTACATTTAAGAAGAGAGTATAGTGATTTAAAATATATACAAGAGGGAGCGTGATACTATTTTATTACCTGACAATCAATGCTAATGATAAATGTTTGTCCGAAATACACGTTTTGTAACTTTTTATGCTTAAAACGCACGACCTAACCTCGAAAAATCAGCTGACATTTCTAAATTAGTTCATTTGACGCGTGAAACAAAACCAAGTTAGCTCGTACCAAATCGAAAATCGTGAGTCGCTATGTTGTCAGTATGGCTCAAAATTTAAGGAATTATATTCTCAATTATATATTTCAGAAACAATATAATTTTAATAGTTCATTAGCAGAGTAACCAAAAAAAAAAAATCAATATTTATAGGGCAGTCTCGATTATACGACATTCCTGGTTATTCGCTTAGAATAAGGTTTCTAAAGTCAACTATATGTGAAGACAGAGCGTCTCATACAGCCTTAATATCTATAGAGAGGTTTCTCACAAATTATCTCATTTCAACCATATACGTATTTCAAATGCGGCACAGAAAGCAAGAAAAAATTGTAGCTAAAATAAATATCGATAAATGAAACTTTTAAGGTGAGGTGATAAGTACCAAAATTGTCAAGTACCTATAAGTATTATTATTATTATTATTATAATTATTATTTATGTTTTGTGTTCATATGTTAGTAAGCATAATAATATGAACTTATTATTTTGAATTGCGTTTTATGTTTTTTATTCCAATTCCTCTTATTTTGTTTGTTTCTAATAACACTGAAATAGTAAAAGAGAACACTTAGTAATGCAAATTACATTAATTTACAAATAAATCGAAAAATCGCACTTGGTGGGATTCGAACCCGAGTTCCCAGAGAGAACTTGATTTGTAGACAAACGTCTTAATTGTGCGCTGAACAAGGAAGCGGACACAGCGCCAGATCGGCAACGATAAAAAAGTGACAGATGCAAAAAAGCAGACACGCAAGCCCAACACGCGATTATATATAAGGAATTATGTTCTGTTGACTTCATGTACTGGTACTGCCTTTATAAGAATTATTGTGTTTAATGTTTATGTTTTTTTATCTATTTTTATTTATATTCTATTTTGTGTTAGACGCGTTTTTGTGTGTTACATTAAAATTCAAATAATGATGCTTTTACAATAGGTCAAAGTGGTGGACGCAACTCACCCATTAACACAATGCCGCTGCAGGGTGCAAACAGTGTAAGTGTAAGCCTTCCTTGGCCCAGTGACGGCAACACACGGTTAAATTTAAAAATAATATAAACTTACTAACCTCGAAATATCATCGATGATAATAATTGTACTACTCACCAGGAGTGGCCTTCCCCATGGCCCCCCCCTTCATACTTCTGGCACCTCATCGCTACCTTCACTAAGTTGGTTAGCTCTCGGTACTTCTAGCTAGTACTGCCCAATAATAACCTGCTAGATTACTGTTGTTGCAACCCGTACAGAAGCATTAAGTGCCCGATGCCTACTGATCTTTCACATTACAGCACTTACTGTCAATTGGTAAATCCGCTCGGCTGCTACCCGCTGCAGAACAACATGCCTCCGCTCACGAGCGAGCTCACTAGGCGGAGCAACATGTCTTCTCGGAATCCCTAGCCGGAACAACATGTCTCTGCGGGATCCACTCCCCTCAATTATAATGTAAGCATCCATCACGAGCAAGAACGTTTGACGTCTAGCACCTAGTGTAGTTAAAAAAGGCTCCGACATGATGAAACAAACTAACACGTGCATTCTACCGTAGCTATCGCCGAACGCATTAATTAAGAATAGGCATAGCAACGCTTGCAGGGTCGCATCGCATTGTTGTAACTCATCCCATTATAATTACTTATTGGTTCGCATAATCGCATACGTCAACAACTACGAAAAACAGTACACTTTAACAAATAAACGTCGCGCCACTGCAAGAGCTCCGAACATTTCCGTCACCTTCACCTTCACAAACTACCAAATATTGTAACCTTAACAAATGTTATTTTATCAGTTAGTTACCTGTTTGTTTTCAATATCCATTATATATACGGAAATAAATACAGAAGTCATACACTAAAACTAGTATTTTATGCCACTTCTATTGTTAGTGTACTGAGGGGCGTAGAAATGTTGGTTTGCCTGCAGTAACATTTTACTTAGTTACGGCTCTGAATATGAAGACAGTTAGCGGCGCGCGCGTCCGAATTTTCTAGAATAGAGCTCTAGACCGTTGCAGTGAAAATTCAATCCCTCGCGATGAACATTAAATAGTAAATAAATATACCCGTATTCGTAGTCGATAACCGTGTTTCAGAGCTGAACACATTACTTTAAAAAAGTAATTAATTACCAATTACCGCCCAATGAAGTAATTGAATTACCAGATTTTCAATTACTTAAATGAAATAGTAATTTAATTATCAATTACTTGGTAATTGTAACTGCACAGCACAAATTACCCTTTCCAATGACTGAGCAGGAATTGTTGTCATATATTTGTATTTAGATAGCCATGTGCTAGTACGGCGATCTAAACAAGTAAATTGAAATAAATTAATTATTATTATTAACAAATAGCAACCGGGATAATTATTGGAGCAAACAGGTCTCAGACCTATTACAAGAAGAAGAAGAAGAAATATTGTTTAATGAGGTTATTAATTGTCAGCGTTGTAGTAAAAACTAACTCGGTATTTACCGCGAACATATTTTTCGCTTCTTACACAATAATTATTAGCAAGCTACAATGATACATCCTTCATAGGCTACACTACACACAACACATCATGCATATCTCATCTACAAACACACGCGCCTGCACCAAATATCTCTTTGCTCGTGCACAAAACTAGCTGTTATGCGACTAGTCATAAAAATCATAAATTATACTTATATTGCTCCAGCAATGCCCTATTGCCATTTGCTCAATATGAAACGTAATAAGAATAAGGCCGTATCTAATGTTTTACGTTTTGGTCATGTAGTACCCTATTGAGGCCAGTAATTTAATAATTGAATTATTAGAAAGTAATTAAATTATCGCAACTAATTTCAATTATCACAAGTAATTCAAATACTTGGAAAGTAATTTAAATACCGTAGAGTAATTTATTTACTCAAAAGTATTTGAGTATTTGAATGTGGTAATTAAATACAATCAGAAAGTAATTGACAAGTACTTTTTAACAGAAATAACAATTATGTATGCCAAATATTATAAACAATAAAAAGAAAACAGGTACTAATGCGATTAGTAAAATATTACAGCTGGAAACTCAACGAAAAAATGAAAATACACAGTGGAGGAGACATAATAAATTGAATAAAATCTCATATTATATAATGTTAAACGTCATATTTGTATTAATATTACTATATTTCAAAAAAATTAACACGATTTCCCTCCCATCTATGAAATTCTATAGGTAGCGGGAGAAGCAATGCTGGTTAGATACGCCACTGTCGAGCAGGCCGAAGTTTTATCTAAGAATCGCGGCAAAAATTCGTGTTGGGTGTTGATTTTATTCGTGACCGCGTTAGGCGATGACTTTTTGATTGATTGCCATTGATGTAACGCGAATTTTGGTCTCATTTCCTAGTCCCCCTTTATTGGCCCTATCTGCGCTTCAATAATTTATAGCGGAATTTGAATCGGTAAGCGATGCCGCTAGGAGCGGGTAAGCACTCAGGAATAAGTGTTTAGAATAAAACATGATGAGTTTTGGTAAGGAGAGTTATTTTTCACGCTGACATATTATTTACACGGCGAGGGAGAATGCTCCATTCTCACCTAGCGCGGCGCCGATACAAAAAGACGTATCAGCAAACCCTGCTTCGAGGAAGCGATCATCCCTCTCAATATAGTTTGCGGAAAAGGCGTTGGGATGTGGACAAAAGGTAAAATCGACTGCGCATAAATCGCCTGCTCGAATTTTCGACGCTTCTGGTTGAGACCGGTGCGTTCTTCGAGACAGGAAGTTTGTCTGAAATACAAAATCAAATAAACTCAGTGGGTTTTGACCTGTATGTTTTCATACTTATACGCCTTATGTTGTACTAAATACATTTTAAATACTTGGCGTTAGAATTTTCATAGTAATTGGAAACAATCCAATCAACTTAACAGTCCTTTCATATCATTTCAGAAACAGTTGCATATACAGGCCTGCCCAAACATAGCTACCACCATTAAACTAGGAGGCTACAGTGTACTACCCAAAACAACAAAAAAGGTTCTATGACCATTGGTCCACAGCATCCGATATGACGAAATAGAGATTAACAGATATCACAATGGAAAGTGAATATTTTTATGAATTTTACCAACATTTAGCACTCCCACAACCCCTTTTACACATTGAAAAATATCAGTATGATTGCTATGGATCTTATTATCATCTGAATCCGTTATGACAATTTCTCTACGTTCTTAACTTCTTTAGCGTAAATAAAATTCTTTGAATGGCGCTGCGCATAAAAATCCAATATTTAGTCTAGCAAGCCTAGCCACCTACCCGGCTTACGAGCCAAGAGGGCTCATAGAACCACGATTTCGTCGGGCCACTGGTCTAAAATAAGAGGAAGAAAAAGTTACGTCTCACGCAGGGGCTGTTCTAGTGTACCTACCGCCGGGGTGCAAAGTCGCATATGCATATGGAGTCTCTCTGGGTAGTAGGTTAGGTGAGTAATTTGAATTGAATAAAGGATTCTTAATAGAAATCAAAAATATGTACTCATTATTAATCCCATAATTTGATAACATCACAATAGTAATTACAATATTGAAAGTAATATTTCTTACTTTTCAACAACCAAAATCAAATGTTCTTGATTTTTTATCGCAAATTCGTTATCAGCATCGTTATTATATACAACCGCGTGTTGTGGTTGATTAGATGCCTGTCTGCCTGCGTGTGTCACGTTTTCATCTTTATCCATCGGGCGCAGTTCGTTTATCATTAGTCTTGTCGTCACCGTGTCCTTCATAATGCAATGATAGGCAAGTACGTCAGACAGCGAAATTAGCGTGTAAAGAATATAAACATAATGGAGCGGAGAGCAAGGAAATCAAACTTGTTACAACAGGTTGAAATATGCATACTGGCAGATTGATAAGCGATGTAGAAACGTTATAACAAGCAAAACAACGAATTCAGTCAGGTTTGATTTTCTCTGCTTTGCTCTTGTATATTTTAATCAAAGCAAAATTAAAAACTGACACTAATATCGACAATTTTATAAGTGAAGTGTTCATTCGAACGGCCTTGAGAACCAGAAAGATAAAAACACAACATAAATACGTGTTATTAAATTTACTTAACAAAATTCTTATATAAATTCCGTTATCTGGCATAAACAATGTCTTTATTACTTAAAATGAGGGAATTTTTAAAAATAAGCCCGTATAAAAGACATGTGATATTCGATATTTTCAGGAAATACATCAAAGTTGTGTACCTATTCTTAAACAATATAATTACACGCTTCAAATATCCATATATATAAACGCGTGTTGTGTCTGGGTATCTGCGTCTGTCATTTTTTCGTCTTCATCGATCGGGCGCAGTTCGCGCAGTTCATCCGCTATCGGCCCTGTCGTCACCGTTTCTTTTATAACGCAAAGATAAGCAACTACGTCATACAGCGTAAATGAACCTAGGGCGTAAATTAAAATTCTATGGATGCTTTGGAGTTCCCCTAATTCCTGTAGTTTTTTATTTATTTCGTGCACGTCGTAATGTTCTTTCAGTGGCACACTGCTGTATTTACGAATATTTTAGCGAAGAACTATCACATAAGACTTCAGTAATATTAACACGTCTGGAATACATTTTTACTTCTTACATCCCCCAAACGTTTGACTAGTAATTGAATTCCGCCTGGGAGTGCAGATTCGAATTCTGCCTACTGTGATGTATTTTTTTCGTTGGGAATTATTATAATTATAATTACATTATAATTACTAGAACCATTAAGATATTTTTACCTATTTTATATATAATTTTCAACTCTTCAACCGTTATTCCACTTAGCAAAAGTTGTTTTACTTGCAGTAAAAACCTTTTGAAAACATTTTCTTCTGCAACTTTTTAATTCAATTTTAAAAATGCAAAAATTATTTTAATTAGTATACGACTATCGATGCGGTAGGCTTAAAAGCCAGTATATAGATTATAGAGAATGGACAACAACACGTTGTGACAACTGCAAGCATTATTAGGCGCGTAGACGAAATATTGCGAGAAGGTGGAGGGATAATAATATCTCACAATATCGTCATTACAGCACGGACGTCATTATCATCGCCTAGTGACTTTTTCGCCTATGGTTCCCTGAAGCTAGCGGTACCAAACAACAAAAAGCCAGCCATAAGTCTGAATGCGTGTGATGGAAATGAGAAAATTAAAGTTAAGTTCTTACAAGCTTTGGAATGTATGTTTGTATATAATATGTATAATAGCAGTTAGAAAGCATGAAATCGCTATGGGTTACCATTTTAATAACAAAAATCTATACAATTTCATGTGTCATCAAGTTCCTATTCAAGGATCACGCTGTATAGCGCCAGTATAGCATTAGGACATAAAATATTTTGTTATTTCTTAAGGTATTTCGAAATTCGTTAAAAACGACAATGGAAAACTGATTAGGCCAAGTATGTATATGTATAATCTGTAACCTCATTGCGGTGTAGAGGCTGGTGTTTTATGCGCTGGCATCTGGCGGTACAATGCTCAACTTGCCCCGGATTCGAGATACAGAGTTGGTGCGCGCCTTTGGTGCTTGCGCAGCAACCATTATAGGAAATTAAAATATTTTTTTTACTATTGATATGTTAGTTTGATAGTTAAAAACTACTTTATTTACGATTTATAATTTAAATAGAAAGTTAATAAGACCTAAATTTAGATAGAATTGTGTAGAACACTAAACTTTTAAGGTGTAAGTCATAGCATCATTTACAACTCCTAATACTAATTATAGTAATTTACGAAAATTGTTTCTGTTAACTGGAAAAAGGATTTCCGTTAACCGAAAAACCCTTTCTTTTCCCTTTAAAACTTTTTACTACTAACTACCACATGTAGAACCATTTTAAAAACAAAGCGGTGATAAAATTAGAAGTAACGTAATGGTGGGTTTAGAATTTTAGTTAATAATAATGTTAACCTACAAAGAGGTACATTTTACCCTTCCTACCTGCTGTAAAATTCCTTCATCTGTCTACTCTCAAATCATCCCCGCAATAACACACTACACTTAACGCTTTGAATCAAAGAGATGTAACAATTCTTAAGTATTTAGGTGCAAGTGCAGTGCAGTTTCAAAATCGTCGTTCTCGTAAGTGCCCTTGTATATAGTCCACACAACTGTTTATTTTACATTTATTTTGCCATTTAATTAAGACATATTTTATTAGAAACTAAAAATCCGTAAAAGCCACACTACAGATAGTAGTTTATTTTAAGTTCCTTATTGCTTTGACTCCTGTCCTGTATCTGCTAATTAACTAAACTGCTGCTCGACGCAAATTGTTAACAATGACGTCTACACGGTTTGAATCGTTGCCCCCCACGTCTTTTCAGAAAAAATAATCCGAACAAAGAGAATTATGTAATTAGCAAGCGACGAGGACGTCGTCAATTCAGGGGGCTTCTTGTAGGCAAAGAAGCTCGCATATTGGCGTGGCGCGAAGAATAAGAGATCGAAAAAACTGGATCCTGATGGTGATTGATTGCTTTACTACCAAACCCTCTTTTGCGATAACCCCCCGTTGCAAAACCCGCGATACAGCGTCGTACAAACGACCCGTTAAAATTAGACTGATACAAATACTTCGGCATATGAAATGATGCGAACTGCTTTGAAGGCTCCTTTTAGCGACCCGAAGACACATTTACGATAAATATTTCATCCGCGAGGAATTACGCTAGATAGACGAAATTAATTGTAAGTACAACTTGAGGATTCAAAAGGCTTTAGAAATTCATTGTGTCCGGACAAACATGTACACAGCCACTCGTGCTCCTACTCCCTCGGGGAACGCTTACATAAAAAGCTGTACCTTGTGAGTATATAAAACTTAGTAAATTGGATGCTGTAAAACCTACTTAATGACTTTATAAAATTTTTATGAGCCCATAGACACTCTCGTTTGTAACGATACGTCAGCTCGATAGATACGAGCCCCGTAAACCGAATATCTAGCTGGTTATACTATAATTAGCTGATAAGCATAGTAAAATTTAACAGCACTCGTAAGCACCACAGGTTGGGTGGAGGCGCCGTTAATGCTAATTTTAGAAGCGCGACGAAAGCGCTCTTTTTAGGGCTGCTGCGGAGATTCGAAAGGAAAAACTTGGCAATGAAAGGGCAATTCCGACTTGAAAATTTTGACACTTAACTTTAGTTCGCATTATGTAACTTTATAAGATGACTGCCTTATTTTATTACAATGAATAATTCAGATATTGCCCTCGCCCACACCTTGGAACTTCACAGAAAAAGAGATTTTCTATTAGAGTTAAATGTTACGAAGACTGGGCTTAAAAATATTGTCGTGAAAAAATGTACCCTGCTGCAACAGCTAACAGTCAATTGTTTTAAACGAACTGTAAATACTATAATTCATTTTACTTCAAAGTTGCTTGCATTGTGATTCACTCAACTTAGACAGCAGGGCAGGCAAGGAGAAAAGTAAAGGAAGCAAACTGCAAATCTTTACAGTTTACAAATAAACCCAACCAAATCTACAATAAATGTGTCGATGTGGTAGTGCAACGGGTAATTAAAAGTGTTCGGTTTCGGCAAATTTCTCCGGCATAGCAACCGGGCACAACGTCTAGTAGCACTTTCACGAAAATGAGAGTTCCAGCTGGCCACCCAGAAGCAATAAACCCTCCGCACTGACGCAATCGACGAGATACTATATACGGACAGACGAAGAAGTACCGGGACGTTCCGCGTCTACGACCCGTCCAGCACATTTCGAGTCAGAGTCAGTAATGTGTCCATTCGTTCACACAGCTCTATTGAAATACTAGGACGCGTTTAACTGTTACCACAATAATTGTTTACTTGTGCTATATGTGTTTGTGTATATCATCCTTCTTCTTCACGAGTATATATGTGCGGAACATCGTTAAATTTTTATAAAATAAACATTATCATATATAAATACTCTGTATGCTATCATCAACATGCGTGGTAGCAGCACCAACCAAATAAGCAAGGCACTTGGTAGCTTTTAACAACAGGCGATAGTCGTATTCCAACAGACACAATATTAAACTTGCCGTAGCCTATGAATAGGCTGTTCATAAAAAATTACTAATTTTGGTAAATATATTGAAACAACACATATGCGTGTGGTAGTTTTATATTACCTGGTTGTTTATTTTTGTTACAATGTTTTTATTGACTAATACTTGTGGCTTAAACTTAACACTACTCACCAACATAATAATAGACTTTCAAAACATTGCTCCTTTAAATGCAATATAAATATTGGATGTTTGAATGCGGGGGAGCGTAATGCAAATCGCATGCGGCCCGTTACCTCCTTTGCACTTCGCGACATGGAAATTTAAAACAAGCTCAACATTATGTACGATAAATAATGTATTTAATATTAACTATACTAAGACATTTTTTAGCAGAATGGCTAACCTATGCGACACCTCCCTTAAGTACCATATCTAAAAGAAGTATGCGTTTATGTGCATAGGCGAGCGGTATTTAAAGCGCCAAGCATTTTTGATTGGCTGCACCCCGAACGGCTAATTATTTTTAAATGCGCATATGAAAAAGTCCCATTACGGGAAGCTATTTAAAACTGCAGTTGCAGTTGTTCGCGTGGTAATTTCTACTTAAGTCTGCCGACTGCATCATCAAATCAAATTATCTCATTATCCTTGGAAAACGAGAAAGTACGGCTGAATAATCCTACTAAAATACCGCCGATACGTTGCATTATCCGCCGTGAATGCTTGAAATTGCAACGAATAACGTTATTCGAAAATATGAATAAAACTTGCTCACAATCTGCTGGCAGCAATCTGGCATACAAAAAGCTCAATCAGACCATTATTCCAGGCAAAATCTTCAAGTATAATTTACTACATGTAGTTATGTCATTCTTCCAGTATGCAGTCTAATAGAACTTCGGAATTGAAGACGAAGGTAATTAGGTATTGTAGGTAACTGAGCTAACCTTGACTCCTAGCATAATATGGAGGTTTAGGCATTGAGACATATAATGCCTTCATATTTACTTAAACATAATTTCTTCCATGTTTTCCAACTATACTTGGATTGGACTTACGAATTGTTCTAAAAGAAAGAAGAATCAAGACAAAAAATTCTGTTTAAATAGTAGGGACAGTAAGTTTACATAAAAAATATTAACGACAAATACAATTACTATTACAGGTGAGAAAAGTTTGCTGTCCTAGCAACGAATTTTGAGCTCCTTGCTTCACTTAAACGTATATAAATAAAACGCGGAGCATATTAATCGAGAAACTAATTTCATACTCAAACATGATACGAACAACCATGGTAACGCTAATGGGACCGCCGATGGATTGAGATGCAGAGGCAGCACAACGTACAAACTCTTTTATACAGTGCTGCCCATGGCCTGTTCCGCGAATGATAATTTTTAGTTTTTGTACATTGAACAGCTACGGATTTCGACCTTCTTCGAGGGATTACCGCGCGCTGTTTGCAAGGCTGTTATCATCTTAGATGAAAATTAAGTTTGTCTTTGGCACTGTTTTCCCTTTACTTCAGAGTTAATATGTGATTAACTCAAACTTGGATTCTTTCTACGACCCAGTTAGTAAAAAATATGAGTAAAGTCAACTAACATTCGTGGTGTGGTACATCTTTCAAGTGACCTGTCTGACCATTGCAGGAAGCACAGTTTTCCAAAATCACTTTTATTATGTGCTACCATTACATATCCTCCAGGTCTTTAAAGCCTCATAAAATATTCCGCCTTTCAGATTTCCAGTTGCCGAAAAATGTTTTTCTCTCGTATTATTAAACAAGAAGTCGTTAGGCGCTAGAGCAGAGCTGCAAGATGACATCCGAGCTTCAGAAACTCAGAATCTTGAACTTCTCGCTGAATCTATTATTCTTACACACTTAACGCGTTTGAGGCGATGAAAAGCCTTGTGTATGTATAACGTAGAGTCGTAGACCCTTGTTTCAAAAGTCTAACTAATGCTTATGTCGTCGTGGCGTTTCTAAGATAGTTGTTGAAGGTTCACTAGTTTCTCTTGCAATAGAAGAATTTGATCGCCTGGTCATCAATATCAATCTTTTAACTCTCCCCATAATCCTATCTGACGTGTTTAGAGATTTTTTTTGGATCTGGTGACCATTTTCATCAGATTCTTGTGCCATTGAAACGATTTTGATAAATATTCTAATTGAAAATATTATGAACAATATCTCCATAACCAATTATTATCGTTTCATGGCTATGGAAGTTTTCTTTTTTGGCAGGAACAGATTTCCAATAGTCTGTAATCTGCAAGTATAATACAAACTAGACAACACAAATTTGAATACTCTCTTAAATGTCATATTTACTTAACCTTGACGCTTGTTCCATTGCTAATAGATTACTTCTAAATACGCCCTTGTATATTTCTACGATAGGAAGCTTATATATAAAATATGTATCTGGTTACGGGGTGTCCAAATATCTGTTAAAGAGGGAATAATGGCCCCGTCAGTGGCCAGCACTATAGCAGCTGCCTTCTGGGCGAAATTCGTGAAATTGCATCAAGCGCAGGCTGTTAAGAGCTCGCCTCAGATGCCATTCAAATAATAATGGAGGGCTCTGTTTGTAAAGGCAGAATCGACATTGGCAAGAAATTAATTGAATTTTCGGAGGGAAGCCAGGCGCAAGATTGCAGGTTTTAAACCACCAACATTTAAGAGGGCAAAGCGCTCTCCTTAAACTAATACTCGAATTTCCCTTATAGCATCGGCGATACCCACTCGAAACGCCGCTCGATTTTCAGTGGCGGCGCTAAGTACCCAAAGTACCTTCGCTGAAGTTGCTCTTTTAAAATAAACACAGATTTTTGGGTTTTTAAGAAATAATAGTTCGTAAACTTCTCTTTTCAAAAAGTTTGTTTTTTAAATTTTCAATTATTCCATCTCTATGTCTATATCGATCCACATCAGATGTCCCTTGTTGTTTTAATTTGTATGCAGTCATAATTTGTCTCTCTCTGTGTACTGGTAGTTGATCATATGTCTCTATTTCATTGCCATTTCCATCCACCTATTATCTTCTAACCTTACCATGTGGCATACCCATTTCCACTTTCGTTTCATGATTTCTTAACGTTAACCGTACCGTCAAATTCCCCATAAGTCCGTTCTGTTACTCTTGTGGAGTGCGAGCTTGTGTGCTAAAAGTTCTCTTATTGTGAAAAAGTAGAGGACCTATTAAGCTTCCTTGTGAAACACTTGTGCACCTTATTAGCTAATATGGACAGACTTTTATATGGTGTTACATTCACAATATGGGAGTGTTCTGAACCTTTATATTAAAGAAGAAGAGAACCTAATATGCTTCCTTGTGGCACACCACATCATTTGCTCTATCTTGATGTTTTACTTCGTGATTTGGAATGAGTTACTTATGCCGGGTATTGTTGATCTAGTTACTTCAACATATGCAATAATGAACGAATGCTATATAATTATTATCAACGTTGAATATTGAAGCTATAGCACGAAAATAAACAACTGCATATCACGACATTTTTTATACGTGCTAGAATTTTGAAATATGAAAAAAAAACTTGAAAAACTTCCACGTTAAATTAATTATATTAATGGATTTAATCGTCTATCACTATCTATAATTATTTGAAAAAATCTTAAAGATGTTTCTTTTGGTATTATGATAACCCTTCTTCTCCGCCGCTGGAATCGATAGAAAATTGTCGCGGTCAGACAAGTTGCAAAGTTAATGTTTTGATTTATGTGCTTATAAGAGGCATTGAAAGCTCGATTTTCCGATTAATATAGGTTAGTTCGTAAGCGAGTTATTGTTAGTCTAAATTATACATTGGAGTTTTCCCGGGCGAGGCCATATATTTCAGTAAACTATCGGTTTGTCTCAATTATATAATAGTAATGTAACTGTATGGGTATTTACAGTGCCATTTATTTATTGCCCTGCATCTACATATTATTAGACCGTTTCAACGAAACCGACAAAAAAAGTACCGTTTTAATAGATCTGCACATACGCGAGCCATTCAACATCCTGAAACAACGAGCCTGACAGCTTAAAATCAGCCTTTAACTCAAAAGAAACCTTGAAAATTACTGTAACACGATTTAGTTATGCGCTTCACACTTATACAAAACACAGCGTGCGCCAACGCGGCCAGATTAAAAACTCCACCGGCCCAAGAGACGTTCTGAATTTAAAATAGGGATAATAAAACACAGATTCTTCTGCCTTGAATAGGTGACCGCGAGTCTACTTTTCAAAAGATTAGGCGACCGCAAATTAAGTTTTGGGAAAGCAAAATCCGACCTGAGCCTGGGCCCCTGCCAGTGATGCAAGTTGGCGACTTCTTTATTAAATAATTAATCCAATATAAGGTACATTAAAATAAGTTGGAATTAATTAGGAGTCCTTGTTAATTTATATTTGCGCTGCTCATTAAAAAGGCGATATGTATCTTGAAATTTTCTTATAAAACAACTCCAGGACGACGATCTACGACGCATCAATAATAGGAATCTCGTTTGCTTTAATTAATAATGCGCTGCTTCGGTTTGTTTATTTGTTTTCACCTTCAAGGTAACCCAAATTTTAGTTCAAATCTATAAATCTGTAGGTCAAGTTTGAGCGAATCATCTTGAATTATACTGAACTCATTTTACTATAATTAGAATCAGATTTTTTTGCAACTTAAGAATTTTTCGTTAACATAAGCCCTATTGCAAGCTCTAAATCTACATATATAATTTTTCTGTTCGCGCTGATTTTAATGTTTGAACTGTTCGCGCCAGTGCGATCTTAATTTCCTAGCTGCAGACATTTGAAAAGCGTTTCACTCGCTAAGTGTTATGTTAAATGCAGTTTTTCTTAATGGGCATATATAATTTATTTATCCCACCAGCAGTCCATCCCAGTCGATCACACGGTGTACGGGTGTGGTTCAGTAATACCTTCAGCTGAGAGGTCTGCTATGGTTTTAATCTCAGCATTGTTAAAATTAATTTCGTGGTACTTTTCAAAGATGTGACAGTAACATGAGATATATACAAATGTTAATAAAAACAAGCTGCTTTGGTTTTTCATTATCACATTTATTTAAACTTTTTTCGAAAAAGTTTTACCTGTTTTTTTTCGAATACTAAAAGTGTTTGCATAAGACATTATTGGAATAATCATGTTATTCTACCGTCCTCTGTTACTAGTTAAAGTATTTGCACAACTATTAAAGTCACCCTGTATACTGACTTTTGTTCAAAATGATTGTTTAAAAAATATGTAAATTTATTGAAAAAAGAACAAGATTTCTAATTTTAAGAGCCCCCTCCCGCCCATACGAGTACAAGAAACGATGATACAAACATTAGCTTTTGAATTCTCGATGCCAGTGTTAGTGTACCCGACGGTAACACTTGGTATATTGCACGCAATCTTCACCATGATGATCATCACAGTAAAGATCGGCGCAGTGAGACTCTGCTCATATTGGGGACCAGAAAGGATCTTCATATATGGTAAACTAACCTCAACAAACAAAGAAGTTGCTGAGTAAAACTCTTATTAGTTTTTGCGCAACCAATTAGCTTAACGGCATGCCCCATATCTACTGTCTACTGATATAAATATAACACTATTTCTACAACTCTCCTGAATCAGCAATTATCACCCAAAGAAGGGCAGTATGAATTCTGTAATAGACGACATTTCATCTGTAAAAAATGCAATATTCAAACTAAGTGTAGCAATACTGTGGTTATTATCATCTTTTGTATTATAGTCACTATTTCTAGACAACAAACATATGGGGGGGGGGGATCTCATATTAGGCTGCTTTACTCTGACATGGATATTCTAAAACAGGATAGATGTTCCTGCAGTACGTTCAGACTATAAATTACACATTAGAAGAACTGCATGTCGATATTGTGATAAAATTCAAGAATTCTCAACATTGTGAATATTTCCTTATTCGCCACCAGATGTCGATAATTACTAAAAACTAAAATGTGGCAATTCTAAATGACAACCTGTTCGATTCGATTAAAACGGACTACGTATAGAAGTGTTGAAGAAGCCTTGGATAGTGTTTGGTCCTTTACTAGCTAAATCAGTAAGGAGGAGAAAGCCTCAAAAATCAAGAACCAAGAAGACCTGGAAGAGTTCTAAAGGGCATCCTGTTCGATTCGATTAAAATGGACTGCATATGAACGTGTTGAACAAGCCTTGGATAGTGTTTGGTCCTTTACTAGCTAAAACAGTAAGAAAGATAAAGCCTCAAGAATCAAGAAGACCTGGAAGAATTCTAACAGACAACCTGTTTCATTCGATTAAAACGGACTGCGTATGGAAGTGTTGAAGAAGCCTTGAATAGTGTTTGGTCCTTTACTAGCTAAATCAGTACCTAATAAGGAGAAAACCTCAAGAACCAAGAAAACCTGAAAGAGTTGTAACTAACAACCTGTTCGATTCGATTAAACCGGACTGCGTATGAAAGTGTTGAACAAGCCTTGGATAGTGTTTGGTCCTTTACTAGCTAAAACAGTAAGAAGGATAAAGCTTCAAGAACCAAGAAGACCTGGGAGAGTTCTAAATGACAGCCTGTTTGATTCGATTAAAACGGACTGCGTAAGAACGTGTTGAAGAAGCCTTCGATAGTGTCTGGTCCCTTACTAGCTAAATCAGTAAGGAGGAGAAAGCCTCAAAAGTCAAGAACCAAGAAAACCTGGAAGAGTTCTAAATGACAACCTGTTCGATTCAATTAAAACGGACCGCGTATGGAAGTGCTGAAGAATCCTCAAATAGTGTCTGGTCCTTTACTAGCTAAATCAGTAAGGAGGAGAAAGCCTCAAAAATCAAGAACCAAGAAGACCTGGAAGAGTTCTAAATAACATCCTGTTCGATTCGATTAAAATGGACTGCATATGAACGTATTTAACAAGCCTTGGATAGTGTTTGGTCCTTTACCAGCTAAAACAGTAAGAAAGATAAAGCTTCAAGAATCAAGAAGACCGGGAAGAATTCTAACAGACAACCTGTTTGATTCGATTAAAAGGGACTGCGTATGGAAGTGGTGAACAAGCCTTGAATAGTGTTTAGTCCTTTACTAGCTAAATCAGTAACAAGGAGAAAACCTCAAGAAGCAAGAAGACCTGAAAGAGTTGTAAATAACAACCTGATCGATTCGATTAAAACGGACTGCGTATGGAAGTGTTGAACAAGCCTTGGATAGTGATTGGTCCTTTACTAGCTAAAACAGTAAGAAGGATAAAGCCTCAAGAATCAAGAAGACCTGGAAGAATTCTAACAGACAACCTGTTTGATTCGATTAAAACGGACTGCGTATGGAAGTGGTGAACAAGCCTTGAATAGTATTTGGTCATTTGCTAGCTAAATCAGTAACGAGAAGAAACCCTCAAGAAGCAAGAAGACCTGAAAGAGTTGTAAATAACAACCTGTTCGATTCGTTTAAAACGGACTGCGTATGGAAGTGCTGAACAAGCCTTGGATAGTGTATGGTTCTTTACTAGCTAAATCAGTAAGAAGGAGAAAACCTCCAGAACCAAGAAGAACTGGAAGAGTTCTAACCGACATCCTGTTCGATTCGTTTAAAACGGACTGCGTATGGAAGTGCTGAACAAGCCTTGGATAGTGTTTGGTCCTTTACTAGCTAAATCACTAAGAAAGAGAAATTCTCAACCTGGAAGAGTTCTAAATAACACCCTGTTCGATTCGATTAAAACGGACTGCGTATGGACGTGGTGAACAGGTCTTGGATAGTGTTTGGTCCTTTACTAGCTAAAACAGTAAAAAGGAGAAACCCTCAAGAAGCAAGAAGACCTGGAAGAGTACAGACATGGTGAATATGGAACCAGGTCTTAATATGAGACAAAGGTAACTGCTTAAATGAAACCATTAAAACAACCTTCAAGCCTACTAAAAGAAGAAATAGGCCAAGAAAATATACAATACTGTATTAAATTGTACTATGGAAGTGTAGGGCGCTGCATTAGAGTTATGTGTGGATTTTTTTGGCCAGAAATAATCAGCAACAAAGATTTATGGAAGATGACAATAAAGAAACGCAAATGGAGATGGATTGGCCACACTCTCAGACAAGACAAGCTTTGGAATATAACAGGATAGGGAAAAGAAAGATCGGTAGATCAAATGATACATTGAAAAGGACAATCATGAAAGAATTTAAACAAACTGGCCTAAGTTGGAATGAAGCAAAAAGAATAACACGAGATAGAAAACTATGGAAGATGCTAATAAACCGAATTATGACAGCTAGACAGACCCAAGATAGTGCGTGAGACTAGGATCCTCACCACATACATATCTATATGCCCGTGAAACGCCCTATGAGCGCCCTTTGCTCCAACTATGGAGCTACATGATATATGATAATGAAGTGTATAATTACTAATTCAATGTGACATTGCAAGGAAATAATTTCTGGAAAAGGGTATCACTATTAAGGCGTCCATATTGCTAATGATATCTAAGAAGAAAAAAACGCTTGCTCATCTACGTGGAAAGATTCAAGCAGATGTAATAAGGATGTAACCATAATAAAAAAAAACAATTGAAAGCTAATTCGATATGTCAAGGACATCGAGGGTTAAGTTGTTTATTTAGGCGTCATTGCAAACAAATAATGAAGGCACCGAAGCGAACACTGGCGACTATCACAACCTCGAACGGACGTATAAAACGGTATCGAGTATAATAGAAAAATGTATTTATTTGTTCAGCGTAACTTGTATGAAACTGAAGATTATTGAAAGTCTAATGAACCGTGTTTATTAGCATTTTGGTTGCCAACTATGAAAATGAGCATTCAAACGAACATGCATTGAGTTGCGGATTACGAAGCAACTTTTACTGGGCAACATTTACATTAGGTGAATAGGCATCTCTTCCAGCTTCTAATAATAGCGTTCTTGTATGGCACATCAGCCATATTACGTTTCGTCACTTAACCCCAATTGTTCGATTTTCATTGTGTCCTCAGTGAGACCAAACATACTTCAGAAATAAGTTCCGTCGCGGCAGTGCCATAGCGGGAATATTTTTGTAAATGCCGCCAGAGTGGCATGGGGCGAGGGCCGGCGTTTAGCAGCCGCCGCTAAGAATGTTTTGAGAAATTTTTAGATTGTTGTGGAAAATTGCATTCTTAGCCGTAATATCTGCCTTCTCTGTTACCTGTACACCAGCAAGTTCATTGACAAACGCGGCGAACCCCGCACCTCACGGTCAGGCATTCCGATGTAGCTGGCCACTATCCGCTATCCGCTATCTCGGCGAGGCCTCTTGCAGCTTTCCTGCCACAGGGCTGTACAAAGTGCTGCTTTAAAACTCTGTTTTGAAACCGTTTAGCCATCAGCGGCTCAATTTCAAAGTAGATGTATAGTCGCTGCTTGTATCAGTGGCGTAATTACTCCACGGCAAGTAAGGTTAGTAGATCTTATAAGTGACGTTGCATAAGTTACGACAACTCATTCTCACTGTGTTGGGACAAAATTAAAAGTACAAATGTGATGAACTTCTACGGAATAAGTGGGGTTGTATGATAGAGGTATCAACGAAATGTCAGTTGAAGCTTTGTCTTCTTCTTCCCGAATCAAGGTTATATTGCATCCTGAATGTAAGAGTTCCATTATTTAACAACGATTTGGCACTATTAACCACACAACTGTCACAGCCTATAATTATATAAGCGACACACTGATATTGCTGTAATGCGTCGCCACCTGTTCAACATTTGAAGGAAATATGTAAGTAGAATCACCTAACTGTTAACCTCTGATCTTTATATAAAAGTTATATAATTTTTTTTATAAATGTGGGTATTTGCGCCACTGAACGTTTTTAATTTGTTTTTAGTCACGACAAAACGTTTCTAATATAAACATATCTCACGCCCTGAACTTCCAACTGCACGGACTTCTTAATTGCTACATTGTTTTTTGAGCAACAACAATCTACCAAACTATTTCGAAGGTTGAAAGTTACCAGAAGAAACTGCCTTAAACTAGGCTGCGCGGAGCACGAGGCTGGACAGCCCTTGTATTCCTTCTGTTCCTGGACTATCTACGATATAAGCATCCAGCAGTTGTGAGATGGTTAGTTCCGTGACTCATTGTCGTTATGAACAATATTTTATGTTGAACGGCTCGATCCGAGATATGGTTAACACAAAAAACGTTTTACTCTTCGTCACTTTAGGTAAATTTACTGCATTTATCACGGCAGCAGCACAGCTGTGATTGCTTGAGGGCAAAAATGGTGCCGAAATAAATAAAATGCCAGAATAGCTCATTTGTATAGCTAAATGTGTCCAAAATGGGTTAAATATATATATTTTGATAATCATGTCTAAAAACAATTAAACACGGCATAATTAATTATATACAAAGTTGCGTTTGAGTTGATTACTTAATACAAGTAAGTCTCCAAACACAATATGTGCAAAAGTAGACACGAATTTATGAAGGCTGCTCCTACTTAACCCCAAATTTAATTACACTAAAGTTAATAAAATGGAAAGAATCTAGATTATTATCCCTATTAGACGATTAAACTGAAGTTATAAGCTTCTAAAAATATTTAAATTAGAGGAGATTCGTTACTACATCCTGAAAAATTAATCTCAGCGTGTTTAGATGTACGTACAAAATTTGATGTGAAAACTATTAACACTTTATATGGCTTAAATACAGACATCAAATCTCGTTTGTGGAAAAACTAAAAACATCGCCCCACTGTCATTTAATTCAACTTCAATCTGCAAACAATAACGTATAAATAACAGGGATATTGTATAGCTCATACCCTACTCACATTTTAGTTCCTTGTTAGAAACTAACTAAAACTCTACTGTTGTGCTATATATTTAATTTAATGTGAAATCGATGACTAATAGAACATTCCAAACTGGCAGCAGACCGTAAGTAAATTTGTGTAAATAAATTTATTAACCGCAAATGGTTGTTTATAACCTTAAAACGCGATTACGCCTAACAATAGAATATAATTTTACTGGCAAACTGTTGACGTTTATTTTAATATTCAACATTTATGTTCTATTAATTTTAGATAATTAAAAATATTTTTATATAATCACTCTTTAATACCAAAACTTAATATTAAAAGAACATAAATGTTTCACAGGTTTATTACAGGAAATCACAGAATTTCCTGATTCGTAGTTCAGAGAAGTAAAGAACTGCTAAGAAACAAACGCCCTTAAATTAAAAATTGTATTCGCTTGTGGTAAAAAATAAATGGATTTTTCTACTTTCTTACATTCTATTCATAGACTTGTAATTAAATCTAACACAAGAATTTTTAATATCAGTCCTCCTACAGGTGTCGAAAGGCTATATTTTATCCGACCACCCCCAAAATGATATACGAGCTCGCAAAATCCGCAGTCAGTATAAGCCAGGGATTGCCTATACGCATATTATCTTGGCGACCAACCTCTAGACCACGATTCAGAAGTGATAACCCCAAATTCACTAAATTACCTGGCTACGGAAGCTTCCCGGCGAGTGGGGCAATTTCGTTATCCCAATTTCGCAAGATGTGGCGTTTTCAGTAATTTTTGAAGTTTTTCTGTAAAGGGCGCGTTTTAAAAAGCGTCACGGGATTTTTAAAAGGAAATTTCCGTTAGGTATGAATATTGCATTACCTTAATGCAACCCTTTATTCTACAATATGGTAACTTTCGAGTTGTTACAATAGCAAACTTAACTTAGCAAATGGCAAGATGTCTGCAATTAGTGTTTTTAATCAATTCACAAACAAACAATTTTTGTCCTAAAGCAGTATTAACATATTCCGTATAGTTAATTGTTCAATAGCTAAATCACTGCATACTTCGATACTCGGCTGCGTTACGCGACCGCAAAATCTAGTATTATTATTATTATTATTATTAAAGAATAAAAGGGGTAAGCGGCAAAGCCGATAATGACCCTTACAAATTATAAAAGTATGCAGAACATTGTAAATTTCTAATTAACTAAGGCTTACTCTACAAAAAACTGTAATCAGAGAACGAATAACAATAAGATGATAGGACTACTATAGTTGATCTACACGTACTTTAACTAACATGTGGAGCTGCATTCAATTGTTCATCAAGCATATTTTTGAAAATATTTAAATTCCTTGCATTTACAACAGCAAAAAACTAGAAACAAATATTGCAACCGAAAATATTGTGATGGTCTTAGACCCACGACCTGATTCTGCTAGCAGTACAACTTAAGAAACAAGTCAATAAGCACAGAGTTTGGATGTTTTATGTAACTGCAATACTAAGCTTAAATTTCAACCAGTAAATGCATTGGAAAAGAGATGCCAGTATTAATAATTCAATTAAGTAAAGAAAGCAAAGGGCAAAGCTTGTTTTTCACAGGGTTGAAGTTGACGTTCAAATTAATTAACTATTAGGTTTGTGCAGAATGAATGGCCGAGCCGAAAGAAATGAATAGTCACAAAAAGGTTTGCGAAGTGCATGTCAATGAAGCGTAGAGTTCAATATAGCTAAGCAGGGAAATTGTGAGTAATCTAAAAAAGGTGTAGGAAGCCAGAAGGAAATAATAATACGTTGCAAAGAGCAAATAAGAAGTCAGGCAGCAAGACATAAGAAAGGAAGTGAAAAGCAAAGAGATGAACATGAAAAAGCAAGTGAAAAGCAGACAGAAAAAGATGGAAAAGCAATTATTAAGAAATGAACTCTATAAAATTATCAGTGCAATTAACGCGAGTGAAATAGAGCAGAGTAACTAATAAAACGTGTTTGTGGCGCAAAGAGACCTTTTAAAATTAAGAAGTGCACAATATTTTAGTTATAAGAAATTTGTAAATACAATTTGCAATCAAATTCATTTCCATAATGTGTTTAATTTGATCAAAACCAATTTCCGGTGCCTTGGTAACCATAGTAATAGATTAGATTTTGTTTTTTAATAACGGAAATAAAAAAGAATGAATAATTAAATTAAGCTTGACATGTAGTTTTGTGCTCCACTTCAATTAAAGTTTTCATGTTATAAATTAACATATTTCGAGCTAAAAAGTATATCATTGTGTTAAGCAAGTGTTGAAGTTTACGTGGGAACGTTTGTGGCGATTTCAGCAACAATAAAATTAAATTTCCACCGAGAGCACCTACGAGGTTGCCGGTAGCCATCCACATCAGGATTCCAATGTTGAATTCCGGCCAAAAATAGGGTCCAAAGCCAGGGATCTCTACTGCGACGCATCAGGCAGGAGTGCAGGAGACCGACCAACAGCAAAAACACCGGAGGTAACCGTTCCAGAGGAAGATACCAGCTGGGGCCCCTTTCCGAACATTGCGAAGAACACATCAAATTTTAAGGTACTGTTTTAACCTAAAAGTATCAGTGTTAGGATCGGGAAATTCGTGTACATACGAGACCAGACCTTGCTTATCAAGATTCAAGCATATCCTAACATCCAGAGAAGGCGCAATTCAAATTATAAGCGTTTACCCAAATTTGAGGTTAGGCGATGGTAAAAACAATTGCGAGATTTAGTCGGCGTCCCTTCTGACGTCATGTAACAAATTAATGCCTGAAACAAATGATAATCATAACCGCCAAAGCGCTACGATTTGAATAAATACCTCTGCGAATGTTCACAATTTTGATTATTTTAAAGTCAACAACGCTGACTGCACGATACGAACCATTTTGTAGGTTTTGACATATTGCATACAATAACTACTGTGTATTGGAACTAATTCAGGTATACAGTGTCGCACCAGATCAAGTAAAAATTACAATCTATTAGGAATTTACCCCCTGGGAATAGAGTTAATTGTTCTACTGAGCTAACGTTTTGATAATAAATTGCAGATAAGTAAAATACTTAAAGGGCATACTACCATTTATTTTAGATCAAGTAAAGAAAAATACAAGACAGCATATTTTAAACAGTCTAAATTAATTTTATAAACAACCCCAAAAGCGAATTAATAATTATTAGAGCATATCCATAGCAATATATGTAACAATAAACTGACCAACATAAACTTCCACCCTCTGTGCAAAACATGCGATGTGCAATTGTTTTTCGCCCATCCATGTTACATTTTAAAAACCTAAGACTGTTGTTATGTGTATCACGAAAGTTCGTCGAGTTTGCACAAGCTCTCTTCCGCCGAACATCTCGATTATTTCATATTAGAGTTGCCTTGCAAATTTATGACCTCAACAAAGTTCAGGAGTTAAAAACTAAGATAAAAAGAAATTAAAAAGTGCGCTCGAATACTGACAAGTATTAATAAAGTACACTATCTAAAAATATCTCGCTGCTATGACGAGGCTTCGGGTTTTTAACACGCATTCGCAATTTTTCTTGTCTGGCTTCTCTAACACTAATTACTGAAATAGCGTGAAGAGTCCTGATGATTTGTTAATTTAAACGCGGCGTTAAAAATCAGTACGTGCTGCGCGTTATCAAAGCGTGCCGTGTATGTATGTATTCTGGTTGTAATAACTAGTAATGTAACAATAATGTAACGAGAGAAAAGAACCGATATTGATCTGGTATTCCAGGTGTAAGTGACAGAAATAAATCACACGTGATTATTAATTTACTGGTTTCCATTGATTAATTTAAATAGTTTAGTTTTCCACCCGCAACTGCCAATATAAATAATACAGATTATTTTGTGCTATTTGCAGAATTCGAGTTTTATATAAATATCATTTTAGTCTTTTTAGTATTTCAATTAGAGAATTTGTTTTATTTCAGGGCTATGATGCACAAAATAGAAATGTATTCGACGAAACACGGTTTTGCCATTTAGAGGAGCTTTTTGATTGGTTAAGGCTCAATTAAAAATTAAGCACGCCACTTTACTGGAATAATTCTGGAAAGTTTCGTTCTGGGAATATTCAGTCTTAAGCAACTCAGGACTGTAAATATATAAAAAGCTTTTTGTTAAAGTTTCTACTGCGTTTGCGCTTTCCTTTGCAGTTTTCGTTAAACAATTTAGCAAGCTGAAATTCAATAGCTTCACATACACATCATATCACAGTATATCTACAAGAGGTCATTTTTATATTCCTGAATTTGATGCAAAAATAGCTACATCGCTAACAAACTTAATTCTCCACTTTTGGGAAAATAAGATTTCCCCAAATTCGTTAAAAGCCACAGAAGCACTTTGTGCTTTGGAGTTGTGGGGCGCTGCATTGTCGTCCAACAGTAAAACAGCTCATTTCCTTGGCATATGTTCATATGCTCGATTTAATCCATTTTGCCAACTTTACTTGAACACACTTCTATTACCACTCAAATGTCGAGCTGTCTATATGACAACTGTTTTCCAATTCAGTGTGTACTTTTCTAAAGCATGAAAACTATTGAGTCCGGTAATATGAAGACCGCCCCTCGTATTTAACTAAAATATCATTCTATTCGTCGCTCCGTACATTCTGTATAAGAAGTGTATAGCATGCGAATGCAGGGCATAGTTTTTGACTGGGAATTTTCCACTTGAAACAACAATTGATAAGTAAAATGGATGGCAAAGGCGTATCTTCACATAATTAAATTGCTATAGGTACATTTAATTCAATTAAATTACCCAGTCGATTTTAGGGGTCCCAAATTGGCTAATGAAGCTAAAAATTACCATTTCAAAACATTAAATATAATTTGAAGTTTTGTGGCGGTGGAGTTCACTGCCACATTGCTAATATACTTCGTCGTAACTTAATTAGTTTTCAGGTCTTTAGAGAATTGCCAATCGTCCATCATAAAAAAATAGAATACAAATAAATAGAAGATTGGGCCAATTGGAAGCAGTAGGTTCGGGATTCCTATTACTAAGCGTTACGTGGTGCGGAATGTATTTAAAAAGCCGAGAATTTTTAATCGATTAGCCACAGTTCTAAAGGCGTTAGTTACTCCTTTTGTTCGATATTTATGGGCAATTTGTTTACAATCACGCCGCTTTATTGCTCGGGTACGCATTTTTTCCTAATCAAGGTCTTTGTTATTTAAAACCTACTTAAATAATAAAAGTGGCAATTAAACCGGAGAGGTAATATGAATACTATTAATTTATATTAATAATATTATGTCTTAAGAGCTTTTTATGCGGCAGCTTTCATACTGGTTCTAAATCTATCCACCTACTCTGCAATTTTGATTTTCCACGCTTACGAAAAAATAAACGCCAGCACACACAAATTTGCCCGTTGGCAAATTATTGCATTAAGCAATGACTCCACCGTTTTAGATTGTTTTTATATAATGACGTGCACTTATTTTGAAAGCTATATTTAGATAGTGTTTAAAATTTTGCTATATGGGCTAGTCAGGTCCTGATTTTATAAATTTATTTTTAACCTGGTTTGGCTAGGGACGTACATGAGTGCTGATTTCCATTTTAATACTATTCCAATAGCAACGACCCAATTACAGAACAAAGACACATACAAATCCAAATCAAACAATAGCAGGTCCAAATTAAGACAAAACTGCAAATACACGACTCACGATGCTATAACGGTGTTGGTGAAATGGTAATTAGTTTTAGAATATTTATAGCTAGTTTTATAAAAGGAAACTTAATTTAGCTAGTAAATTCAGAATCAGCACCATGTATTTTATTTTTTTTAAACAAAAATACAGTAATAAGAAGTCCAAAACAAATCCTTGAGACACCCCACAGGTGGCTATAAAATATTGAGCGCTTGAGCATCTACTTTTTAAATGAAAATCAATTAAGCTAGCTAAATTGGTATGAAAACCTTCACCGACAAGCTCCTGTGGAAAACTTTACAGAAATCTCCATAAATAGCTTCAGTTCTATTTTCGAGTGCTTCAAAACAAAATGAGACGCCATGGCGCCAATATAGGCACGCTAATTTGAAGATGTTCAAAACTCGTTGAACACACAATTATGAGTAAAGCTGATAATTATATGCACACAAATGTATATGCACAAATTTTGTTATCTATATGCACCCAAAGTTACAATATATGCACATAATATGCTCTTAATTTTTTTTAAATAAGCAGAAGTATTCTAAATAAAGTATAAATTTAATTATTTTATATAGATAAACATGGACTGCTAACGCCAACTTCACGTTGTAAGCCAACATAAACATTAGATTTCCTCTAACCCTGCCAGACTATTATTCACCCAATACTCGAAGTTCTACCACGGAACAAAGCTAGCGTTCTACTCTTGAAATGGATTCTATGGGAAAAGGGACTTCTTCTTTCTGCTTATTTCGATACGAGCACTGCACTCCAGCGGCAGAAAGTGAAAGTATATATCTCAGTCACAGATAAAAAATGTATTAATAAATTTAATGAAATACTAAAGTTTACAACAAAAACTCAAAAGGTTCATACAAATTATTGCTAATATAACCAAATATGCATAATCTAGAATGTATGCTCAAAATGGTATAAATATGCAAAATATGCAAAATGAAACGTGGCTTAAACGATTTGTTTTCAGATAATTGCATATGCAAAAAGTTTCGCCGGCATATCCATTATAAAAAATATGCATTTGCCATATAATATTAGCTTTAATTATGAGTAATTGTAGCTATCTACATGTAGTTTGCGTCGATTTTTGAAAATAAATAGCGAAAATATCGAATTCCACTGTAGTTTCAGGTATTGGGCTAATGTAAAGTAGTCGTATTGTAAATTGACAGAATTAGGCTAAATCCATTTTTAACCGTAACGTTTGGGACAAACCCCACTAGTTTTGGTATTGTATTTATGTAAAGAATTCTACGTGTTTGCAAAATCTGGCCGCTTTCAGGTCATACATTTTTTTAACTACATACACTGCTTAGTACCTAGGGAAATCAAAAGGTTGGTTTCTGAATAAAAGGAATGTGATTACTGTTTCTCAGCCATCTTTACAAATTTACTCTCTTTGTCGCAATCTCTATCAATCGCGACCAAACTAAAGTTATATGAAAGGTCTCCAACTACATAACTTTTGTCAAGACAGCAACCGGCAACCGTTCTGACCTTGAAGGAAAAGAAGGAAGTAAAATGGAATATGTCACACCAAGTTGTCGAAGCGGCACAACCGTTAGACTGCCAAGTGTGAGATTACTAGTTCCAATTTTGGTCCCGTTTTTAAGTTCCCTTGTCCTATTTAGATTTGAAATAACAGCATCGACGCTTTCTACCATGAGGTACGGCTCTCCGGTTATGATATTGGTAATTCGCCGATTCGTTTTTAAACTTAAGCCAAAGTCGCCGCACATAAGCCGCGATCATGTCTATAACATAATATAATAACGACCATACCACATTGAAAACACTCATTCGACATTCGAAGTATTGATAAGGGGCTTGCACCATCACATCTTGTTTTGACAATTACAATTATTTCAATTATTTACAAAAGAAACTGAATGAGACTATTTTCAGTTCTTGAAGTCATCTGCTAGGCTTCTACAAGCAGAATCGAAGATACCTATCGTAGATACTACACGTTTTATATTCAATTTCGTTATATGCAAATGACCTGCGCTTTCATTTCGTAAAAAATATCTTTTAAATATTTTCATGGCAGTTGGTATTCATAACATCATAACTCACTACTGCTAGGGCTCAAATAAAAATTGCACAGATAAAAAGAGGCCTGAAGTGAAACTAACCACAGTATCCTTCAGAATCTGTAGATTTGCAGAAACAAACGCATATTATTAGTATTGCTACGATTAAAAATTGCATTGTATTGGCACCAAAAACGCTCAGAAGAAAACAAAAAATTATAATGGATTCCGTTCCGGATTCAGCAGATAACTTATCCTTATATCGAATACATTTTTCTTTCGATTGAAATTTGATATCAATCAAAATAACCCGATTGCTATCATCATAAAGTCATTATTAAAATATTGCTTTTATGCATGTACAGGGTGTCCCAAATTCGTGGGTGACCATTGGGATCTTGGAAACCGTAAGAGATACGAAAAAGTTTAAATTATGGCAAAGTTGAGCTTATTAAAATACCGTTTTGAAATTCTGAAAATTCCGAATATTTCCGAATATATTCGACAAAAACCGAAATTTTGAAGAAGAATGAGCATCTATCATGTTTTATAGTTTTTGAATATTTCGAGGCAAAAATTACATCAAAATGCTCAACTTTGCCATAATTTAAACTTTTTCGTATCTCTTACGGTTTCCAAGATCCCAATGGTCATCCACGAATTTGGGACACCCTGTACATTACATGAGGTGTGTGGTTTATAGTTTATTGCAACTAATTATAAAAATGCATCTGAAATTAAATGTTTTCTAGTTTTGATTTTTGTATTGTAGCAACGGCCCGTGCAACAGCTCAGCGACCCTTGTTGGCCCTTGAGGCTGCTCCATTGAATGGCAGGCGGGTGAGTAGGTAACAGCTTATCAAATTCCAACGATATAATACAATTGGCCGCATTTATAAAAAAAAGTGTGTGAGTGCAGTAACAAGCTAAAGTATCAATGTTCAAGTTGTTTGTCTTATCAATTGTTTGATTCTCTGTTTATATTTATGTGAATAACATGGAGCCCAATCAAAGGTTTTTAATCGTATTTAAAAGTATGAATTTGTTCAATTTTATTTGTATTAATTTAATTTGGTTGTATACTTATACATAGTTATATTTATTTCTATTTAATGTATCTATCTTCACGTTTTCTATATCGAATTGGCTCCTCCCGTACTAGTTTTCACACTTAAATAACAAAACGCTCACTAATATCTGAAGTAAGAATAGTGCAATAATGTGCAGTATCCGGAAAATGCACAAAAGGCGGAAAATTCGCGCTTAACTTGCAAGACGAAGATGCGACTCGTGACCTAGTGTTCTCGCCGTAACAGCGAAATGGTAGTTTCAGAGTTGCTAAGGTTGTAAAATATGCGTTATATCCTATTAAAGTCGCATTAAAACTACGTAAAAATTTATAAGGTTGAAGCGATGCGCGCGGAAATTAACAATGCATGCAATCGAAGTTGGCCGTGATATATTTGACAGAGATGTGACGACATGCCGGGGCGGAATATTTTAGGGCCCTAAACGCTACATTGTACGAATCACGAGCCGTAGAAAATATGCTCTATGTCGTATAAAATATGCCGTAAAGCTAAGATGTATACTGATATGACAATTGTGGCTGTAAAAGAACCCCATAAACCCAGTAACGCTTGTAAACAATCGACGAGTTTATGTATTTATTGCAATATAAAAAGCGCGCCTATAAATTGTTTCGGATCGGCGGAAATCCACGCGGAGCAACTCCATATTTCACATTCATTAAGGCTAATCTATCTCCGATTGTTGCAGCAAGCGTTCTCCTAGCGCCACAATTTAAACATATTGTATTCTTTAACATTTATCACTTTAAAACAAAACGAGTCAGGTATAATGTACCGGAATCCCTTCAGCCTACAACACTTCACATAATTCATTTACAGGCAAAGAATACCGTCTAGCCGGAGAAGAATAAGGAGGAACGATCCATCTGTCTGACATGACAGAGCCATTGTCTATCTTATGTATTCGTAGGTCGGGAATTGGGCTTGTTTTTACGGCTTCTCGACGACCGACGCTTCCAATGCCAGCTACAAAGGGACCGGGCTGTTAATTAGAACTTGTAATTGCCGCAAACGTTGGATTTGTAATGGCCCATTTCGAAACCGACGAACCGCCCTGTATATGAAGCGAGCGCAGGTAGTTCCTCGGGGCGTAGGAGGATTCGAGAACTGGATCGTTTTGGAATATCTTAACCGAGAAATGCCAACCACAAAAATCACGATGTGGTTACTGGGAACAACATTTGCTCTATTGTTTTGTTCTACCGTTAATCAATAGCTACCCTAAACATAGAATACACAAAATACTTGCAATACATACCATCATTGTATTAAGGGTGGGTGAAATTGGAAAGAGCAATATTTTAGATAATAGTACAAATATAGATAAATACATTCAAGATATCCCATACATCAACATATATCACTCATTATGTATCCTTCAAAGACGAGTATATGCGTATATGCAAGTTTCAATACATTGAGTGCTATATATCTTCATCACTAGATACAGTAGAACCAACAGCAAAAGGGTGAAGAAACACAGACTGCTGCCACAATATTTGGAGTTGTCAAATACAATATTGAAGCTATAAATGGTATTTGATCATATAAATACATAAAAAGTAATGATTTCCAGTTGTCTATCATAAAGCTTTCAAGTTAATATGCCAATGTGCCAGTGAGCCTTCTTCTTTTTCTCCACCTCAAAGAAAACGCTTGTACCCTTATCTTCACTTTGTTTTGGCAATATTGATAGCATGCTAGCACACTTCTAATCTCCAAGCAGAAAATCTCAGATGTGCGATGAAACAGAATATGTGGAATATAAGAGTAAATGATAGCAAACCAAATGAATAAAAATGGCAATGAACAGGGCACATTATGAGATCGACTGATGATAGATGGCCCAGAAAGTGTTTACAGTGGAGCGAAGAATAGAAGCGCTCAGATATAGTCAATTATCAAAAGCTTCACGAGCATTGGGGAATACCCTTCTTGATTCAAGATAAGATCCAGTAGCAAAAAAAAAACAAAAGCTATTTAAAAACCACATCGTTTTTCCATTCATATACAAATTCAAAGCTTCAAAACAGTTAATAAACATATCAACGTTTATCATCCTTGTACCTCTAGCGACTAGACTGTACGATACAGAAAATTCTATATACGTACGGTAAGTAATTTTTACTTTCGCCTCACGGTCCAATGTTCGTAGTCCGTTCCCGGCACTTTCATTTACACAATTCTAGGTGTGTATATATTTCAATAATCTTTAACTGGCTATACCAAATAAAGGATATCATACTGAATAAATGAATATATTTATACATGAGTAGTAAAAGAAGAGATAGTTAAGGAGACATTTTACGAAGGCCTAAAAAGAACCTATGGAACAACGCTTGGACATAACGTAAAGTAACCCTTGACTGCTCCAATTGGAAAATGACACACTATAGACCAACAGTAGAGAAACATAGCAAGCATGATAAAAGCAATGAAAGTGGAAGAAAAATAGATTTTCCAGTGGAAAAAATGCAGTTGTTTCCCACATGGATTCCCCGGGTGGAAATATCAAAAGTGAAATGGAGCACATCCTTATAGATAGAAGGCACGTGTAAAATACAGTGGCTATGAGTATTTGTATTGGACCAAACTGCAGTTATGATCACTTTACGGTCAGAGGAAAATATGAGCACAGAATTGACATGAATAGGAAAACCGTTAGAAGTAACAAATGAAAAACGTATAACCTAGAAAGGGTTCAAAAGGAAGAGATCAAAAGCAAGCGCCAGCAACGAGTCACAACAGCTGAATGAAGCAAACGAACGGCAGGGGAATATAGAACACGACTATACATCACACAGCGAAGGAATCAGGAAGAGAAAACGCCACAATTAATGTAATGGCTGCTACGACTAAGAGTGCAGGATATTACAGAGGAGAACTAGACAAAATACAGAAGTATACCAAAATAAAAGAAAACAATTATAAAATGTATGTAGAAGAAATAAGCCTATGAATCAAGAAAGATGAAGGAGATGGAAAAGGAATACAAAAACCAATGGTATTTTACCAAAGTGTAAAAGGAGAAAGAGAAAGAGAAATACTAGATAGATGGAAGGAGCACCTCGAAGAATCGCTTGAATGGAAATAAAAATGAGGGAGAAGACTATGAAGACGTTAAACTGCAAATACATAGTCTTACGAACCACAAAGTGCCTGGAGAATACGAGATCGCGGCTTAATCAGTAGAAAACTGAGAAAAAGAACTAACACCAAAGATATTCCAACAAATAAAAGAGATATGGGGAGGACTGGCTAAGTGCAATAACCTGCCCTATCTATAAGAGAAAAAGTGACAGGTTTGAATACTGTAACTATAGAGGGATATCCTTGTTAGGAATACTAATATACAAGGTGATGACTGCAATAATAGCAAAATCTGATAGAATCATATTCAGAAGAGATATGAGGGAAATGCTAATCAGGATTCCGAATACTATATATATTTCACAATTCGAACCATACTGGAACAATGTTACGAGTACGATATTTATGTAAATTAATAGGAAATACGTGGAAGAAGTCATAAAAGACAAAAAGTTTGTCAATTTAATAACAAAAAATGATTATAGAATAATGAGCCAAGAAAAACTCACTAAACAATTTGCAGTAAAAAGATGGCTTCGACGAGGATACCCACTCACTACACAGAATACCAGGAGATAACATCCATAACAAATCATGCCGATACACGTAGTAATCCTAGCAAGAACAGAACAAGCTTTAAGAATAGCGTCCTGCGAAATAGAAATGGAGAGCGTGAATGCTGGATTAAAAATAAACGAAGGAAAAACAAAAGTATATGCTCATGGCTAGAAATATTAGGAGAGACAGGACGAACATATAAATAAACAACCACTCTTTTGAAGAAACACAGCAGTTTCGATATCTAGGAACGAATGAAAAGAGAAGATACATCTCGAGAAATGTCAAGAAGTGAATATATAGAACAATAATTAAACCAGTGGTAACATATTCAAGCAAAACGTAAGTGCTCAAGAAAGACCATGAAGGGGACCTAAGCAGCTTTGAGAAGTCTGAGAAGGAACGTGATCAAAGCAACAAATATAAAGCTAGTGAATACACTTATATTTTGTATAACACTCAACCGGACCATGAAATCAAATGACAGTAAAAGACTTGAATCGTTTGAGATGTAGTGCTGGCGCCGAACACTTCGTATCCCATGGACAACTCGATTTTAGAAGAACTACAGATCGAAAATCGTCCGTCAACTATCGTTAGACGCCGAATACTTCGTCATTTTGGACACATTGTACGACGACCAGATGACCTGGAAAAGCTTTTGGTCCAAGGAAGAGCAGTAGAAAAATATCGCCCAAGAGATAGCTGGACTAAATCAAAGAAATAGCAGGAAAGACATTGCAAAACAATATAAGACAAGCGGAAGATCGAAAAGATCAAAGTCAATTAGGCATGGGTCACAACTTTTCAGCGGGTTTCAGAAATGGGAAAGAGAAAGGGAAGAAGACCAAGAAACAGATGGGGCGATGATACGGAAGAATAGGCTAGAGAGATAGAACTGAAAAGATGGAGAATGAAAGCGCACAACGGAGATGAATCGAAGAGGGTCGTACGGAATGCCAAGGGCCTACATTGACTGTATCTTCTTCTTCTTCTTAGCCATTATTCATCCATCTTTGGACATAGGCCTCTTCTAATTCTCGCCATCGATCTCTATCTCCACCTAGTCGTTTCCAAAATAATCCTGTCATTTTCTTTAGATAGTCACTTCATCTCATTTGGGGACGTCCTCTTACTCTTTGTCCCAGATAGGTCTCCAATGTTGGATCATCATCTGTTGTCTTTTTGTCTAATTGTGTGACCTGCGAAGCCCCATTTAAGTTTGGCCACTTTTGCTGTTACATCTTCCACCTTTGTTCGATCTCTTATCCAGGTGTTTCTCTTTTTATCTGACAATTTTATTCCCATGATCGCCCTTTCCATGGCTCTTTCTGTTTTTGCCAGTTTTTCTATATTTGCTTTTGTGAATGTCCAGGTCCAGGTATGTTGATTGGTAGGATACACTGGTTGAAAATCCGACTTCTTAGGTGTTGTGGTATCTTGTGGTTCTTGAGGACCCATAACAATTTTCCGAAACCTGCCCATGCCAGCTTAGTTCTTCTAATGATTTCCGCAGAGAGACTTGGTATATACTGTTAGTAATTTACAATCTCACCACTGCGAGAGTTGCTATGAGGCTTATATTCAAGGCCAGTTGGAACAGGCAAATAAAATGTTGAAATATACATAGAGCAAACCCCTTGTCGGCCCTTTTTGTAAGCGAACTTAAAAGACAATATTGCGAACTTATGGTTTTGACATTGAAAAATTGTTGTAAGCGTATTATAAAGACGAACCAGAAAGCACAAATTAATAGAAACAAGTGTCTATTATGACGAAGATTAAAATTAATTTCGTTTATTAATACGAGTCTGCATTTGGAGAAACAAAACGGCGAGGAATCCTTGACAATCTAATAGTTAGTTCTTTCTCAACATGATGCCTTCTAATGGCCGTTAGGAATTCAAAAACTAATTATGACAAGGTGCAAAAACTACGAACAATGCTTTTCGATATACGACTGCCAAACATTCTATTTTCGATTTGAAATTGAAGAAGCCAAGTTTATTGTTCGCGGAACAAACTGCAGATCGGCTTCGAGCGAAAAAGAATGCCCAGAGTAATCCGCTATTTCAATTCTAATTAGTTCGGAAAGAATTGAATAAAATTCAAAAATAAGTTCTGTTTAATTAGTAAGTACGGGCTGTGTGAAGTGGCCTCCGTAGAAGCAATTTGGGTAGCAGATGGAGTCTGAATGTTTAAAAGACAAGATTATCTATGCGGCATGGTTGCTCTAAAGGAAATTATAGGGGTCTTTTTAGAATCTGCCTTCAAATAACTAAACTAGAAGATAAATGTGGGAGGGTGGATACTTATAGAAAGGATTTATAGGGAGTTTGTGGTAAAAGGTTGCGTTCTGCACTTCGGAGATGTGACGTTGAAGCGACGAAGCGAAAAGCGGCGAGGAGCGGGATTACGCATTGGGGACTGTCATTCTTCGAGGATTTGTCTTGCGATTCTTACCAATGTCGAAGGCGTTGCAGTCGTGACAACTTTATTATTTTGTCGATTTAGTTTAATACGGGAATGAAGCGTACTGTGAAGCAAGTCCGACGGCGGATAGAGATGTCAGCGGTAAATTCCCGCTTCCCGTACCGCGCGATTACTACCTGCGGTACGACACTTGATTGTTTAACCTGAAAGGCAGGGGCGTCGACCTTTTAAGTTGCCAGGGGGTGCTCAATATCTCCCAGGATACCGGCCGAGCTGATTATAAAATACACTAATTTGGAAATTCTGCAGCCTCGCTTGTTAATGTGCATAAAAATAGATTTATTTTAATTAATTTCCCCAACAAAATAATTATAAGCCGAACACTCGATTCCAGGCTGCGTCATTCCACAAGCGTGCAGCTACTTATATTTAGTAAAACCTAATCAAATATTAATCCTGTCTAGCTTATGAGTATATCACCTTAGTATTGCTTATTCATTTAATTTAAATTGCTATAGTGGCTGTAGATGGTGCTGTTGCAAAAGTTCAGCCTACTTTGCTCTTGATATGATATTATAAACCATAATTAGGAATGAAAATGACGGAAATCTCCAATTATGTCTTACCAAATTACACAATCAGCACTCGAGGACTGTTATAATTAAATACAAATTGATTAAACCCAAAATCTTTGTGAACTTCAGCTGTATCTAAGTAGCTTCTTTAGCAATATTGTTTTCCTGACATCAATATTTTTATATACCAGATGTCAACGAGATCACTTTCCGGCCGTTATTTAACATTTTTATTTGATGGTAATACAACTTGGCATGGGTTATATGCTACTACAATGACATGTTTTAACTTGTCTGTCAAGTTCTGCCGAATTCGCTTTAGCCTGAAGTAACACCAACCCTTGATTTTTAAATAGCACACCCTGTACATTTTTGTATTTTTTGGAATATATTGCATATGACGAGGCACTCTTCATTTGTTTGTCATAGAATATTTCATGCATTGTATGACTTGCAATCCACGTACCGTCATGTTTGCTACAAAGAAAAAGTAATTAAATAAAGAAAGTGAATGATTTTGGTGTTGTTTTAAAAAGTTACATTTAACTATTCTATAAAAGTAAGGTACTTTCATTTGAAGTTTTTGAGTAATTGTCAAAAAGTGACATATATATTTTTCGGTACGCCACTTAGATTTAAAAATAGCTTTAAAAATTTAATAAAATAACATTGATATGGTCATACGCAGATTTCTACATATGTTCAAATAATTAAAAAATATAGGGTGTCCCATTTAAATTAGGGGGCGGCGAAACCAAAAATCTGCAAAATTTGACAGATACGTTAAAAAGTGCCCTTTTTGTAGCATACAGAGTGGCTGGTTTTTCATTCTACAAGCTGTAACTTTTCTAGTGTTGCAAATATTACATAACACCAGGAAAAAAGTTGTTTGGTACGATGACATCTCCCAAGATTGGAAGTAGTGAAGTTTCCATAGCCTACTATTTTTGTGTAGCAATATTCAACCTTATTCCTGCATCTTCTGAAAACTAATAAAATCCTCCTCACACCAAAGTAATAATACATTTACTTTTCCAGTAACTTACACTTAAACAATTAGAAACTAAGGTACCGACCTAGTAGCCTACGATTTGTAAAACATGCCACTTAGCACAAAAAATAAATTTTATTTGTCATGTGTGAACTCGGACACTTCACACATGGCAGATAAAATGTATTTTGTTTGATGTGTTCTACAATGTGTTATGTCCTAAAATCATAGCCTACTAGATTTTGTACCTTAATTTCAAGTTACTGGAAAATTAGATGTATTATTACATTGTTGTATAAAGAATTTCATTAGTTTTCAGAAAATGCAGGAATATATGGGGCGCTATGAAAAACTAGTAAGCTATGCAAACTTCACTCCTTCTCATATCGGGAGATATCAAATAACTTTTGCCTTTGAGGTTTTGTAATATTTGCAGAATTACTAAAGTTTTGTAGATTGAAAAACCAACAACCTTGTATAACCCATGCCAAGTTTGATTGCCATTAAATAAAAAATCAAATCACAGCGCCGGAAAGCAATTTCGTTAACACCCGGTATACCTAAAAATATAGTTATGGTAGTTACGATAACCAGAAAGCACGAGTGTATCATCGCCTAGAGTCAGACCAAGACAATAGTATACGCGGAGTAATTTTTTTCTATCCTAAAAAACTCAATTTATTCATTTATAAACACGTAAAATAAAAAACAACTGAATACATACATGTCTATTTTATTGGTTCTCGGTTCTGTTATTGATATTAAAATATTGTCAACCAACGGTAGCTCTAATTGATGTTAACTGTTCATTCGTTATCTGCAGTTTCTTCCACATTTTGCTATGAAAGACCATTCATACCCCGCAGGAAGTGCAACTGAGGTAATGAGGCGCATGCGATTTATATTACGTTACCCCACATTAAAACACAACGCACATCCAACAAAGCTTGAAACATAAAGGGACTTTTAAAAACATTCGTTATAAGCAAGCGGTCGGTATAAAAAACAATATTAAATGAAAAAATCACACATTTGAAACCATTTATTATTTAAAGTTACAATGTGGTGAAAATAATCATTTTTATTATAACATACACTGTCCACATCTCTTCGAACAGGTGTTCTATTTTTTTTTACTTTAGTCACATTTATGTTAAGCAACCCTCGTATTTTATTTTCGTTTTTGTTAATCGTTGAAACAGTAGATTTTGACAAATTAAATTCGCGGCATATTTCAGTGTTGGAACGGCCTTTTTCAAGTTCGCTAATAATTTTTAATGTTTCTGTAATTGTAAATGCCTTTCTATTTCTATATACACTTTTATGCTCCATTGTGGTTTACAGCTCTTAACAGTTAGTTACACTTACGGCTTACAGAAGCAAACTGAATTTTGCAAGAATGCTATGAACTGCGGAAGGTTAAAAGATAAGTTATGGCCAGCTGTGGTTCAGGGTCGGTCATGGCGTCATAAAACAGGAATAATCTCGCGCACATTTGTGACCTAGTTCGTTATAACCGAGCGTTATATACCAATTTTCCTTTGTAAATTTGATTGTTATATACGAGCGTTCGATATAAATATGTTCGTTATACGCACACCTAAATACACGGCACGCAAAAGTATTGGGTTTTGGTTGGGACTTTGTACATTAAAAGTGAGCGTTCGTTATATCACGAGTTCGTTATATCGGAGTTCTACTGTAGTTCGTTGCTACCTTAAGCGATTATCTAAACGAGCTAGATTTGGTCATCTCATTGATGAGTAATTATATAAAAACTAACAAAATAGGGAAACCAATAGGATGATGGGAAAAGCTTCTCCGTTTCGGTTTTTGTAAATATGTATTAAAAATACTTCTGAAGAAATTTAATAATAGCTATAACATTTTGAAAGTGGTAGTTTTATATTTTACAATGAAATTTGACTTTTTGACAAGTTGGCAACGGTACTTAGAACAGAGGCATGAGATCTTGTGTTAAGTAAAGATAGATACAATACTTAGTAACAGTTTATAACACCTTTGCTTTAAAACATTGGAGCGAAACCGCGATCGGTACTGATTTTTGCAATTTTTTATTTATGGGTTCGCAAAATTTGTTCCTGATATAGCCTTGTTGCCTCGTTAGTACAACTTTCAAAAAAGCAGCATTGCGCATCCAATAAAATTGCTGCGTTTTGAAGCCTGTCAGATGTTGCGGGGTGCTCGATCCATTTTACGACGTGATTGAGCACCCGAGCGCCCCCGAAGTCGGCGCCTCTGCAAACAAGGGCGATTTTTAATAGTCCCCAGAGCTGGCAACCCCTGATGGTTGCGGCGAGCGAAACCGCAACGCGTGGTCGAAACGGTGCAGCGTGGTATGCAGGTATATCATTCGCCCTCTTTGTAAGGTTTTGCCATTAAAAGCGTCGTTTAGGCGGCGTACGCACAATGCGGATTAATTCTCCAGTTTACCGAGATCGTGCAATGTTGTAAATGGCAAGGCTAACGGCTCCGCATTATAATAATAAGCGTAGAGATTCATTTCGATTATTAAAACCAGTTATATTATTGTGTTCACACCCACCGGATTCTTGCATGAACCGAGACAGCGTACGCCCATCGCTATCAGTAACCACCACTCGGTGGTTTAAGAAATTCACTTAAAACGAAAAGCGCCGACTAGTTCAGTGAGCTCAAACTCGGACCCACAGGCTTGGGAACCGCTGACAGTTGAAGCAAGGAAAATCGGTTATCACAAAATCTACCTAAATGCCAGCTAGAATATTGTCGAATCATTGTAGTTGTTTAAAGTTATGTAAACGTGCGCTAATCGTTTGGCGTCTAAGAAAACAGGCATGATTTGCTAAATTAAGACAATACCAATAATTAAAAAAAATATGATCAAGGCCTGCAGCGAAGTAAAGGCCGCTACATTCTAATATCTGTTCTGAATTATTTCCATCGTGAAAACTGAATAAATATTGATTCCTACCAGATAATCAAAGTACGGACTTCAAATGGCCCACATGCCAGGTGCATTGACAAATAGTTCAATAAAAACAAGTGCTATACATTTCAAAAATGTAAAGTATTTCTTGGGTGGAACATATAATTTAAAAGGTTGTAGATTGTTAAAACGGAAAAGGGACAGATAAATTATCCTAATAATACGCTTTAGAGTTTTATTACTATCATTTCATTGTTTCCAAACCATGCCATGGTAGCAAGGGCGCCGTTACATAGGGGCAAGGAGGGTCGCTTGGCCCTCCCTGGATTTTTCCAAAAATAATCCACCATAATGCTCCACGCACTGACCGCCGAGCTATCAGAAATTATTTTCATAGAGTGTAATGTGTAATAATATTATATGTATAGTGTGCCTAATAACAGCAACGATTTATTCATTTGTCCGCCCTAAGGGCCCGCCGACTTTACAAAACCGATTATTTAATAAGCAGATGGCCGAAATATCGAGATGAGAAGCGTCTATGAATTTGTCACTCAGCGCGATACAAAATAATATTTAAATTTCCGTTTCTTGACGCATTTATATAAGGGCCGACCGATGTTGGGTTTTCTTGTGTTTAGGCACGTTCAAGTAATAAATTCAATGGCTCGCCAAATCCCAGTGCACCTGCACGGAATGTTTGCAAATACAATAAATTAATTACTTATCTCAAGTTAGTCTTATTCGCTTCCTGGTTGAGTTACTACTGTTAGATTATTGTGTATCCTCGTTTACATTGTCTTTTATTTGGGACTTCCATCCGATCTATACGGTATGTTTTTTGCGTCTATTATTTTATTTGTTAATTAATGTTATGTCGGCATTATTATGTATTGCTATTACTAACGCTTCACTATTTTGTGCGCTTCGATGCCCTAACCATAAGGTAATGTAGTAATGTAGTAAAGAACGTAATGATTATCTTATTTTTGATTTATATCGATACACAAGACGTGTTGGTAATACAGGTATTTTTTCCAAATCCTGTAGCAATTTGTTTTTATTTTGTTTAAATCTAATACCATTTTTTAGGTGCGCTTCAAGTGTTTCTTTTTTAGACCCTCTGTGAATTTAATTGTCTTATCTCAATATCGAAAAAATATTGCCCTCCCTGAGAAATTTTCTAACGGCGCCCATGCATGGTAGATTTCTAAGCCGCATGTTAACCAAAAAGGTATAACTGGTGGCAATACAAATTTCCATACAAAAATTCAAAGTTTGCAACCATGTATGCATGCGCATGCGTTCAATACGTATTGCTACAGGTGGGCCTGGCCCATTTTAGAAGTTTCTGGCCCACCTGCAGGTCTACCCAAAAACTGAGCTTTTGTGCATCTCATTTCCCTAAAATTTGCTGATTCTCTTATGGACCGCCTCATGCCAATTTTCTAGCGAATATATACATGCTGAGATTTTAAGTAGTTCTAAACAAGCCAGAAGCATTTTATTTTGTGCCATATTCACGACTTCCGAAAACTTTTTCTGGCAAGATTAACAGTGAGAGGCTTTACCGTAGTATTAGATAGTAGCACAGATGTATGGAAACAAAAACACATTAATAGTGTGATGGTTGAAGTACGCAAAATAATACAGTTACCTAATGGAAACGTTTTTCCCACATAAAAGAAAAACAGCTCCCGTAGAAACCCTCTGTATTCTAACCGTAAGAAAGCACAAATCTACTTGATCATGTCACCAGGAATATGTCTGAATTGTTGGACAACATCGAATTTATCCATTTCTGAATAGGTAACACGAAAGTACTTGCACTGGAAGCATGTGGAACGGGGTAGAGATGTAGGATACATATCATTAAAGCTGATGATTATATGCACTCAAATGTACGAAAATATGCCCATATAAATGCATACATTTTGTTGAGTATATGCACTCAAATTTATAATATATGCACATAATATGCCCGCAGTTTTTTTGAAAATAAGTGGGAGTATTCTAAATAATGTAAACATTTTAATTATTTTGTATAAGTATATAGAACAAGTAGGTTTAAAGATTGTTTTGAATATACAGCACCGAAGATAATTAATTCTTTTCAACATGTGTTCTTGCAACCTACTCTGAAGAGGTTTAGGAAATCTTTTAGAGAAATTGTGGCAAATATTCAGAGTGGTTTGTTAGTTTGAATTTATTATTGATACTATTTGGCATTAATAGCTTATGCCACTATAACCGATTTTGTTTTGTTTATTTTTTAATAGAGAACAGTGAAAAACGGCCTTGCCGATCTTTTTCTTTTTGGGCATGTAATATTATTTTCTTGGTTGATGTTTTCTCTTTTATGTCTTTGTTTTTATTATACTATGTACTTTTTACTTTTTTTGTACTTTAAATTACTATTATGCTCAATAAACATTATTATTATTAGTATTATTTTATTTCTCTAATTTTTATTTAAAGACGTCATTCATTTTAACGTTTGACTATATAACCATGGACTGCCAACGCCAACTTCACGTTGTAAGCAATATAAAAATTAGATTTCCCCTAACCCCGGCGCCAAACTATTATACACCCAACACTCTTGAAATGGATTCTATGTTGACTGATTCCTTATACATTGCTTCTATGGGAAAAGTGGGGGTTGCTGGCAGTCTATGTTTATATAGTCAAATATTTTAACAGGGACTTCCCCTTTCCTCTGCTTATTTCGATACGCGCATTGCACTCCAGCGGCAAGTGTATACACTTTTTGAGATTTTTGTGTAAACTTTACTATTTTATTAAATTTCTTAATAAAATTTTTGTGTTCAACTGAGATATATAGATTTCCCGAAATCAGTTTTGAACATAGGAAATTAATGAGTGCGACACGGAAGACATAAACAAAACGAGTAGCACGACAAAGATGGAATGTAATTATGGGTAGGTAAATTTTTAACCTAAAATCAAGTCAATGAAACAAACAAACACTTATGTCAAAGATTTTATCTGTCATTAAAAGTATAAAGTGGGTTTATAAAATAATTAAAATAATTATGTGAATAGTAAACAATAGTATCTTTGTCCAGCTACTCATTTTGTTTATGTCTTCCTTGTCGCACTCATTAATTTCCTATGTTCAACACATATTTCGGACAATCTGTAGATCTTAGTTGAACACAAAAATTTTATTAAGAAATTTAATAAAATAGTAACGTTTACACAAAAATCTCAAAAAGTTCATACATTAAAAATTATTGCTAAATATAACCAAATATGCAAAATCCAGAAAGTATGCTCAAAAACGTATAAATATGCAAAATATGCAAAATTAAACTTGGCTTAAACGATTTGTTTTCACATAATTAGTATACATATGCAAAAAGTTTCGCCGGCATATCAATTATACAAAATATGCATTTACCATATAATATCAGCTTTGTATATCATTCACATGGTCATATACTGACGCTTTTGGTGGAGGTGGTTATACAGGCTGAGTTTAGCATTACACTTAGTTAATTGCTTTCCACGATAAGATCATAAACGTTGAGAAACATAAAGAAATGCATTTAAAACGTATTTGAGTATTAGTTTCTCAAAACAACACAATAGTTACAGTGCTTACATTGCTGATGATGTTATCCGCTGATGATGTTATCCAAGAATATGGAGGACTGTAACCTTCAGATTATGTTTGGAACAAGTTCCCATGGTATTAGGTATCAATGCGGAAAAATCAACCAACATAATAACCTATACTCTGCATACACCCCTAACGGAACTATATCAAAGACCCTTTAAATATTCTTAAGATTGACAAGTTTCACATTTTAGTGTTTTGCAGAAGCACAATAATGATCGAGGCGCCATACTCCATGGAAGAGTTTGGCTTGAAAAATATATTTTCTCTTTCTTTACCTCATTTGATCCATAGAATTTCCTTGTATGGCTGCACCTGCTAGTTTTGATATTTTTCGAATCCAAGCTACTCAAGAAATTTTCCTTAAATTACCCCACCATTGCATTTCTTCTCTTTGATTCTCTTTGATTTGGCCTCCTTTGCTGTTTCTGTATTCTACCTTCCGTTAGTACACCGCATAGTGAGATACAGCTCATCGCTATTTGAAAGGTGACGTATGTTCTGCGACGTCAATTAATTTGGCTTTTTATCTGACGCCTTTCTTTGTTACTCGATTCATTGGTTTTTGTGTCTTTGCTAATTTATCAGTGTTTATTGTTAAGATCCAAATTTGAGCACTATGTAACTATCTTCTTTCGTTTATATTCTTTCCCTTCTGGCCCCGTTCAAAATTCCCGAATGTGTCCTCGAATGTTGTTGTGAACAACTATAACTCGAGGAATCCCCTTGCACCACTTCTCTTTGTGTTGATATAAGTTGGGTGTTGTTACGTAACTAAATCATGTAGACCTTAATTCATTCCATATGCTAAAGTGCCGAAATGAGAAATAGCAAAGTTTAAGAGTATTTGAAACATCGAGGATTAAAGGGTTCTAAAGGGTCGGGCCGTAAAGTTTGAGTACTGCTGGTGCAGTCGGTGGTGTAGAAGGTGCAGGGCGCGCGCCCGATATCGTCGGCAGGGCAGCGCACTCCATTAAGAAGAGACTATCTGAAGATCTAGACGAGGATGCTCTCGGTGAAGAATGTCACAAGTGGCGATAAAAACTAAATACTAAATGGCGGCCATTGAAATTCCCTTTTTATTCGGCCCGCGCTTATTATAACTGATGTAAACACGAAACGGTTATCCATATTTTAGATGGGAAATATGTAGGTATACCTTGTCAGTTGTCATTGGTGACGACAGTGCTGTTAATTAAGCATCCGAATAAATTATGAGTGATGAGATACGTCCACGTCCCACAACCCACGGCGAAGCCTCATTAATTTATAGTATATTCTTACACAGAGAACTATTTTAATAATTAAGCTGGTTCGCGCATATCATATTTAGGGCTGCGATTTAAGAGCACGCGTCGTCCGAACCGGCGCCACAACATTGTTTAATGTCCTGTGAACTCGATAGTTTTTTTCGGTTTTATCGCACAACCGTCTTAGTGCTCGCAGTTATTCCGGAAGATTTTTAAATCTTAATAACGCCGCGCTTTAAATTAAGCGCAAAAAGCGACGGCCGCGTTGGCAAAAATCGTCAGCAGGACTTCTTTTGGACCGGCTCCAAGGGGATGCTTCCCAGTTGAAAAATTTGCGCGCGAATAAATCGAACCCGGCTTTTTAGGCGGCCTGCCATACTGAGCTAAAATACAAAAATCGTTACTTGAAATAATCCGTGAAAATTCTATGGAATAATACAGTTGTTAAATAACAGCGGCTCTCATGAAGAGCCTCGCTACCCTCCGCTATACAATACACCATTTAGATAGAATCAGAGGATTACACAGTCGGGAACATTAATAGAAGCTGTGGTAATTATAATTTTCCAAGTAACTGTTTCATTTAAAAAATGTGTCTTGTTCGAATAAATTATTCAGGACGATTAAGACTTTTATACAATTGGATCAATGCCAAGATGGCACAAGTTGAAGATCAAACAAGCTCCTAAGCGTACAATGTATCGCTGAAATAAGAGAGAAAAGTTAAATCCGGAAATTCAAGTACTATATTAAAGTACTCAGTCGTTCTGATTTAAGCTAAAATATACTCGATTGAAAAACACGTTAGTAGAAAAAAACTCGACGGAATATTGTTTTAACGACGTAATTCTGGCAAAAACAGTGAAATTTCATATTAAATACGTACTTGCTTATAAATAACACCGGATTAAATATGGAACCTTGAGGTACCCCGCACTATGCTATGGTAGAACCTGCAGTTATTGTGTTAAACAAGGAAAACCATTATATTCAGCATTTTTCGTGTTTCGCAACGTGGTATTAGTCGATTCTGATTAAAAAGCATGATAAATACAACGAATGGATAAATCAACATTCAATAAAGAATAATATTTGATTATAAATATTTGACATATATAATCACTGAAAATGATATATAAACGTGCTACTTCTTCAAAGTTAAGAACTCCGCCTTCAACTTGTAGCTTCAGTTTTTCTAATGAAGTAAAATTCTATTTTGTTTTGAAATAGTTTTCGGTAGCTTGCAATAATCGTGTCACACTATCCTATCGTTGATGTCACACTCTCCTATTGTTGATATAAATTTTTAAGTAATTCCGAGACTATGACAAGATTTTGAGGAATTCCACAGAAAATTGCAGAAAGGCTTCGCAAAAAGGCTATTTATTATGATGAAGATGGCAGTATTGTAACTGAATAAAATCGAAAACGTGGTTAAAAGAAGAAAACGTCAAGTTAATATGGGCTCTCTTACAAAACCATAACATGCTTGATAAAATATACCGAGCCCTTTGATTTTTACTGCTTGTAGGGTATCATCCAAACCGTCCGAATTTGCTACTTAAAGAAACAATTGAGCATCACGGCTTATTGTATACTTTTTTTTAATGAAACGCTCTATATATTATGTGTTTATCGGAGAGTGCTTAAAATTCTCTTTTCAAAAATATATAAGTTGCCTATAATTACTTCATCCATTGTTGAAATATCCGCTATTAGAGAATCAAAATATTACTAATTTACTATATGAAATAAATCACAGTAACCATTGAAATAATCAACAATTTTAATACCAAAAACAATTTTAAAAACGAATTGACTAAATGTTCCATGCCGCATGCCGCCAGTAGTGTCATTTGATAACTTTGTTTTTCAATAGTTACTGTGATTTATTTCATATAGTAAATTAGTAATATTTTGATTCTTTAATAGCGGATATTTCAACAATGGATGAAGTAATTATACGCAACTTATATATATATTTTTGAAAAGAGAATTTTAAGTGCTGTCTAATAAACACATAATATATATATAGGGTGTTCCATTAAAAAAAAAGTATACAATAAGTCAAAAAGTTCACCCGTGATGCTCAATTGTTTCATTAAGTAGCAAATTCGGACGGTTTGGATGATACCCTACAATTTTTATCTGAACAATTTTTTTCTATCTGGAATAACAAAGTCGCTAGAAGCTGTCAAAATTTGAGCAAACACCCTGTACTAGCAAGGATCTAAATCATTATAATTCTTTTAAATCAACATGTATTTAATGTTGAGTCCATTGAAGATCCATGCGGAACATGTAAAACAAACGTTACGTTAAACTGCTGTTTTGCTTTTTGATGCTTTAATATTCGCAACTCTAGTAACTTATGATTTTATTAAAAATGAAGTTCAGATAGTTTTCTACTTTACTATTTAGATAAAAATGAATCTATTAAAGAACCTTGGGGAACTCCATACAAAGCTCTAGTATAATTTATAAAATGCAATGAGTTCTTTTAGTTTTTACCACTTGAGTGTGATGTGCCCTAACTGCTTCATTTCTAAAATAATCCCATTTAACAAAGGTTATATCGGGCCCATTAAAGATCCTTGGGGAAGTCCAATGCTAAACTATAGTATTATTGTTCTCTTTGTTTATTATTCCTCTTGTTTTTGAAAAGGGCATTTAATTAAGAGAAGTGCAAATATTCCAGTTTCCTGGGAAACTCCATAGCAAACTATAGAACCATCAATTATATCTAATGACCTCTGTGTTACTTCAGTACTAAATTAAAACTGCTTTTAAAAAATACTGATTCTAATGAAACAGTTAGCGAGTACTTCGCGTGAAACCATATTACCTACAATGAAAAGGGAGAAAAACACCTAATAACTTGTTTTGTAAAACATTTTTAAAAATATTTAAATATGGCGCTATTAAAAAAGCGGAGATATTAAGAGGAAATTGAAAAGGCGTGTTCGCCGTATTATTTTGATAACCACAGGAACTTCTGGGAAAAGCTAGCAATTTCACTGTTTATTGCATTCCTCAACGCTCTGGACGCTAACGAAAGATAATAATTTCCCGGTGCGCTTTTCTAGCTGAAAAATCCGCAGGCGAATAAATCGAATCGGAGTTTTTAAAGCGGACTGCCCAAATAGCGAGAGATAATGGGCTCTCATTTAAAAGCGGAAAATCAGCAGCGGCTACCACGATTAAGACTATTATACAAATGGGAAAACGCTAAGCTGGCAAAAGTCGAAGATCAAACACGGGATTCGAGCATGCATGCAGATATATCCTGCAAACGGCGACCGACGCGGACCCCCTGCAGGAAAGGCCACCACACCGATCCTGCAGATTTTGGCATCAACGGAGTCTATTAATTTCTATAAATCCTCGCCCGACATCTGGGTTTTGAAGTTCCGATGCCGGCCTGTTTTTCCTCCGAAAAGCTGCGGTTCGGCATATAAACTTTATTGATGGAAAATTTCATCACGCCCATAGCGCGACGATAAATGATGCCCGCCGAAACCTTAATAAGATACATATTGTGTTTAGTGTATTCCAGATAGCATCGTTAACCAATTCGGGCTACGGGTCCGAGGTAAAACAGTAGCAGAACAAAAGTATTTTTTCATATTACACGTATATGGACCATTAATAATGATGTTGCATTACAACATCGTTCAACCAGTATACAAAATGACAGTGATTAATAGCGTGTATCTATAACGTTGGTAATGTAAAATGCCACGGGTAAACGGACCAAACGCTCGACGCCCGGATTTTGACGGATAAAATGGTAAACAAAATCATCCATTGTATCTCCGAAAAATGCGCTCATATTATTAATTATATCGTCATTTGAAAGTATGATCGATGGCACTTCAACGGTATTAATAAATTTTCTATCGGAGACACGCAGATTCTACGGAAATTCTGATGACCTCCCCGCACCTTTGCCGAAATCGCCATCTGCTCGAATTTCTGTACAAAAGGAGGTTGAACCTCCAAAGCAGCTCGTTATATTTACGATATAACTCTTCATTTGCGAAAACTCGTCGCAATCCGAAGAAAATTAAATAAAAAATTAATTTTATATATTTAATAAGCAATTATTTAACTCAAACCACACAAAATCTAACCTAATTTACGTCTACCCAACATATTGTTTAAAATTTTAGTAATCTTCCAAGATTAGCCTTAATTAGGTAAGTATCTAATTGAATAAAACCCATACTTTCACAATACAATTTCTTCTTATTTCTAACAAATGAAAAAATTAAACAGAACTATGTATTTTCTTGCTTAGGTTCTATTTTTCCGATGTTCACTTTCGACATATCCTTTAGCACAAAACAGATATATTTCACAACTCTTTAAAATACAGAGTAATCGACAAAATTTCTCCTCAAGTGACCTGTGATTTTTGTAAAACAAAAAATGGCAGGTCACAGCATTCAGAAAATATTGAACGTCAAACAAACTTCAAAATGCTTTCAACAAGATTGTCAAATTTCTGCCAAGAGTATAATAACATGTTCCAATTCCAAGGCATACTTCGAGAAGACATTTTTTCGACCACTCGTTAGCTGTATATAAATCGTTTACATATAGACAGCGCTGTTTGGTATAAAACCCAACCTGACCTTTAAGTGTGCCTTAAAGTAAACAATCTAAACTAAAAAATCTCTTATTTTAATTGTAAGATGCCTTACAATTTCCTAATGACTAGAGAACGAATTTTATGCAAACTGCATATTCTATCTTATGCATATTTTAGGATACGATTAAAAATGTGCACTTTTATAGTTAATTGACACTAATTCATTAATACATATTTTGCATATTTAAAGATTTCTTGCATATTTTAACAGTTTCGTGCATATGAAAGCATAAATCTATATGTTTTTAGCTAAAATTGCTTTCACATATTTGGAATGTAAAAAAAATAAAGTGGTTATTTACTAACAACCTTCGAAGAAAAAAAAATAATTATTTTCCCACAAAGTGACCAAAAGTGATCTAATAAATTTTAATTACATACACTCAACAAATAACAAGCTTTTGTTTTTGACACAGATTAAGCTAACGCAATTTGAAACCCAAGGAATGACTATAAACCTTTGGCATGAATCGACAATTTTAGGAATTTATGCAAAAGTGTAAAAGGTAAACTAAGAAGCAAGTGCTCTTATGTTAGAAAAATTTAATTCAGCAATCAAGAAATCCCTGGTTATAAAGTATGATAAAAAATTATTTTCATCTTGTATGGCTATGGATTAGTTCCTAATTAACGAATACAACTATGTTTATACTTAAATGACAAACTTGACATTTGATTTTTACGTGAGTTATAGTTGCATTCATAAATTAGGAACTATTTCATGGCCATGCAATATGAAAATAATTTTTGATCATACTTATACTACTTATATTAAACAATATACGCCATGTTTGTAGTTCCTAAAGCTTTTGCAAAATTTGTAAATGCTTCATGTACATCTGTAGACGTTAAAAGATCGGTTTTCGTATTTAGGTACATGTTTTCAGACAGAAGACGAGTTTTTTTCTTGAAAATTTTAAAAGCATTTATTGTAGGATGTTTATCGAATTTTGTTCGTACTGCCTTTTTATTGAAATAATTGCTTAATTCTGATATAAATCATTGTATGAATTATTAAAATTAATAAAACAAAACATAAATTTCCCTTTTCAAAATTGTATTATAGGTTTATGATTAATCGACCATTAAGTACGTTTGAATAAAAAGATAGCATATGCTCATGAATATTTCTAAAGTTTTCTGCATATTTTTATAAAATATGGTGCATATATCTGAGCATATTCTGGTAATAATGGGCTGCATATATTTCGTTCTCTACTAATGACAAAATTGCAACAAATAAGAAGGTAAGTATTTAATGCTTCTATTTTATTTTATTGTGTATTTTACAATTACAAACCGGCAGTGGCTTCAAAGCATTTATCGATTTGCAAATTAGATAAGTTAATAACTTCTGATGATAAATCGGAACGAATGAATATTAGATATAAAAAAGATGTACTAATCAAAGTGAAGTCACTAGTCTGCAACTACACTGTCTACGATTGAACATTCTGTTTTGTGCTGGCTGACAAAAGATGCGATATTTCAGATATACTGGAAAAAAAAGGAATTATTTTGAGTAGGTATATCGCCTTTCTTACTACGGTAATCAGAAGAACAGACCTGCCAGAAACTAATTTTAAGGAGTGCCTTTATAGGTGAGGACAAAACGTCCCCCCTTCTCTCTAACTTTTGAATGCGTCAAAATATTTTAGTTAAATTTCAGGTTAACGAACTATACATAAGTTGATATGTTTTGATGCTATTTGATGTCAATCAGACATTTAAGATGGCCGTTCGGCTCCATATTGAATATTTTTTAAATGGAATGAGGAATCATTTGAAAGGTCTTATTGAGTAGAACATCAAGTTATAATTTCAGGAAATATTTATGAATTTTTTTAATATCGAATATTTTTCAAATGGAAGATAGATCATTTGACACCTCATTTGAAAGGTCTTATTACGTAGAACTTGAACCTATATCAGACAATTTTGATTAATATTTTTTGATATGAAAAGGGGGATCATTATCTCATTTGAAAGGTTTAGGATCATCAACATTTTCTGAAATTATTGATACGTATTCTACTCAATGAGATCTTTCAAATGAGGTGTCACATGACCTTCCTTTGCATTAGAAAATATGCAATATTCAAAAATATTCATTTACAATACCATCACGAGTGTTCATTGCGGACTCGTTCTAATCCCAAGAGCAATGGACAAGAGTTATGCCACCAACAAAAAATAATCTATGGAACTTGGACTAAGAATGGTATTCGAGAAACTATTCAATGAATTAAACCATTTTTTCAAATAATCTTTCTGTAAATCTATTAACAAGCCACGCATTTTCTATAGTAACAGAAAACGAACATTTCATTCATTTGTTTAAAATATTCACTCGTATATCCTCCAAGAAGATATATCCACTCCTAGCTTTTTATTGCCCAAAAAACATCAAATTTGGATTTTGATAGTGAAATTTTGACAAATGGTCAGTAAATCGAATAGCCATCAAAAAATTCTAAAATTATGGGAACGTATTCTAGACATTCAGATGTAAGGTACCACATGACCCTCTTTCTATTAAAAAAAAATTAATATGGCGCCGAACGGCCATTTTACATTTTTCATTATCCTTAACTGGCTTAAAGACATCAAAATTGATATAGTTTATTGCTCTGAAACTTAACTAAAATATTTTGACGAATTCAAAAGTTAGAGGGAGGAGTTATTTTTGGAATGTTTTAATTAAAATATACATATAGAACACTATCGGACTACTCATTAATGGGGATTGGACAGGGGCTACCGTCACCCAGTGACCAGCTTTTTAAGACTTGGAAAATTCCAGTACAATTTAATTATTGCAGGAAAATTAAAAATAGAATTTAAAGAATTACTACTTTTTTACGTATGTAGTTTAGTATTTTTTGGCTAAATTAGTAAAAACTGCACTATGAACAATATACATTATTTAAACATCACTATCTCAGTCTATTTAAGAGCTTCTTCAGGATAAGGTTGTCATGGTCATCACATTAGTTAGTTATTTGATATTGAAGCATCATTGATACTCTTTTTGAAGAAGCTATAAAAGTAGAGCGAAATATTCACGTTTGAATAAAAACGATTGTTCAGAGTACTATTTTGACCAATTAACCGCTGGTTGCATAGCTGCATGCTCAAAGAACTGGTCAAACAGAGTCGAGAGCACTCGGAAGAGTGTCCGATCTATAGTGGTAGTAAAACCGCAGTCAGTCATGCCTCGGCGAGCACCTTAAGCCGTCGGTCCCAGTAATCATTTCGGTGACAGTAGTTAGGTTACGTCGCGCACTCTCACACCAAGTTTCCTACCACAAGCCATACGATACAAACAAAATTAACCTAAAACACGTTTAAACTGCTAAAAATTAAATCTTTTAATAATTGTTGGAAATTTTTCAGAGGATGCTCAAATTTTCACAGGAGGTGCCAGGCACCCCTTAGCACCCCGCTAGCTATAGGCCTGCAGAAGAAGATGTAGCAAGTACAAGGACTGTAGCGAACAGCAGAATCATTGTAGGAAATGTAACTGGATTTGCTAAAGAAAAACAAAATTCTCTGAGAGTTGCAAATTATTTATAAAATATGTATAATAAAACTGTTTATTATTGTTTGATGTTACTGAACTTTAGATATCGTATGTATGTATGTATGTATTAACGATAACCTCATTTTACCTTGCGGTGTAGAGGCTGGTGCTTTTTGCACTTGCATCTGGCGGTACAATGCTCAACTTGCCCCGGATTCGGGATACAAAGTTGGAGCGCACCTTTTGTGCTTGCGCAGCAACCATTGTGTGAGCTATGCGTCATGGTGATGTGTTGACCTTGTTACTCTATCTCTTAGGTCTGTGGTTCTGAGTAGAGCACAGTTAATTTGACCGATTCCAATCGCCAAGGCTGCCGAAAAATTCCGGCCCCCGCGGGGTTCGAACCGAGGACTTGCTTATGCAAGCCTAGCGCCTACCCAACTGCGCAACGCGGCTTTCTTAGAGATAGTAATGTTCTGTAATTATATGTACTGACAGTAATATATAGCCTTAGTTTCTAAATATTAATAACTTTTCCTAATATGTACCACTTTTTCATATTTTGAAAAATAAAGCAGTTTACTCTTCTCGTCATATCATTTTTTCCCCGCCTACTGTACATCGTATTGCATTTGTTTTAAGTATTATACATTTAAAGTGATGCATTAACTTTTATCGAGAATACATTTTTTGGGAAATCAATATTAAAAACGAGATATCACAACTAATTCAAATGAGCGCCCGTTGTAACCTTGAAGATATAAAAGTACCAACTATTGATTTAGGACCTATATATTTAGCATCTAACTTCTTAAATTCACTTTTTAAATGATTTATGATAATTTTTCGGCAATTCTAACAAACACATTAAATTTGAATACAATTTGTACGAAACTACAAGTTAAGGTTATGTTTTATACCAAAAATTTGCACGTAGCCATCTAGAGAACACGCCGTAAACTGAGTTGATGCGAGTGGTTTTTTAAGCACACATTTCTTTCTCGGCAAGTAAATGACGAAGGCTTGGATTATCGCACTTTGCAAAACTATTGAAAGAGAAGAAATAAAAATAATGCATGTTTCTGAGTCCAATATAAATTCAGAAACTAGCAGCACTTTTTAGATCAATAACTGCCATTAAACGAAGAATGTTTGAGCTTAAAAATCTCCAAGTGAGATATTTGGAGAAATCCGCGTTATTCAGATTTTTGTTTTTGAAGCTATACGACGTGTTTATGCGTGACTTTTTTGAGTCACGCTATGTGCGGATTCTCCCAACGAAACAATCTTGGTCGTGTTGTTGTAGGTATTGTTTCAGGATATCGTAGCTTTTTTTCCATACAAAATGTCCCCTGGCCACCTACAATCTAAGGTAGGACCTGTTCGTAACTGATTTTACAGGAGCTCCGTCAAACCTATTTTCGTGTTTTTCTATTCCACCACCACCCTCCTGATTCCTGCAATTTAAATCGCACCTGTATTCATTCGTGCCACACGTTTATGCTCCCATATGGTAAGTTGGCCCCATTATGGTAAGTTGGCCCCATTATGATAAGTTGTTGAACCTGGCGCCCTTATCTGTTATATTATTATTGCTCATACCAGTAGGCGAATTGAGTTTGTTCTCTTCATGCCCATGGTTCCCTCTGCTGCATTCTGCTTGGGCTTTAGGAATGTAAATAGTTACGACGCTGCTATGATGCATTTTCGTCGATGTTGCGTTTTACCTAATACTAATTTGTTAAAATATGTGAAACAAATATAGGTATTGTTTTTTTTTTAAATTTAAATATACGTTGGTGTTAGTCACAAGTACATATAATTTAGTAATAAAGAAAAATACGACACTTCATCGGGGTACAACTGCTAATATTCAGAGATGGGGCGAGAAATTTGACGCTACGCTTAAGTGCTTGTGAAAATATTGAATTTTAAATTGTAAAATATTCCACACACATGCTAAACGTTATAGGGCTTGCAGAGGTTTTAATTTAAGATAGAGATATTTTGAACACGTAGAATTGTGTATTAGTTACATTGCAAAAATGTTAAGACTTTTAATAATTCAGTCTATTAAAACGGCGATTTTCTAAATTATTCGAGTAAGTACGAATGCAGGGTGCAGAGAAAGTAAAATCACAAAATTGATTACTTCTCAGTTTGCGCTAGGATTGCGCAATAAACCAAGCATTAGTAAAGGTTATAACGTCATAAACTGTTAATTAACCTGACGTTTATTAAACTCCAGTTTGCATGGCACACACGAAACGTTTAGCTCCGATAAAAAATTCTAATTGTTTGTTAAGGTTTCCCGCCTTGATAAACCGTTCAGGAATTTTTAATTAGTGGCGTTGTGCGAGAAAAAGTTCAAGCGGTTTTGCTTTTCAACTCACATTTTACAAATAGTTTGCGTTATTTTCCAAAAAGAACGTTCACGAGCTAATTGTAGATTTCTGGCCGAGAGTAATATAGGCTACTACATTTCCAAATTCGAACCACGATTTTTAATCCAAATTATATATTAAAAACAATGCTATACGCTCACACTTAAACTGATGTTTATTAAGTACCTACGCTAGATCTAATTGTTTATTACAGCTTCAATTTCTTATTGATGTCGTTTCATGAACATTTTTGTTTTCATACCACAAAAATTTTAAATGCTGTGACCTAAGACAGCTTTAAATAACAATCCTAAACGGTATTTTAAAAATCAAATCTTGTTTCTTTCAGCTTCAAAAGCAAGATTAGCGGCGAGGTGGGAAAAACTAGACATATTTGACAGGATGGACGGTTAAGTTTACATTAGTGAGCCTTTTGTGAAAATTAAGCTGTCCTGTCTTGAAATGTTAATTAACGAAATGTCCCTTTTTAAGCAAAAAACCTTAATGGCTGTGAAATTAGTCGGCCTTCAAATGCGCGAAGTTTCGAAGCGTTGTTTATTTGCGCCAAAATAAAAATTTCGCAACGGCACTGCAAGATTCGGGCAACGAAACTTAACAAGCTTTTAGCGGATTTAATTAGGTTCATGAAATATAGCACCGGAAAAAGCCTACAGAGAAATATTTTGTTTTAAAACGAAACAAACGCTAAAATATGTAATGCATCCAAAAATTAAAGCGACTGGATGTAAAGCGCCTATCATGATCTTAATCTCGCGGCTTTCACGTTGTACCAGCGTCTACTCGCCACGTACGTAGCTGACATAATCAAATTCCATTATATTTAACTCGGTGAATCTAGATCGACTCTGCAGCAGGAAATACACAAAAAATTCGCTATCTGATCGTTTATCTCAATGTTTTCATAGTTAGGTTCCTCGGTCGCCACTTTAGCCGCATTTACAATCAAAATTTTGTATGCCAAGTGTTGCTTTTGCGTCGTGTAGAACAATCACTGGCCGCTTTAATATGGAACAGTTTCAGATGCTGCTTTTAGATGGAGTTGCTAACAATACTTAAAGCGATTGCTGTTAAACATTAAATTCCTTGAAAAGACTGCAGGAATTACCCTTTGGTATGTTGGAAGGCTAGCAATGGCCAGACTTGGCTTTTTAATCAAATTTAAATTGCAGGGTATGACCTTCTCCAGATGTCTTCACCACCCTACGGCACTAAATTTTTTAGCAATCTACACCTACTTTTAAAACTACGTTAAAACTAACTAGATTATTAAGCAACTCACTATTATACTTCCAAGGAATTCAAACGTCGTTACTTTCTCCAATTTCTTGTTTTTGCATTTTATGTCCTTATTGTTTTGGTCTTCTTTTTGTTTCTCATTTACTATCATGGTTTTGGTTTTGTTTATGTTCACTTCCATTTTCATATTTTCTATTTCAGTCGTCCATGCGTTCACCAGTTTCTGCATTTTACTCCTGGTATTTGAGATTAGTATCACGTCGTCTGCATACAGTAGACTGTTTAGTTTTATTACTTCTAAGTTTTTATATCCAATTACTGTGTCCAGGTGGCTGTATTTTTCTTTTATTCTCTTGGTTATCTTGTCCATAATAATTATGAATAATAGAGGGCTTAAGCTGTCGCCCTGCTTGATGCCTTTCTTCATTTCGAACTCCTCCGATCTCTGCCCCTGCAATTGTACCTTCGCCTTAACTGTTCTATAAGAACTTCTTATTGCTCCTATCAGATTCTTATCCACTTTCAGTTCCTTTAAAGTCCTCCATATTTCCCTCCTGTCTACTGTATCGAACGCAGCCTTCAGATCTACGAATTTTAGATACAATTCTTCCCCTTCTTCTATTTTCCTTTCGACTATGTTTCTGATTATACATATTATCGCCTGTTTGTCTATTCGGTCTGAAAGCTGCCTGTTCTTCTAATATTGGTTCTATATGATTCCTTAATCCTTTCTCTAAGATTTTTGTGTATATTTTCAAACTAGTTTGGGCTAAACATATTGGCCTGTAGTTTCGCACTGTGGCTGCAATCCTTTCTTGTAAATTGGTACTATTCAGTTGTTTTCCCAATCCCTCGGTATTTTCTGCTCTTCCCATACTTGTCTACAGATTTTCCAAAACCATTCCGTTCCTCTTTGGCCCATCCATTTTACCTATTTTTATTTTTTGGATTGCGTCTTCTACTTCTTCCCTCTTGATTGTTTGTTCCACATTTATTTGTTGTATTTCATTTTCTTCCATTAGGGGCGTAGCTACTGCTATATCTGCCGTATCAATGATACAGGGCCCACGAACCAGGGGGGGGGGGGCATCAGCTCCCAAGAACGAATAGAATGCGCTCGACCCCGGCGCAACCGCCCAGCCGCAGTCTCCTGAACAATTCATACAATTAAAGAATTAACAAAATTAATATTAATAAAATTTAATAGTATGGCTTCAAACTTTCCCGAGGTAATAACTGCTTGTATGTATGCTGTTTTTGACAATTCCTGTTACGGTAGCAACAGCAGAAAGAAGCTTTTCAAAATTAAAACTTATCAAAAACTACTTAAGTACGATGACACAAAAAGATTATTGGATTTAGTCATATTATCTATCGAAAAGGAAGCGCTTAAAAAATTAAAGCCCACTTGGCAGTTTATTCTGTCCACCAGCTTGTCATTTTCGTGTGTTTGTTATGTTTTCGTGTCCCACATGTCTTTTTCGCTGCTTTCTTCAGTGTTTCTTTGAAGATTGTCCATCTGTCCTCTATTGTCCATATAGCTTGAAGGTTTTCCGTCCTTTGTAGTTCTTCGTCTATATCTTTCTGGTATTTTTCTCTTCTTTCTGCGTTTTTGAGCTTGTTTATTGCCAGCTTACTATAGTTTCTTCCTTCTTGTTTATTGGTTAGTCTGGCGTGGTATTTTGTTGTTACTAACCTGTGTTGTGTACCAATTTCCGCTTCCTTCTTTGTTTCCGTTATTGTTGCTCCATAACAAGAGGTATATTTTTTGAAATTCGTAGAATTTCATGATAATTATTATAGAGCAACTCTTTTGAGAATTAAATTTACTACTAGTTATAGCCTCTCTCAAAACTTGTGACCTACGCGATAGATTTCTGATAGCTATAAGACGCAATTTCAGTAGAACAGAAATACACACGGAAGCTGTGAAAACAGCCATGAAATCTTATGATTACTAGAATCAGTTAGTATAAAAAAACTGTTCGAATAAAATGAACATATATTTTTTTCTATTATCCATCCATGATTTTCCCCAGAGAACTCGTAGAATATGTTTTTACGCTACTTTCACTCTAATTTCTTGATTCTTATAAGGCAGAAGCTTACAATGGTGAAAACTTAGGGGAAACACTATATATGTCGAAACTGCAAAGATGGGCATGAAAGCTAACTGGAAAAAATCTGAACGAATTAAAAAATAACTGACGAGAACATTTTTTTCTAAAACGTAGGTATTAAGTTATGAATATTATTTACAGCCTGTTTTGTTTATATCACTTTCCCTTGAAATTCTTGCTTGTTAAAAGCCACATGCATATGATGATAAAACTATACACAAACAGACGTTGTAGCGATGCTTTTTAAAATACCGATCAGAGTAAAGCGTATATTTTTTATATGTCGCTTTGGCTGTATAGCCTGATTATTATAGGTGCAAAGATAGAATGCCACCATTACTTTCAGGGACGATAAATATCGAAGAAAAATTATTTGACTAAAATGAACGCATGAATTTTTAATAACAAATATTATATGCAATTTTTTGTACATACAGTATGTCCTCGAATCGAGTTTTGCAAACGGAAAAACTTTTTTATTTTTCGTAGAAATATCATTTGTTTAGGACCAAAAAAATGCATACATTTCGTAAGCTGGCTGTTACATGCGGAAATGTAGAACAAAGCGGTCAGCATTGGTCGAATGACCCGGTGAACAAACTGCAATTATGCAGACTTGCTATCACTATTTGTTATGAAATTAAACACGCAAGTGCAAATGCGAGCTGAACTGGGGCAAATAAACTGAACCTGGTAATTTATGTCATAGTTTTATGTATATAAATAGAAACTTTTCTAGTCAATAAACAATACAATTTTGACATCTGTTTCTGTATTCACCAAACCTCGGCTCCAACGGAACCAAGTCTATTATTACATTATCTTGTGTGAGACTGCGCAGGACACCTTTTTAATTCCTGCACCCCTAAGACGTATCCTGTAATTGTCCAAATTAAAATCATACAGTCCACTATAACCTCCACCCTGAACACATTTTCTATCAAAGTTTTTGTTTCTTATAAAAACCACAGTGCCATGGAGAAATTTAAAATTTGATATACGGATTATTTAGAAATTAAGAAAATCTGAAAAATAGCTAAAGAGAGAATCTTTAGTTTTGACTTAAAAGAAAAATGTTATAAAAAACTCATTCAAAAAACAGTGTCTGGGTGGACTCCAGAGTGCACACAATATTTAGTATTGGGTGCACTCCAAAGGGGAAAATCTAGCTCGAACCTCAAATTACCCAGTAATTTATATCAGAAAAGATAGTTTAAAGCCGTAAGAGTGCTGTAGGAGAAACTGGTGAACGTAAATTCATCCTATCGGCGTTGGTGCATTACAAAGCAGTTTGAGTCCGTCGAGTTTGTTAGGTTATTTGCAGTGGTTGTTGTTATTATTGTAATACTCTATATCGACAAAAGATTAAAACAAAATATACATTCATGTCAAATCAAATACAACTGCAATTTGGAGTGCGCCCAATACCAAAAATTGCGTAAACTCTGCAATGCACCTACACACCGAAAATTAAATGACTATTCAAATGACATCCCATATTTACCCATAACTCCACAGATTTGATTGTTTTGTTACTATCTGGCCGTATTACGATTTATGCATTGCTTAAAGCTAAAAGAATATAACTTGTTAATATGTTTTTATGTAGATTTACTCCATTACCAAAAACGTTTTCTTACAACATTTTCCTCTAACTTCAAAACTAAAAGTACTTCTCTCTTTAACTAGTTTCATATTTTTTAAATTTCTAAACACCCTGTATATCAACTGTGGTTTTTCAAAGAAGCAAAAACTTTTATAAAAAGTGACTTTTTCAGATTTTTTTTTCATTGTAAACTAAATCCGGGAGCATACTGTATATGCGACCTACCACTGCGGTAAAATACTGATTTTCATAAGGCGCAAGGAAGCAATGGTGAAAACTTTTGCCAATGACTATACATACCGAAGTTGTAGAGCAGGGATTATTAGAATCACTCGATACTAAAACTGAACTTTTACGAATACTATTTGTAGTTAATATTTGTTATATGTCACTTTCACGATGATAGGGTGGTAATAATTTTTGGAAATGATCATAAATTCCAACGAAAAATTATTCAATTGAAATGAACGAACACATTTTTAAAATGCTGAATTAACGACTATTATTTGCAGTTTTTTACATTATGCTGTTTCCACTGCAGACTATTTTTTTATATTGCGTAAGGACATGATGGTGAAAACTTTTGACAATGACTGTAGATGCCGAAGTTGCAGAGCTGAAATTATTAAAACTGCTCGGTACAAAACAATTAGTCGACTGAATTTTTACGAATACTATTTGTAGTTTATATTTTTGGGTGTTGATAACTTTTAGAACGACCATAAATATCGAAGCAAAATTATTCGACTGAAATGAACGAATGAACTTTTACAATACTGAAATAACGAATATTATTTGCAGTTTTTGTATATTATGCAATTTTCATTGTAAACTACTGATATTTATATTGAGTAAAGATACGATGATGAAAACTTTTGACAACATTATACGTGTCAAACTTTTAGAACTGATTATTAGGTTACTAGATTTTCTTAATATAAAAGTCATTCGACGGAAATAGATACATGCATTTTTAAAATATCGAGAGAATTTTTATGAAACTTTCAGGGGCAACCCGAAGAAAAATTATTCGACTTAAATTAACGAATGCATTTTTATAATACTGAAATAACGATGGTTTTTGTGTCAGTTTTACTGATTTAAATTTTGGTACAATAGTAAAAACTTATGACAACGACTATACATACCGAAGTTGTAGAGCTGCCTGTTGTAGTGAGTAGACCCTTATAGGACATTAGGTGAACAGACCACAATACCAGTGCGTACAAACACTTCCGTCACTGCAGCCCGTAATGTCGAGACGTATTTTGTAGTCACCTCATGTAAGTTGAAACTAAATAAATTATTAATAACCAAACAGAGTTATCAATACAACATGGCGCAGTCGTGAGTTATTATAATAAATAATAAAGAAAGTGAACCCGCGTGATTAGCAGAATACCAAGCAGAGTACCGCGAATTTGAATATTAGAGGTTAGGAAACCACGTGCAGATAGGTAACCGAAACAAAGAAAATGGAATTTATAAAACAACCAAAGCCAATGCAAATGAGTGGGGACTTGGGAGTGAATTGGAAGAAGTTTACAGACAATTTTACAATATATGCATTAGCCTCGGGATGCACTTCGAAAGATGAAAAAGTCCAAGCCGCAGTACTTCTCCACTGTATGGGAGACGAAGCAAGAGAGGTCGTCGATACTCTAGGACTCACAGCAGAAGAGAAAGCCAAATCAAAGTCAATTCTAGACAAATTGAATGCATACTTCCTACCAAAAGTCAACCCGAGTGTCGAACGTCACAAATTCAACACTTGTATTCAAAAAGTAGGTGTAAACTTTGATGGGTATTTAACAGAGTTGAGGCAGATAGCGTCCAATTGTAACTTTGGAACCTTAAAAGACAGCCTAATATGTGACCGAATAGTTTGCGGAATCCGAAATTGTCATGTTAAAAACAGGTTATTAAGAGAAGCCGATCTCAAATTGGATAGAGCCATAGAGATATGCAAAGCAGCCGAGCAAAGTGAAGCGCACATCAGACAGCTACAAGAAACCAACAACCTAGAAGTAGGAGCGTTACAAGCGAAGCAGTTCAGTACGGGGACAGTCAAAAAAACCTACAGCAACACACCGAGCCATCCGCAGAGACACCAAGGGACCATTTCACAACCAAGACAATGGAACCATGGAAACAACAACAGACAAGCAAATCAGCCAGCAGTTCCTTCTGTCACGCAGAATAGAAGATTTTCAGGTTTTTGCGGTGGGCAGCGAAATTGCAGCAGATGTGGTTACGTCCATAATCCAGGTCACTGTCCAGCATATGGTAAAGTATGCCTAAAATGTGGCCGCAAGAATCATTTTGCCACAGTATGCAGAGCAAGAAATGTAAATGCAGTCGCAGGAGATATCGAAGAGGTTGCAGAGCAGTGTAATAATGAGGTAATTTCAGAATATGTATTAGGGTCATTAGAATCTGACAAAACAGTAGATACAATTGTAGGTGATTGGTTTGTAGAATTACAAATATTAGAATGTAATCAATGTATTAAGTTTAAGATTGATACGGGTGCACAAATTAATGTAATCCCATGGCATGTTTATGACAAATTAGGATTAAGCATTGAATTGACTCCTTCAAATATGATCGTGCGAAATTATGAGGGTTCAATTGTGAAAACGAAGGGATCTTGCAAATTACAAGTTATGACAAATAATAAAAAAACAGAATTGGTTTTTGTAATAGCAGAAACAAACATAACTTCAACTCCAATTGTTGGTATAGAAGCAATCAAAAACTTAAATCTTTTAACCATAAATCAAATTGACAAAATTGAAAATCTTAACACAGAGCAAATTATTACAGAATATGCAGAGCTATTCACAGGTCTGGGTAAAATTCAGTCGCAACCGTGTGAGTTCAAGCTAGTTGAAAATTATGATCCGGTTGTAATTCCTTGCAGAAAAATTCCATATACTCAATTAGACAAATTAAAGTTAGAATTGGAGAGAATGGTGAACGATGAGGTAATACGTAAAGTCGATGAACCAACAGAGTTTGTCAACCCCATTGTTCTAGTTAACAAACCAAACAATCAATTACGAATTTGTTTAGACCCACAAGGGTTAAATAAAGTCATTTGCAGAGAGTATTATAAATTGCCTACATTCGAAGATCTAACCCATAATTTGGCAATCGTTTTTGGCTGCCAGAGGTTTCACCAGTACATCTATGGTAGTAAAGTCAATGTTGAAACAGACCACAAACCACTAGAGGTAATTTTTAAGAAGCCTTTGAATAAATGTCCACTTAGATTACAGCGTTTGCTGATAAGTTTACAACCCTATGACATATTAGTTAAATATAAACCAGGGAAACATTTGTACATCGCGGACACGTTATCCAGATCTAGCTACAATGACAAAAATTTTAGTATTAATGAAAACGAAATTGAGGCTCAAGTGAACTTAATAGATTATGTTAGTATTAGCAAACAAAAATTTGACAAGTTAGTAACTGAGACTAAAAAAGATGGAGAATTAATAGAACTAGCTAGAGTAATTAAAGAAGGTTGGCCGAATACAAAGAAACAGGTAAACCCGTTAATACAACCCTATTGGCATTGTAGACATGAACTCGTGGAAATGAACGGAGCAATTTTTAGAAATAATCAACTGATAATACCTAAAGTAATGCGAGCAGAGATTGTAGATAGGTTACATTACAATCATCTAGGGATAGATAAAACCTTATTAAGAGCAAAAGAACTAGTTTACTTTCCATTTATTACAAAACACATTACCGATAAAGTAAAGAATTGTCCAGCATGTTTAACATTCCAAAATAGTTTACAAAAAGAACCTATAATAAACAAAGAAGTGGCTACTAGACCTTGGCAAATAATAGCAGCTGATTTGTTTTATTTTAAGGAAAAACAATTTCTTCTTTTAGTGGATACATTCTCCAAATATCCAGAAGTATGTTGTTTAAATAATAACACCACAAGTGAGATAGTTATACATAACTTTAAATCAATATTTGCAAGGCATGGTATTCCAGATTTGTTGTATACAGACAATGGGCCACAATTTGTCAATTCAAAATTTAATAGCTTTTTAGCAGAGTGGGAAATATCTCATCAGACTAGCACACCTCGCTACCCTCAATCTAATGGTTTCATAGAGAGGCAGGTGCAAACAATTAAAAAATTGCTAAAGAAATCACTTTTTGATAACAAAGACATGTATCTAACACTGCTCGAATATCGAAACACTCCAATAAGCAGTGAATTACCGTCACCGGCACAACTTTTGTTTGGGCGTCGACTTAAAGGAATCGTCCCAATTAGTGAAAAACTACTCACACATAAGTATGCATTACAGTATACCGAAGTTCTCAATCAGAGACAGAAAAAACAGCAAAACTATTATGATCAGAACGCTAAATACCTAAAACCGTTGGCAATTGATGATACTGTAATGATGCAAGATCCTGGCAGTAAACTATGGCAACCCTCAAAAGTAGTTAACATAGATCCAAACAGACCACGTTCATACGTGATTAAAACTGATAATAATAACAAAGCGTTGATTAGAAATAGGCGGTTTCTTAGAAAAACCGATAACAGTAATTTTAAGGAGATTTGTGATAACGATGGTGAGCATTTTGATGATGTATTAGATTCTTATTTAGAAAATAGTTCAACTGCTAGACCACAGAGTGAACCAATAGCTATAGACAATAAGTACAATCAAAATGGTGCCAGTGCAAGTGCTAATATTAAGATAGTTAAGACAGAAAGAGGAGAGGAAGGCAAAAATTCAAATAGTGTACAGACCCGATCAGGTCGCTTTATTAAAAAGCCTTCATTCCTTCGAAATTATGTCACCTAACTTAAGAAAAAGAGTGAAAAACCTTGTTTGTAATAATATGTTCAAGTATGTTTAAGTTATGTATAGAGATATGTGTTTAATTTGTAAGATTCTAGGCACAGTAATCAGGTTGAAAATTTGAGTTGCAATATTTAGTTCTAAAAAAAAAAAAAAAAGGAGATGTTGTAGTGAGTAGACCCTTATAGGACATTAGGTGAACAGACCACAATACCAGTGCGTACAAACACTTCCGTCACTGCAGCCCGTAATGTCGAGACGTATTTTGTAGTCACCTCATGTAAGTTGAAACTAAATAAATTATTAATAACCAAACAGAGTTATCAATACAACACTGCCTATTAGATTACTAGAATTGCTCGACACAAATAAACATCAACTGAAATCAATGAATGAATTTTACGAATACTAAGTTGTAGTTTTTATATACCACTTTGACTGTAAAGTCCTTATTATTAAAAGTGCAACATAGAGTGGTGATAACTTTTAGGAACACCATAAATATCGAAGCCAAATTATTCGACTAAAACAATAAACTTTTAAAATTCTGAAATAACGGCTATTATTTTCAGACTACTGATTTTTATATGATGTAAAGATACGGCGGTGAAAACTTTTGACAACGACTATACATACCGAAGTTGTAAAGCTGATTATTAGATTACTAGAATTACTCCATTATTCGACTAAAATGGATGCATGCATTTTTAAAATAATGAGTGCATTTACATGGAACTTCTTAGTCGGTAAAAGCAACGAATTCTATTATTTGTGATTTATATTGGTGATAATAAAGGAAATTACCCTAAGGGCATATAAATCGAAGTTTACGATAGTTCGATTACTCAAATTGGTCATTACAATAAAAATTATTTGATTAAAATGGAATAACCCATTTTGAAATTGTATTTCTCAATCGTTAGGTTACAAATATGACTGGTGATTTTTTCTATCGTTTGGCAACAAGTTAATAAATTTCCACCAAAACACGTTACGTCAAACCTGCATTGAAATATAAAGTTTAATTTAACTAAATCTCAATTACGAACGTTACTCATACTCATAAAACAGTATCGAATGAGCCAAACGAATGAATTTTAAACGAATTGCGCAACTAGAATTAATGGACTAAAATTAAACTGAAGTATTGCAGTGCGCTTATACGTTTGGGCTCCTATCAGTTTATAAGGAATTTATTCGAGTAAGTTCATACAATACTGCGCTCTATAAATACACAAAAAATAGTACATTGTGTATCTAGGACGAAAAGTGTAACATTCCCGAACAACATAGGATTTAACTACGAATTAATTATCATCATCAATAATTACATTTGAAAAATATTCCCTGTCTAGGACGGGAATATTATTCCTGTACATTTTTATTGGAAATTACCTAGCAACAGCTGATATAATGGATTGTTTGACTTTGCTCAACAAAATTTTATCAATAATATGTCAATTCTAGTACGATTGGCGGAAAAATACATTTTTCGAGTTTTCAAATCTAGCTCTAAAGAATATTATTCTCCGCGAAATCTTTTTAGTCAAAACCGCTAAAGGGATCTACTTGTCTTCTTAAAAATTGGCGGCGAAGCCTTATGATATCAATAAAAAAATGGTGTTTGAGAATTTTTGGCAAGAAATTTGAATTGGATTTAGAGGTTATGGTTTGCCCAGGTTTCTAAGCTACGGCAGAATTGAAATCTCTGAGACTTAAAAATTGCCTAGATTTTTTTAATTCTTTGCTTGAACATGTCATGAACCTGAGCTAGACTGTATTCAATTCATTTTAATATTTACATGAGACAGCTGAATTTCCTTTTGTTTGAATAAACATTCAAAATTACTTTTATGGTTATCTTTTAATGTCACATTCTTCATGTTGTAGTTTTGTAAGACCTATTTAAATTTTTCCACTTTATAATTGTAGCTATTATAAATTATAATTTCAAGCTTCTAAAAACTGAAAGTATGTTCACCACAAGAATGTCTATTGTGGCCGGACTTGTTCTCATGATGTCACATCCATCAGTCCCTAGTCAAACAACAAAATGGAAGGTATGCACTCCAGTTTTATGAAGAATATTCGGCCGTACAATACCAGGAAAGTCGTACGTCCGGTTAAAAAATGCTATTTTGTTAAGTGACATTCAACGGGCAAGCACATGCGAGCATGGGACAGGTTCCGACAAAGCAAATATTTATGAAGTTTATGTCCTTTCTAGGAATTAAAGGTAAGTAAGCATTAACGCAACCCGGCAGTAACGGGGAATTAGGAAGATTTTAATGACGAATAAATTAGAATGGATACTGGAACCATAAGAACATAAACGGCCCTCGAGAGCCCATTCCTTCAAGAGACGACACGGTCTATGGGTTCTCTTTGTTTGCAGTTCGCCCTCTTGGCGCAACCTCTTTCGCCTGATCGATACTTGCTGTAATTACTACTTTTAATTGCCGCAAAATTAATTTATAAATAATTACCGGAATCGCGCAGTTAATGCGCGAATAAATTTTGATATCTGCCACTTCGGCGGGGAATCCCCGCTGCGGCGAATACCCCGGCCTTAGTCCGACAAAGGGTATTAGAATCTGAAAACGATATCAGATTCAGCCGAGTTTTTATCCTCGGGGGATCGGGTAAACAAAGCAATGAAACAAAACTATCATAATCAACCAACCATGACATGTGCTTAAAGAATCTAAATTAATATCCATAAAACACTTAAATAGAACACTCGAGAACTTCGCTCATTAATTTTATTAACTACATAAATAAGTTGCTGATAAGTTGGTCGTCGTTAACATGCTGTTTCACTCGGGCACGAGTCGGTAGGTTATTACAATAATTGCAATACTTGAAAATTTTATAGAAACTGCGAGGCGTTTCTCACGTGACAAAGTCGCGTCCATAACGCCTAGTACATAATTTGTAAAAATTACTTTCAAACAGAGCAAACATCATAGATTACGTTTGAATCCCATAAAATAAAACAAACAGTTTACGCAATATTGCCTATTTGCCCTCAGCAAACAGAGGGTCGTATGTTTACCCCCTAATGTATCTTGCACAGTTTTGGAAAAACGTTTGGTGAACTAAAAGCAGATCAGGTTTTATTTGTTATTGCGATTGTATTACATTAATTCTCATTTCGGATATATCAAGATATATTCACATATTATTAGCTACAGTTTTAATTAAAAATTCAGAATCAATAAACGTTTCAGTAGATTGCCAATACATTACTCCCATTACCTTTTTTCACTTATGCTATGGATTACTAAAACCCTATCTAATCTTCGTAGTGATAAATTAATATATTCCGGCACTTCAAATCTATGGATCTAACTCTTGCCATTTGCTATCCATCTATGAATTAAACGATGTCAGCTAGCAACAGCATAAATATTGAGGAAGCGCAACAATTGAACTATTTTTAAATTCAAAATTAAGAAGAACATCAACATTTAAACTTCAAGAACAAGAGTAACCAAATCTACAACATATTCCAAATTGTGGCTGGTGAATCAAATATTGATAGGAACATTGTCGTATGCATGAGAGTAAATCAAGGTACGAAAATAAAAAAAATGCTTTACACAACCAGAACAAGTAAAATATCACACAGGTTTGAAGTTACGATTGTAAGAGTGATTATTGATAAAATTGTTATGATAGGCAATATCAGTAATGAAACATTCAGATGTCTTGAAAATCCCGACCATCAAATGCAACCCCTAAATACGTATTTTGACATCTATACTGTCATCTTCAGTGGCCTTGGAGAGAAACTAACCCGACAAAGTTGGCCGAAGCTATGCTCTTCACCAAATCACCAGTGGAAGTTGACTTCGGCCAACTTTGTCGGGTTAGTTTCTCTCCAAGACCACTGAAGATGACAGCATAGCTGTCGAAATACGTATTTAGCGATTGTTAAATATTTGTGTGGTTAGGAATTTTTAATGAATTGTGCCTGATACAATCCACAGGCACAGTGTCTTTACCAAATGCACTATTCACCCGGACCCTATTTATATGTATTGTTTTTGTCTTCAAACAACATATGCAATGATATAAAATCGTGACTCGTAAATCAACATATAAAATCATTGAAAACTGGCAACTGCAACCGTATCATATATTGTCTTATCATTCATGACGATGTTAAATTGCGAAGACTAAACGGAATCACATACAACATACCAAACAAGCGTATGACACGGTTGCCAGAAGTAAGATGTTTGAGGCAATGATCAAACTCGGTATCACCGGGAAAATCACTATTAGTGGCAATGGCACTAAGGAACACACAAAACAGAGTAAATAGTTATACATGTGAACAACATAACGGGCATCAATGTATTGCCTAGGCAGATAACACCACATTGTTAACGAGGTCCAAAAAGAATTTAATACGGATTGCATATTAATCACGAAAAGCGACATATATGCTGATGGGAAGAAATGAAGAAATTGGAGGAGAATATTAGCAAGAATAAAGACACATATCATACCGCAGAAGTCAGGAACTTTGAGCATTTAGCAGTAATTATTACAAATGGAAACTAAGAAGAGCTTGAAATTGATAAGGGGATGAGAAAAGACAGCAGGGCACAAACAGGTATCACGAAACTCAAGTTCTGGGTATACAGAACAGTGATACGCTGCGGGTAACGAATAAACAGACGGAGAAAAAGCTGGAAACGTGGGAGAGAAAGATGTAAGGAAAATCTAAAGGGGAACAAACCAAGTATCACCCACATTATTAGAGCTCAGGAAGTGAGATGATTGGGGTATGTGGGCATGCAGCAGCATAGAATATCAAGAAAGCGAAGTAGGAAGGATGGACCTAAAGAAAGCAAGATACACGACGAAATTTAAGTAGTACATTTAAGCTACTGACACGTTGCGACATCGTTCCGTCACACCTCAAAAATCGGACACACGTCAGGGTCTGAAGTTTTCACAAGAAAACCAGAAGTGTTCATTTCTGGATGAGACGAAATCTTTAGAGTGATGCTCTCGGTCTCGATTTGGCCTCGTCCCGTGCCAAAACGCCATGGCAAAGATTGATCATTTTTGGAAGAATTTCTCGCTTAAACCAAACGGTCATCGTTATATCGAGCAGCAAAAAGTAGGCATGGAAGTGGGAAAAACTTATTTCTGGATGAATTCATGGAATTGATAATTGTATGAGAGGATTTCTCAGTTAAACCAAACGAGCGATATAATTATATTGATGCTATTGGGAAGAGGCATTTTTGACCACAATGCGAGACATTATCAAGTAAGAATTTTTTTTCTTGTATTAAGTCAGTGGTCTAGTTAATAAGCGCTAGTAAGCGGGCAACACTTGAGGAAGAGTTCCTTTGTTAGGGGTAAAGACTACCACACGTGTTCGGGCAGCTCAACCAGGCACTGACCTGGAACGCAAAATCCTGGGAGAGCCAAAATCAAAATAAACTGATTTAAGGTTTCCGAAATTCCGAATTTGTCAGCAAGAGTATGCAGAAAGAAGAACTAGATCTACCAAGAGCCGTTGCGTATCTAGAAAAATGCAAGAGTTCCTTATTCCTCAAGTCAGAATACACAGAAGTAGTTATGAACGGTCGAGAAATATGTGAAGAATCGTTATAAAACAACAGTTTTTCATGGTTTGCTTGATACTGCTATTAAATGTATTACTGAACAATTTAAATGCTTCAAACTAAACAATAAAATGTCTTTTCTGTAGGACATGCAAAACATTTATGATAGTCGTAATATTGTACAAGAAAAGTGTAACAAACTTAGTGAAATTTTAAAAGACGGAGATAAAAATGATATTGACAGTAAATAGTTGTGTGAAGAATTGTTTCATTTAAATTCCATACTGAAAAATACTTCTGTGCAAGTTTTATACTATTTATTTAAACATGACTTATGATAACGAGAGGTAAAAAAGGCTATAGATGATGAATGAATGAAACTATGCTTAATCTGCGGACTGTGGATCAGTTTGCACTTCTTACTAACAATATCGGTAACAGTGGCAAATGGTGAAAGCGGTTTCATAAAGTGAGCCCACTTACTTTAATTAAAATAATTTCTGTTTTTAAAAACTGAATTGTAAAAAAGTTACAGACAAAAATGTTTAACATCTTTAATAAGAGTGATCAGAATTACGTAGAAAATAGGTAAAAACATCTTTACGTTGCAAAAAAAAATACTGAAAGAATATAAGAAAACGCTTAATAATGAAATTACATCAATTTGCAAAGAAAAAATGCGACAGGTGGGATTCGAACCCGCGCTCCAATGTGGAATCCGATTGCTAGCCAGACGCTTTAACCCCTCGCCCAAGGACGCGCACCTATGGCAATTTTTTACGGCTGTATTATAAAAGACGCGGTGACGACATGGCCAATCGCGAACGAACTGCCCCCGATCGGTGTCTATAAAAACGTGACTCATGCAGAGACGCAGGCAGAACCAACATATTAAGCAATTATTGCCATAGAAAATATTTTTTTCATTCGATGCACTTCAGCGAACCCATTAAGCAGTTTGCCTTACAAAATCCTGACGTACGAAGATTTTATAGATAAGAGTAAGAGTGTAGTATTATTTCATCTATGCTAATAGAATTACGCATTAACCTGTAACTGTAAACTGTAAACTAACATATTTGAGCCACTAGATGCAAAACTCTGCGATTACACTGTTAGTGAATTTGCGCTAGAGGCAAAAAACTGTTACGTCGTGTTTGTTACACTACGCGGCCTGCAAAAGTGGCCCAATAGATCGCACTACCACCAACGGAGATGGTATTATCTTATTTTGCTTGAAAATGTCCTAGTTTTAACGTAAACTGTGTTTCAAAAATGAACTTACATAGTTTTGCATCTATGCGTAACTTACAGTTTCACTTAGTTTCGCATCTGAATAACGACCAAATTATGAAAATCAATTCAAGTTCTACCTTTACCAATTCATAACTGAGTATGTACAAATTGTTTAATTAACACGGTACCAAAAATCATTTTTTGTAGAACTACTTTTACTTCCCTCGTCTCAAAGACGAAGGAAGTATTGTAATCACGAAAAAATCACCTTCCGAAATTACTTCACGTTTCAAGGTCCCTAGATGACGAAAACGAGGTTTTCTTAATTCCGTCTGTCTGTCTGTCTGTTGGCAGTATAGCTCAAAAACTATTTGTCGGAGGAAGATGATATTTTGCATACATATTATATATCTACCTCGCATGAAACCAGTACAATTTCATACAAATATATACAGGGTGGGCACCTTAAAAAAATAAAATGTTTATTTTTGGGTTAATTTTGAAATAGAAGGAAGTAATAACTTTCACATAGCTCAGGCTTTACATTTGCCGAAAATAAGACTCAACCGATCGAGGATAATGTCACAAAAGAGTAAAAACATTTCAACAATAACAGCGTTCTGTTCAAGAGAGGCGTGCGCCGGACTTATTTGAAAGAAGCTTGGTAGCGTAGTTGGCTTTATCGGTGCAGATACGATTTCTATGTAGGGGTGCGGTTACGATCGCTCTGCAGATGCGGCGGATTCAAACCCCAGCGGCATACATTTTTTTTATATGAAAATGTATTGAATTTATTAGAAACGTGAAGATATTTTTACTCCTAAATTAATTTGATTTTTAAAATTATTTAGTGTCACAATGTCGATGAGGGAAGTTCTGGGTAAAGCCTTTTACAGATTTTACGTTCAAAGTTAAAACAAAATAAAAAATGCGGATGAAAACCTCTACAGAATGAATGCTATCAATCGGAAGTGATGTAAAACCGTGAGTCCCATGTTACTACGATGTGTAGCATATAAAAGATCCCTTGCTAGGGACTTTGACTTTGACCATATGACCAAAGTAGTCGGTGTCTAAGGTACCTGGTACTCCGCATGCTTAAACCTTGTCCATTACAAACAAACAAACAAAATAAAAAGTAACATAAAACATAAAAGTACACAAATAAGTTTAAAGTTGCAGCTCTTCATTTTCACTGAAATTTTCGTTGTCAGTTTCAGTATCTTCTTCCTGGATTTCTTCGCCTGTAGCTTCTTTAGTATAATCAATAATTTTCTACAATTCTAATTTTGGGTCCCTTCTCCAGTAAATTCAGTAATGGTTTTTAATCAAAGTATAAATAAATGGACAGGGCCTTGTATGATGTGTGCTATACTATTTTTCCTAATTTAGTAATAAATGAATAGATCGATTATTAATTTTCTAATATCGGCTTACGGCAAAGCAATAGAAATATGTTTTTCTAACCTTTCATTGAATGACCCCTGTTAGCGCGGTAGCCTGAGATTTTTCCTCTGGGGCGATTTTCACAAATGATTTTGATGGCCATAGGCAAAGCAACTGTCATGTCCCATTTGGCATTAAGAAACCTACGATCGTCAAGCGCCACAATTGAGACATGCACAGTAATTCCGAGAAAACTGGCAATCACGAGCAACCTCGGTGGAGCCTTCTCATTTTTAAACACTCAAACAGCCGACCGACTCTTGCCTTTTTCTCAAAATCATACGAACATGTTCAACTTTCATTACCTATTACGATGATATATAGCAGACGAGACAGTCCTAGAGTAAAGCGTTGTGGTTTTGCATGGACACGATCCCTTTTCTGAGTATCTGTTAAATTGTGTGGTATCCAACGTGCACCACAAAGTTTCTGTACCTTTCTGTGCTCATGCAAACTGCTGTTGACTACTTTCACACTTATTCCTAAGACTCCCTGGATGGAATAGATAGTATTATAATTTCCTTGAATTATGTTGCATACCATGACAACGATTTCCTACTACGGCACTTTTATGGCCACTGTTTGTTAGATGATTTTGCCTAAACACGGAGAATTGTCTCTTAACCCCTACGAAGAACTTTTGAAAACATGTTTCGTGTAGAAAGAGTTCAGTATCCAAAGTGTGAACCAGCGAGCAGGATTGTCGATTTTCTGATTGGTTTAGTCATTGTGCGATTATTGCATTACTTCGCATTTAAAAATATGCTTGTTACTGTAACGAGTTTTATGCGAGCATCTTATATTTTGAGTTCGTAATAAAAATCAAAGGAAGACGTTCGGAGCTAATTTGATTCGTCTCGCTGCAATGATTTCGCGGAGAATGCTGCATTTCCCGACTGCGGCCTTTGCGGGAATCGTAGTTTAAAACTTGGGCTTAATTAGTTGCCGCTGGAAATTCGATAGAAGTTTCCACAACTCAAAAAGATATCGGTAAATAATTTGAAAGGGAGGCGGTTTTGGCGCGACCGACGAACATGAAAGCGACGTGCACATCCACTTCGGAGGCAATACAAATTGCGTCCTATTACTTTTTGACAGTGGGGCGTCTTGTTCTGCCCCCGTGTTCTATCACTATAAGATGCTATTAATCGAGAATCTGTGTTTGACAGCCAACCAAATTGTAATATCCGCTCCGTTTTCTTCCGCACTATTTATTCTGACCCGCGAAGCAATACTGTTTCTGAAATAAGAGAGTAATTTATGTCGCCGCCTGTCGACGCACCGGTGACGTCGTAATAATCCTGAAAACGAAATCAATTACTCGGTACTTATCAAATACTGCTGCACAAAAGAATTAATTGCCGCGATTATGCAGCTGCTTCCCCAAATTCGACCCGTTTGGGAACGTGAGAAATCGTGGAAAGCTTTGCATTCCTGTACCAAGAAGTATTTACATTTATATTTAAACATTGTTTCGAGATTTCTGACCCCGGAAATAACGATGTACGAAACGTCCCGCTCCGGAGTCCGGTTTTTACGACTAGGCACATCCACCACGAGTAAGTTCTCATACAAGTCAATTACGCGAACAAGTTTTAAACATTCTAAAATCGTTACTATTTTCGTAATAACAATCTTGGCCTTGAGAACGCAGACGGCAAACAGTTCCGTTGACCGCGGCTTGTTACGCCCGTTTTATTAAGTAAAATATATAATTAAAGAAATGGCCGCAGAATTGCTGAATCGCCGCATAAAAATTAATTAATCTGCGATCTCCCGACCGCGAATGCAGCGAATCCTCTCGTAGTGGACACTTCTGATCGGAAATTATGCTACATTATCGTACACGATTTGCTTTTGTTATGTTGTTGGCTCAAACATTTAGAAACAACCCATAGGCGGGCTCTAGGTGTTAGAAAAACATACCAAACACGTTGCTCATTCGCCATAGTCATTCTTGGTTTTGACAAGTCCTCTACCTGCCGCACGGAAATTAAATAGATGCTTCTAGGAATTCTTTTCTGGGAAATTACATTTCGCATAAAAAATATTGCGGTTTCCCTGAATGAATGGAGTCAACTATGAGCGAGGGTAGGAGGGAAACTAACAATGACACCTAAAAGCAATTAACAATGTAAACATCCAAAGACAAAGAAGAAATCAATGGTTATCTGCAAGATCTCTCGCCTGATATACGCATAATTAAGCAATTTAAGAATCCCTCCTTAAATAAAAACATTATGGTGTACCGCAAGGAAGCGTGGTAGGGCCTGTTTCTTACATAAGAATAAATTCCATTTGTTATAATGTACCGCAAGTTTACTTTATCGCTGAACATTGGAGCTAAGTTTCCATGCCTGGTTAGCTGTAAAACAATATAGCATTAGTTGATGTTATAGTAACTGAATGGCAATTGTATTAAACCGTTTACTTTAAAGTTGAATATGTACCCAAAGAGTCACCTGTGATTCGTGTTATACGTTTGGCAGTACTGAAGTGTATTGCTGGTGTCATTGTCAGTCTATGTCAAATTCGAGGGTAGCAATTTAGGTTTTTTTTGTTATTTAACACACAAAACCTAACTTTCTAACCTCGATTTTGACAGACTGACAGTGTCTCCAACAATGACTTCAGTATGGCCAAACGTATAACTAGAATCACTGGTGACTCTCTGGGTACATGTTCAACTTTAAAGTAAACGGTTTAATACACTGCTGTCATCTATTTACTACATCAACTAATATAGTGTTATTATAGCTAAGCCGTCATGGAAACGTATAGCTCCCACGTTCAGCAATAAAGTAACTTACGGTATGACGCCCTATTACTTATTTTATTCCGTGTCCGGAAAATTCACCGCCAGCAATTCACCGCCAGCAATTCATCGCCGGCAGTTCATCGCCAGCAATTCACCGCCTCAGCAGTTCACCGCCTCAGCAATTCACCGCCAGCAATTCACCGCCGAAAAATTTAATTCTTGAAAAAAGTCTGTTAGCGTTACCCAGGAGACACCACGTGGAGGTCGGCTTACTAGTCTCCCTTTTTTTATTTTTATACATTTTTCTAGGTTTTTTATTTTTATACATTTAGTCAAATCAGTCTATGTTTATAACGTGGTGTTATGCGCTATTCCACGTAAGTAATCGAAAATATTCATATCCGGATTATGATATGTACTCTTTGCAACCGTTGAGCAGTGTCACGGTATTTTTTCTTAGGCTTGGAGGTTCTTCTCCACTTAAACACTGCTCTATGTGTAGTTCGTTTAAACTTTGTTCTCTTTCAATGGCTCTGATGAATTTCTAAATTTCAAGTTTCAGCACATCATCCAAATATTGTATAAAAATATATAAAAATAAAAAACGGGAGACTAGTAAGCCGACCTTCACGTGGTGTCTCCTGGGTAACGCTAACAGGCTTTTTTCAAGTATTAAATTTTTCGGCGGTGAATTGCTGAGGCAGTGAACTGCTGAGGCGGTGAATTGCTGGCGATGAACTGCCGGCGATGAATTGCTTGCGGTGAATTGCTGGCGGTGAATTTTCCTAGATCCATTTTATTGCATGAACTGAGCAAAATTTAACTCTAACCATAGCTAGAGTTTTAATTAATGAAACTAATTATTCCCCTGGAGGTATTCGTGTTTACAACCAATTAGTTAAATGATAAACTACAATTAAGAAAAATACTTTCTTAAATCATTACACAAAATGTATAAACATACACCGATGGGCCAAAATTATATATAACAGCAATGAGATAACATGAACAAGAACATAGAATGCATTACTTGCGTAAGAAAGAAATAAACATAGAAGCAAATATTTGAGTAGGCTTAACGCTCATTTTAATTATGACGTATGTCAACTAAATATACCTACATTTTTTTTGTGGTCATGGTTAATGTTATCTCATTGCTGTTATATACCTACAGATTGGTGGAGTGTAGTACGAACATAAGGACAAGGAAGACATTTGCTCTTTTACACTATAATGCATCTTAATTTTTAAATAAAATTCGGTGTATTGCACTGGTAGAAAGCATAGGGCGATTTTTAAAAGCTACAGGAGACCAATTCCGTGTTGCACGTACTGAATTTCAGTTGTAAAATCATTTAATAACTTGTGCACTTTCTCGATCACCTCGTAGACATCCATCGTTACACAATATAGTAATTCTAACAAAATAAAAATAATATAATAATGTGACAACTACTTGATAGTACAGTACATTAAGGTGCCTGTAGTGAAAACTCAATTGTCATGCATGTCCGTATGTTCGCACAAGTCGCCACCAATTTGTATAATGAAATGATAAATGCAAAAATCACTGTTTGATATATATCATTTTTAATTATTAATTTATTTTAATAAGTGATATTTCACGATGTGTAACTTTTATAAATTCATATTCTTTTACTTCTTGCATTACTTAAACGCTTTTGATTTATCCATAATTATTTGTAGTGGCCTTTAATTATCCGATCTTCCATACCCAATCGTCGACTAGTCAATATTCCAGGTTATCCAACAAGGCACGGAGAGAACTGATATGAAATTAAAAATGTTACATCACCGCAAATTTTATTTTATGAAAGCAAAAATCTCAATGTGTTCAAAGTCTACATCATAATTAAATGAAATAATGCTGTAATAAAATTTACTGTTTACAAAACTTATTTCTCTAGTATCCGACGTTTCGCTTATCGCGCCATCCATCGGTCCGGTTTATGCAATACCACCTGTAGAACAAGGCCGCAGCGCTCCGGCATGAGCACAGGAAGCGCGAATTGGACAATGACAGAATTTATCAAGCCTTCCTGCGCTGACGTCACGTCGGAGCGCTGCGGCCTTGCTCTTACGGTGGTATTAGTTTATATGATTTTTGAGGCTTTCACGGCCATTGTCATTAAGTAACAAACGACTTCCGGGATTGGACCGTCTCATGATTGAGATCGAAGAACTGAACGTTTCGCCCACTTTCGTAAGGGGCGACATCAGGAGGACAAAAGCAAAAGAGCACGGTAACTCAACGTGTTAACCACGCCAGAGGCCAAACTCTTTGCAAGGGAAGGGACAGAAGAGTACGGTAACTCAACGTGTGAACCACGTCAGAGGCGAAACTCGACTGACTAGCTATCGGAAGAAGAAAGGCGAAAATTTATAGGCAAGCGCCGTCGCGATTCAGCAAATGCCGTCGCGGTTCAGTGGCGGAGGGCGGGGCTTAGGAATTAGCACTTTCCACATAGAAGGAAGGGGAAAGCCTTCGTCCCGATTGAGATTATTTGGGTGTTTGCAAATCTCAATGGCTTCGCGAATCTTTCTGCTAAAGAAGAATGGGGATTTGCAGATGATGGAAGTTTCATCAAAAAGGATCTTATGACCAGTATCGCGTTGGTGTTCGGCGATGGCCGATGATGAAACGAGACCTGACTTGAGACAGCGCTGGTGCTCAGAGATGCGAGTTTTCACTGAACGACCTGTTTCACCAATGTATACAGCATTACAAGAGCAAGGGTGTCCCTTGAGTGAAGTTATTTTTCAAAACTGCCATATCAAGTGCCACATCGTTGGATTATACACAAAAACAGATTTCTAATGACGGAACTTTCGACCCCATTTCAATTTAAAAAATTAATCAAGTTGGCCGTGCTGCAGTCGTAACGATCGATAAAAAAATTGGAACCACGAATATTAGTAGAAAACCGTATGTTTTACTTCTATAACAAATTTCACAGTTTTATCTATGGACGCATTCAAATAATACCACCGTTTCCATACTTAATTTACGCACTGTATAATATGTATGCAAAATATTGTCTTCCTCCGACAAATAGTTTTTGAGCTATACTGCCAACAGACCGACAGACGGACGGACGGACGGACCGAGGACAGACAGACAGACAGACAGACGGAATTGAGAAAACCTCTTTTTCGTCATCTAGAGACCTTGAAACGTGAAGATCTGAAAAAATCTCGCAAGGTGATTTTTTCGTGATTACAATACTTCTTTCGTCTTTCAGACGAGGGAAGTAAAAATCCTGCTATTGTAAAAATGCATGTTATCGGAAAAAATAATTTCCTGTTGCGCTTTGTGCGACTCAATAAATGTCCAGCACCAGGAGATTTCACTCCTTTAAAACCATTTAAAAGCGTTCTCTGCACAAAACTAAAACGGCAAGGCAAGCTGCAATGCCAGCAGAGCTGAAATAAAACTAAGTGTCGCCGTAATTAATTAATACGTAGATTAAAAAGTGTATAAAAATTGACACAATAAATCTCGGAGCGTGTCGCAGCCAGACCCTCTCATTTCGTAAGCAAAGAGGGGTATTTTGAAGGGGCATTATCTGCTAAAAACAGACGCTCTATGAAATAAAATATCCATCCATCAACTAGCGAGTCTACACGGCGAATTTAAATAATCGCCACGGAGCCGCGACCATTTTAATTAACGCAAGAACGCAAGTTCCGGAAAACGTCTGCGCTCCACTTCGATTCCAGAAGAAAGGCGTATCGGCGAAAACACCTGGCCGAAATGTGCGAAACACTCATCATCTGTCAAGTCATAATATCGCGAATCTGTTATGCAATACTCGTCTCTCGCCATCGACCTACGCTGCTGCCACGGCGGTTTCTCAAATTCGCCTTCTTCGGAAATGCAGGCCGAGGGGTGCTTCAACAGAAAACACTTAAATCTACAGGTGGAGAAAATTTATCAACATTACTCGTCTTGGAGCGTAGGGGTGCTACGTAGTAGACGTTATTACTCACATTTTAGGTGGAAACTCGTCGATGCCGCCTAATGTTATATCGAATTATGTTTTAGCAAAAACTGCAGCCACAACATTGATACGGTTTATTTAATAGACAGAAAAATAAAGGGCTTAATAAAGTTCTCTTATATAATCTAAATAAAGGAGTGTTGCAATAATCCCTAATAAATAGAGGTGAAACCCAACACTTTTTGATTATGTTTAATAATATCTTGCTAACGCACAATGCAGAGTAACGCGTTTTTATGTTTATAGAAAATGAGTTTTCACACTTTACTGCTGCAGAACATAAAATTTTATATTATAAGTACATATTAGCATATTTTCCTATTTTATGTTTAAATATTCTAAAAATACCCTTAAAATGACGAGGAAAGATTCACCTTAACAAACAAATTAACAGTAAAGGCAAACAACATTATTTCAAGTCTAATTTAAACATGTCAATAGAAAATCTAAAGAAACGCAACTGATGGAAGACTCTTATTATTTACTGGAAATTAAACAAAAATTTTAAAACCGAAGACATTTTTCTTCCACTTCGTCAAATTTATCACTGCTATCAAATTTATTTTCTAGCGTTACGCAGTTTCAAAATTTTATAAGAAACTACCTAAACATGCCCGTCATACGATGGAAGGGGAAGGGACCAGCCTCAATTGTTTCAACATCAAGGGGTTTTCAATACCTTGAACCTTCTTCTACCACCTTTTTCTTTTTACACCACTTTGTGACTTTCTGCTAGGCTGGGTGAAGCACCTACTTTGCTAATCCCTTTTCAATCTCCCATATGCGCCACCCATTCTAGACAAAATCTTCAGTCTCATGTATCAATCGTTTTACAATGTCACAGCATCCTCTAGCAGTAAAGTTGCTATTGCCGTTAGATCGCGCTGGAAGTAAACCTGATCCCGATCGTGACGATACAGGGTGATGCACGCAGGTTCAGGACTTCATTCGATTCACTTTTTTGTGTTTAAAAGTCATCGACAGCATTCACATGGACAATTTGGAAAATAAAATAGTACCATGGTATTTCATTAAATTCTTTTAGTAAGATAAAATTGGATAAAAACGAATTGACCAACGACTGTTTTTTTGGTACTCAGCCAACAGCCGTTAGGCCAATTATAGGCATCGCTGTACATTTTATGGGGTCTTCCAACCCCACTAACGACTATCATGATGTTATTATGACATCCGGGACCAACTATTTCCGTGGCAGCCGTACCACGAGACGCCGAGAGAGGCTGCCGTCGAACTCCCATCCAAGTTCTGACCAGAAAGAGCGTTGCTTAACTCTACTGATCGAACGTGAACGCTTGTTCACGTTATACCACCCGGGACCTAATTGACCTAAATTGACGCATAGTTTTTGAGAAAAGATTGAAAGTAAAGATGATTACGATTTTTTGTAGAATTTTAAAATGAAGTACTATTTACTCACATTTTTTTCTAGAATGCAGCCAACAATGATGTTTACTGTATGTTTTTAATTTCTTTGTTAAAATTTTATCAATACCGCTTATAATCTAAGCAAAAGTCTTGCCTCTTCTTCTGCTCGTATCCTTTTGCCTTTCGTACTTACGTACTTTTCTACATAATCTCTCCGGATCCATCCGTAATACTGACTTACGTACTTTTCTACATAATCTCTCTGGATCCATCCTTAATACATGTCAATACCAGTTTAATTACCTTTTTTAGATCTTCCCATTTCATATTTTATTCCCTCTACGCAAAAGGCTAAAATAAAATTGCAGCCCCACGATCGTTACGATTTTCTTAATACATCAAAATTGTTCGGCCAATTGTTTTTTTAGTTGTTTGTTTGAACAAAACTCCGACAATAAATAGAAGCTACTGTGATTATAGCTCCTGATAGAGCTACTACTAATCTAATTTTCTTCATACCCAAAGTTCGACCAAAATTAATATTTAAATGAATATAACTTAAATTTGCTACACAGATATACGTTTTAAGTAAAAGCATGTTTGAGTAGGTACAAATCACGTCGCGGTCACCAAATATAAGAGTAAAGGGCCTTGGGGGCGTATATTATATAAATATGCTTATATATACTGATTGAAATAAAATGCGTATTGCTTTACGAAACCAATATAATAAACTGTTTATAAATATGTTTTGATCGTCACCTCCACAACATAAACAAGTGACAATCGCTACATTACTTATATAAACTGGTTGGGACAACTACCTTCTCTGTTATCATAAAACATAAAAACATAAAAAATCAGTTAAAAGTTCTTACATTTCAAGATGACGTCATTTAAATTTTTGTAGATGGAAGTTATGAAATCGGGCGAAAGTATAAATAATAAACTGGTTTACCATTACTACACACATTATTTCAAATAGGGCTTTAATTATTGGCTGTACGACAAAATCCTCTTTTTCAGCAAGAGAAATGCATAATTCTATTTATAAATAAAATGTGCGCTCACATAACCAACTCAAAACCTCAAATATTTGTTTTTCCAAGGAAGTGGAAACAGGAAACGCCATGATCGTCACATTTGCAGATGATGTCGCCCAACACTATACAGCTTGTCCAACGAGAACATTCACTTGAGTGACAAATTTTTGTTATCAGCAGCGGGCGCACTTACTTCCGAAACGTCGAGAACTGCAGATCGAGTACACTCCGAGAAAAAGTCCTAACTAAAATAAGCTTTGTGCTAGCCCGTATCGTAAATAGGCCAATAATTTGGTACTGAGTGTACTTTCGCGAAGTGCGGAACAGAGAGTAAGTGCATCTCATTTGCTTCGAATGCTGTCTTGCTTCCTGTTATGAACATCTGAAGTGACACTTCTGGTTTGACCAGATATAACTTGCTCAGAACATCTACAAACTCATTCAAATCTCCTTAATGAATGATGAACAGATGTCGAACTAAACTAGATCAAACTAAGTTAATCCAAGTCACATTTACTACCATACACTTGCACATCAGCTTATCTGGCACAAACGTATAAAAACTAAACGTCAAGAACTACATCTCAAGTTCAGACAACTATACTGGCCTCTTGGGAGAAGATCGACGAACTATCTCTTAACAATAAACTATTATTGTGTAAGACAATGCTCAAACCCATCTGTTGTTACAGACGAGCTGTAGTAGATGCCCCTGGTATGTCACCAATCATGAAGATTTACAGATAGCTTTCATCTGCATGAAAATGAACTAGTCGAACAGCTATACCACAACAGTCTCTTCAGAAGAAGGCCAACATATTTTGGTCAAGCAACACTGAAACACTGAAGCCAGTGGTTCACGAGGAGGAATGTCGCTGGCTGTTTCTCTTTTATATTTATACTCAGTGGGAAGTGTAAAGTACTAGGTTGTGTAAGACAAAGTGGTCCACTCAGTATATCATCAGTGCTTGGATCTTCTATTTTTTTCTAATTATATTTCTGGCAATATGAGTTTCTATGTTTATACTTGAACCTATATACCATGTATTCAAAATGAAATTACATAAGGGTTGGTCATGGAACTAAAAGTAATCTAAAGAGCAAGCTTTAGAATTCATTCACTGTCATTGTTGTTGTTGTCATAAGTTTATATTATAATCTGATATGGAAATTATAAGGTTTGTTGTCTCTAAAGCTTGCTGTTGACATTAGTTTTGCTTTCCGTGACCAACCCTTATGTAATTTCTTTTTGAACACATGGTATAAGCTTCTCTTTTTGTTTAATTCAAAATTGCATTTGTATTGATGTTACTGGGGTCTAAATAATTATGACACACTAAGTACATTGCTTATGGATGCACGTAATGGTCGATTTCAAACTGTAAGACTGCAATAGATCATAATGTTTTACAAACGAAGCGGTTCTTGCCTTACAGTTTTCATAGCCACTCACTGCGGTCCAAATTATATGATTCCAAAACCGAGATAGGAAGCTTCATTAACTAAATACGAACCCGATTGGAAATTATGTTTTCCATACATCGCAGTCCATTAAAACGAAATCGTTCCCCCATCATATCCCACCTAGACGGAAAATAAAGTGTTTATGAAGGCATTCAGTCCACATGAAGTGGCACGGGCTCGGAGCTTCTCAACTAAGTTTTTGTCCATAGTTCGCCGAGACCCTCTAAATAGAAAAGAGACAATAATAAACCCTCGTATCTACATTTGTGCTCACTTAGCAACGCTTTTTATTCTCGTCTCGTCTGAATTAAGCTGCCCGATGTTCTTCCTCGGAAGGAGTTTTATACAAAAGGAGTTTAGTTTATTGTAAATAAATGTTCAAACTGGGCTTATAGATTTTTAAACATTCAAGTGAACATAATAAATCTATACTCGCGTCATAGCTTTCTAGTTTTTCAATAAAAAAGAAATGATGACATGCATAAAGTCTCTTGGATTAAGTACAAAATATTCAGGGAACTTTGCTATACAATTACTTGAGAAAAAGAAATGTCACAAGTCATTGTTACACATTGTATTCGAAATTCCTTTTGTTTGGGTTGTTTTATACATACTCGTACATCTCGAAACATTAACTTTCGTTTTCACAGAATAAGTTTTGAATCAGCATAAGCGGATTACTTGTTTGTGCTTTTAGATTTTTCCATTCAAACGTAAATAAATTAGACGTTTTTATATAGGAGAAAACAAAATACAATATAACGGCAAAGGAAAAGGAGTTTCAATGCAGTCTGAATTTGTTTGCCGTTTCTTAGTATTTACACAAATTTAATTTCGTAAATTGTTGCTATCAGGGATATGAATTTCTTCTGTAATTTCGCAACCAATTTCCATTTTGCCAAATGTCGAACACAAGTTTTCAACTGACCTTTTTATTTTTCACATGATTCTAATTTTTAATGCAGCACGTTTACTAATAATACGAAATACAAAATCAAACACGTCCATCAACCAGTCATGCCTTAGGTGTTACCTTCCTCTAGAAGTCATTTTCAAAAAATCAACAATAAGGCGTATGGACTGCGAGTCCGTTTTGACTAACGATTGACGCACGGTTAAAGATTTAAATCGTACGGGGACAGGAAAATTAATTATTCTGTGATATATCTCGAGTCTTCATGCTGGAGCGATATTCGGCCTCCAGCGGACAACGTTATATTTCAAATATTAAGCAACGTAACGAGACTGAACGGCGAAGTCGATACATAGTTTATAAGCATCGATTGCGTAAATTTCTGAGATGTGTCACGTATGTGATTAGATTCGTAAATAACAAAAGGGAAAGAAACTCCACGGCGATGGTTGCACAAGCCGATATCCAAGGGGTGAAAGGCGTTGCCATTCTGCTTGTTTCAAGGTTAGATTTACTAAAAACAAATGAAAATTTGCACATTCACACATTATTTAGTAACATATACAATGACCGCAAAAAAGTCGGCATCAAATGGAAAACATTTTTTTACTGAGTTGACACTGGCATTTTTCGAAATTTTCAAAATCCAAAAAGCGTTATTTTTCGGAAACTAAGCAAAATTCCAGTGAGATTATTTTATCGTTTGTTTTTTTTTAGCTAACTGAACACTCTCCACTTGGTTGCTCACGTGAAACTTGTGCATGGTTGGATGGGTTTTGCAGAGCTACCTTCCATGTGTTACTAAGGCGGTAACCGCCTTCTCGATTAAAGTTGTTCGGATTTTTAATAAAATCTCGTCATTTCCGAATAACTCGAGAGAAGTATTTCTAGCATGTTCACAGAGTCGTAATTGATTCTGTGATCCCCTGTTTTGGCATGCTTTCGTGATATTTCGTCGACTGTAGCCATTCCTGCGCAAAGCTTCTTCCACATGTCTTAGTTCTTGCGGTTTACTGTCCTCGTCACAAATCTTCTCTATTGTTGGGGATGATGATAAGACGAAGCATGTATATAGCTGTCAGTGTGACTTTTCTTTCGATACATTGCATGGTTTAATCTGTTGTTGGCGGTTCGTTTCTGTAAACCAATCCAACCATCTACAAGTTTCATGTGAGCAACCAAGCGGAAAAACGACAAGTCCCAATAACATACAAGATCTACATGAGCAGCCAACCATAACGACTCCTCGCTATATAACCAAGATCATGAGGCACCAACATCAATCTTTAGAAAACTTCTGAAGAAGCTGACAGCGTGAGCAGCGAAACGTCAAGTTTAAATCGACGACCACGGCATAACCCGGAAGAGCCTACCATTATCGACTTAGGGATGAGCGTTTTCCACATGGAGAGAAGAGGATAAACCTCGCCTTGACTGATGTTGTTTGTAAATTTCAATGTCTTCGCGAATATTGCTGCTAAATAAGAAGTAGGATTTGCAGATAATGAAAGTTTCATTAAAAATGATCTTATGGGTGATATCGCGTTGGGGTTCGGCGATGGCTGCTGCTGATACAAGACCTGACCTGAGAAAACGATGGTGTTCCGAGATACGGGTTTTTACTGGACGTCCTATTTCACCAATGTACACATTATTACAAGAGCAAGGGGATCTGCAACACTTCTTGATAACATGGTGTTCAATTTATCCTTAGGCAAAGGGGGAATCTGTCTTGAGTTTTTGTTTTCGAAGTAACTTTCCCATGCGACCGGTGACTTGGTGAATATAGGGCAGAAAGCCTGCTGCACGAGGATCGAGAATGGCTATGGATGATGATCGTGATTGATGACGGGCTGTATATCTCTAAAACGGTAACAGTTGTGGATTGAAATTTCGAAAAATAATTGATGAAGAAGAATTTCTGTGTTGGATGCTGATTGGAATCGGCATGTAGATATCGGTCAATTTAAGTGGGTTTGCGATATACAAAATATCCGATTTTGCCATTGGGTTGGCGTGAAACTTGTACATTTAAGAAAGGAAGAGAACGTTGCTTACTATTTCCGTGGTAATGTTGTTGTCCGGAATCCTTTACCATGTAGTCAAATGCTACAAGTATTGTCAATACGTCGGAACCAGACCGTCGGTTTCAATTCTTGTAGTCATAGTTTCGAAAGCTTCCATGAGGATATTGCGGGATATTGGCAACGATACGGAAAAGAGGCGAACCCATTGCCGCACCAAAGATTTGCTTATAGAACTGTCCTTGAAATAAGAAATACGCTAAAGAGAGGCAATTTTCTATAAGGGCAGGTAGGCTTGCATATATTTTACCACGATCTGGTAAAAACTGTTAGGTTATTACTAGAACATTAAAAGTAACAACTGCCACTTATCTTCATACGTTTTATTTCGCGATTTAATAAGAACAGAGTAGTGCTACGACAGTCCCATACTTTCAATGGAACAAGATATACTTATATTTTTATTCCGCGCAATGGAAAATAATAATACTAAATTGTTACAGCTTTTTGTTCTTGGTTATTAAAGAAGAAGACATTTCACGATTGTTAGGAAGAATAATTCTGAAGAAGCAGAAGAATATCCCGAATGGATTTTCGTGTAATCCTCATAAAGTATTTTTTTCACCCTCTGCTGCTCACCTCTGATGAACCGCGTTATCATAAATTTGTGTTTTTTTATATAACAAAATCTCACATCATCGACGCCATGTTGGGTAAATCCAAGCAGTTTTCTCATTTACTCACTTCCCGTACACCTGATGTTATTAGGGATAGATATATAGCACATTCAGGAAACCATGCGGCAATAGCTGTTATAAAAACGAGCGGTTAACAAATTATTCTTGTATTCTTCGATTTGGTATGCACCATTCTAAAACACAATAAAACTTCCTGGTCGACTCATTAACATGACATTTTACCAGTTTGTTGAGCAGCCCTAAATACTAACTAGGTATTAAGACAATTTGATTTAGAATTGAGTAGCTACTGAATCGTACTTTTGGTTGAAAACAGTGTGTTTAAAGTAGAACAAGTGATATCTACTTTGGATGGCATCTCATCGGATTAGGATTTACTGGACCCAAATATTTTTCCCAGTGTAGGTACCGCCCGCTTACAGTCATAGAAGCTGTTCAGAAAAACAACCAGATTTGTTATAGGTAGAACCAATATTCTGATGAATGTTATGGCAAGTAATATTTGTTCCCTTTAAATCCAGAATAAAATGTTCAGGATGGTTTTACTTTAGATACTAACTTTCCGATTTTGAAATATACAGTCCGTCTACTGGTGGTATAAATATCGAAGATGGCCAAAAACAATGAAGAAAGTGATACAGAATCGAGATGCGACAAATGTGTATTCTTGATTACTGGAACTTGATATGGATCTTCATTTAAAAGCTACTCAAGTGTCCAAATCATCCCGATAGGTTCTAGCTGTGTACTGTTGCAGCCACTTGGAAATGTACAGACCTTGTAATATTTCCACTTGCTAGCTGTTCCGTTTTTAGTGGCCAGCCGTAGTACGTATGTACAGCGGCCATAGGTCCAAGAACAGAACCGTTATATATGTTCGTTCTTGGTGAATGTATTTCACATTGTCAACCCCTATTTTCGGGTCGCTTCTGTTTTCAAATCTATACATTAATATACAATAGGTCCAAACAGCAATCAAGTTTCTACCTTGATGAATGTACAGGAGTTTTTGCATGTATTTCACACATAATCAGTAACACGAACATACCAGTTTCACCTCTTATTCTTCAATTGTGAGAAGTGAGGTTCTTTCTATTTTGTACTTACTTAATCGCAAGCCTTTTTTTTACCTTGCGGTGTAAGGATGTAGATTTATTCATGTTGCTTCCTTTTCTATGTGGCTCACTAGGACTCCTCTCGCTTCAGCTGCTTTTTCTGTTTCTTCTTTCCATATCTTCCTTGGTCTGCCTCTTTGTAGCTCTTGCTTCGTATATTTTCCTTGTTGTTCTATCTTTCTCCATCCTGTGCACATGTCCCCACCATCTCAGCTGGTTTTCTTGTAATGTTTCATTTCTGATTCTGTCGAATTTTGTCTTTCCCTCAATTTTCCTAAAAAATCTCATTTCTATGCTGTTTAATCTACTTTGGATTCTCGTTGTTGTTAACCAGGATTCACTTGCATATGTTAGTATAGGAACGGCAATCTTTTTGTATACTTCAGTTTTTATTAGTTTTGGTACCTCTTTTTTGTTTAGGAATTTTGTTTTTATGGCGTTAAAAAGTCTTCCTGTAGTCCCTATTCTTTCACTGATTTCTTCCATTAGTTGTCCTTGGCAGTTTATGTTTGTTCCCAAGTATCTGAAATTGGTGACCTGTTCGATTTTCATTCCTTCTATATATATACTATGCTTTCTTGCTTTCATATCTATCACCATTGTTTTTGTTTTGTTCTTATTGATCCTCATATTTTTCTGTCTTAATGCCTTTATATATATATCCAAATTATGCTGGAGGTCTTTTTCATTTTTCCCGAATACTACCATATCATCTGCGTATGCTATTTCACTAATTACTATTTTCTCCATTTTCCAGTTTCCCACTACTCTTTTTTGCATTCCTTTATTACATCGTCTAAAACTATTGACAAGAGAAGTGGACTCAGGATGCATCCTTGGCGTAAGCCATTTTTTATTACGAAAGGGTTTGACGTTGCATGTTTCATTCGTACATAGTTAATGTTATTTTTATATAGACTCTTTATAGCCGTTATGTTGCTCTCCTCTACTCCTCTTTTTTCTAGGCTTTCCCAAACGTTCTCTCTTTTAATTCGATCAAAGGCTTTTTCTAGATCGATGAAACACAAATGTATTGGTTGCATCGTCCTAATTGCTTTCTCTGTCATTTGCCTTATTATAAATATCAGATCCTGTGTACTTCTATTAGGTCGGAATCCACATTGTGTATCTTCTAGTGTATTTTCTATTTGTTGCCTTTTTCTGTTCTCTATAATTCGGGCGTATATTTTCCCTGGTACACTTATTAAAGTAATCCCTCTATAATTATTGCAGTCCTTAGAGTCGCCTTTTTTTAATATATTTGCCAATCTAACGGTGCCGTGCCCTGCATTAGTGCTGTATTGAATATTTCAAGTAATTTTATTTTTCCTACTTCGCCCATATATTTTACCATTTCCGTTGTTATATTATCGCTACCTGCTGCTTTGCCTAACTTAAGTCTTCTTATTGCCATTTCTAATTCCTTCTCAGTGATAGATTCTATTTTATTATCTGGTATAGGCAGCTGGTTCTTACGATTACTTTTCACTGTTTTCTGATCTTATTCTTCCTCTAGTAGTGATCGGAAGTGTTGGCTCCACCTCTGCATTATTTCTTTATGTTCACTCAGAATTGTCCCCTCTTTATCTTTTATGTATCCTAGGTTAATACCTTTCTTTGTTCTTACATTTTTTAGGACCCCATAGAACAGTTTCTGGTTTTCTTTGTGTGCATCTTTCATTTTGTTCCCGAACTCCACCCATGCCTGTTGTTTTGCTGTTCTAACTATTATTTTAACCTGTTCTCGCTTCTTCTTATATTCTTCATAACTTTCGGGTGTTTTGTTTTGTAGATACGTTGTCCATTTTATTTTATTTTCTTTCACTCCCCTTTTAACTGCTTCTGTCCACCATGGTGTTCTATTTTGGTTTCCTTTACCGATCCTTGTCTTTGCACAACTCTGCTCTGCGGCTCTTATTATGATCCCTCTTTCAGTTTATGGTTTTTAATTTTCTCATTAACAACTTTTCTTTTAAACTCCTTCTGTTTTCTTTCATTATCTCGTAATTCCATAGTTAGTAGGTAGTGATCACTTCCAATTTCGGACTCTCTTATTCTAACGTCTTTTACGTCCTTAAGTTTGTTTCTATTAATCAGGAAGTAATCTATTATTGACCTTTGGTTCTTCTCTTGTTATTTTATGTATGGGTTTATGCATGATCTTCGTATTTGTTGCAACTAATTCGTTTTTCATACATAATTCTATAATTCTCTCCCCATTTGAGTTTTTCTCCTCTTCTCCTTGTTTTCCAAGACTCCCTTCTATTCCCTAATTCTTGTTCCCTACCCGTCCGTTTAAGTCTCCCCTATTTTTATTTTATAAACTGTATGGAATCGTTTCTACATGTGAGTATTCAACGGAACTCTTTAAAGAATATTCGTAGATGTTATGTAGTAAACGTATGAAGTAGTATCATGTACTTTTTGGAAAGAGCTTCTCGTTTTTCTTTTAAGGGTTCGGCCGGTGCAAGCTGTTTTGATATGTATAAATGATGCAATCATTGAAGTATTTTAATTTAAAGGTAAACATTTACGCTTTTCAATTTAAAAATAAAAAACTGAGGGGGTCTGTCTGGGGCTTGTAACCCAATGCTATTATCTGGCACACAAAGGACGGAGTTTAAATTGTAACCCCTTCGCAAAAAATCGGCTCTAGCGGTATTATTTTGTAAATTAATAGGTTTCATATAAGCGGAGCCCGAATAAAGCCCAGTATTAGCAAATGGAATCGACTACCTGACATTTCGAATTTCAGTTTGCTTTAATCATAGATTTTAATCCTGTCGCCTCGATTTACGAACAGTTTGAATACCACATATCGGCTGCGACCGCGTCACGGAGCCATTTTTGCCGCAGCAGCAACTTGCAGTTTAATTTATAGACTTCCGAATAGTCGTTCTCAATACCTGCAAACTTCTAATTCGATTAAAGATACAACGTTAGCGTCGAAATTTCACGGTTTCCTTTTTTAAAGCCGTTTATTAATTAGCACGCGTTGGCGGCGCGGAGAAAATGGGCAAGGGTGACAAAGTTGTAATAAATCGCCAGCAGATTCTTTGTTCGAAATGTGAAAAATGAGAAAATTATCGAAGTAAGCATGGGTGGGACATCGCATCCGGGGGCTTAAGAAAGTATTACTGTTAAGGCGCCTCGCGCATCTTGACTCATGGGGGGCTCGCGGCTCAAATTTCTATTTTACATCTACATTTCTGCTTTGACATCTGATTCATGTACCGATTTTTTGTCGGGCTCCGGTTTTTATTTCTGGCCATACGTGCAGCTGAATTCGACGGAAAGCGACAGCAGATCGACAGGACGTACAGAGCGACAACGCGGATTACTAAGTTTCATATAAATTGAGTACATGCACTGGAGTTTTTCAAGCCGCAATTTGTATGCGCCACGTGTACCAACTTGTTACTACTAAACATCCAAATGTCCCATTCAGCAGCGCGTACTTTGATCGAATATTAATTCTTTAATTGGAATTAAGTATGCATCGCCGGTGCTCATGACTTACAGACTTACCATCTGTTCCTTAACTCGAAATAAAGGATCTTTTAGCGTTGTAATTCCTAACGTTTGTAAGAGAACCGCATCTAAACAAGGCGGTGGAAATATAAATTAAGCAGCTGAAGCTGAAGCAGCTGAAATAAGAGCTTCCGATATCGACAGTAAGGTGCATTGAAAAATAACATAATAACTAAGCTGATGATTTCGATTTTATAACATTTACGGTTTAGAATTCATTAGCAAAAAACATAAATGCTTTGAAAATAAAATTTGTATCATGACATATTCATAACCGTCACAAATAAATATAATTGTATCCCTATATATGACAAGAATTAAGGGTTTTGACTATTTATTTTAAAGACAAACTTAAAGAAATTACTAATTAAATTAGCCAATATTAGCTTGCCGGACTAAGTAAAAGTAGCGAAATGTCGAGCCAAAACAGCACAGATATACTTCATCTTTCTTTACTGTTCATTCTATATCAGACGAATTAATTCCAAAACATGTTTCCCAAGTCCTTTAACTCGTAACGAATAGCTATGAGCTATTTGAGTTAATTAACTGAAATCTGAAGGTGTCTTTCCGCGTCTTTGGTTATGACGGGAGTTCAGATTTGTGATTAACTGGAAAACACAAAAAAGGGAATAAGACACCAAGTTTAGGGAATTGCAATCGTGTCACACGAATGCAATATTAAATACATTTTTATTAATAATAAGAGCAACAACAACCCAAATAATATTTTGGATAAATGGATATGGAGAAGTCAAAACGGATGGAGAATTTTGGAAAACATTAATTGCTACTAATTTATTCTAATGCGAATTACGAATTAACTGAGATATTTTGTATGTGTTCACGTCAATGTATGTATATTTCAATGTAGATTTACCAATGTTCGATACAAAAAGGTAAAAAGTTTCTCGATGCTAGTTTTTTTGCTGTGACACATATCTGCCACCGTGAAGTACAGGTCCACCATCCCTTTTTCAAAATCCTTGGAGACAGTTGTTTTTCGAATTTAAATCAAACATCAACACTGCAGCAATAACGTAACAATACTCACACTAAATAGAATAAAAAACAGTGCAAACGTCACTACAGTTTATTTATAGAATAATATATTGACAATATGGGATAGTTATAGACCATCAACACTCCATTAGCACTTCTGCAGTTATTTTCTATTTTGTATTGGTTTTTGGTCATCACTGTCACTGTAATAGTTCAGTAACTTGTGTCTCCGTTTGGGCCAGCTGTTCGCTCACCATACAAGCTTTGTTATGCAGAGATGACTGACACTTTTCAAATTTTAGATTTTCCAATACGGGATTGTGTGTATTCTAAATCACCCATGCCATATATTTCTGACAAAACATCGATGTAAGAAGGCGTATCATTTCTAAGTTTTTTATTTATATTAATAAAATAAATACGCCTTCCATTTGTCTTCTGTAGGACGCAATGGAGTACAGAGTCAATATCCATCGAATTTCAAGTCATACCTAAGTAAGAAAACCAGTATTTGAAATAAACTAATTAATACCCACGATGATGGTCAATTTCTAAGATAACTGGTACCTAATTTTATTTTTTATATATTTAAGCAAACCTTCCAAACCTTCCAAACATTCTCAAGTATAGAAAGTTCAGATGATTGTTGAGTCAAATATTTTCCATATGTTCAGTTTTAACCAAAGAAGTTGAAAGAAACTAATGAAGCACTTACATAGGGAACCGTTACTGATTTTCACATTTCTGCTGGTTCTTTGCAAAAATGATTCCATTTCGGTCGGTAATTACCGTTTAAAGTGGAAATAGGTTTTATAAAAATACAGGCAGGTACGTAGTTAAACCTTCACCTCTCTATGTCTACGGATTATTTAATATTACATCATTATTACAAGTGTGAGGAGATTAAAAATTGTAACATAGAAAACTGAGTGGATGACGGATGGTAGCGGTAAAGTGGCATGTCTGTCATTCATCAGAACAAAATATGCAGTGTAACATAACTAACAAGGAAGTTTTAGACCAGAGACCATTCATACACAATTACCGCTTGAGACGATGATAATTCTTGAAGTGAACGGCAATTAAATTTTATGAAAACCACAGCCGTTGTGTCGTAGATAGCTGTCTAGTTACACCCTGAGCCAACTGCATTGATGATGCCGATACTATATCCTGCCGCTGATTTGGAAACGGTCAAAAGTCACGGAAAACACTTTTTTTAAAAGCGGTAAAACTAAAGGTCGACTATTCTTCACCCGAAAATGATACATATTTCACTTTAGACCAGGCATGAGGACTGATTTCCAACGGTAATAAAATTTTATGAAAACCACAGACGTTGTGTCGTTACCTACAACCTACTAGACCAGAGACCATTCATAAACAATTATAGCTAGGAACCATGATAATTCCTGGGGTGAATGGCAATTACTAATTACATTTTCTGAAAAACACAGTCTTTACGTTGTAAGTAGTTGTATAGTTGCACCCTGAACCACCTGCATTGATGCTAGGCCTAGGCCGAATCAGCATATTCTTTTCTGGTCGAAATGCTTGAGGCTGTAAAAGTTGTAACTAGACGTCAGTTAATCACCAATCACATAATATCTTGTGCCCCCAAAAACGGAGTTTCTAATTTTTGGGCAAAAAGTGTCAAAATGACGATGTTGTTTTGAAATGGTCACAAAATATGTTTTCATCTTTGCTCATGCCCCCGAACATTGGAAATATGATTAAAAATACATCTATGAGTCGGTTGAAATATCGGCATATTTACACGAAAGTGCTTATGAGATTTTGAAAGAACATGTTGTCAGGCAACCATTTGCTGTTGCTGCTAACAACGTGTCCCACTTCCTTTCCCTCTTCCTTCCCCACTCACCACCGTGCACTCCATTCCTCGTCCTCGACATCCCAATTCTTCTTCTTCATGTGCCGTCTCCTCTAAGAATGTTGGCAATCATCCAGCGATTCGAACCTTTGATGTTGCAGCTCTAAATAGGTCAGCTGAACTACAATTGAACCATGTTCTCAAGTTCTTCTACTACGATATCGGTCTTCTACCACTCCCAATACAGAGGCCCTATTGGTCGAAGTGCTACCTGTAGTTGAGTTCGAGGCTGTTAACTGTTGCATCTCTGATGTCCCGGCTCCAGATCTCACCTGCTGGTCATAGCAAAAGCCAGGAAACTCTTCATATGATCTATCAAGAAAAGATCCAGGCTCACTTTCGCACTCCAGGTGGCTCACAGCAGTCAACAGAATACTTAGAATGTACGTTGAAATGGAAAGCCCGACCACCGAGCTCAAATCATTAGTGACGATATGTTTGGGCAGTAATCTGCGACTCCAGGACTCCAGGTATCTGATGATCAAAGGATGTGATTTCCAGAAATGATATTTCTATCATCCAGAATATTTGCTCTTATCTATGGCAGCAGATGAACGACCACGTGTCCGATAATTGGCAATTTGCTGTACTATTAAGTACAGAAAATCTCACTGTGGCGATGATGTTTACAGATCCTTTGCCCACTAAACTTCCAAGCTGCTATATAAGTGATGCTATATCATTGCAGTTTAAATTTGAAAAAGTGAATGACCTACTTTTTCTTCATCTCCTCTTTCTCAACCTATTAGTCCATCCACTGTTGGATGTCGTCCATTTTTCTCTATCCTACGCTTGTCTTCTCCATCTTTTACTAGAAATTTTAACAATATCATCCGGCCATCTGGTTTTTGGCCTGGCTACATGTCTCCTCCCTAGGTGGGGTCGCCACTCAATAAGTTTTGTTTGTTTCAGCGGCTATCCTGTTTTCTGACTGTATGCCCTACCCATTGCCATTTCAGTTTTGCCACTTTTTGTACGACATCCGTCACTTTTGTTTGACCTCTGATTTATGGATTTGTTTCTTTGCCACGCAGAGATATGTTCAACTGTTCAACATGGCCCGTTTCATTGCCATTTGGCTAATTTTTGATTTATTCATTACGTTGGTAGTCAATGTCCATGTTTCTGAGGCAGAGGTTATAATTGGCAATACACATTCTGCGTAAGTTTTAGTTTTAAGCCTTGAGGTAGATTGTTTTGAATACGTACTGCAGCTTATCGGATACTTGTTCCAAGGTCATATTGTCAACGTTAATACTAATTGCATTCATGTCAAAATTGGTCATTACTTTGGTTTTATTTAAGTTCATCGGCAGCCCAACTTGCTCTGATGCTGTATGAAGTTGTGTGGTCATTCACGTACCTTTAATGGGACAGGTAATCTCCGTTTATGTTTATCCCTTTACTTTCCCGGGGTAGTTTTTCCGTCTTCCAAATCAGACGCCCTGTCTAACGCCTCTTTGCAGGTTTTGTTTTCTTTTTTCCCTGATCTTCCATAATTTTTGTGTATCTTTAGTCTATTCTATTCTTCTTGAGACTGTCGAATACAGCTCACAGCTCTATACTATCAAACGCCTGTTCGAAGTCGATGAAGGTCATTATAAGATGTTGGTTGTATTCATTGACCTTCTATATTAGTCACAGTATTGTTTGTACTCGTATATGATCTAAGGTTATGTACATCTTAATAAAATTTGCTTATTCAGACAGTTGAAATTGATCTAATTTATCAATGATTCTTTTAGTTACGACCAGAGAGCGGATTTCTAACTTTTATGCTTTTTCTAATGGTTAATAGCAGCTCAGAATTTTTGATAATGTGTCACTAACTAGAAAATTGGAATTATTTGACATATATTTTTTATGATTTTTTGGCTTATTTTGTGGTTTTACGCATATTTAATTTAATATGCATATTTAACGCTTTTTTTCTTTTTTAAATGTTACAAAAGTTGTACTTAATTAACACATTTTTACCGTTTTATGCATATTTAAAATAGTTCGCATGTTTAATGCTGTTTTTTAATCGTATCATATCCCTTAATAAACTGTGCAAACCTCTATATGCCCATGATTCATCTGCCAGGAATCAGGCCGTCAAAATAAATAACAAAGACTGTAATTGCACACTGTGACTTGTCACATTAAAATAAAAAATGCTAATGCAACAGTCTTACTGCAACTGTCTTGCTGCAACTGTCGATGTTGTGCTGTGTTAATTTATATTTTAAAAATGCCTAAATCAAAAACACCAGTTGAGTCGATTAGGGGTTTCCCCGAACTCAAAAGTGAAAACAACAAAATATTTTGTAGAGCTTGCATAAAAACTGTAAGTAACTTACTGTTGGAAACGACATTAGTAATTAAAAGCAATATTTTTTAGATTCAAGGTGACAAGAAGTACAATGCGCTTCAACATGTGAAAACAGCTTTGTACATAGAACGAAAAAAGAAATTTCAATCGCCAAAAAACAAGCAACAGACTGTACAAGAATCTATTGCAACCACCTCTCGTTAAGATGAGAAATTTCAATTTAATTTTGAATTATGTAGAATGATGATTCAGTTCAACATACCGCTAAAAAAGTTGCAAAATAGTCCATTTCAATCGTTTTTACAAAAACTTTGTGCTTAAAATGCTGCTTTTTTGTGCAATATTTATGCTTTTTTAAGCGCTTATTTTTCATTTTTTATGCTTACAAATCCGCTCTCTAGTTATGACTTTCATAAAGGGTTTGTGGGATATACGTCAAAAGATCGCAGCCAAAAGGTCGCGCGACAATAGATCGCGGTCAAAATGTCAGACGATAAATGATCGCATGCGACAAACGATCGCATGCGACAAAAGATCGCGGTCAAAATGTCGCACAATAAATGATCGCATGCGATAAATGATCGCATATGAAAATAACTACATTACAATTATAGAAAAAAAATTCTATATTGAAATTAATGATCGCGTGACAAATATGTACTGAAGTAAACTTTCCTTCACACTTTGTCCAGGCTTAGGACTGGCAGTAAAAATACTCGCGTGTTTAAAAGTGATCGCTATACTCACTAAAACTTTTAATTGGATAAAAAATTTAAAAAAAAACAAATGAGAAAAAAACACTTTTAAACGCCACTATTTTTACTGGCAGTCCTAAACCTGGACAAAGTGTGAAGGAAAGTTTACTTTAGTATTTGTCGCGCGATCATTAATATCAATACAGAAATTTTTTTCTGTAGTTGTAATGTAGGTACCTAGTGAATATACACGATATTTTTTATCTCAAGTAGGTATATAGTTATTTTCGTATGCGATCTTTTGTCGCATGCGATCATTTGACGCATGCGATCATTTGACACATGCGATCATTTTGACCGCGATCTTTTGTCGCGCGACCTTTTGGCTGCGATCTTTTGACGTGATACCGGGTTTGTGGCAGTATAGATATCGGCCTGTAATTCTTTAAGTCTACTCTATCTCCTTTTTTATATATGAGAGTAACGATTGATTTTTTTTCTTTGTGCTGATAGTTTGCTTTAATAATAGGCAATCGTTAAATACTTTTTGTACTTCCAAAATTAGTTCAGTGCCACCTTCTTTTAAACAGTTCTATGACTACATCATCTTCACCTGGAGTCTTATTATTTTTTATTTGCCTCATCACGCTTTGTATTTCATTGATATTGATCTTGGGGAGGTCTACTGTATAATGTTTGGTAAGTTTAGCTTTCTTTGTTTTCTTTTTCTATTGATTTATTTGAGGGCCGTAAATCATTTTTCCTTCATCTTTCAGATTAAATAATTTATTTTTTCCTATTGCTATTTTTGATTGACACTTTTTTCCTTTATTGCTTTCAATTGCAGCATTCAGTTATTGCGTATTATCATATCTCCATATATCTTGAATTATTATTTTCTTTATGATTTTATTAACAATAAGATCGGCAGAAGTTTCAGAACGAAGACCATCTTCCCGAAACTGCTATTATTCCAACTGGTAGTTAATGCTAAGGCGTGAACCACAGCTAAATCAGCAATATTTTAGACGGAAAACTTATCCAACCTTGAAACCCTTGCAGGGGCAGTATAGAATACAGAATATTTGAGTTTATATCAGAACTGCAAAATTAAATCATTTATAGACAGTTGTTGAGAAGGGAAGAGGTTACAAAACCGTTGAAGTGTTTGCTTCCGCAATGAGAAGAAATTGGTTCTTCGGCAAAAAATGTAGGTTGTTTAACTTTAGACCGCACATAAACAAGAAGACTTTTAGACCGGAAAATATTCACAATAAAGTCATTCCAGGAATGAGTGGTAGTAAATTTTATGAAAGCCACAGACTTTGTGTTCCAAGGAAGTGTCTAGTTACTGGAAAAGGTTACAAGATTACTGAGGTTTTTGTTTGTGCCACTATCTACGCGGATTCTATACCACTATAGTTGCTGAGAAGATATTAAAATACAGTTTCTATTGGCACAAAGATAAGAAGAAGAGTATAGACAAATGGTAGCGGTAAAGTCGAACGTCTATGATCTTTGAGCAAAAAAATGTAGGTTATTTAACTTTAGACCAGACATAAACAAGGAGGAAGTTTTAGTCCAGAGCATTCAGAATGAAGTAATTACCGCTCGGGACGGTAATAGTTCCTGGAGTGAGCGGTAGTTAAATTTTATGTATATATCGTCAGTAAAGGAGGTTTAGTTTATGGTTTGGTAAATTCGAACGGGGAAAGTTATGCGAATTGGGAGCATGATTAGGTAAACAAGACATGATAAATGATCGCTAAACTGCGTGTTTCGCTATATAATTAATCGGCGAATAGAGTATACGTACGGTTTGTCGCCCTGTGCGAGGTGGTTGTTCCCTGGGTAGACAGGCACTGCAGTCTAATGACACTAATTACAAACCGGGCTCGAACACATTCATGATTTAATCAGGCCGTCAACTTTAAAAATCAATTGTTAGTGGCTGAAACGTAGGCGCGCATTTTCAGCCGCCTCCTCGCTAATGCATCGCAAGTGCAAGATAGCGACCGGTGTGGTATGTGGACTGCTATCGGTGCAATCGGCGAAGATAGTGCTGCTTAATGACGCATATTAGCTGCACCATTGTATCTCCTTGTATAATATTAGTGCTGGAAATTAACTGTCCCATTCTTGCCGGGACTCGCTAATTAATTCCTTCAGTTCTTTCGTTCGTCCTCGAACACGTTGATATATGAGCTCCCGCCGCGCCACTACTAGAAAATTAATTTTGGGAAATTTCAACATGCCTAACTTTATCACCCTATTAAAGCGGCATCGTAATTACACATAACTACATCGTCCGTAATCCCTCATATCAAGTTACCAAATGTTAAGCCAAGAACGCACAGTCGCGAGACATCCAGTTATCTGTTTGCCTTATTCCTAATTGCGTTTCCAGATAAGCGCCTTCCCACCAACATTGTCACGCGAAAAAGGGGCACCTGATAGAATTTAAATGGAATGAAATGCCACTTAAATACACCATTTTTCTTCCTCTATCATAGTTGTGGAATTTGAAACATCAGCAATCGCAAATCATCTGATTTCCGCTGAAATTTACATCTCTACATTACATTGAAAGCACTAGCAACTCCATTGTAACATCAGATTTTAATTGTGATCTGGAACTATAAATTTTGAAATTACCAAAACCTAAAACTTAATATAAAGAGCCGCCCTAGAAATGCTAGGCGAGCTAGCCGGATTGCTACGCTAACATTTTGAACAAAGGCTGCCTCTTTTTTTCCTTGAAAACATCTAAGTAGCCCACAATTACGTTGGGAAAGACCAAATGTTCGTATAAAGGAAAAAAAAGAAGCATGAGGAACTTTGTCACCATGCAATTGTTTTTATTAATTATGGAGAGCAGTTGTAACTTTTCGGGTCATGGCTATTATTGATTCGATTATGTTTCCACGAAAGAGACTTGCTAAAGGGGTGTACTTCTACAATGTTTCATAGCAAAACCTAAATCTTCATTGGTGGTTTTCAAATTCAAAATTGCACCCCGCCAATCGTTCAAACGTCGGAAACTCTTACTGATATTTAAACTGTCTGTCCACAAGAGTGACATAACTAGGTTTTGGATATTGCTGAAATAAGTTACTAGATTTATGATGGTACATTGAAATGTGATATTTCTAAACATGGATAGCTTCCTACAAATTTCCTAATTATGGCATGCCTGCTAAAATGATGGTTCTATACACTGTAATATACTGTTGTATTCTCAAGAAGAAAGTTTAATTAAGGCAGATTATGAAAAGAAACAATTGGCTGTCAAGGCAAAACACAAAAATAAAGGTCAATCACAAAAGTATTTGCTTAATTACTGCACACCACTATTAAAACTGAAGTCGGCTTGATTACGGGAAGTAATAACTCGTATAACTGCACGTAAATCATTAAACAATAATAAACGGAAAAGCATTTCTTCGTTGGAGGTTTACTGCAGCGTGCAAATTTGTATTGATCCACGGACATTTCAAGGCGCTATGTTTGGTAAATATTTCAGGAAAGACATTTTACGATTTAATTACAGTTTTTATAGACAAGGCGCATGCTATACTAATTTTTATTTTACTGAGACATTACTCCATTATCACATTTTTCCAAGCGACTGTAAAATGGGGGGCCCAGAAATATGCAACGATACATTTTCCACTATAAAATTTAATTTGGAACATTAAAAGTTCAGTGGAAGAAGCCTTTGTATGCATAAATTAATTTTCAAAAATTATATGAATTGTACTATTTTGTTTTTTAATAATATAAATATAACGCCTAGGCCACCTGGGTGGGTGGGTTAGCAGTCTGCTTAGAAACCAGATGGATGTGGGTTCAAATCTGGCCGTAGCCGAGAATTTTGTTGGAGCGGCAATGGATTTGAACTCATTAGTTAAGTTAGCTGTAAGGTAGGTTTAGGATTATTGAGTGTGTTGGATGTTTGGACGCGGGGGAGCGCAATGTAAGTAGCGTGCGGCCCATTGCCTCCGTTGCACTTCACGCGAGGTATAAATGGTCCTCGACACCGAAAGGTAAAAGAGATTATAGACAATGAATGAAGAATATAACACAGGTGAATATACGTAAATATACCATTAACAGACCAATAATGTTTTTTAAAAATTCAAAAACCCCAGCAATATCGCTGATCGCAATGCATTTTTGGAAATAGGGCGTTAACTGTTAGCTGTCACTCAGGGCTTCCTGACTCAGTAATTATCGTAATTCCAAAACAAAAGAAGATCCTCCACAACTAACAAAATTACAAACGCGAGGAAATTAAAGTAGCACTGAAAGTACTGTTTTTAAAATATTAAAATGAAACCCCAGAGATAGCAAACAAATCAGCAAGTAATTACAGGAGGCCCTGAATGACAGCTGACGCCCCATTACCCATTCTACATAATGCACCGCGTTCCGGTATAAGATTTTGTACTTTCACTTTCTTTTAAAAATTTCATAAAACTTTAAAAATATGGAAGAAAAAACTCTAGTTTCCATTTCTGAACACAAAACTTGTTAAATATATCTTATAACGTTATGGGGATCGATAAGGACTACTTTTAAAGCAGTAATTTTAGAATAACACCGGTTTAAAAATTCGCGCCAAAAACATGTCGCTTGTTCGACCCCAGGATACGTGGCTATAGTTTATAATTTTACAAAAGTAGTTTTGTAAAGGCAAAACATATAAAACAGCGAGAATCAAACCCCCCCCCCCGCTTCTATCTTTTGAATGCATACAAATATGTTAAGACATATTTTAAGGTAGTAAACTATATTAATTTTATATGTTTCTAAGCCATTTGAGGTTAATTAAAAATTAAAGACGGCCGCTCGGCGCCATATTAAATGCTTTTTTAAGTGCAAAATGTAAGTGTGACACCTCATTTGAAGGGTTTGATTGAGTAGAATGTGTACCCATAATTTCACAAAAAGTTGATGATTCTTAACAAAATGCTCTTCACTGCAAGCAGTACTTAATTCTTTATTAAAATGTTGTTAAGGATCTTAATTTTTGTAATGATATGTGTATATTCTAATTAATGCGATCTTTCAAATGAGGTGTTAAATACCCCCGCCCTGTGCATTTAAAAAAATACTAATAATTCAAAGATACGTATTCTACTCAATGAGATACCACATGGACCCTTCGTCGAGCGTCGAGCGCCCATCTTTAATTTTTGATTGACCCGAAAAGGCTTAAAAACACAAAATTGGTGTAGCGCTCAAGCTAAAGAGGGGGGGGGGCACTTTTGTTTCTCAATTTATATATTACTATTACTCGACAACTGTTAGGCTACTTGCATGCCTATTTCCAGCTAAGATTCTGAAAGGCCATTCGTCCCGGTTACTTTTTCATCATTCTTCTCATTGTCAAGCTTAAAAAACGCACGAGTAATTTTTATTTCATGAATATGAACCGTGTCATAAGCTGCTTGCTTTCATCACGGATGCATTTGTGCCAGATCGAAGCGGCTCTCAGCCGTTCGACAGTTTATAGACTGCAGCGGGGGTTGAGCGGCAAGAAGTAGGTCCAAACATAAAGATATTTTAACATTGAATGGGAGCCATTTCAGTGTAGGCTCAAGACTCAAGCAACCTCAGTTTGGCGTGACCTCTACGATAGCGCGCGCGTGTCGAATTTCTGATTACAATTTTAGTACCTGCGCGATTTCGCAAAGCCACATCCGCCGAAACAATTGGGTTTTCACAAAAATAGCTGTGATCTCTTTTATTATACTCATAATTTACTGGTAAATTGTCGCACATCTTGAAATATACGTCAATCAATCATGAATTTATGTATTTAAAACAGTGGAGATGCTATGTAACGTTGCAAGCTTATTATTATTATTTATAAATTTGATTTGGACGATTGGTTTAGAGGCAGCTTAGGTCACAATTGGTTTTGCATATTTCCAAAAAAAAAAAAATCGGTCTGGATTTTGGCATTTTAATAATCTAGGTAATATTAGTTAATCATTAAAAAAAACCGACAAATCAGTAATATTGATTGATTAATTGATGTTGATTACGTCTAAAAATCTAAATTTATTAACATCAAGTTTAATACATTGGCAAATATCAAAAGTCAGTGGTGATACTGTGATACACGGAATGAACGACGAATTCTGGCAGCGATTCTCTGTTTCACAAACGCATTCGCTTTTCTGAATTCCCATAAGCCGGTGAGCAGATCTAATAAGTTCGTTGTGAATGGCGAAGTTGGGTTTGCTATTAATGCAATAAATTTTAGTTGATGAATCAACTACCCCGAAAGCAAATTGAGTCCGTATAGAAGCAATACGTTAGTGTGTATGTATAGGGGTGGGTTTCGCGCAGGCCAAATCAACCCACAGCCATTTTAATCATTTAATACTAATAACAGAGGTTTATCTTCATTACTTAGAATCTAAGTTGTACGTTCCATTTTCCCTCAATGTTTATTTTCCGACGCTCGTCTACCGTACAGCAGTCTACTAGTCTCAAATTGACGTTGACGGGTCTCATTATCAATTCATAACTCGACGGTTCGACCATCGCCGCTTCCAAATAAAGCCACTTTACACTTAAATTACCATAACGAATTATCTCTAACGCTATTAGGGCGATTAACTTCGTATGGACCGCGATTTTCCTATTTTACTCGCAATCTAAACTACAGGAAGTAATTAACATTTCGTCTGAGGAAAATTGAGTAAATACATACGCGTAGGAATTTAATCGTCTTACGGATAGTTGGTAACTAATTCTGCAGTTAGGAACACGACTAGCAACACCGAGCCTGATCATTTACCGCGATTATTGTGATACAACCGACCTAAAACGCGAATTCGATATAATACGAGGATATCCCTACAACATTAAACACATTTCCGTAATTCTATTTAGCTCTGGTGTAAGCTATGTGCTATGGAAATATATGCAGATTTACTTTTAAAGTAAAATTAGAACAGATTTACATTATTCTATAATCTTATACACGAGCTCCTACATCCAGCATTATTTTCCCGCGACTTTCCAAATTAATTTAATAAGTTCAAAATCTGTTGTCGGAAGTTGAACCGTGTCGGTTATAAAATTACTGTAAGTTAATACAAAATTATTCACCCGTTTTAACGGCCGCATTTGTATCTAGCAATGCCAATTAATATAAATTACATTTCCTACTAACCGCTGCTGTTCAGCTTGTTTATTTAAACGCTATTTTAAACCGGTGCATGTTTTAAAGGCCTCCATTAATACTTAATTTTGCTGTCACAGAGGACTGATATGTGCTGATCTCATGTTACAGTACAAACAATAAACTAATCATTAAATTAGCGGCTTGTCTATATGCGATTACTATCTTTTTTATGTGGTACTTACAAGAATGTAAACACAACAATTACTACATCGTATTCAATTATTTTATCTATAAATAATAAACAGCAATGATATTTTTGTTAATGGCAGAACTTGGCGGATATAGTCATATAGTAACACCCCCTCCCTTCAAAATAACTTTGTAACGATGCAATTTTAAACATGAACGTCAGTTCATCAAAATTTCCATTGGCTTGAATTCTAATCTGGTACATTATCTTATGTTTAATTTCTGAATGTTGTTGCTCCGATCAACATTTATCATCAAGTAAACCGATACCTTTGGCAATGGTTTCGTTGTAATTCCAAAAACGTTAATGGTCCAGAATGAAGGTTCCTATTCTTTTTAAAAAGGTAAAAACACCCATCTTTTGGGGGTGCCGGTAATCCCTACAAAGCGCGTCCGCAGGTGGAGGATAGGGGAAAGCTCGTAAGAGATGATAGGTAGAAAGAACACACAATAATTCCCGTGGATCAACAGGCAGTACCACACAGAGTGGACGTCTGCGAACAACGTCTTTTTTTCGGGGTAGGGAAGGCTGAAATCCAGCCAAGCCATCTGTACACAAGACAGAAAAGAGTCAGTTGGAGACTTCGGAATGAGTCAAAAAACGGAAAAAGAACATACGCTAATTAAATAAAAAGTATACGATGTATCCAGCTATTCGATATCTTGTGTAACCTTATCGCCAAGCAGTACAAAGTTACAAATGTTGGGTATAAAGGCAACATATACATTCTAAATAATTTTTATAGTTTTCATTCAATAGAAAATTCGAATGGGCGCATAATGAGATACAAACACAATAGGATAACTTGTCATAATGGAGATCAGAAGGAAACAGAACAAAAGGAAGACCGCAAGCCAGGTGATGGGATAGTCAAATGCTGGATTTACGTGAGTGATACACTGAAAAAACAAGTCTAAAGACAAGAAAGTGCAGAGTAAGGTAGAAGGAGATGACAAAGCACATAGAAGCGTACAGAAAGAAGCAAATATATGGTGCAAGTGCATAAAAAACTATAAAAGTTAAAGCAGTGACAGGTACGTTTAGCACCTATACAATTAGTAGTGGAATGCTAAGAGATTTAATGCAGGAAGAGTATAGTAAAAATAAAGGGGAAAAACACCCTGCTCACATAACATATCTTTCCTGAAGCAAATATCAGGAGAAAAGACAGCGATTGGGGAGTCAATCCATCTGTTATGCATATGTTTGGCTAAAACCGATATGTTACAATCTAGTAAGAACAATAAAAAATTGGTATAGAGAATCCATGTCAAAGTGAGAGTGGGTAAAGGATTGTCCAGAGAATTAAAAAAATAAAGATCTAAGCAAAGGTGGAAGTAGGTCACCTACACCATTTAAAATTTACATGGAGAGTTTTATAAGCGGAAAAGAAGAATTCCAATAGTGGGAAACGAAAATCAACGTCACATACACTAAATAACTATCTCAAAGTGATTATAGAAAACAGGGAAGAATATCTGTTAAGAGATTAAATAGTATGATGTAGAGCAAAGAAATTTCCAAGAGAAGGAAAGCCAATATCTAGAATACCATTGTAAAGAGTATAGTTTCCTATGGTACAGAAGCGTGGAGATTGAAGAAAGGTGAAAAAGAAATTAGAAGCCATAGAAACGGACGCATTAAGAATATCAACAAAGATATCGCTACACGTGAATTGCTATATGGTCCCACCAAGTACGCAAAATGGGAGAAAATAAGGACAAAGGACAGTAATACAATGGGCATCTCCAGGAAAAAAGAAGATGGGAAGATCCACGTAAACATGGAGCAAAGGCTCGTATCAAAAGAGCACTATGCGATAGGGGATTAATTGATAAAAGAACAATCCCTTGATAGCGTACAATGACGACAGAATTTGGGAATACGTACTCGTATATCACTTGAAGTATCTATCTGAGTAGGACTGGGCGATATATCGATAAATATAGATATTATTTTGATATCGATATATGGAAATATCGGATATGGATATATCGACTATCGATATATCTAATATCGAAATATCGATATATCGAACATCGATATATGGAATATCGACATTTTTAAGATATTTATCGATATATTGACAAATATTGGAGATCTGTATATCGAATATCGATATAGCGAATATCAATATATCAAATAGCGATATTTATCGGTTTGATCTTTATCGATATTTTTATGATAATTATCGATATATTAGCAAATATCGATATATCGACAACTATCGATATATGTAATTTTGATATCGAATATCGATATGTACAGTTTAATATCGCCCATCCCTATTTCTAAGTAAATATTTTAGCTGACAACACATTTTTTGACAACTTAAAACAAAACGTTTCCTTTTCTATTACTATGAGTAGATGCATATAATTCAGAGAGATGACACTGATATAACAATCTAGAAATTATCATTAATATGACATCAAATGAAGGAAATGATAATGAAAGATTTGGAAATCACATAAAAAATATTTCATTTTTTATTTATTTAAATCAAGGTGCACCCACCAGGTTATTAGCACCAGTTAGTATATTAGTACATTAGTATGTTACATGATATAGATTAATGAAGAATTTATATGTAGGTAGGGCATTGTAGAAATCGGTTATAGTGATCAAATTGATTTATTATTAGATCTGGGAAAACAGTTTGGAGTCTTTTAAACAACGTATTAACTTCTGTTCGTTATCTGCACTATTGTCAAGTTGTAATATTTATGTTTCCCACGCTATCACTAAGCAGCTATTTTTCTTTTGTCTACTATTGTTTCTCTGGAACTTGAGCAAAGTTTAGTAGCTATGCGGATCACTGGGCACATCAATCACCAGGTACTATAGATGGTCAAATGATGTCCATAGAATTGTGCCAAAATGAAATAGTTTCATTGTTAAACTGTTTTGTATTGTATCAAGCTCTTAGTAAATAACGTAACACTAACTATACATTTACATGTACATAATAGCAAATTTCAAGTTCATTATATCTTGAATTATACCGGGTGACAATGAAACTACTACCCACGGCGGCATTTCGAAACGGCTTGAGATAGAAACATGCAATTTGGTATGTCGATAGGGTTGAAAATACTTGCCAAAATTCATTTTTTTTAAACCATAGCAACCTCTGTCCTGGCCTACTCCGTTTTTCTGTAAAATACAAACAAATAGGAATTATGGCATATTTTTAAGCGGCTCTATTTCAAAAACTATTAATTTTAGATATGGGGTATGTTAGACAAAAGTTATTTAGAATTATTCAGAGAGTCATAAAAAGAGAAAATATATAAGTTGTTCCATTTAAAATAACAAAGTCAAGGTCATTTCCGGTGAAACCGGAAACGACATTCAATTGTTTTTATGTTACAATTATTCACAATTTTCAACCCTATCGACATGCCGAATTGCATATTTCTATCTCAAGCCGTTTCGAAATGCCGCCGTGGGTAGTAGTTGCATTGTCACCAGGTATATCAAGAAGAATATCTGCACAACGGTAATAATTATAACTGGATATCGAACAACTATTATAACTAAAGCTGATATTATATGGCAAATGCATATTTTGTATAATTGATATTACGGCGAAACTTGTTGCATATGTATACTAATTACGTGAAAACAAATCGTTTAAGCCAAGTTTCATTTTGCATATTTATACGTTTTTGAGCATACTTTCTGGATTTTGCATATTTGGTTATATTTAGCAATAATTTGTAATGTATGAACTTTTTTAGTTTTTTTTTGTAAAATTTACTATTTCATTAAATTTATTAATAAAATTTTTGTGTCAAACTGAGATACATACTTTCACTTTTGCCGCTGAAGTGCAGTGCGCGTATCGAAATAAGCAGAGAAAAGGGGAAGTCCCTGTTAAAATCTTTAACTATATAAACATACAAACCACTTTTCCCATAGAAGCGATGTATAAAGAATCCGCCAACATAGAATCCATTTCAAGTGTTGGGTGAATAGTTTGCCTGGTTAGTGGAAATCTCATTTTTATGTTGCTTACAATGTGAAGTTGGCGTTGGCAGTCTATATTTATATAGTCAAACGTTAAAATGAATGACGTCTTTGATTAAAAATTAGAGAAATAAATATACTCATGCAAAATATTAATTAGTCTTTACATTATTTTGATATTCCTTCTTATTTTAAAAAAATTAGAGCATATTATGTGCATATATTATAGCTTTGAGTGCATATACTCAACAAAATGTATGCATGTATATGCGCATATTTTTGTACATTTGAGTGCATATAATTATCAGCTTTAATTATAACGATATATTAATATAACGAATAAATGACATGTGCATATACTATTATTTTTCTTCATACCTTCCCCTCGTGCTTCAGCAGCAGCATGCGTTACAAGGGTTACTCAAAAAAGGGAATTTGAATGTGGAGCGAGTCAACACTATTCTGTGGCCTTTTTCAAGTGTCTGCAAGTAAGTTTGCTAAAAAGTTTTATTTTTTCTGGTTGCCCCACGTATATTCGATTTGATATTAAATTTAAAATTCAAGCTAATCACAGTACTACCCCAAATTTAAATAATAACGATTCGTGTGAAATTATTGGTGACGAATTTCCAAACGTTATTAAAAATAATGAGTTTGTATCCCTCTGAATTATTTACAGGGTTTAACAACTTTCCCCTCTCTCCTTACTAGTTCTACAGCCACTGTCTATAGTAAACGAATATAAGGTAGTAGAGGTTAGTAACCGATTATTTATTCTTCTATACGCCACACAAAATTTTATCAAATAATATTATTAGCAGCTGAAATTAGCACTGGATTTGTGCGGGAACTTTCCTAAATTTACTTTTGACATATGCACACACACACAACGCGACTTTGCCAAACTCAGCGTTATACGAGCTAAAATTTAGAACAGTAATTAGATTGTTTTAAGCGTTTAATCAAATTTCAACCCGAAGAGTTAAGCTGCTTTCCAGAAAGTACGAGAAAGTTCCGGTTAAAAATTGTTCCAGCGCTGCGGAAGGACTAATGTTTCCTGTGTGTAATTGCTTCAGTACGCTAGGTACAGGAGATTGTCAACTAGTGAAATTTTTAATATGGCTGCCGTATGGGCAACGAGGCAGTAAACAAATGCATTGAAAATGCATGGCGTTAACGGGTTGTCACTTTGACGTCTTTAAAATTTTAGCGTTGTTTGTGCTCTGTAATCGTCCTGCCTTGCTTTCGGCATCAATTACACCAACAGTCCATTTGACTGACCTCATATTTTTTTCTACTGATCAATTTGTATACATGCATTAGCGTTAGTGAATTCTCTTTTATTAGAAATGTTTACATATTGTTAATTTGTTAACATAAAAATATGTGTCTCGGAAAACGCCACAGCAGCATAGTCTCACTGAAGCAGAACAAAAATGCCAATAAAATCTCAGCTGTTAAAAGAATTAATGGACAATGGCATTTAAATAATTTGAAACTGAATCCACCAATTAAAGACCACTGGTATACGAAACTCAGTAGCGCGAAAGAAAGATTAATTGGATTTTTTACCTACAGAGTTGTGCTCTTTCCTTGGATTGTATCGCACTAGATTATCCGACACGAAGGACCATAATTGTTTGGTACACTGATATTTTAATATGCATTTAATGAAGTGTGTTTATTACAAAAAAAATATTATTTCACTGGATTCCGAACAATACGAACATCTGTGTAATGGCATTGCAATCGTTTTAAGGACAACTTTTTGTGCCTTTGTATCTACGCCTTCTTAAACATGAAGCTTAAATTCGAGATACGATATTCTAAATCATTCGAAAAGTAATAAAGTCGCTATAAATATAAAAGCCGCGTCCAAAGAGGCGGAATTCGGGTGTGCTATTTTTTATGTCCTTGGATTCTTATTATCCTAATTAATAGTATGCAAATCGCTCGGTCCCAATAAATTATACAAAACACATTAATCGATGTAATACCATAACGACCCTGGAAACATCTACATATTTTATTGCAGATGATATCCTGGTATTGATTAACAATGTTACAGACACGTACGGACGATTAATTATTAACAAACAATTAATTTAATGATTCATTATCCTGGAAAAGCTCTCCAACCGCGCGATTTCACAACAAAAACGTTTACATCTGCTATACATTTCTGGGGACTTAAGTAACGGGTTATTTTACCTTGCCGAGATAAAAAGCGACTAATTTATTGCCTGCGTCGGTTTATGATAATTTTATTATTGCTAATCGTGATTATGGTTTTGATTTGTAACATTCTATAAATTATTACGTGAAAACTCGGTGCAAATTTATTCACCGCGTATAAATTATTGCATTCGGTGAAGGAGCTTACGTATGCCACCTCGCTCGTAAATAACCTCGAAATGGAAGAGCAGATTTCTCAAAATACTTTTCGAATTCGATTATTCCGCTACGGAGCCGCAGCGATATTGCTAAGCGACCGATTAGAATTTGACCGCGCGGGATCACCTTCTGCATCTCAATTATTAGTTCCGAAGCTCAGCTTCCGCCAACTCCTTAGCTTCATTTAGGAAGGATGCCTGAATTGTTGCTTTAATCAAGCATGCACGTAATATCACAGTAACTTCGGGCTTAACATGATTAAAGAGATATTTGAGAGCGAGGCTCGCTTTGATTAGCGAGTATCAGGTGCTGCCGAATACCTGGATCGCTGAAATGTTTTGGAAGTCACCGAAAAGGAATTAATTCTGCCGTTTACCCGACAAATATCGCCGGAAATTAAAAGGTGGCGAGGCTTAGGCCTATGACGTAACGGAGCCACGTAGAGAGTAAAAGTATCGAAGTGCTGTGGGCAGCAAAGGTCTTGTTTAATTGGAACTAAGAATTTATGTTTTTGTGGGCCAAACAATTGCCTGCCACGAACCTGGAGTGCCCAACTTCATGGCTGAAAATTCCTGAAAGGCAGCGGTCTTCTATCACTACAATGGCTTGAACATGTTTCAGCATTCCAAATTTTGGCAAAACGTAAGTACACAATTGTAATTTCAAAATATATAAATTTAAAGGATGTGCTCAAATCTCGAACTACCATTATTATCGTTTACAAACTTATTAACTTAGAACGAAACTTTAACTTGCAAAAAATACGTTCACTTGTTGCTGAAAAGTTTAACAGACTTTTTATTGCCTCAACCACGACTAGGGTGACCACCTCTCAGGGTTTCACCCGGAGTCTCAGGGTTTCTACATATCCTCTCCGGGCTCCGGGCTTTGTTATAATTCCTCCGGGTTACACTAATTTTGTAATAAAGTCTAAAATTAATTTTTCATAACAGAACTGTCAACCTGACCGAAAAGTTCCCCATAACAGCCATGGCTGTTATACATTTAACAGCCTAGGTCGTTAAGAAATAACAGAACAGTAACATTTTAACATTGGCAATACTGAAATGTATAGTTGGTGACACTGTCAGTCTATGTCAAATTCGAGGTTAGCAGGTTAGGTTTTGCGTCAGTTTGTGTCAAAACAATAGTAAAACAAGGAAAAATATTTGGAAATCATTTCTATTGATACTAAACAAATGTAGTTTACTTCTAATTTCCCGTTTTTTCCGTGATTCTTATCTCTTGAGTTGATAATGGTTTTATTTTTAAACCTCGTTTTTTGTTATGTTGCTAGAACTTGAACTTATTATTTTTAAGATGTTTATTTGTTATCCCTTTAAATAAAGTATCTTAAAAGAAGCTAATATTGTTTGTTTATGTTTTAAATCGCATATAATAGAATAAACAGTAGAATTGAGCGATATGAAATAAGATATTAGAAGAAAGCTCGTTAGAAAGGGTTGTCAAAAAACCGAGATATACAGGGTAATTCCAAATGATTAAATTTGCAAATTTTGAACACTCTGTATAGAATCAATACTCAGAGTTACTATTTCTTGCTCTTAAGGTAATTCACAAAAAAAATATAATTGTTTGGTAACGTTTTTTCTATTCAATTGTTTCCTGTTACAGAGCAGCCACCTGAAATTAACTATTTTTTAAATAAAATCGTTATTATCTTTAAAACCGTTTACTTTAGACCTATACAACTTTATATTATACCTAACTACAGGGCATTCTATTAAAAAAAAAGAGTAAGTTTGGTTCGGCACACTTTTATGAGCCGCAATGTACAATAACAACATTTTCTGTGCACCATTTTAATACCTGCAACTTTTATATAAGCGCATTTTATGTAACTCTCATAGTTTTAGAAATATCTTCCACCCCCGCATCGTTGCCGGGGCCTGTGTACATATATAGGGTGACTGAAATGCTTGGCCATATTTTAATCGCATCACAAATTGACAATTCTCAATCTTTGCGAAAATATTAGAAGGGGGTTAAAATTTGGATTTTTGTCATTTTACTGAAAACTAGGAAAGGAATACAATTGAAAATTGGCAGATCTTTTCTACCAATGGAAGTCTTATTTATGATTCTTTTTTATTTTTGTATGGCTTTAAGGGATTGAAATTAGCAATTAGCATTGATAGTTTTCTATAAACATCCTGTATTTCCCATTGAAGAAAATCTTTTTTTACTCAAGAAGAATCTCAGGGTTTGTATAAATTGAAATTTGGTCACCCTAACCACGACTGAAAAACTGCTATCTGGAAAATCAAATCTGAGAACCCAATGGATACAGTTGGGTTTTTGATATTTGCCATATCTGCAACTACATACTAACCTCCAAAAACGAAATTTGGGAAAATACCATCGAATACAAGTAAACAGGGAATTCTAATCGTTTGACAAGATTTTTAGAGGTAATTTAACTTGTACCCAATTCATACAGCGTACGTATATTTAGAACATATGGACGTTGAAGTTAGAAAAAAATAGTAATATTAGTATTAATTTAAAACTTTAGAAGTACAATTAACAAATGAACAATCAATCATGCTGTATGTAATATGTACGAACAGAGACACACCTCAGATTAAGGCATATATTTTTGGGGTTGGCCATTCTAATTATCGCATGTACTCAAATTAAAAAAAAAAACTTTTATTGGATGCATCTAAAGGCAGCTTCAAACAGAGCTCCAGTATATTAACTTACTCGTGTTTATTTAGCTATGAACTAGGTATAGATACATAGAAAAATTAAAGTAATTTTGTACAATAATAATATATTTGAATATTGACCCGCTGGTTTATGTGTACCTGAATATTACTACTATAATGTTTTGTAAGAATGCTAAAATATTCTGTGAATATACTCTTCTTGTGTATTTACATTAATACCGAAATCCCCTTCAAGCATCATATCATTTTTTAGCAAGGGAGATTAATTTGCAATCTCTCTAGCTTTACTTCATTATGGATACTCAATTTTCGTCCAAGATTGTTTTTTTTTTCATTTCTAAATATCCAAGGAGCCTAATAAAACTGTTACGTTATCGTTATCGTTATCGTTAACGTTATCACTTACTGCAATTACATTGAAATACATTTGCCGAGTTGCGATGCATATGGCTTTTTAGAATGTTCACAATAATTAATTTGTAAACACCTAGATGATCAACCGTTGCTGCAGAATATTCGTCAGCTAGAAGCGGTCTCTTTGACCCCTTAGTGCATCTTTATATCATGAGATGTGTACAACGGATGTTTTACTTTTGCTTCTAAATGGTCTTTCAGAAAACGGAAATTTAGCAATGTGCGAAAATTAAATCTTAAATGGATACAACTGGTGGAAATTTTGGTAGGTTTGTAGATATGTTTATTCCATATTCTCCTTTACAGCACCTTGGACGACCTCAAATGTCGTTGTATGTATCAAGCTGTCTATATAGTTTGTGATCATTTTCGGTCTTTGGAAAATTTTCAGTTTGAAAATGCCTTTTCGGGATTCATTTTAGTGACGTGTACAAAACGGATTTATCCCGAAAAGCAACAGTAGTTACGTGCAGATTACTGTTAAAAATTCTTGGATAACTGCACGTTGCTGTTTGATACAGCATCTTCATACTATTTTGGAAGTAAAGCCATCTGTAGGGCCGTTCGAAATCTCCAGTTATGCGCCGTGTCTCTTTTTCACATGGTAAGATTTTGGTCGCATTTATTTCTAGGCTTTTTTCCTATCCTGTCAACTTTGAGGGATTAATCATTTTGGAATGCTGAAGGAGCAGGCTGGAGCAAGGAAAAACCACAGCACCTGGTGGAACGAGTCCATTCGACAATTGCGCCGCAAATGGTTTAAGATTTTTTTACTCCATCTTCTGAGTTCTCGCGAAAACAGTTACCACCGTTGCGTGTCTTGCTGCGATATGAGATTGCGTAGCTTGCCGGTTCGCGTATATTACGGAGGCCAGTTACTGTACAGTTTTAAATTCATTATAAGCAACCCTACTAATTACTAGTAAACAACCTTCAGTTGTGTGCCGATTTCATTCGCTTTGTGTATTCGCTTCTGTCATTACGAGTAATTTCACAGATAAGCCCACCACACGGAAATTGTACGAAATGCTTGATTTTCATGCGATAAACTTTACCTTATCTATAAATGCATCGTGTATAAATGCGGGGAGCCCTCTTCACCAATTGCAATACGCGAATCAAGTTAATAATTTCTTTTTTTGAACGCCCGATGAAGCTAATATCAATTAGGGTTTATAAACTTCCCCAGAATTCATTCCAAGCGCCCTATTTAATCAGATCTCTTTCGTTTTGCACAATCCCCGTTACACTATTTGCTTATTGAGTATTTTGTTATAATTTAAATAATAGCAATTTAATTTCTGGGTCCATTTTGAATACAATGAACCTGTTGTTATTTGTATAATATAAATTTTGATGTAAACTATTTATATGCGTTTGTATTTAATTGCTTTTATTATGTACTTGTGTTGAAATTCTAATGTCTTTCAATTTATAATATTTTAACGTTTATTTCAACTATTATCAGTGTTCATTTTGTAAGCTGCTAAAATTAAATATCTCAAGCACCAGCCTCTACACCGCAAGGTAAGATGAGGTTATCGATAATACAATACATATTTTTGTATTTTTGTTATTGTTTATTAGTCTGTATTTTTTACATTATTTTTTAGTTTATTCAAATTCTATCACTGTTTATGATACATTTACTATTTGGTATAATAACACAATATTTAAAAAAAATATGTAGTTTATTTTACTTTACTTGGAAAAAAGTTAGTGGAATTCTGGTGGATTTTGTTCTCCCATTTAGTGGAACTGAATTTTCCCAGTGTTGGCAATACTGATACGCACGCATGTTGACATGGTCCCGGGACTTCGCCTGGGCTGGCTGTGGTCCCGGGACTCGGTTTTTGTGGTAGAATCCCGGGAAGATCCCCGCACTGGAAACCCTAATATTCACATAGGAAAACCCCGTGGCTGTAATTGTCTGCTCCTTTTCGCTCAAGACTAAACGATCCTTTCTAAATGTCTTACTGGTACTATATGTCTTAGTAACAATAATAGTTCGATTGCTATTTCGTTTTATCAACTTTAATTTATCTTTAAACTTCTAAAAGCTGATTTAAGAGTTCCAACTAGAGTTTTAAATTATCTGGAAATTTTGCTGTGAAGAAAAGCGGTTTTTCTGAAATAAACAAAATTTAGGACAAAAACATGTTTTGTGCATTACAGTAATGTTTTGACCTGGCGTTATACGTTCATATTTGTAGTCTTGTTTTATATTGATGTTGTATATTCGTCGTTGGTTTGCCCATATCTATCGAGCATTTGCCATCACCAGAATCCGGGGGGGGGGGGGGGGCTGACCGCTGTCACATTCTAGACAGTGCACTTTACCCACCTGGGGTATTTGTGTTTTGTAACTGGATATTTCATTGACCTGATTTGAGAAGCCATTGGCAGCTGAGTTACTATGGTACGTGTTGGTAACTTGGTGGGTTCTAAAACCGGATATACCGACTGTTCAAACATTGCCCCACATTCAACCGCATCAAAGCGGAAAGGGACGTTTAGGCGCGCATTATTAGGCGCGAGCGTTTAGGCGCGAAGCTTTTAGACGCGGACGCTATTAGGCGCCTGGACGTTTAGGCGCCGCAACTTTAGGCGCGGGACAGTTAGGCGCCATATGAAAGAAATCCACATTATTTTTGATTTTAAATTTTTTTGTTACTTAATTATTGCAGTCATTAATGTTGAAGAAAAATTCAAACCTTCATAAACAATATATATTCAGCTTTTTAAGAGCCTTCTTCAGTGTGTTCAGTGTTCAGTGTAGAGTTGTACAAGTTTACATATTGAATTTACATTTTATCGATTATAAACAATTAGTTATTTACTTTTTGTATATGGACAGTTTAACGTAGTAAAATTATATGGTGTGTACAATTTTACCACGTTAAACTACCCATATAAAAATGTAAATAACTCATTTTTCATAATCGATACAATGTAAATTAAATATGTAAATTTGTAAAACTTTAACACTGAAGAAGGCTTGTAAAAGCGCCAAATACATATTGTTTATGAAGGTTTTAATTTTTCTTCAACATTAATTACTGTAATAATTACCCAACAAAAATTTGAAATCAAGAATCATGTGAATTTCTTTCATGTGGCGCTTAACTGTCCCCGCGCCTAAACGTCCAGGCGCCTAATAGCGTCCGCGTCTAAAGCGCTTGCGCCTAAAAGTGCGCGCCTAAAGATGCGCGCCTAAAGAATTGCACCTAAACGTCTAGACCGACATCAAGGCAGTACAGCCGTCGTAATTGTAACAGCTAACTACTTTATACTTGGTCAGCGGGGAGCATTTTGGTTCCCTCCTTCCGGTATATCTACCGGGAAATCCTCCATACGCCACCCTGGAGGGAACCCTCTAGAGGTTATAAGCCGCCTCGAGGGACTCTCGTTCCTACACTAAATAATTCCAAATAACGTACAGCGTGCTTCAGAATTTTTCGGCACTATAACCGGTCCTGCCAAGACGATGTAATTGAATTGGGTTGTACGCCACGATAAATGGCAACTTCACTAATCGTATTTTTTAGAAATAATATGCTCAATCGCTGGATCCATTTCAAATCAGCATATTTACAGAAAATTGCCTAGAGTTGGCGGTATTAAATTATTTAGCAAACTAGTCACACCAGCTGTACATTACGTTCATTACGTTAGTCACTGTTATCTTTTAATGACTTACCCAATCGTGACAGTACTTATTTGACGAAAGTACACATGCGGTTCTTTAATTGAAGAATACTGCTGCAAACTGAAGCATACAATTAGACTCTAATTTTTGACATTTTAACTTTGTACGCAGCTATTAGCAACTACTCGCTTTAAAAATGCACGTTGGATTGTATTTATCTAATAAATCACTATAATTTTAAAAGGTTGAAGTAGGAAAATACTTCAGCAAAGAATGCAGATATATGTGTAGTTTGTATAGGGGCCGCTCCTATACACAGCCGCCCCGAGCGGTTACATTGCCTTCGTCCAAAATCAGATCTGTGCATGTTGTACTTCGAAGGTGTTTCATATTCAACGCCTTTTTGAGAAATAGTCCATTTCCAGCGGTTCGGTCGTGTCTGAGCTAAATTGCGGGCAAATGAAACGGAATATCTCAAGGTTATCGCAAACGTGAGAATATAGAGAAATCCCTCCTGCGTGCTTCGCAAGGTAAACCGTTCGACAGGCCGCAAACAATAAAATCCATCCGCGGTAATTATAAATCAGCAAGATTGGCCACGCAATTAGGCGCTTGGCAAAATAAAAGAATGGGAATGGGCATTTGCTTTCACAATTTAGGTCAATCGCCCGGAGTTAGCAGCCGCCGACTAATTCATAACTGAACCATTTCGTGTATTAGGCGCGCCCATTTGCTTAGCAAAATGCAATAGTTGCACTTCGAAGAATAGTGGCCACCGGCTCGGCACCGTGATTGAAGTGTCCATTTGGAGCAGAGGCGCGGTAGCTGTAAACATGCGAACAATTTCTAACTAAATAATTAAAATATCAAGCCGATATTTACATGACACGGACATAAAATTACATTAAAACTTCATATATTATGGCGACGGCCTCAGTACGGCTGACAGTTGCCGTGTGTCAACAAATGTTTCTGTTTCATGAAAAACCATACATGAGCGAAACATCGATTTTCCCGATTGACGTAATTAAACATTACATCTTCTCCATTATCCAAACGCTTTTACTGATCTGTTTCTATTTTTAAAGCAACTCATGCTTCTTTTCAATATTTAGAAACATCAATAAAACGTTAACTGGATCCCGTGTGAAATTAGGGAAGTAATGACGTAGTCCCAAGAGCCAACAGGCTATGAACAAAACAACGAGCTATTGAAAGAGCTCTGTTGGGAATTAGATTAAGGGACCACATTCGAAATGAGGAGATACGGAGAAAGACGAAGGTGGAAGATGTGATTGGTAGAATTGCAAGTTTAAAATGGAGCTGGGTGGGACATGTGGTTCGACAATAAAACGAAAGATGGACTAAAAACGTCGTACAATGGCGACCAATACAAAAGGGAAGTGTAGAAAGACCACAAAGGTGCTGATTACCTAGACGATGTAATAGAAGGAGTAGGAAGAAACTGGCACCAGTTGGCTAAGGGCAGATCACAAAGGACAGGTAAATTCAAAAGGAGGCTTATATTCAGGAGTGGAGCGGAAAGGCCGAAGAAGAAGCAGACATGACTCGGTACTCATCCAATGATGCATCAAACAATCAGGCTTCGAAACAATTCAAAAAATGGAAAAGTCTAAAGTTATATCAATTGGAATACCAAAAATTTAGCTCCCATTTCCTTCAAAATAATAGCTCTATCAATCTCCTTAATTTTTGATAATTGTTCTTATTAAATTATCGCATTTTGATATACATAACAGTCAAAATCAATTTTTTGCAGCAATGAATTTGGATTTTAGCGTCCCGGGCTTCCCTTTGCCATTTGCTTAGTACCCGCGGGAATTTCTATTTTTCGAACACTTTAAGGGATTGCTTGGATATTTCGTACCGACACCGATTCAGCCGAGAATTTGGCAAACACTTATCAACCAAATCGAAGAAAGTTATGGCCCTTAATGTCTGCAGTACTTGAAGCTTTTTCCCATTGTCATTTGCTTAGTATCCGCTCGGCTGTTCATTTTCAAAGCATTCCAAGAGGTTGTTTGAGTAGCATGTATTTTCGGCTGACACTGATTACAGCTGTGCTATCCCAACTGAATATTTGGAATAAAAGTACCAATCAGATCGAAAGCAAGTGATCATCCACAACGCCAGCAGCACTTTAGCGAAGGTACCCGTTGCTTTTTCCCATGGTTCAGGAACAATTTTCCTAACTTTAAAAGTTATGAGTAATCACGCAACATAGATTCGAAACAATTTGTCAGCTCCAAAATCAGTTCTTGGTTCTCAGGTACACGATTTTTTATGACTTTCAGCTAGTTCTTCTTGAAATAATCTCACTGATTACAGAGTTACCATTCCAGTTGAGAATTTGACATGG
>OW679202.1:68121737-68410100 GCA_940337035.1 Agriotes lineatus
GATTGGAATCGGGCTCGGTGAGACCATTCACAGTTGGGCACCAAATTAACTGTGCTCTACTCAGAACCACAGACCTAAGAGATGGAGTAACAAGGTCGACACATCACCAAGACTCACCTCACACAATGGTTGCTGCACAAGCACAAAACGCACGCTCCAACTTTGTAACCCGAATCGGGGGCAAGTTGAGCATTGTACCGCCAGACGCAAGGGTATAAAGCAACAGCCTCTACGCCGCAAGGTGAAATGAGGTTACCGACAATACAGACATACACATACATGTAATTATTCTCTACTTTACAAATTCTTTGAATAAAATTCGTTAATAAGCTGTAGGTATACTGCAAAACATAACACACAATTCATATGAACATGTTGATGCTTGTTATGGTGTAAGAAAATTGGTGGCATAAAATAGAAGTGCAATTGCAAATGGAATGTCTATTTGCTACTCATATATGTGTCAAGAGTGCGAAGTTTAAACACATTTAACAAATTAGAAGTCTTTAAAATTATAAAATAAAAGCATCACTCCCTGGTCAATGGTGCAAGATATATGAATGAAAAATCAACAAAAACGTAGCATTATGTAAGATACCTACCAGCAGTACAAAATCAAATATTTGTCTTGCAGTCTTGTAACGTACATTCACTATTAAGCAAACACTACTATCGCATCTTTTGATGAGAATATCCCTTCTTAACAGCTTTCAATACAGCGGCAAAGTATAAAAGTCATATCTTATTTCAAGTTTAATAAATCACATTAGACATTGTCCCCATTTATTAGTATTAGCATACCAAATAAATAATAGAAAAATAAGACTTCTACAATGAAGTACCTAATTATCTAACAAAATGCATTATAAACAAGAACAACAATTATCGACATATTTGCGCATATAGCTTAATGAGATGTAGATATCTTAACTACATATACAAAATGCAGCAGCTCATTCTGCTTTGGAGAAAATAAATCACAAATTTAAAAAAATTGCTGCGTAAATATAAATTAGCATCGAAAGTAACAATAAAATACCATCAGCATGCCACTACATACTATTTTAATATGTTATATTACATTTTATTTTATTAAACTATCCAGAATCTGGTTGAGTACAGTCCTAAAGATGCGTTGAAAACGTATTTGCTTGGGTAGATAAGAAATTACAATGTGCCCTTAGAGCGACGGATGGTTTAAGTAAACAAAGGACAATGATAAGCACAACAGATTTTCTGCCAGTGTCACATAAGAAGTGAGTGCTATCAGTCTTTATTTTACATGGTTCCCAACAATGTGTGCAGTTATAAGGTTTTTGCTTGTATTTGCAGCCATCACTTGGCCGACCCTTCTAGGTTTGTGACTATCATAGTTTTGCATAATATGTTATAAAATTAGAAATATTTTATATAAATTACGGCTTATTTGTTTTCTACGTAATTCTCCAACACATCGATGATGGCCTTTACAATTACATTTCAAATTGTATGTAAATTGTGTTCCAATAACTGATGAATTATGTAAATTAATTACAATAACGCCTGTTAAAAACATACATTTCAATTTCATATAAGCAATCTAAAAATAAAATGAAAGAGCGATGTGAACCGTATTCAAATTAAAATGCAGTTCTAGAACATGAAGCATCCAACAATGAAATTATTAACTCATGTTTTTTTCCACATAATCTTATAATACAGGTACTAAATTGGAAACACTAAAAAAATGTTGCTCTTTGGGTACAAATTATGCCAATTCTGGTTTAAAATGTACTAGTTTCCAACCCCCCATTGCTGGGGTTGCGAAAGAAGATGAATCGTTTTGCCTCAACTCCGTTGACGTGTGTTGCAAAAAGCAGTACCGGTAATACCATTGTATTATAGCCACAGGTTCCCTACATTACCATATTTTTATTTTAGTCAAAAGCAATGTGAATTAGGTCAGAATGATGCTAAATCCGGTAAAGGTTGTTCAAGTTCAACCAGTGGATCCGACGAAGGTTTTCACAAGGTCGAGTTTACAATTCTACTTCAAAAGTAGTGTGAATAACAATTCGACAAAATGTATTACAGGATTGCTGTGAAGCTTGTGAATTAGGGTTGGAAACGGGATCCACAGGGCAGTCGTGTCAGTCAGATTTAGGATTAGGACCTATGATGGAAGCGGCATTTGTAGCTTGTTGTAATATAAATTTACCAAGTACATCTTCATCAGCTGCTTCATCTACACTACCAACTACTACCACAGTTATAGATAGTGCCACTAGTCCACCTCCAAAGAAAATTACAAAAAGTCTTGAAAAATATGACGACAGTAATCCACCGCCTCCACCAAGTAATTTGATTTTTTTTTAATCAGAACACTTTTTAAACTACCTTTTCAACAGCTTTAGAAGCCTTGTGCGACATTCCTGATTTATGTGCCCACATTTGTATTCCAACAGGAGACTCTTATAGATGTGAATGCCATCAAGGATTCACATTAATGGCTGATGCTATCTCCTGTAAACCAAGTAAAAGATCTTCGCCAAATTCACAACGGTAACCTTCTATTCTTTCAATGCATGCATATCGCTAACATTTTATGTTGTAGTTGTATAATAAACAATCCATGTGATCATGAATGCACTGATACTGGTGTTGCTATCAATGCAGCTGTTATGAAGGCTATAAGCTCGACAGTGACAAAAGAACATGCATAGGTATGTCAATTTTTGTAATATATATTTATGTGTAAGTTACTTTTCTAGATATCGATGAATGTGCTTTGGACATACATGACTGCGAAAGCAATGAAATTTGCGTAAATAATGATGGAGACTATGATTGTCAAATACCAGACAATCCTGATCTAATGAGTGTGGGTTTTGATGACAAATGCCCAGAAGGATATAAATTTAATGGAGAACAAATGGTGTGCGACGGTACTATTAAAATATATGTAGTTACTTCCACAATTTCCAAAATTTTATACCATTCTAGATATTGATGAATGTGAAATTGCACTGGTTTGTCCAAAACCAGGTACTTGTATTAATACAATTGGTTCTTTTAAATGTGAAGATTCTGACGAGCCACAGTGTCCTCCTGGGTTTTTTTATAAACAATCTATTGAAACTTGCGATGGTATTTTTGTATTTCCCTATTTTTATATTTTAATAACCTACAAATATTTTTTTCAGACATTGATGAATGTATCACTGGTAAAGATGACTGCAACAGAGAATCTCAAATCTGTTTAAATACAAAAGGCAACTACACTTGCATTGATAAAGCTTCACGAAAAACTTGCCCACCTGGCTTTAAAAAAAATGTCTATACACAACTATGTGAAGGTGTTGCTGTCACCTAACTTCTATTTTTTGTATCTACAATTTGATATTTTAGATATTGATGAATGTGAAGAAAATGATGAATTATGTGGCAAGAATGAAGAATGTGTAAATGAACCAGGGGGACATAATTGCATACCTAAATCAACATCATCAAACTATCCCGGAAGTTCCATTTCCCAACCTACACCATCTCGAGTCCCTACATCCTACAATCCTCCTAGCACAAGTGTTGTACAACCTACGTCATCTGCTCAAACACCCCAAAAAATACCAAACAATACTCAACGGTCTTCTTCACCTACTAGTGCTGCGTTTGTACCAAATTCTCAACCCCAACCAACTCAGTCACAGTTACAACCACAAACGCCAAACTTTCAACAAACATATTCACAAAGTCCTCAACAACCACCTACCCCTTCGGAATCTCCACAATATCCATCAGAAATTCCTGTACAACCTTCTCAACCATCCTATCAACCGCAACCTCGTCCGTCTCAACCGCCCTATCAACAACCTCAACCACCTTACCAACAACCTCAACCTGCCCAACCACCCTACCAACAACCTCAACCTGCCCAACCACCTCAACCTGCCCAACCACCCTACCAACCACCTCAACCTGCCCAACCACCCTACCAACAACCTCAACCTGCCCAACCACCCTACCAACAACCTCAACCTGCCCAACCACCCTACCAACAACCTCAACCAGGTCAATCACCTTTCCAACAGCAACCTCAACCTGCTCAACCACCTTTTCAACAACAACCTCAATCAAGACCAACTTACTTTCAAACACCACAGTATCAGCCAAGACCACAGGTGGGTAAGCCGGCGTATTTGCCATATTTCCCACCAAATCCACGTGTTTCATGCTCCATTGGATATAGATTTTCTGAGGTATCAAACGACTGTGTAGGTGAGAACCAATTAAAATCGCTGAAATATAATTTGGCCTAATGTATGCATTCTTAGATATTGATGAATGTAGAGAAGATGCACAACTGTGCGACAGTAATCAAGATTGTTATAATACGGTGGGTAGTTATATTTGTAACTGTAAAAATGGATTTACCAAGGATTATCAAACAGGTGCTTGTGTTGGTACGTAATCATTCTTTTGCCTTTATAAAGAATTTTTAGTAGATTAATATAAATTTTCTACATTTTCAAATGTTTCCCGCAGATGTAAATGAATGTCAGATTGGACAGCATGACTGCAGTGAAGGAATGCGATGTGATAATACAATTGGTTCTTTCATATGCTCGCGTACAACTGGTTGTGGTACTGGTTATACCTTAAATTCAGCTACTGGTCTTTGTGAGGATGACGACGAATGTAGTTTGGGCTTACATAACTGTCATGATTTAGGTCCAAAATTCCAGTGCAGAAATACTTTAGGTTCATATCGTTGTGAAAGAATTAAATGCATTGGTGACTGCTATGTGAGGAAAGTATACACCACCACAACCAAGGTCATAGCACCTAAAGCTGAACCAACACCAAATTATCCCATTATAAGTGGCCAGTTAAAAAAATGCCTACCAGGCTATAAAATGAATCAACATGGTGTATGCGAAGGTACATTAAGCTTCAAAGCGGGACAGCATTTTAGTGATAGTTGTCTTGATATTGAATATATTTTTAGATATAAATGAGTGCGACAGCAGCCCATGTAAAAAAGGAGAAAAATGCCTTAACTTGAATGGTAGATATCAGTGCGTACCATCTGTACAATGCAAAACAGGATACGAAATGAACGAAGCTGGAAACGGATGTGTTGGTAAGATCTTTTGGTATTCGTCATGCTATAGTACTAACTGCATTAATTTACCAGATATAAATGAATGCAGCCGGGGCACTCACAAATGTAAAAGTAGCCAAATTTGTAAGAATGGTCCTGGATATTACATTTGCCAATGCCCTCCTGGACATAAACTGAACCACGAAAATGAATGTGAAGACATAAATGAATGCGAATTCTACAGAGAAAGGGTACGTTTTATAATAGTGAACTAACTACAAAAAGGCTATATTAGATTAAGTAAATTCTATGTCATGTCTGCATTTTTTCATTTTTCTTCTGCATTTTACTATATATACAACTCCACCTGTCTTAGTAGTTCTTTACTGTACATTTAGAAGTATTATCGCACCATTTGTTGAACAACGGGGCGTTTAGCACTAATTACTTGGTTTTAAAACCTCTTGCAGCAATTTCATATATAAAATTGTTCCAGATATGTTCACGCAATGCCAAATGCATAAACACGGTTGGGTCATATACTTGCAAATGCAAGGAAGGATTTCGGGAAAGTGGTCATGCTTGCGATGACATAGACGAATGTGCTGAAACTGCTGGACTGTGCGAACAAAACTGCGTGAACCTTTGGGGCAGTTATAGGTGCTCTTGTGAGCGAGGATTCACTCTTAGTGCTAATAACAGGTACTTAGAATTTTCATGAGAAGCATTTTATAAAGGTGGACATTTCAGAACCTGCACAGATATAAACGAGTGCGAGAAATTTAAGGATAAGAATTTATGTATTGGTGCATGCCAAAATACTCCAGGAAGCTACACTTGTAGATGTCCAGATGGATACAGGCTAGGTGCAGATGGGCGTACCTGTCAAGGCATGTTTAATTTTAATGGTTTTAATGGCTATAGTTATCGTTTTTTTATAGACGTAGATGAATGTCAGAGGAATATCTGTCGAAATACTGATGATGTATGCGTTAATACAAGAGGAAGCTACAAATGCCACACTATCACTTGTCCAGCTAATTATATCAAAGATCCAGAACACAAAAGGTAACTAATAAAACTCTGTTAGATTCATAACTAATCTTTACAATTGTAGTCGTTGCAAACGAGCTTCAAACGTATGCGATATTCGAGACATAAACTGTATTCGAATGCCTGGGCAATACTCTTATCATTTCGTCACGTTTGTATCCAATTTACCAATTCCAGATGAAGGAAGGATAGATTTTTTCCAAATGAAAGGACCAGCCTGGACCAGCACTTCTGCAAATTTTGATATGAACATTTCAAATGTGCGTTGCCCCCGAAACGTCAAACAAGCAGATGACAGCTACTTCAGGATGAAAAGAGACATCAATAAAGTAATTGTATCTTTGGTGAAGCCTATAACAGGTCCTCAAGAAATAGAGCTGCAGTTGCAAATGGAACTATATATGTCTGGGGTTTTTCAGGGAAAAGTTGTTTCTACTGTTTTTGTATATGTGTCAGAATTTGAATTTTAGATTTATGCTTATTGGCTTTTAATCTTAGTATAAGCTGTGTCAAAACCAGTACTTGGCCAGTTGTTAGTTCTGCTGTAATGCTAGCGCATTGCTATTACCAATTTATCCAGTACCATCATTTGGTAGGGTCTTGTCTATCGACTTCCTTCCAATTCGTGCTGCATACTTGTATACCTATGCAAAATGTATATTATTTGTTAAAAAAATTAAGTAAATCAATCCATTACCATTTGACAAAAGTAGTCTAAAGCCTGTATGGCACAACGCTAAATTTTGTGCAAAATTTACTTGTAAATTTTAAATAAATTCACTGATAATTTTTTTTTCAAAAACACAATTTCCTGTTTGCAACGTGTACTAAATATGATGTTAAATTTGGCATGCTTACATGCGTAGTAGCAAATAATTTAAGTGGAAACGGTGCCCTCTAGAGGGTACTGGTTGAAGTATGCGTTTGTTTTCATGTTATTTGTCGTTTGTTAGCTATTTCTGAGGTTGGGTTAAAGCATTTATCTTAGAGACCCTTAAATGTATCTTAGATGGGAGCGCATCATTAAACACGTGGTTAAACAATGCTAATAAAATGTAGGTTATGTTTATGTTTACATTCCGCGTCATGCGCTGCAGTTTAGTCTGATTACGATACTTCTGTGCATTTTTACACGCATATTTACCAGGAAGTTCTAAATAATTTACATGAAAATTCAGCGCAAAATTTAGCAGCCAATTTTCTGTATGGAACGGTGCTTGATATTTTTATGAAAATTTACATGTAAATTTTGCATAAAATTTAGCGTCATGTCATACAGGCTTTAGTGAAGATATTTATTTAAAAATTTATATAAAAAATACTATAAGTTAAAAAAGAGGCTCTGAAACGTCCCATTCCAAAATAACAACTAAAGTAAGATTTATACTTCTGCATACAATACTTCCTCAATTTTTCTTCGCTAAATGCTTTTTAGTGCATCTTTAATCTAAAATACATTACAATTAATTCTTTTAATAATAGTAGGTCAGTATATTTGTTTTGCAGATTTAAGTATTTTTAACTGATCGGCTGGAAACTAGCAAGTGTAGCAGTTAAAATTGTAATTTTAAATATTGTAACATTAGTAAGGAAATCAAAATTAAAGAGTTTTGAGGTACTCTTGTGTCATTGCTTGAGGCCAATGATTTCATAACAGGTTTTTTGCTCTATTTGCATTATGTTACACTTAAGCGCTTTGAATATAAAACCTCAGGAAGGAGCGTTCCGTATAAAAATAGGGAACAAGTTGGGTTTTCAATATGGCTGATAGGTGTTTCTGCTTACATTGACCAGTGGCGTCATGAGACCAAGGGGTAGCAAAACTGTTAAGTTTAAGTAGAGAAGTTCACCCTTTTTCAAACATACTTACCACGCTGGTGAAAGTTTGTTAGGTTATGTACATTGTTTACATTGTACCGATTGCATATAAACACTTACTGATGGAACGTTATTCCTTTACTTGTAGTTGTAGGTGTTTGAGAACACACACAAGAAGCACAACTAACCATTTTTCACCATAAGTTTGTTTACAGCGAAACCAGCGTAACCACGCGAAACTTACAATAATGAGTCATCAATGGGTTTTACAAATGGCGACTTCCATCGTAGTTCAATCATATGCTACAAGTTGATGACACTCCTTCCTGAGGTTTTATATTCAAAGCTTAAGCGTTGGTCATACGATCATTTTGTTGCATTTGTTTGTCAAACATCTCTAAATACAGGACGTGTTCTAATTTCCATGCAACTGTTCGACGCGATTCTGCGCAATGGTTTTTGACTATGTTTAAAAGTTTTATAAAAATTCCTTCACCCATCCTTGAATAACTTTTAAAGCTACCACCATCTTCAAATTTCAATTCTTTGTTTACCTTTGATAACATTCCTCGTTCTTGATCGCGCCATTGCAGCCACTTACGGACCCACACTTTTCTAGATTTTCGCTGTTTATTATTACACAACGTTAGACTTAAACGTACTAACAAAAGCATAATGACTTGTTCCACTTTTTAATAACAATACACATGAACAATTAACTTGCGTCTTGAAGGCAGACCATAACCTCACTAATAACAGCTAATTCAAACAATTGCATAAAACAAATTTGATGGTGTGCCCACCCAGTTTGATAGAATAAACCAGACATTGTTCTATGACGTCACGGAACGTGTTTGACAAACAAATTTGATGCAACAAAATAATCGTGTGACCTATGCTTTACATGTACATACAACTATCACTATGTAAAACGTACGGTTTCTTTAAACTAATACTGATATGCCTCATTTGAAAAACATGGCTTAAATTACTTTTACAATTGATGTCTTAAGATCTGCATATTTTAAGTTATTTATAGGATTAAGGGATTGTATTGTATTTGTAGCTATTTCCTAAGCTTAGCTAAATAAAGCTTTTTTATTATTTTGTTTTTCTTAGTGAATTACATTTCAAACACTTTGAGGTACATTCTTAAATTATTGCAATTGTAGACTGTATATGTATAGTAAAAGCCAAATACAGCTGGTTTTTAATAATTTAGAAAAAAATGCTTACCTACGATACGGGAACGACGTGGCGAAGTTACAGGGGTTTCTAGACCATCTTGGGTGTGCTATTTAGCCTCGAAACCGGGGGTAAAACACTTTAAGTTAGATGCGCGCAGATCTTCCTGTCACAAATGCCACCCGCACCTGAACTTTCATCGGGTGGCAACCTCAGAAAATCGATTGTAAAGGTAGGTTTAAACGGATCGTTTGGGCTCATTCAGCATGGAAATAATAAACCCTCCTTATCTTGAGTTCGTAGTTTTAAAAAATACAATCAATAGGCATAAGCAATTGTTTTCTATGATAATATCGCTATTAAAAGTTGACAAAAACCCAAAAATAGTAAACCATTGAATGTAGCCTTGGTACTTTTGCCGGTTTAACACGGCATGTAGTGTTGTGCATTATTTAAGAGGTATGATTAGTGAGCATGCGTGTTCAGTGCAACATGTGTATATATCAAAACACGTGCATCCCAATATCTCTGCATCACTAAAACAATGAATCAGTGTGAATCTAATAACCACAAAAAATGATTACTAATTCTGCAGCATTAATATTTCACAATATTTTATTTTATTGTACAGAAACAATGGAATATCAAAGCACAATTTTTAACAAAACCAGTAACAAGTATATAAAAATATGTTTTCTAAAAATACAATATGAAAATTATTTCAGAATACATTCCGGTGTAAAATTTACAATTGGGCATAGCGATTGTTAAATAATAAATATATATGGGATGTCTCGTGTAAAATTACTTCTTTTACAGCTGAATAGTTGAACTCTATCACAAATAAAACAAAATTTAATTACTACGACTTCTTTATCAAAGGAATTACAACTATACTATTTTTTGCAGATTTTATAACAGTCCATCTACCAAACCTGTGTTCGCACCCAACGCCGGCTATTAAATATTTTCCATCTGGTGTAAATACCAAATCGTTAATGAATCCGGTCATTTGGATTGTAAACAAGGCAGTAATAGTTCGAAAGTTTTCTCCTAGTTTCCATACTCTGATTAAACCGTCGTTGGAACCTAAATTTAAAAATAATATTTTAACTTTCTTCGATATAGAAACAATATCACAACAAACCTGATGCAATCAGATCTGTATTGTGCAGTGGTGCAACTGAAGTAATCCAGAAGGGCTGAGAATTACTGCAATCTTGCCCATGAGCTTCCTTAACATAACACAAAGGTTTCTTCTTCATGGCAGACCATACACACAATTGTCTGAAAATTATTACATGCAGAAGCCTATCTGTGAATACTCGGAGGTATCTTACCCATCATCACCCCCTGAGATGAAATTTTCTTCATTAATTAAGCGTACAGTATCTATACTCCCCGAATGGCCATTGTAGATTAATTGTGATTCTTCAGAAATTTTCCATATCCTTATTGTGGTATCCCTACCACCGGAAGTGATAGCACGCTCCCTTGCCAAGGCGTCTATCGCAGTGATTCCATCCTGGTGGCCATATAGTGTTTCTACATATGACATTTCATCCAGCGACCAAACTTTGACAGACCTGTCTTTGCTACAAGAATATAGAGTGTGGGTGTTATGTCGCAATACTAAGCCCGTCACTGCATTGCGATGGCCTTTCAATGTACCTAAATGTTTTAAATCCGAAGCATTCCATATTTGGATGTCGTTTGTGGCATCGCCTACAGCCTAAAATAGAAAAATATTTAGTAATAAACATTTATACACTTATTTTCTCAAAATGCAGCATGGGAAAATAACGTGACCAAGCAAAAATTTCAAGTATTTGTACACTCTGAATACATGTCAACACAGGAGCTGAGCTGATTAATACCACTTCAATAGTATTAACAGTACTAAATCAAGTTTAACTTCGCCTAACCTAGCTAAATCTGACATAACCTAATTTAATTTAACCCTCCGACGGGCACACAACAGCGGCATTTTAAATAATTAGCAGATTTTTTAACATTGTCGCACACCGCTGTCATTTAGATATGCTCGATTGACTATCTTAGGCAACATGTCATGCAGCAGTCGCATGATTTTAAGTTAAGTGTTACTTTGAATCGAGAAGTAGTGGTGCCAAATTGTGGTAATCCGTACCGCAATGCACCCACTTATGTAAATAAATTTAGTTACTATAATGTTTTATTATTGATTTTTTTTATCCTAAACTCCAAGTATTTTATAATGTCAAGCTCATGAAGAGCAAATAAAAAATTAATTTTTGCAATTTTAGGGATAGAAAAGGGCAAAATATTACTTGAGCGAAAAAAATTGCACTGCGGCGTTTAGCTGCTCGCCTCGAGGAGACTGGTTCAACAACGGACAGTTGCAGATGTGGCCAGCCCCGGAGCAGCCATTCGGTCGAGAATATCGCTGCTGTGGCTGCGTATGTCAAAGAGGACCCTCAGACATCAACCAGACAACGGGCCACGCAACTGGGCATCAGTAGACGGTGAATTTTGATGAAAGACTTCATGAGTGATGAGGTGTATTTCCACCTATGCGGATAAGGGAATAAACAAAATTATCGCTTCTGGGGCACTGAAAATCCACATGTAATGCACGAAGAACCATTACATCCTCTCAAAGTCACTGTTTGGTTCGGCGTTTACGGAGGAAGAATGATTAACCCATATTTTTTTGAGAATGGCGTCGGCAACACTGTTACTGTGACTGGTGAGCACTACAGAACCATGATCAAAGACTTCTTGCTGCCGCAAATTGACAAATTGGGGTTGGAGAATATGTGGTTTCAGCAGGACGGTGCAACCGCACACACAGCACGAGCAACAGTGGATATTCTGAAGCAAGCTTTTCCTGGCCGCTTAATCTTCCGTTTTGGCGATTTGCACTGGCCCGCAAGATCGCCCGATTTGACCGTTCCAGACTTTTTTCTTTGGGGTTTTCTGAAGTCACAGGTCTATACAAACAAGCCACAAACCTTGGTGGCCCTAAAGGAGAACATCCGACTAGAAGTGGACAATTTATCGCCAGAACTTTTGAGAAATGTCATGGAAAATGCAGTGAAAACGAGCCCGAATGTGCATCAACTCTGGTGGCGCCCACTTGACAGATTATCTTCGTGATTTAATGGAACAAAAATTAAATGTCTAAATAAACATAATCAACAAACAAACCATTTTGGATTATAATAGGACAAAAAGTGATTTCGATACTGTCCACCAAAAATGTGCCTCCTATACGACACAAGGAATTCCCAGAAGATGGCCTCTTGCCATTTTCTCCGAATGCTATATATTGGAGAATTAAATTCTGAAGTCATATTCAATAACACTAAGCCACTGGAAACACCACTCCAAAGGTGAAAATTCCTAAATGAATTAAGTTTAACCCTAATGGAAGATCACTTGAGGGAACGAGCCAAAATACCAACTCTTCCAAAAGATATTGTACCACTTCTTTCCCAGTATCGAGCGATAGCTGAGATACCCGCCACATAGCAAGAGAACTGTACAGTGCAATAACTGCCTGTATCCCCCAATGGATTTATTTTTGATATTATTTACATCTACATATTTTCTATTTATGAATTATGACTAAATGTTACACAAATAATTACTATTTGTTTAATTTTTCATCTAATTTATGAAATATATTTTTCTTATTACTTATACAGGCGTTTTTCCATTTGCAGCATTGAGTGCCAGAGGATTTGCCCTAACCTAACCTACACTGACTTGACCTAACCTGCCATAACATACCATAACAAAACATTAACATAACATAACCTAACCTAATTTAGTCCAATGTTTTCAACAAAACGTTTCCTGGGTTTGGAAGTGGCGCTAATAAACTCAACTTGTTGTGCGCTGGTAAAGTTTATAGGGGTTGCGTCAATTATCGATTAGTTAAAGTGTACTACACTCAAAAAATTTAAGAGGTATAAGAATTAAACCTTCATTACTCTCATACAGAGTGTTTCAAAATTGCACGGCATTATTCAAGCGACATGGTCTCTACGTCAAAATTAACAAAACCATTCCTATAAATATTGGTCTGAAATTGCGTCTTAAGGGAGCTGCAACACTGGGAATGGTAATGGACAGGCACGGATTCTATTTAACTAAAATAATGCAGACAGGGGTGGATGGAGTAACCCAAACCGTTTTGAGAAATTAAGTCACTGGCAAAAAATATATTTAAAAGAATTATAATTTTTTGTTTAGGAAGTAAAATAATAAAACACGCACCAGCACTAACGTAAGAAAAACTGTATCAAAAAGCACTAAATATCGAAACAAGACGTGATTTCTTTAGTAAGGGGCTTGTTTCACGTAATTCGGTGATCAAAGTTCATTGTCGATGTTTGACAAGGCCTGCTTTTAGACGCTCATTAACATGAAAGATTCCATGTCTATTTTTTATCAATTGTAAACAGAAAATGAGCGTTCACATTCAACTTGGACAATGGGAAAAGTTAATAAATAGTATGCCATAACCAGAGCTGAAAATGCCTCTTGATATAAATAATTGTACTTGATAATAGTTTTGTAACGAGTCACAATTTCTATAGCTCTTTTACCATTAATACGCTTCTCAGGGATGATGACTTTTTATCAAAAATTAGGCAACGTGTGTGTGATCAATGGAATGCTAAAATGGAATAATTTTAAAAAGTATGCGAAGATGAGGTGCAGCGGATTAAGAAAGAATGAGAAATAAAAATCGACATGTTGGAACAATACACACGATGAAACAAGCTCACCGATTAATCGCAGAAGAAAATTTGCGGGAACGAAGATAGCATTGAAGGAGGATATATCCAAGATGCGGTATCAACTTTTTAGGGTATCGAAATGTTTGGACAACAGATGGGACTGTCAAGGTGAGAATGGGAACAAGATATGGATGGTCAAGAATGCGAAAGATTACAATGAAATACGTTAGTGAGTAAGCACGATCTGTGGCTAGAAGAGTAGGTGTAGCACAATCGATCGTTTCAGAAATTGGAAAGAGGTACCGTGAAACAAACCAGTACCGCAGAAGACCTGGACAAAGCCACCGAAGATCAACCACCCATCGTTTAGATGAACGGTTTCTTCTGCTACGGTCATTACGTAATAGGACCCGCACTGCTCCGGAGCTTCAAAACTCACTCACTAGTTAGGCGAGTTCAAATAAGCGAACGTACAGTAAGAAGAAGACTGACAGAAGCAGGATTATCTGCTAGAAGACCCGCTCGTCTTCTTCCGCACTATAAAACTGGGCGCTTGAGATTTGCTCAGTTACACGAGCATTGGGGAAGAGACGAATGGTCCAAGGTACTTTTTACTGACGAATCTAGGTTTGCCTTACGATCTCCGCATGGTCGTCAAAGGGTCTCGAGAAGGCCAGAGAACGATATTTAACGTGTACCATGGTCCCCAACCAACCATTCGGTGGTGGGTCAGTGATGGTCTAGGCAGGTATAAATGCTCATTATAGAACAGAACCTGTTGTGTTCGATGGGAACTCTGTGAACGCAGATAGATACATTAGGGAAGTTCTTGAACCTCATGTAGTACCTGCTGCGTACGGAATGGAAGGCAATTTCTTACTAATGCAAGACAATGCCCACACGTTGCCAATGTAACACAACAGTACTTGCAAGCAGTGGGAATTCCTTGGATGCAGACTTAAATATTATTGAGCATGTTTGGGACATGCTAGCAAGAAGAATACGAGTCCGACTACACAGACCAGATAGCCTTCAAAAACTGCCAGCAGCATTGGTAGAAGAATGGGACAATCTTCCGCAAGAATTAATTTTAAATTTAGCTGATGGCATGCCTAAACGTTTACAGGCTGTTATATACGCTAGAGGAGGCAATACAAAAAATTATTCAATTTTGTTTTTTTATGCTCCTTTGTTATGTTTTACAGTGCCCATTCAATTTTTGTTTCTTTGTATTATAGCTGTTTTAATAAGTATTCACCATCGCAAAACACGCCAATGGCCTAAATAAAAGTGATCGGATAATTTTGCCAGTCAGTATATAATAGCTATAGGAGCAACTTGGTTAAAAGATTATATTAATGATAGATTTATTCAAATACCTAGTTATACATACGTAATGGCAACACTATGAAGCGAGGGGAAGTGAATTTGTTACCTACTTCTAAATCTATCGAACAATAATTGTGGATCAAAGTTAAAATACATAAAAAAATTATATTTTTGATGTATACAGACCCCCAGATTTGAATTTTAATGTTTTCTAAATGAACTCGATAATTCGACTACCTAGTTCGTCGGTGATTGTAATGTAATTTTCATTTTCATGTTTCGAGACTTTAATGTAAATATGCTTAATATAGCAGATCAGGGAACAATTCAGTTGAAGTCGTTAATTGATAGCTATCACAAATAATTAAGAATTCTACAAGAATCGCTTGCGACACTGCCACACTTTTGAATTTAATGAATGCCAGAGGTAATAATGATTTTAATGTAACTGATCAGCAATTAATTTATTGCACACTGCTGATTGAAAAGAATGTCTACAAACACACATTTCGAGTTTCAATCTTTTAAACATTTTGATTTCAATGCCTTTGATGCGAAATTAAAATCATTACTAGTGTGAAGATTCTAGGGCAATTGTCTAATTGTAATTTTTTTAGGCCGTCTGGGACTTCAACAGCAATTTTTTTCATACAAAAATAAGTTTTTTAATGCACATGCGTTAAAGCCTAAATGCCTAAAATGTGAAATAAATGCCTAAGCAACTTTTTATACTGCCCAAAATAGGCTTTGGTTGTTTTTCGAATTTTAGCGGTTCAGAAACTTGAGCCACTTTCGTGAGAGCACTTTTTGTTTGAGCGATGTGACTTTTTTTTATTTCAAAGCTCTGCTTGAGCGCCACCAATTTTGGAAACAAAGTACATAAACATGAGCTTTATATATTTTTTTGTTAGAATGCGTTTATGAACTGTTTTGAGTGAATCTTTACAAGCGTCTCTACATAACCACCACATTCGAGCAAAGCTTCTGAACGTACCCTGCTGTGATTGGTCAACGATATCAACATTACCGATGCAACAATCTAAAACCTAACCTCAAATCTGACCAATCCCAAACCCCCAGCCGCTCTTTTTGTTGTTTGTGTCTTTGGTTGAGCATGCTGTAATAGAAAACCGCATTGAAGCAAAACATTAAAGAGTGGTTGACGAAGTTGACGTCCACATGAAAATCAAATAAAAGAATTCAAAACAAAAATACAGAACGTGGGCTCTGAAGAAATTCCAGAGATTACCACTGACAAAATTTATAACGCCCTCAAAAAAATCAAGAACAATAAAGCTGCAGGACCGGATGGCATAATACCCGAAATGTTAAAACATGCAGGGCCGGAACTAATAGAAGAACTCAAAGACTTTCAATAGCTGCTTAGAAACGAGACAAATTCCAGAACCTTGGATAGAAGCCGAGGTTATCCTCATTCACCAAAAAGAGGACATAATAAAACTCAACAACTATAGGCCAATAAGTCTGCTGTCCCAAATAGCGATGTGTCGATCCGGTCGGATTCGATACAAAGGATCGAATCAGGGGCAGAATCGATTTGGATGGAGTCCAAGTTTCGGTCCGGATTCATTCCGAGGAACGAAAAGGTCGCGAGGCATCAATTCTCACGGACATTCATTCCTTTGGCATTCCGTTATTCAATCCATTTCAATACAGAATACAATACAGTGTGTTGATAGGGAACAGCAAATGATGATGGTTTTCGTTTTAGAGGCTCGAGCGTCGACAGGCGACACACGATACGGCCAAAGTTGCATGCTTTTTTATCAGTTATCAGTGATTTATGGCTTTTGGCGGCTTTATATGTGCCCAATTGATGTTTGAAACATATAAACATACTGAATTACTGACTGCGCGACCACTCACCAAAACAAAGATACGCGCTTTGTTCGTTGCGGGTCCAGAATGACCAAGGACCTCGGGTGTCTGAAATGCACATTCAATTTCAATGCCGCTCCAAGGATCGAATCCGATGGACTCGATCCACTTGCGGAATAGGATTGGAATGAACGAGTCCGCAAAAGTATCGAAACTTACCATCACTAGTCCCAAATATATAAATTATTCACAAGAGTGCTCAATAATAGGACATTAAAGATAGCCTGTCAGCAACAGACTGGCTTCTACTCTGGCTTCAGTACGATGGATCACTTACACACAGTCAATAACCTAATAGAAAAGTGTAACGAATACAACTTAAAACTTTACATGGCTTTTATCGATTACGAAAAAGCTTCTGACACAATCAAAATATGGGCGGTGCTAAACTCTATGACAAAATGCAGAACAGACAGCAGATACACCAAATGAATAGAAAACATCTACTCGCAGGCGTCAATGTATGTACTCCTTCAAGAACAAACATCTCTAATCTCTATAAAAAGAGGAGTACGCCAAGGAGACACGATCTCTCCTAAATTGTTTATAGCGACCCTTGAAAACGTCTTCAAGGAATTGAACTGGTCAAATAAAAGAGTAAACATCAATGGCGAATATCTCAATCATATAAGATTCGCCGATGATATCCTCATAATAAGTAATGATGCGGCAGAACTACAAGAAATGGTTATGGAATTAGATATCCATTCTAAACTAGTAGGACCCACAATCAATATTAATAAAACAAATATCATAAAACAAATAAACATAACACTTGGCGACCAACCTCTGGAAAAAGTCACACACTATATATACTTGGGACAAAAGATTACCACCACTAAGGATCGCATGACAGAAGAAATCTAGCGACGAATTAAAATGTCTTGGATAGCATTCGGCACATTAAGCAACAGTTTAACATCAGAATTATCCAACACGCTAAAAAGAAAACTACATGACCAATGCATTCTCCCAGTACTCACCTACGGAGCTGACGCATGCAGTCTCACAAAGAAACATGGTCAACGAATAGCCAGAACACAACGCGCACTGGAACGGAGAATGTTAGGCATTAAGCTGAGCGACAGAAAAAGCAACATATGGATTCGACAACAAACGAAAATTACCGAAGCAATGGAAAGGGAAGCCGAATTAAAATGAAGATGCGCCGGACATGTGGCTCGCAGAACGGACAACAAGTGGACAAAACTGATCTTAGAATGGTGACCAAGACTCGGTCGCAAAAGCGTAGGAAGATAGAGAGACGAGATAAAAGAGAGGGCAGGAATCCAATGGATGCGAAAGGCAAACAACAGGTGGTAATGGCATGGAATGGGAAAAGCCTACCTAGAAGTAGACTGATATAGGCAGATCATGATCGTGACGAAGTTGAACGATACACATGTGTTTCAACAAAGCACGTTCAATGAGAGTAGTGTTTTTTGCAAAGCTTGTGGTAAAGGTGGAAGTAAATATTAATATTAATGTTGCAATTCCATTTTAGTTTGCATGGATAAAGAAATGTCATATTGAACAGCGTGTAAGGGGTTGTATTCAAAAAAATTTCAACAATCATACCGACAAACATTGCTATATGAACACCCCCAAGAACTAGATAAAGCCAAATTTTATTCGGAAAGGTGTTTTGCTTTCCTTGCTGCCAACATACCATTGTAAAAACGATCACTTGAAACACTTCCTGAAAAAACATACCAATAAACAAGTGCCCAATGAATCAACGTTCAGAAAGAATTATGCTTCCAAATGCTACATTAACGTAGGTACTTTAGCTTATGTATTCTATAAAATTACTAGCTAGAGTTTGTGATTTCGCAAATATTTCTATAGATCCTAGAAAACATTCGAAAGTGCATCGGTCAAGAAAATACGTGGATATCAGTTGATGGTAGTTTTAGCTAGGTCCATAAAGGAAGGCGAGCGCACCAGTGTGCAGAAGACGTGTTTATGCAGTTTGAATACTTGCAGTCCAGTGACGTAGCATGTATGCATAATTTTATAATAAAACTAAGTATTTGAGTATTGTACGTATATGTAAGTATAAGTTAATTAACTAAGTATTTGTGTCACTTTCATTATCGCTGTCACTTAAGTCACTAAATTGATAATCACTGTCACTGTCTTCTCTCACATTTATGATTAACTCTTGAGTATGTACAGGCTGTTGAAAAAAAAGGGTAAAATATTTTACCCACTTATAGATCTCCTTTCCGAGATACAAGGTGTTAAAAGTTTTTTTTTATTTGTTTTTTTTTATGTTATCTAAATACGTTTTGAGCGATTTGAATGAAATTTTTAGTTTGTTTATAACTTTATGAGGTATCTTTTTGACCTATTACAATTGATGTAGTAATTCCAGGGGCGTGCCTAGGGGAGCATAACGGTTAGGTTTTTGCCCACGAGATTTTTTGTACTTTTTATATATTTTTTTAATAAAGCAACTAAAAATGCAACTATGGACCAATTAGGGACCACAGCTTGCAATAAATTTAAGATCTAACAATCCTGGTTATGAGACTGTACACCAAAAAATTATTGAGCAGAGAAGAAGTAGAAATACAAATCGATGACATAAATTGGAGCATGATTTCGGAGGCTTTCACGGCCATTGTCATTAAGTAACACACGACTTCCGGGATTGGACCGTGTCATTATTGTGGGCGAAGAACTCAACGTTTCGCCCACTTTTGTAAGAGACTTCATCAGGAGGAAAAGCAAAAAAAATGAGCATGGTAACTCAACGTGTACACCAAGCCAGAGGCGAAACATTTTCGTTGAGCAATACGTACCAGTTTTTGATTTTGGAGACATTAGCGTTAACTTAAATATCATTGGACTGGATTGTGCTAAAGCATTGTAACAAAAACCGTTTTCTTCAATAAATTCTCCTCTTTAATTTTGGTCTGTTACATTAAAAGCCTTACTTTAAGCCTAACAAGTGAAAATGGCCTCTAAAACTTGGTATAAAATTTTAACAAATTCCACTTTTTAGAGCTTAAATTTTCAATGAAGGGGTGAAATATCAAAGTTGATTGTTTTATTACAATTAGGTATAATAGAGCACCCACCATAGCTAGAGTAATAACATTGATAAATGTTTCCTTCTTTTTTTTAATAAATTTTTGAAAGTTTGAGGGTTGATATCTCTGGTGGGGCTTGGTATAAAAATCTAATTTTAACACATAGTATACTACTATACACCTTAAAGTGAGGCTTTTAATGTAAACGACCAAAATTGAAGAGGAGAATTTGTTGAAGAAAATGGTTTTTGTTACAATATTTTACAGTCCCAAGATATTTAAGTTAACGCTAATGTCTGCAAAGTCAAAAACTGGTACACGCATTGCTTAATGAAAATGGCCGCTGCTCATAAGCCGGTTAGGATAAAAATACGAGGGTATATCAAAATTGAAATTTGAGGTGCGTGCAGTCGTGAAGTTTTTGACAAAACTTGAGTGGAAACCGACAGACATTCTTCGCGATCTGGAGAAAGTTTATGGAGATAATACTCCAAAGAAAACAACCATTTATGAATGGATAAAACGATTTCGAGAAGGACGCGAATCCATCCGAGACGACAGTCGCAGCGAAAGACCTGCAGTCTCTGTAACCGAGGAAAACGTGGCTGCTGTTCAACATATTATAGAGAAAGATCGGCGAGTATCATTGCATGACATAGCCACACGTTTAAGTATTTCATATGGTTCAGCTCACTCAATTGTTACCGACAGTCTAGGATTAAGCAAAAGCGTTGCGCCCTTCAGTTTCTTAATCGGTTCGATGCGAATCCCAACGATTTTCTGGATCGAATAGTAACTGGAGATGAAATTTGGATCTATTTATAGGACCCTGAGAGCAAGATGCAGTCCAAGGAGTGGTTACCAAGGGGTTCAAAAGGGCCAATCAAGTTCAAAGCAGACAAATCAACTAAGAAATTTTTAGCCACAGTCATGTGGGATTCGGAAGGCGTAATTCTAAGCTGATGTTTTGTGAAAACTCCATGGCGCTTTGCTGGTGAAACGGCCAGGTAAACTGCACCACCGAATTTTGCTCCATCAGGATAACGCCCCAGCGCATTCATCCGCCACTGTTAGAGCTGTTTTGCGAGAATACCGTTGGGAATTGCTTCCGCATGCACCTTACAGCCCAGATTTAGCCCCTTCAGACTACTTTTTGTTTCCAAAGTTGAAGGAGCATCTGAAGGGAATTCGCTGGAAATCCATTTCTGATGCAAAACGTGCTGCTTTGCAGTAGTTCAAATCACAGCCTCCTGGATTTTACAGAAGTGGATAAGAGCGATGGCGACACTGTATGGAAAAGTGTCTTGAGTTAGAAGTTTCTTATGTAGAAAAATAATGTTAAATAAATGTTTTTTTGTCTGTTAGTAATGTTTTTCCGGGAAGATTTTGATATACGTAGTATCTATTATCTGTTTTGAACTTTTTAAAAATTAATGCCTACAACATTTTTATCCGATTGCTTCGAGTTCAAAAGAACAAAACATTATTCTTTGCCTCATTTAGGCCACGCAGCGTATATTGCCTACTTTAGGTTTTTAGTACCTAAATCTAACGTTCGGCCTGAATAAGGAGCCTATTTTAACTCCTTCAACGTCCTAAAACCCGCGTTATATCATTACCATTTTCAGAAATTTGTAATATAAATGACATTAATTCTAAAACTGAGTTTCTGAAAGGTTTAGTAAACTCACTTTTCAATAACTATGCACCAGTAGTTGTAGATTTACCAAGCTGTTTGCACTGTAGATCACTGACAATATTAGATTGATGATAAGGCTAAAGGATAACGCACTAAAGAGATTTAAAAAAGTAAAAGGCAAGGATATTGGAATTATTATAAGCAGATTCGTAATTCAACAACACAAACAGTATGCAATGTGAAAAATTTTTTTGAACATGGACTACAAACTTTTGATAGTAAATCCTTGAGGAAAAAACTTGATAAATACAATATACATTCCAAACCGTTATCACTAGGGATCCAAACTACTTTGTTAATTCAGCGCCAGCATGTTGAGCGGTTAAGTAGGCTGCGGTGATACCGCACAGGGTTCAATCCCCACATCTAGCAACTGGCGGGCGGCCTACCCAGTAGCTATGAACATAGGGTACTAAAACTACAGTTGTGGTAGTAGGGAAAGTAAAGCAGTCGTCGAAGGCGTGATGCTAACAACATTACCCAGTGAGCTGTTAACAGTGTGCCAGATGACTGAATTTCGGAGATATTTTAGCGGCCCTGATCTGAAAAGTCTCAGGTTATATTCCTACATGTGGAATGAAGCACCCTGAACTTAACTTTTATTTACTTTGTTAATTCTGTTCCAGTACCAACAATTGTAATGTCAATGCTCGCCCACTACAGTTAGTTAAAATTCTGAAACACAAAACTGAAGAATTTAAAACATGTTTACTTATCAAATAGCTAGTGTTTTAAACAAACTAAAAGTGGACTATAAATTCATGTCTTAAATCATTTAAAAAATATTTCAAAAATTTGTTCTCTGAATGATGTCATTTTTGACAGTGGTCTATTATGAGATGTTGTATCGGACTTTTTCCACTGTCCCCGGTGTTTACCACACGATGTTTCAGGTGTTTTTGGTCTACTCCCGTCCTCAGGTGAATGAACTCCTGGTTAGTCCTGAGAAGGACTGATTTTTGTACAACTTTTTCACATACACTCGTGCATCTACATGGAAGACTTTGAACAACGAGCTATATCTCAATATGAGAACAAGCCTAGTCTATGGCTGCGATACATAGATGATACATTCGTAATATGGCCCCATGGAAGAGAGACGCCGGACGGCTTCCTGGAACATCTCAATAATCAAGCCCGATCAATTAAGTTCACGATGGAAATAGAATCGGAAGACAACTCCCATTCCTAGACGTACTAGTCCAGAAGAATGGTGACACTGTAAAAACGAAGGTATATCGAAAATCAACCCATACGGGGAGATACCTAAACTACGATTCTAACCACCACAACAGCGTTAAACGTGGCGTCACGAGATGCCTATATAGCCTAGCCAAGATCATATGCTGTGACGAAGAAGACTTTAAACGAGAAATTGAGATAATTACAGATATGTTGCAAGCGAATGGCTACCCAAAAAGAACTCTTAACCTAACACTAGAAGAGCTGGACAGAACTACAACACAGGCAGAGGATGAAAAAACGGAACTGACCACCACGGCCGTAATACCATACATCCGAGGAGTTTCCGACAAACTGAGAAGAATCGGAAACAGATTCAACTTAAGAACTGCCTTCAAGTCCACAACAACTCTGAGAGGCATGATGACGCATATGAAGCCTCAGAACGAAGATCAGAGTTCAAAGAACTGTATCTACAGCGTACCGTGCGAGTGTGGAAGACAATACACAGGGGAAACACAACGACCCCTACGAGTGAGATTACCGGAACACCGCAAAGATATTAGAAAGGGCGAAACCATCAAATCCAAGATCGCAGAACACGTCTGGAACGAAGACTACCACATACAATGGGATAACGCATGAATTGTAGCTAAAGAGGAAAACAGGTTTCGTAGAAAACTGAAAGAAGCTACATACATAGCATTGGCAGAAGAACCAATTAGCCAGGCTAGCGCAGAAATAAAGCCCATTTGGGTGCCACTACTGCGCAGAGAACTGCAAAAATAGTCTACTGCGCATACAGCGGTAACATATACAGGGTCCTGCTTTAGTGCATCGGGCATTGAAAGCGTCCTTATTTAAAACAGTAGAAAAAAAAGTTTGATACAAAGGTTGTAGGATGTGGGTTGATGCATATTTTAAAAATGTTTTTAAATATACAGGGTGGTCCAAAAAAGTGTGACGTCATAAAATATATATATTTTTAAATTACACACCCTGTATTTTTTGACACATTTAGGTTCCTTTTGTTGTTCTCTCTTATGTGCCAAAATATTTTTTTATTTGCTTCGATATTTTAGAAGCAATAAATAAAAAAAGATGAAAAGATCGTTTTGCACGCTTGGAAAAATTCGAAAAAAAAACTTGGCCGCGCATGTACGGCTGAAAACCAAACTTACAAATTTCACCGGAAAAATTAATTGCATAATCGGAATCAGAAAATATATCTGTTTTATTTAGATTTTTATACTGATTCCGAATATGCCACTCAATTTTCGAAAACTCTCTCTCTCTCTCTTTTTCTTTCTCTCTCTCTCTCTTTCTCTCTCTCTCTCTCTCTCTCTCCCCCTCGCCCTCTCCCTATTTTTTAAATATTTACTTTAGTTAAATAAAATAATTGTAACAAAGCAGTTTTGTTTAATGGTGAGTCGGACTACCCAATATTTTAGGCTCCCAACACCCCTCACCTTATTTATTAAATTGAAACTAAGAAAAACCGATAATTATTGGAAATTAATTAAATCAATGAAAATCAAAGATAAGTATAATTAAATACAAAATTTATTAATTATACTTATCTGAAAAGGTTCACTCATAAGCAACGTTAAGTTATATTTAAAAATTAACAAAATAAAGAAAATTCAGATTTTTAAAAAATCAAATATCTCGAAAACTATTCAAGATATCGTGAAATGAGTGACATATTTGGAATCAGGAGAGAAAACTACATTATATTGATATTAAAGCCTAAAATGTGAAAATTCGAACATTACAGTCGAATATTTCGAAAACGGGTTGAGATATCGAAAAGGCAGTGGTGGATTCGTATTCAGGGGACAAAAATACATAGGAATCCACCATCAGTTGTATTCTGCCTTAACGGGAACCGTGCGACAGACACACAGACACAGCGCTCATAGTAACCACTTACTTTGTAAGTTTGGTGGAAAAATCTTGTTAGATCTGTTTTGTTCCAGCTAAATAGTGTGAACAGTAATGCTAGAGGTCTAACAATACTCTGAGAATAAACAGGTTTTTCTTATTTTATACAGGGTGTTCAAAATTTGGTTACAAAAATGGCAACTTTCAAATCAGTTTTTCTTAGTATTTTTAAATGGCACACCCTGTATTTTATTTCATTATTTAATGCAGAATTTAATTACAAGCATATTTTGTAAAATTCATTTTTAAAAAATTAATACTCCAGAAAAGAACTAAATGCGATAAAAAAAATGATTACGAGAAACTAGAAATGTCAAAATCATTTGTTATTGAAAAGCACCAATTGTTTTTCCATAGCTTGCTGGGATAATATTTCAATTCTGGGGAATTCATGGCTGTCTATGATAATTTCCCAATACACTGCACTAGTTTAATGAGGATATTTATGGTTTTTGGTAAATACTTCTAAAACCATTGAGAATTTTAATACATTCGTTATAACAAAATATGCTTGTAATTAAATTCTGCATTAAATAATGAAATAAAATACAGGGTGTGCCATTTAAAAATACTAAGAAAAACTGATTTGAAAGCTGCCATTTTTGTAACCAAATTTTGAACACCCTGTATAAAATAAGAAAAATCTGTTTATTGTCAGAGTATTGTTAGACCTCTAGCATTACTGTTCACACTATTTAGCTGGAACAAAACAGATCTAACAAGATTTTTTTCTAATTTTTCCAAGCGTGCAAAACGATCTTTCCATCTTTTTTTATTTATTTCTCCTAAAATATCGAAGCAAATAAAAAATTATTTTGGCACATAAGAGAGAACACCAAAAGGAACCTTAATGTGCCAAAAAATACAGGGTGTGTCATTTAAAAAATATATATTTTATGAAGTCACACTTTTTCGGACCACCCTGTATATTTAAAAATATTTTTAAAATATGCATCAACCCACATCCTACAACTTTTGTATTAAACTTTTTTTTCTACTGTTATAAATAAGGACGCTAGGAATGCCCGACGCACTAATGCAGGACCCTGTATATAAGTTTATAACGAAAATATATGGCCGCGCTGGTGGTGGCCTAGTGGTAAGAATATCAGACTCGTAATCACAGCGATCAGTGGTCCCGGGTTCAAACCCCCGGGGTAGGCACGAGCGTACGTCAAAAAGACGTACAAAAATCAGTCCTTCTCAGGACTAACCAGGAGTTCATTCACCTGACGACGGGAGTAAACCAAAAACTTCCGAAACGTCGTGTGGTAAACACCCGAGACAGTGAAAAAAGTCCGATACAACATCTCATTTCAAAAATTTGTTGTTATTATCTCAGTAGAATGACAACCTTCCATCCCTTCATCCGTACATATTACATGCGAGTAATCTCGTTTATTGTACATTATCATTTAATAAATTTGTTTGAACTTGGCTGCGATGCATTTTCTGGCCAACTGAAGTATTTATATTTTGTAAGGTTAGCTGTAAGAACAGCCATGCTGAATCTCACCTTGTGTGTTCTGTATATTACTATTCAGAAGAAAAGACAATTATTATTATTATTACTATCAATACTTTGGCAAAATCAGCGTTTTTTTTAAGCATTCAAATAACTTTTTGCCTTGACCTAACGGTCTTAGCTATAAGTGACATTCTCATGCTCTGCAAAAAAAAACATGGACTTCACGTTACGTACATAATAGAAAAATAACTATTGTTTGGCCAATACGTGTTTTTCATTTTGATGCTTAAACATAACCTGAAAGATAACAAATAATTGTTTTTGGTGTTTGTCGAAAATTAAAATTCTAGAGTGTTTATTTCCAATATTGGCTGATAACAAAATCGAAGATGTAGAAGTTGATTTAAATCCACCTAGATGACTTTCGTCAAATTCGAGGGACGAGAAGAGTTTCTCATTAGGTTTCGCCTTTTGAAAGTAATATTTAATCATATAATACACGAAATTGTAGTAAAATTTGGTTCTCCTTAATTTTTATCAACTTTCAACACTATGAGAATTAATTTAAATGCACGCGTGCGTAACCAAAAAATAACGACACCTAAAGTCCGATCAATGTACGGTTGACGCAAACGCAGAATTTATTTGAACAGATGCGATATTAGATCCACAAGCAGGTTCGGAACTGAGCTACGATTAAACTGTGTTCATGTGAACCATTGCCAAAAGTCAGTGGGAAAATGGAAATATCTTTGAACCGAGATCAGAACTTAAACAAATGTTTACATCAGGATTGAAAAACCGGCCCTCAGAAGCCCTGAAAGCAATTATGAAAATTGAACCCAAAGGTTGAAATATGCTACTCCACGAGCATAATCTACTCCACGAGCATAATCTACTCCTAGCAATGTGTTTCTATTACCCTTTGCAAAGGAAATATCCCTATACTAGTGCAGTGTAATTTTGAAATGCACTGTATATTTTACTTTAACTTTTAGTTTGTCTTAATAATTTTATTACTATTATTATTATTATCAGAGTTTACAGAGTTCAATCGATCAGAGTTACCATATTTTTAAAATACCTGTTTTTTCAATAGCACACTGTTAGTATCAACGTTTGGTTTAAGTTTGAAAATAACAAATTAAAAGATATAAAAATCACGCAGCATTATAACCCTCACTTGAATATAAAAATTCATTGCACTTACCAAAAATTTATCATCAAAAGATATGGCAATACTCATAATTTGTTTACTGTGGCCCATTACTACTGTATTTACTACATTTTTTTTCACAAAAGGTCTACTAGCAACTTTTTGTTGTTGTGAAAGCGACCCTGTAAATTAAGCTGTTAGTTTTAAGCCGTTTACTGCAACATAACAACCTACACTTCACTATACTTCCATCTTTACTGCCAGAGAAGATGAAATCACCATTAGATGATAAACAAAAGCATGTGACCGTATTTCGATGCTCCTTACATTTCAAAATCTTTACGTTATCTAAGTCAGCACCTGTGTATTGATCAGCAACCGAAGATTTTAATCTTCCCACTTGCTTTAAATAGTCTAATTTCAATCGTTTTGATATGACATCTCCATTCACTTGTTCACCGATACTTTCTTTCTCTTCTAATCGTTGTTGCTCTACAATTAATTACACTTAATGATACATTTTTATGCAGAGTTTCAGCATTACCTTCTTTTTCAATTTCTTCTAAATAGATTTTGGCTAAGCGTAGTTTTTTCTCTTGTGCCGTCTCGTGCTCATCTTCAGACGAGGATTTATCTGGAGGCGGCAGTAAACCTTCATCGTCTTCACTGCTGATTTCGTCATCCCGAGAAGCTTTTGGTCGTGTCGTTGCTTTTCTTTTCTGGCCCTGCTTTTGGGCGAACTGCAACAAGTATTAATTAGAAAATATTACTACATACATGCATCCCATTGGACTTACTTTGCTTCTGCTACTCTTATTTAAATTCTTTCCTTTGATGAAAAACGACATTTTAATGTAAAGTTGTTTGATTTGCTGGTAGAAATGTTCTAAGTAATAATAGAAATGTTCATAATTGTTAGACTATGGTGAAAGCTTAACGCACGTGTACAACTATTACCGCTGAGGTTATGTTTATCACTTTCGAACACATTTGCAATGCTACCAACTTCATATTGTTGTTTACCACTTAGAAAACACTAAATAATTATTAAGAGCGGGCCCTCAAATACATTCAATAACAGATGGCGCCGTAAGCGAAAAGCAAATCTATCTATTATCAAAGAGCATATATGCTCTTTGCTATTATTGTCATTGTTTTAAATTTACATTAATATATAAATTTGGAGGAAACACTCAGGCCATAAAAAAATACCTATAATGACAATATCAAAGTGTTAATACGAAATATATCGTTTTAATACAGTAACTCATCGACTGAAATAATAGACATTTTAAAAAAATTACCTACAAACATAATAATTTGTCATTGTCACTAGAAGGCTAACCACGTAAATAATCTAAAATTTTAAATCAATCTATACACTCTTTATTGAGAAAATGAAAATTTTGTGCAAAATATTAACAACACTATGACCTCTTCTAGATGACTTTCGGCATATAACGTTTCAGCTATTGCCACTGAGATGGCGCTACCTATTACATGGAGACCGGATCTTTTTTAATAACTGGAATAATTGCATTAATGTTTTGAATTTTTTATATAGAAAAATCTCGTAAAACATCGTTTTTATGAAGGAGAATTCTCAAGTTGTAATTCTAAATATTTCAGATAAGCAATGCGAAAGTGCCATCGTTATCGTGTAGTCGCAACCATCTATCATGCAGCAGATTTCAACATACTAATAGAGCCAAAAATAAATATTCTTAATAATGCACATTACTGCCATCTTACGGCAGTTAAATACGTCAAACACTCCCACCCACGTAGACAGCTAGGTGGCGTTGGTTTGATTTAGCAATGCCAGTTTTTTATAGAAAGTCAAGGGATTATTATATTTTTGGAAATAATTACGTTTCTTCATTTTCCTTAATCTAAGAAAAACATTCATTTTACTATGTATAAGGTGAAGATAAAAACGTTTACCATATATCAAATTTAATACTACTATTGGCTTTGCCACTTAAGTTTTAGTAAAGCTATATAGCCAACATTTTAATATCAACGATAGACGAAAACTGGAAATTCTATGTCAAAAATAAGACAAAAATCATTATAAATACATTTCTTAAAATGTCTGCCTAGTGGAGTTTTCGCTTAAGCAAAATTTATTGTTTTCTTATTTGATAAATTTTTATCTTACTTTAAAACGGACTAACACAAAATCTCTTATGAATGATTTTCCAAAAATGTTTGCTTAATGCGATACAGGCTGCTTGAAGATGTTTTTACTATTATTTTAAGAAAACAAAAAGTCGTAAAACAATGGACTACTTTACTGCCGATTTCTCGTATTTTAATAACGATTTCGATGTTCTTCACCGACTATTTAAAAAATAGTAATTTGTATACCAAAGCACTGAAGTTTAACTTTTTATCACGAATGTGTATTTTGTTGCCGAGGCCCGTAGGGCCAAGGATGTTTTTTTTATCGTTAAATTACATTTTATCCAACTTTTCTATTATGTTGACACCTACAAAAAAACGTAAAACAATGCATTACTTCACTGCCAATTTCGACGTTCTTCATTGCCGATTAAAAAAAAGATATTACACTGAGATTTTATTAATTTTTTTTTTCGATTTTTTGCTGCCCTTATTATCAAGTAGTCAAACGTTGTAATTTGTCTGTGATAGGTAATTTTTTTACTCTTTCATAAGTTCTTTAGGTACCTACATTAGTACAGATATCTCAAAAACGGAACGTCTAAAACAATTAGATAGTACCTACCTACCGATTATGATTTTCTTTGCTAAATTTAATGGTTGATATAAAAAATTTCCTCTGAAGAAAACACAGAGGCATACGCTTTCCTTCTGTTTAACCTACTTATTTTTAAGAATCTGCATCAATGAATTGTGCCAGTTAGAGTCGATCTTTTTTTAAAAGGACTCAGAGTGGCTTCTAATATTCCCGACTGTATTTTAACCTAACCTTAAAAATATCACTAACGTCACCTTTGACAGCTGATTGAACACAACAAAAGTTATTACAAGATTTTCTAATATTTTTTAAAGTGTTTGTAGTTTTACATTTGATCGTTTATTGTCTGCATGAACCTGTCATCCAGCCTATAAGGCGGATTCGTGATATTTGTTAGTTTTTAGCTTTGTTGTTTATTAGGTGCACCTGGAGTTCTGTAGGAATTATATATAAGTACCGCTGTACTGGCTATTATTTTATACAATGTTATTGACTGGCTATTTTTACACGATTACAGTTGAATATTACACACTGTTACTATTTAGCACTTGTCTTATTTTGTCACTGCAACTCTCTTATTTCAAATGTATTGCAATTGACTGCTGCTTTTGGGTTTACGAGTTCTTATTTCTATCTGATCACGTTTGTTGTATAAAGACTCGTTGGCGCCCTCAGCAAGCATATTTAATTTAGTATTTTGTAAAGGACTGCACTTCGTCTCCACTGATTAGCTGGCTGGCCCTCAAATGTATCCATGTAGTCTCGTGATAATTTAAAAGTAGAGTATACGAGTCGAAAATTTGTTAACAAGGCATAGGTACATACGTACTGGAAATTGCAATTTAAAATGATAGCAACAAAAAGTTTCTGGATTTTTCTAACACTGAGTAAAATATGGGCGCAAAATTGTAAGAGGCTTCTGGTGTCAACCATGGCTAATGCGCCACTGAAGACAACACTAGCTTTTCGTGGCCGTTGAAGTCACTCGAAATTGAACCCAAGTTTTTTGGTCTAGAAGAAGAGTGTAGTGGAATGAAAGAAGATTATCTCTTTCAAAACTTCGTAGTAGTAACACTTTTATTTGGTACTAATATTATTCTACCAATGACTATACTACTTCCTTATTATCAAAGAAGGTTTAGTACCCAATTTCTAAACATAACGGAGTAGATTTGAATTTGAAATCAAAACCTTTGGTATTACAATCAAGTAAATTAAGAACTGTGAGACATTCATATAAAGAAGGTAGTAACGTAAAGTTCGGGCACTTCATTCCATGTAGGAACATGGCTTGAGACGGCGAGTCACTTGAGACGGCGAGTCAAGGTCGTCAAAATATCTCTTTACTTAATACAAAGTTGTAAATTACTGATCAACTACACTGTTTAAAAAACATTTGAAATGTTTTTATACTTCTTTTAACATGCTTTGCTTACACAGTGATGCTTTGCTTGTTTTCTCATTTCATAGCTTGAATTCCAGCCATCAAGGCGATTACACTTAATTTTATTTTAATAGCATTTGCAAAAAGGAAAATATTTGTTTAACCCTCTAATGCATGGATTTTATTTCGAGTTTATAAATTCAGGATAAAGTAATTTTGTAACGAGAAGCACGAATCTGATGTCAGAAATGAATTTTGGTGTTCAGTTTACCTGCTACAGGTAAAAATTTTAAATCCGCCTATTAGCGGATCTATGCAAGAAACACATAGAATTAATGTAATTTAAATAGGTACGTCATTTAATCAGTAAAAAAGTAAATACAATGTATAAAAATATCGTTTACAAAGCAAAAAAAATTATAAAAAAAACCAATTAGGGCAGGCTGTGATATGTGTGTGTATATTAAGGGAGACCTATGTCCAGCAGTGGACAGATACGGGTTGAAGAAGAAGAAGAAGAAGTGATATGTGTCATACGTTTCGCAGTACTGAAGTGTATTGTCAGTCTATGTCAAATTCGAGATTTGTTATTTGACACAGACTGAAGCAAAACTTAACCTACAAATCTCGAATTTGACATAAACTGACAATACACTTCAGTACTGCCAACTGATTCAGGCTATTCAGGGCCTGCACTAATTGGTTTTTTTTATTGATCTATCTGTATATATATATATACACAGTGTGGTCCATTAAGTGTGCAACAAATGGGACATTTTTTTATTAGTTGTAAAACTGAAATTTAAATACCGCCAAAAGTTAGTGCATGTTCGATAACCATATCAGATGCCCTTAGAATGGCTTCAAGTGAAACAATATACAGGGCAGGACAAAAAATATGTAATTCGTTCAAGAATAAAGTTACCTTATTTCAAAAAATATAGCAAAATTTTATTGAGAAAAGCTGTTTAGAATCAAAAGTTATGTTCAAATACAAAGTCACGGCCTCCTATTCGAATTTTGATTCTTTTTCTTGTAAAATTTTGTATTATCCCCGTATGATACATATTTTTATTATTCTGATTTTATTAAGAGTTTTTCATATGTAAATTATTATTAGTAAAGCATTTGCCTTGTTAAAAAGAATATTTGCGAAATTCTAAAGTTCTGTTAAATATCGTTGCAACAAACATGAAGTGGACGCTTACCTAAAAAAATATAAATCCAAATAAATTTTACAAATACGCTTCAAGTTGCTAACAGTTATTTAAAAGGGATGTGGTTGTGGCTACTTTAAATACATATAAAATAAAAATAATAAAAATATGTATCATACGGGGGTAATACAAAATTTTCCAAAAAAGAATCAAAATTCGAATAGGAGGCCGTGACTTTGTATTTGAGCATATCTTTTGATTCTAAACAACTTTTCTTAATAAAATTTTGCTATATTTTTTGAAATAAGGTAACTTTGTTCTTGAACGAATTTCATATTTTTTGTCCTGCCCTGTATATTGTTTGACCTGAAGCCATTCTAAGGTCATCTGATATGGTTATCGAACATGCACTAACTTTTGGCAATATTTAAATTTCGATTGTACTGTAATATTCCACCCTTCTCATAAGGGTATATTAAAATTTAGCCGCGGGATAACTCACTGTCGAAGAGGGTTCGGTGCACTCGAGTATAAATAAATACAACAACAACGATAAGTTAGTAATAAATCAATATAATGTCTCTAAATGTATCATACAAAAATACGAACTGAACTGTATATCATACAATACGGAAATTATAAAAATTGTCAATTGCACGTTGAAATTCGGCTGGCGGTGTAGGCAGCCCACAAAGCGCCTCTGCGGAGGAGGTCACGAGGCTTGGAGATGTCCTTCCTCGGGCGGGCGGCGAGTGTTCCCTTCCGCGCCGATCCGCGAGAAATTTTCCGCTCGCAACCGGCCGATGCCGAAGTTCCTAGGATATTGCTTGCAGGCGCCGTTCTTCTGCGAGTTTTACGGGTTAAAATATATGGCAAATTTTACCTGGAGATCGTTCGTGTGTTTAGAGTTTACTGTGCGAGGCCTTCCTGGAAGTTAGTATCTCCTCTAGGTGGATCCAGCGCGCAAATCAGTAGCACGCGCTTCCCAGGTGCGTAGATAGTTCTTGACCTCTCGCAGGTAGAACGGAGCGTTTATCGGACAGTCCGGCTGACGCGATAGCGTGTTATCGCTCCAGGTCGTTGCTTCGACTTTGTTTACGTTCGTTTGCGATCTGCGGACAGGGGATGCTAGCTTCAGGTCTTGCGGATCGGACGGTGGCTTCCGGTGCAGTGAAATGCTGTGAATCACACAAAATTAGTCTCCGCGGAAATCGGACAATTTGCGGGCCCTTCGTGCACTGCGGATAAATAGGATTTCGCGGTCGATAGGAATACGGGAGCGTCTGGATATGAGGAATGTAAAATATTCCAAGATCTCAACAGCATGTGCTGGAGCTTGCAATATTTCGGATTCGAACGCTACACTACTAACCAGAATTTACCGACATGATAGAATAGCGTTCAATACAGGTTATTTACAACGGGTGTGAACTATCTTAATCTTGCAAACAGTTCGTAACGACAAGATGGCGGTAGGAAATGTAGCCAGATTAGATAGCGGATCAGGTCAGGTATCTTCTTATCGGATGAAGATCAGTCAGAGAGAGAGCTGCAGTTGGGCGGTCTTCGTATATATAGTATCGGGGTCCCTTATCTGCTGCTTCCGGTGGCGATTAGAGTAGGAGGGGAGATTCGCTTGCGCGCCGCCTTATCGCGACTTGCGGCATCGGATGTCGATCGGCTTATCGTCGGTTAGATCCGTAACGTTTAAAAAGCGCGCTGAATTCAATTCAAATGCTTTTTGAGCATTACTAGGATTTAATCTCAGGGCGAAACGTTACACATGCCGGTCCCTTCGGAGGAAACGGGAGTTTCATGGGGCTCTTCTCCATGGGTTCTCCATCTGCACGTCCACAAATCCTTGATGCGTCGGCGGATCGACGTTTTGGAAACTGCGGTATCAGCATCCCTGGTCATCAAGTATTGCAGTGGCGTAGGAGGAAAAGGGGGCAAGGCAAGATAATAAAAATTTTTTATACTTGCTGTTTAATTTTACTTCTGCGGCGGCAACAATCCCATTTGACGGGCTGTGTCTCGGGAAACTCGCAAAAATTCTCCGGAAGGCAATTTCACGCGGAAACGGCGTTTCTTCTCCCTCCGTCTGGTTTTGCGTGAGGTCGGTTGTCGGGCTTCCGTTTCGATCGGTGGTCGGAAAAGAATCTCGGAAGCACTTCGGGTGACAAATCTGGTTCTGGGAGCTGGAGTTGCTGCAACTCTTCCAGGACTGAGGCGAGGGCGTCGCCTTCAGCGAGGGGAACCAAATCTTCGTTCACGGGTAGTTGAGTGGGGGCTTCTGGTGTATCTGGTAACGGAGACAACATGGCCGGTACCGGACTCCACTGGGGCAAAGGCGACCAGCGGGTAGTCGTCGGGGATGCTGGGCGGTCATAGAGATGCGGGGTCCACGGACGGATCCTTTTCTGCCCTTTACGTCGCCTCCTAATTTTGAAGGGCCACGGTCGCACATCGATTTTATTTCGGACCGGAGGCATCTTCGATTAGTTTGAAAGTAACTCGGATAGTGATACAGGGTTTGAAGATAAGCCCTTATATAGGCCCAACCCTGTTATCACCCCTTCTATGGGATTACAGGTAAAAATGGTCGTTGTTGACGGACCTTTTACACATCTGGACCCAGGGAAACAATATTCTAGGATCCAAATTCGGGCAGGTGCGAAGGGTAGTTTAAAAAAATTAAGTCCGGACATGAACTTTGGAAATTTCTAAAATTTCTGGCAATGGCTTGAATGCCATTTTGCAGGGTGCGTTTTATTACACACACAAAACTCTGAGATTCCTACTAGATAAATGCAGAAGTTGCGGTTTCAACTTGCATTCTAAGAACTTCAGGACTAGGGCAAGTGAATTACCTTCCCTAGAGCGAACGTACTTTCTTGTATGCCCTTAGGCGAATGTAGCGTTCGGGATTCGTTAAACTGGCTAGGATAAATTTACGTTGCAAGATGATACGAAGCTGCGGTATCAGTCCGCCATCTTGTCAACGTTCATGTACACGTGCACAACTACGCTACTGAGGAATGTAGGTGTTGCGACGTCGGCGTAACTTCAGGTGGTGCATTTGCTTCATTAAAACACTCTGGAGGAAACGAGCTTTCTTGTAGGCACTTGGGCGAAATGCTCGCCCTGGATTTGTTTAACGAAAGCACACAAACTCGGGTTCCTGGTGAATACCAAATACTGCGGTTTTCAGTCTTGTATTCCTACGGGAAATATACTGGAAATTGACGAATCGGGAGCACCATCGCGGTTTCGACGTGCATTTCTGGTTATACTGGAAATTGACGGGTCGGAAGCACCATCGCGGTCTCGACGTGCCTACTGGTTATACTGGAAATTAACGGATCGGAAGCACCATCGCGGTTTCGACGTGCATACCTGGTTATACTGGAAATTGACGGGTCGGAAGCACCATCGCGGTTTCGACGTGCGTTTCTGGTTATACTGGAAGTTGACGGATCGGAAGCACCATCGCGGTTTCGACGTGCATTAACTGGTGTTCGCTCGGGCACCTCGGGGCTGCTAAACCCGTACCAGCAGAAGATGCTGGCCCCTGAGGGTTACAGAAGACGGTACTACACGGGCGGTCCGTAATATCTTCAGGCAAAGGCTAGGGCACCTCGGGGTTGCGAAGCCCGTGCCAGCAGTTAAGCTGCTGGCCCCGGAGGGTTACAGAAGACGGTACTACGCGGGCGGTCCGTAGTATCTTCAGGCAAAAAGGCTAGGGCACCTCGGGGTTGCGAAGCCCGTGCCAGCAGTTAAGCTGCTGGCCCCGGAGGGTTACAGAAGACGGTACTACGCGGGCGGTCCGTAGTATCTTCAGGCAAAAGGCTAGGGCACCTCGGGGTTGCGAAGCCCGTGCCAGCAGTTAAGCTGCTGGCCCCGGAGGGTTACAGGAGACGGTACTACGCGGGCGGTCCGTAGTATCTTCAAGCAAAGGGCTAGGGCACCTCGGGGTCGCGAAGCCCGTGCCAGCAGTTAAGCCGCTGGCCCCGGAGGGTTACAGGAGACGGTACTACGCGGGCGGTCCGTAGTATCTTCAAGCAAAGGGCTAGGGCACCTCGGGGTCGCGAAGCCCGTGCCAGCAGTTAAGCCGCTGGCCCCGGAGGGTTACAGGTTACAGGTTACATGTTACAGGTTACAGAAGGGATTGGTGCTCTCTGACCTTTCGAAAGGACTGGAAACGGGCGGGGAATTCGGACACCTGGATCTGGGCTACTGGTAACATCTCTGGTACACGGTTCTGGTGTATCTCGGCCTGAATTCCGAAGAATCCATCTGGACTAGGCTATCTGGTACATCTAGGTTCGGTCGGCTTATCTGGAACAGGTTTTGTACAAAAGATTAAATAAAACCTTAAATACTACTCGGATAATTTTCAGGAATGCTCGGGCGCCAAATATCTGGTGAAAACAGGTCGGCGGACGGGCGTTTGCTGAATTATCTATACTCGAGTTCAGGTCCCTGCTCGGGCGCCATGTAATATTCCACCCTTCTCATAAGGGTATATTAAAATTTAGCCGCGGGATAACTCACTGTCGAAGAGGGTTCGGTGCACTCGAGTATAAATAAATACAACAACAACGATAAGTTAGTAATAAATCAATATAATGTCTCTAAATGTATCATACAAAAATACGAACTGAACTGTATATCATACAATACGGAAATTATAAAAATTGTCAATTGCACGTTGAAATTCGGCTGGCGGTGTAGGCAGCCCACAAAGCGCCTCTGCGGAGGAGGTCACGAGGCTTGGAGATGTCCTTCCTCGGGCGGGCGGCGAGTGTTCCCTTCCGCGCCGATCCGCGAGAAATTTTCCGCTCGCAACCGGCCGATGCCGAAGTTCCTAGGATATTGCTTGCAGGCGCCGTTCTTCTGCGAGTTTTACGGGTTAAAATATATGGCAAATTTTACCTGGAGATCGTTCGTGTGTTTAGAGTTTACTGTGCGAGGCCTTCCTGGAAGTTAGTATCTCCTCTAGGTGGATCCAGCGCGCAAATCAGTAGCACGCGCTTCCCAGGTGCGTAGATAGTTCTTGACCTCTCGCAGGTAGAACGGAGCGTTTATCGGACAGTCCGGCTGACGCGATAGCGTGTTATCGCTCCAGGTCGTTGCTTCGACTTTGTTTACGTTCGTTTGCGATCTGCGGACAGGGGATGCTAGCTTCAGGTCTTGCGGATCGGACGGTGGCTTCCGGTGCAGTGAAATGCTGTGAATCACACAAAATTAGTCTCCGCGGAAATCGGACAATTTGCGGGCCCTTCGTGCACTGCGGATAAATAGGATTTCGCGGTCGATAGGAATACGGGAGCGTCTGGATATGAGGAATGTAAAATATTCCAAGATCTCAACAGCATGTGCTGGAGCTTGCAATATTTCGGATTCGAACGCTACACTACTAACCAGAATTTACCGACATGATAGAATAGCGTTCAATACAGGTTATTTACAACGGGTGTGAACTATCTTAATCTTGCAAACAGTTCGTAACGACAAGATGGCGGTAGGAAATGTAGCCAGATTAGATAGCGGATCAGGTCAGGTATCTTCTTATCGGATGAAGATCAGTCAGAGAGAGAGCTGCAGTTGGGCGGTCTTCGTATATATAGTATCGGGGTCCCTTATCTGCTGCTTCCGGTGGCGATTAGAGTAGGAGGGGAGATTCGCTTGCGCGCCGCCTTATCGCGACTTGCGGCATCGGATGTCGATCGGCTTATCGTCGGTTAGATCCGTAACGTTTAAAAAGCGCGCTGAATTCAATTCAAATGCTTTTTGAGCATTACTAGGATTTAATCTCAGGGCGAAACGTTACACATGCCGGTCCCTTCGGAGGAAACGGGAGTTTCATGGGGCTCTTCTCCATGGGTTCTCCATCTGCACGTCCACAAATCCTTGATGCGTCGGCGGATCGACGTTTTGGAAACTGCGGTATCAGCATCCCTGGTCATCAAGTATTGCAGTGGCGTAGGAGGAAAAGGGGGCAAGGCAAGATAATAAAAATTTTTTATACTTGCTGTTTAATTTTACTTCTGCGGCGGCAACAATCCCATTTGACGGGCTGTGTCTCGGGAAACTCGCAAAAATTCTCCGGAAGGCAATTTCACGCGGAAACGGCGTTTCTTCTCCCTCCGTCTGGTTTTGCGTGAGGTCGGTTGTCGGGCTTCCGTTTCGATCGGTGGTCGGAAAAGAATCTCGGGAAGCACTTCGGGTGACAAATCTGGTTCTGGGAGCTGGAGTTGCTGCAACTCTTCCAGGACTGAGGCGAGGGCGTCGCCTTCAGCGAGGGGAACCAAATCTTCGTTCACGGGTAGTTGAGTGGGGGCTTCTGGTGTATCTGGTAACGGAGACAACATGGCCGGTACCGGACTCCACTGGGGCAAAGGCGACCAGCGGGTAGTCGTCGGGGATGCTGGGCGGTCATAGAGATGCGGGGTCCACGGACGGATCCTTTTCTGCCCTTTACGTCGCCTCCTAATTTTGAAGGGCCACGGTCGCACATCGATTTTATTTCGGACCGGAGGCATCTTCGATTAGTTTGAAAGTAACTCGGATAGTGATACAGGGTTTGAAGATAAGCCCTTATATAGGCCCAACCCTGTTATCACCCCTTCTATGGGATTACAGGTAAAAATGGTCGTTGTTGACGGACCTTTTACACATCTGGACCCAGGGAAACAATATTCTAGGATCCAAATTCGGGCAGGTGCGAAGGGTAGTTTAAAAAAATTAAGTCCGGACATGAACTTTGGAAATTTCTAAAATTTCTGGCAATGGCTTGAATGCCATTTTGCAGGGTGCGTTTTATTACACACACAAAACTCTGAGATTCCTACTAGATAAATGCAGAAGTTGCGGTTTCAACTTGCATTCTAAGAACTTCAGGACTAGGGCAAGTGAATTACCTTCCCTAGAGCGAACGTACTTTCTTGTATGCCCTTAGGCGAATGTAGCGTTCGGGATTCGTTAAACTGGCTAGGATAAATTTACGTTGCAAGATGATACGAAGCTGCGGTATCAGTCCGCCATCTTGTCAACGTTCATGTACACGTGCACAACTACGCTACTGAGGAATGTAGGTGTTGCGACGTCGGCGTAACTTCAGGTGGTGCATTTGCTTCATTAAAACACTCTGGAGGAAACGAGCTTTCTTGTAGGCACTTGGGCGAAATGCTCGCCCTGGATTTGTTTAACGAAAGCACACAAACTCGGGTTCCTGGTGAATACCAAATACTGCGGTTTTCAGTCTTGTATTCCTACGGGAAATATACTGGAAATTGACGAATCGGGAGCACCATCGCGGTTTCGACGTGCATTTCTGGTTATACTGGAAATTGACGGGTCGGAAGCACCATCGCGGTCTCGACGTGCCTACTGGTTATACTGGAAATTAACGGATCGGAAGCACCATCGCGGTTTCGACGTGCATACCTGGTTATACTGGAAATTGACGGGTCGGAAGCACCATCGCGGTTTCGACGTGCGTTTCTGGTTATACTGGAAGTTGACGGATCGGAAGCACCATCGCGGTTTCGACGTGCATTAACTGGTGTTCGCTCGGGCACCTCGGGGCTGCTAAACCCGTACCAGCAGAAGATGCTGGCCCCTGAGGGTTACAGAAGACGGTACTACACGGGCGGTCCGTAATATCTTCAGGCAAAGGCTAGGGCACCTCGGGGTTGCGAAGCCCGTGCCAGCAGTTAAGCTGCTGGCCCCGGAGGGTTACAGAAGACGGTACTACGCGGGCGGTCCGTAGTATCTTCAGGCAAAAAGGCTAGGGCACCTCGGGGTTGCGAAGCCCGTGCCAGCAGTTAAGCTGCTGGCCCCGGAGGGTTACAGAAGACGGTACTACGCGGGCGGTCCGTAGTATCTTCAGGCAAAAGGCTAGGGCACCTCGGGGTTGCGAAGCCCGTGCCAGCAGTTAAGCTGCTGGCCCCGGAGGGTTACAGGAGACGGTACTACGCGGGCGGTCCGTAGTATCTTCAAGCAAAGGGCTAGGGCACCTCGGGGTCGCGAAGCCCGTGCCAGCAGTTAAGCCGCTGGCCCCGGAGGGTTACAGGAGACGGTACTACGCGGGCGGTCCGTAGTATCTTCAAGCAAAGGGCTAGGGCACCTCGGGGTCGCGAAGCCCGTGCCAGCAGTTAAGCCGCTGGCCCCGGAGGGTTACAGGTTACAGGTTACATGTTACAGGTTACAGAAGGGATTGGTGCTCTCTGACCTTTCGAAAGGACTGGAAACGGGCGGGGAATTCGGACACCTGGATCTGGGCTACTGGTAACATCTCTGGTACACGGTTCTGGTGTATCTCGGCCTGAATTCCGAAGAATCCATCTGGACTAGGCTATCTGGTACATCTAGGTTCGGTCGGCTTATCTGGAACAGGTTTTGTACAAAAGATTAAATAAAACCTTAAATACTACTCGGATAATTTTCAGGAATGCTCGGGCGCCAAATATCTGGTGAAAACAGGTCGGCGGACGGGCGTTTGCTGAATTATCTATACTCGAGTTCAGGTCCCTGCTCGGGCGCCATGTAATATTCCACCCTTCTCATAAGGGTATATTAAAATTTAGCCGCGGGATAACTCACTGTCGAAGAGGGTTCGGTGCACTCGAGTATAAATAAATACAACAACAACGATAAGTTAGTAATAAATCAATATAATGTCTCTAAATGTATCATACAAAAATACGAACTGAACTGTATATCATACAATACGGAAATTATAAAAATTGTCAATTGCACGTTGAAATTCGGCTGGCGGTGTAGGCAGCCCACAAAGCGCCTCTGCGGAGGAGGTCACGAGGCTTGGAGATGTCCTTCCTCGGGCGGGCGGCGAGTGTTCCCTTCCGCGCCGATCCGCGAGAAATTTTCCGCTCGCAACCGGCCGATGCCGAAGTTCCTAGGATATTGCTTGCAGGCGCCGTTCTTCTGCGAGTTTTACGGGTTAAAATATATGGCAAATTTTACCTGGAGATCGTTCGTGTGTTTAGAGTTTACTGTGCGAGGCCTTCCTGGAAGTTAGTATCTCCTCTAGGTGGATCCAGCGCGCAAATCAGTAGCACGCGCTTCCCAGGTGCGTAGATAGTTCTTGACCTCTCGCAGGTAGAACGGAGCGTTTATCGGACAGTCCGGCTGACGCGATAGCGTGTTATCGCTCCAGGTCGTTGCTTCGACTTTGTTTACGTTCGTTTGCGATCTGCGGACAGGGGATGCTAGCTTCAGGTCTTGCGGATCGGACGGTGGCTTCCGGTGCAGTGAAATGCTGTGAATCACACAAAATTAGTCTCCGCGGAAATCGGACAATTTGCGGGCCCTTCGTGCACTGCGGATAAATAGGATTTCGCGGTCGATAGGAATACGGGAGCGTCTGGATATGAGGAATGTAAAATATTCCAAGATCTCAACAGCATGTGCTGGAGCTTGCAATATTTCGGATTCGAACGCTACACTACTAACCAGAATTTACCGACATGATAGAATAGCGTTCAATACAGGTTATTTACAACGGGTGTGAACTATCTTAATCTTGCAAACAGTTCGTAACGACAAGATGGCGGTAGGAAATGTAGCCAGATTAGATAGCGGATCAGGTCAGGTATCTTCTTATCGGATGAAGATCAGTCAGAGAGAGAGCTGCAGTTGGGCGGTCTTCGTATATATAGTATCGGGGTCCCTTATCTGCTGCTTCCGGTGGCGATTAGAGTAGGAGGGGAGATTCGCTTGCGCGCCGCCTTATCGCGACTTGCGGCATCGGATGTCGATCGGCTTATCGTCGGTTAGATCCGTAACGTTTAAAAAGCGCGCTGAATTCAATTCAAATGCTTTTTGAGCATTACTAGGATTTAATCTCAGGGCGAAACGTTACAGTACAACTAAGAAAAAAAATTCCCATTTGTTGCACACTTAATGGGCCACACTGTACATATATATATATATAAATGATACGTATTTTAAGTTCTATTCACTTATTTGGCTTATTGTGAAAGTCAAAGAAGCATGTTTATGCTGGGGAATTACACAAAGCAAGGTTGCATTTAATGCAAAATGCTTGTGTTTCGGAAATGAATTTTGGGTATTTACATTGTTTCTTGCCAGATTGGAGTCGCAAAGAGTAAAGAATTTGAAACCCCACTTATGAGGTTTATTTGGCATGTACTGTCTAAGGATAGTCCCAGTCATCTTCGTTGCGCACATTTGTTCATCTACGCAAAGTCGAGAAAGCATTGGCACAGATATAAATCGCTCGTTGAAATATTCTATGAGTGGACAAACTTTATACAAACGATCATATCCTGATTTATCTTTCTCCACTGCAGCCGAATTGTCATTGAAATGTAGGTAACTGTGAATTGTCTCAAATCTGAGCACTGGCATTGTATGACGAATTGCTTCAAATGAATGTCTTCCCCAATATGATCTTACATTTGGGTAATTATAAGTAAACATGTAAATCATAATGCCAACAAATTTACGAAGCTCGATTAAATCAACACTGAATGTTGTATTGATGTCTTTTTGGCGTGCATATAAATTTGTTTAGTCGGCAATATCCTGAAATAATTTTTTGTTCACAAAGTAGCGAAAGCAGTCATATGGAGCATTCAGTTCTTTCATACATCCTGGCAATTGCTTTTCTCCACAAAATATTATTTCATTGACGTGTAAAATGTTTTTTCCTCCAAGTAATTGCCTTGAATTCTTAGGCATAATTCTTCATTGCCATAACATCGCCGGTAAACGTTCCTGTAGTAGAAACATTGGGATAATCTTCCTCTTCGGCAGGTTCTGGCGATCGTCGATGTTTCGGACGACGGGATGTTCGAGTGGAAGCAGGTATAATAATTTCTTCAGTTTCAGCAGAAGTCGAAGGCAAAACAGGTTGATTTTCCAACATAACTGTTGGCGATATATCAACTTGCTCTGGTAAATCCTCAACGTTGATACTTGCTTTCATTGCCTCTGCAATTATATCAGTCGATGACCTTCCTTCCAGGTAGGTGCCGATGGCCAAGTCATCTTCGGCACTTACTACATCTGCGATGTTGTCATCGGTGTCGCAATCACCTTCATCTTCATCACTAGTGTTTTCATCATCGGTAGGAGTCGAATCCAATAAAGCCCTAATGTCCTCATCTGACATTGCAGATAATTTGATGAATTGCTGCTGATTAGCCATGGCTAAGAGGAAATACAGATGTTTTAGCATTTTGTTTAAATACAGATAAAAATGAATAACAGATTTAATCCATTTTCACTGAAATTCCATTGAAAAAACGAAACAAATGAATTCAAAAACTAATGCACTGTGATAATGAATTTTACACTGTGCCGCACAAGTCCGCCTACACGCGGATCGTGTATTTTAGGGGCCCCTGGAGCCCCAATTTTTTTGCCTCAGCTATCATAATAAATGTAATTTATAAGAAAAGAGCTACTCACCAATAATTTTTCCAGCTTACTATAACCTTCACAAGTATATATTTTTGTAATTCCAAAGATGTGCACTCTCACAGAATAATTTTATGTCCTGTTGCACCGAAGTTCAAACTTCAACCAAAAGAATTGTACTATTGTGTAAATGGATCCTAACCTTTAGGCGAGAACATGCAGAAAGAGTTAAAAAGTATTAACTGTAGCCACAGCTATGACGTAGATAAAGTCCGCCTTGAGGCGGTCGTATGCATTACAGGGTTACGGTAGAAATGAGCTACTGAACTTATATTGAACACTGAACAGTGACATTTGGGTACATTTATTAAAAGTTGTTTTTCTGGGAAGCGATTAACCAACACATCAATTATTCACAGATCTCCGCTATTGAAAATAAATTTTATTTAGAGTTTAATATTGTTTTTCTTAATTTGCTACAACAGCAAACTGAGGATTTGTATTTTACCACAGAATTTCAGCTTTCTGTAACTTACTTACTTACTTACTCCTTGGCACTTGTCAGCCCGTTAAGGGCCATGGCCTCTCAGATGAGCTTCCAGATTATGTTTATTTCCTCTCAGGATAGGTTAGTCACTCCTATGCCTGGTCTTTGGCTTCCCTTACTTGTTCTCCTACTTTTCTCCATATTTTTCTATCACCTGATATTGTTTTCCAGTTTCTCACACCCGCCACTTTTAAGTCGTTTTCAACATTATTTATCCACCGTGATCGCGGACGCCCCCTTGTCCTTGTCCCTTCAAAATTCCCTTCACTGATAGTCTTACACCCTCTTGTTGCACTCATCCTACTCACATGCCCCAACCACCCCACTCTTTTACTTTTTATTTCGTTCACAATCGTTGGCTGGTCATGGAGATTCCTTAGTTCGAAATTATACCTAGCTCTCCATTCCCCGTTTTCCAATATGGGACCATAGATTCTACGCAGGATTTTCCTTTCCCAAATATTAAGCGCGTTCTGGTCTTTTTTATTCAATGTCCATGTTTCCGATCCGTACATAACTACCGGTCTTACTATTGTTTTATATACCGTAATTTTTGATTTAATTGATATATCTTTGGATTTAAAGACCTGTTGCAGTGCATAATAACATTTATTCCCCGCCGTTAACCTTGCTTTTATATCCTCATCTGTTTGATTCTGTTAGGTTATTGTTGCACCTAAGTACTTGAATGTTTTCACTTTCTCGAATACTTGCTGATTTACTGTAAGGTTTTGTTCCTTAGATTGCCCCCTCGACGTTATCATAAATTTCAACTTTTTATGGTTTATCTTTAGACCTGCCGTTTTTATTGCTTCCTCCAGTTGACTGTAGGTTGTTTGCAGATCTGTCTTTTTTCTAGCTATGATCACCAGCTCGTCGGCATAAGCGAGAATTTGTATTGACCTGTTTAAGGTAGAGCCCGTTCTATTCAACGTTAATTGCCTGATTGCCCATTCCAAAACCATATTGAACAGGGTTGTTGATAGCGGGTCTCCTTGCCGCAGTCCTTCTTTAATTTTAAACCCCTGTGAGGCAATACCTTGTATCCTCACCTTTGCCATCGTATCTTTTAAGCACACTTTTATAAGCCTTATCAGTTTTGGTGGGACGTTTAGTACCTTTAGTATTCTGTACAGTTGCGCACGATTTACGGTGTCGTAGGCTTGACTAAAGTCGATAAAGAAGTAAAACAGAGTGACGTTTTTTTCTTAACTTTTCTCCAATATCTGTCTTAATGTGAAAATATGATCTGTCGTTGATCTACCCTTTCTGAAGCCACACTGCTCATCTCCCACCTCTCTTTCCATTATTGGTGTCAACTTGTTGATTATTGTTGCGCTTAGAATCTTATATACTAAGTAGGGTTATTCCCCTGTAATTTTCACACACTGTTTTATCTCCTGACTTATGGAGGGGACAGATTATAGCCACATTCCACTTATTTGGCAATTCTTCCTTTTCCCATATACTCTTGATTAACTGGTGCATTACTCTGCAGATATCATCGCCCCCGTATTTTACCATTTCCGAGGCAACTGGGTCCTCCCCCGGCGCTTTATTATTTTTGAGGTTTCTTATAATATCCACAACTTCTTCTGTCGGTGGTTCTATGTGTCTCTCCTCTTGGTATGAAATTTTTTGTTCTTGCCCTTCTTCTGCTCTACCCTCTTCTCCTGTATTTAATAGTTTTTCAAAGTATTCTTTCCATCTGTTCACACTTTCTTGCCTGCTTCCTATAAGATTCCCTTCTACATCTCTACAAAATGTTACTCTTGCTTGAAATCCTTTCTTTCTAAACCCCATTTCGCTGTAAAATTTTCTGGTCTGATGAGTTTTCGCCATCTCCTCTATCACTCCCAGTTTTTTCCTTTCGTATTCTCGCTTCTTTTCCCTGAATAATTTTTTGGCTGCTTTCCTTTTTTCACCGTATATCTGTTTTTTTTTCTTCATTCGTCTCATTTAGCATAATCAGTCTTGCGTCATTTCTATCTATTGCTGCTTTTTTACATTCGGCATCATACCACCCTTTGTTTTTGGTATCTTTTTTTTTGGTTCCTAGTACTTCTTCTGAGGTTGTAATTAATATGTTTCTTATCTCTTCCCACTGTTCCTCAACTGTCTTTTGCTTATTATCATTAGCTCTCACTTTTTCTGAAATTGACTCTATGTACTTTGCTGCGATTTGTTCAATTTGCTTCAGACTTTCTATATTGAATGTTATATTGTTTGTTCCATTTCCTTCATTCCTTTCCGCTATTCTTTGCTTGAATTTAGCGCGCACTAAGAAATGATCTGAGTCACAGTCCGCGCCCCTAAGGCTACGTACGTCTTGTATATTGGACATGTGTCTTGAATCAATTATGACGTGATCTATTTGATTTCTTGTTACCCCGTCAGGGGATACCCACGTTTGTTTATGTATTTGCTTGTGCCTAAATCTTGTACTGCTTATCACCATGTGGTTGCTACCTGCTAAGTCGATAATTCTCCTCCCATTATTGTTGCTTTCTTTGTGTAAGCTGTGTTGTCCCGCGATCGTCGAAGAACATTTCTCTCTTCCCACCTTAGCATTCATATCTCCTATTAAGATTTTTACATCATGTTCCGGCATATTGTCTATCGCTTCCTGCATCTGTACGTAAAACATATCTTTGTCTTCGCCCGCTTGTTCATCTGTAGGTGCGTGTACGCTACATAAGCTCATATTGCAAAATCTTCCTCTTAATCTTATCTTATTCCTGTAACTATTATTTTAAATAATGTGCTGTATTTATTTAATAACGCAAAAAATAATAACTGAAATAAAAACTGGCTATATTTTCACATTAAAATAGAAATATACACAAATTGTGAATAGATTTTATTTTTCAGTGCCTCTACAGATCTACAGTAGTATTGTTTCATACAATGTTCACAGATATTTTAAAAACATTATTTTACACATAATAAGCATACAAACATTCATGATTAAATACAAAATAAATACGAATACATAAAAAACAATTCCAGTTCGTACAATAACAAAAACGGTTTTAGAAAATCACAACTTTACACACAACACTTTACACAACAAAATGTTTTTAAAATACCTGTGCTAGTACCTACTACTTATGTAAGAAGGCAACAAGAAAAATAATTAAAAAGTATTATGGCTCTTTAAAAACAAAATTATCAATGACTAAGCTTCGATGATGCCTTAAAATAATACAGTTTATTAATAAAACTATAATTTGACTATAAAAATGGTTTAACACAATTATCGTTCAACCATGTCTTGATTTTCGGGAACACATGTTCTTAAAGAGCGGCAATAATTCAAAGTACTGACACTGGCTTGAACATTAGGCATTCGACAAAGTTTAAGCTAAAAGAAAAATAAGTATAGTGTCCACATCACAGTAACATCCTATAGTACAGTAACTCTTCAGTGTGTGTTTAAACAACTACTTCAGAATTAATTGTAACTTTCAAACGAAACAAAATTGTTTCAAATACTGTAAAATACAATTATTATTTGATACGCAAGGGGGGTATTATTAATTATGCACAGATTTACATCAGCTAATCAAGCAATTTAACAAGAAGTCCTTTTGGCCCCAAATTTCAGTGATAACAAATATTACTACTTAACATTGACATGATGTAAATATCGCCTGAAGTATGTCTTAAATATTACCTGACCAGACATTCATGTAAATACATGGTAAAACACATTATCTGTACAATAAAATAAAATATAATATTGGTCAAATTATAGATACAGTTCGTAATACATGTACACACTATGTTTTATACTGATTCGCACTAACTAACATAGAAATGGAATTACGTTTAAATTGAGGCGCGGTTATATAAAATACACGATTAGTTTTAAAAATTCTTAAATCACAACAGTAAGGACTATAAAAGCGTTTCAGTAACCATTGGGTTCCACCGAATTAGCTACATAATATTAAACAGTTCGTCGCATATATTCGAATATTAATGTCTTATCACACCAGTCTTGCAGAGACTGAAAATAATTTGCACTGTCTTTAATCATATTATTTACAAAAGTTTAAAAAACTGTTGAAAACAAGCCAGCAGGCACAGTTAATAATTTGTTTAAAAGTTCACGTTTAGAGACGGGCGTCGTTTACACAAAATACACTATATCAACAATTTACAGTATTTACAGATAAATGTCAATGTTCCGAAGAGTAGGCTGAGGACAGTCGTCCCTTCTTTTCGCTCACCGCCACCTCCAACACGCTACACACACTATCACTAGGAGGAAAGTAGGAGAAGCTGCTGATAGCCATACTCCACTGTTGTAAGTCAATTCTTCGTTTTTCACCACTTCATTGGGATGTTTATCGTATTCATCTGAAAGTAAAAGCAATATTAAAAATAGTTTTGTCATAGTCATGGTATTATTAATGCAGTTTTTCAAATTAACACTAAAGGTAACTTAAATAGTGAGGATTCAAAATTCTTAGAATCTGTGTCTAGCTAGCAGTTTTTGTTGTGTAATTTATTTCCAATTTTTTTATACAGATTTAACTTCTAAACCAAAAAGTATTTTGATCAGAAACTCTTGTAAATTCTGTGTATCAAATAAATGTTTATCCATATGATCTTTCTACAAGTGCGATGTAAACGTAAAAAGATTCCGAAGTAAATTCTGTGAGAATGATGATTGTTACAGCAATGTTTAGCTTTTGCTATATTGTAGATACTTAACACTGTCTTTTCAAGTAATTTATGTTCTATGAAAATGAAGACAACTAAAATAATTTAAAAAGTTACGAAAATCGGAAGAAAAGGGTATGTCGAATAAACCTAACAAAGTAGAAAAAATTGCAGAAAAAATAGTACAAAATATTGCCACGATAATGAAATAATAACTACTCAATCTACCAATAACGTGTTAGTTATTACAAAGTTTTTCAAAAAGAAGACAATTTTCCTATACAGGGTGAGTTTTTTGTTATGTTTAGCATGGGGATCTCGGAAAGCATTAGAGATAGAGAGATGGTTAAATGGGGAAAGTAGTGCAATTTTACGAGCATGCTTAAATGCTGTTTTTGTTTTTCCGAAAAATCTTAACTAGATACTATTTCACAAAAACGGAAATTTCCAATTTTCTTTAAATTCATCTAGCGCTCATATTGAATTCAGAAAAAAGTGTTGAAATAAAAGCTATAGGTATTTTTAAGTCTACAAAGATGGAATAATTCAGTTTTTTATACAGCTAGTCATTTTCGAGTTATGGCTTAAAGTTGTGTTTTTTTTTTAAATGGAAACAATATAAAGCTGCTATGATTATTTTAAGAAATTAAGGATAAATGCCGCTTTTCAATTTTAATCACTAGTATAACGTAGTAGGCCATGCAAAATAATAGAAAAATTTTAAATTGTATTTAAACTAAATACTAATTCTAAAGGCTAGTTTATTATGGAGAAAACCATTGCAACGTTACAATATTACATATAAATCAACATTCTAAGAAACTATTCAAAAATAAAATTAAGATATAACAAAACAGCAATAATCAAATGAAACAATTAAAAAACTATTTATAAATGTTTGAAAGGGCCGCTGTTATTATTAGGTAATACCAAAGAGCATATAATTATATGCTCGTTGGTAATACATAAAGTGCATCATTTTAAAATGGAATTAGTGGATTTTTTTACTTGATGCCTATGCATATTGTTAAAGATGTCTATTACAGCTTGTCTGAGATCATTTGCCTTTTTCATATGTACGATATAGTTTATCTTTCCCCACAAGGAAAAGTCTAAAACGGATAGATCCGAAGAACAGGCATTTTTGCCTATTCAACAATTGGGAAAATTTCAAATTCAACTCATTCAGCACATTTTCTAAATCCGTTTAAAGAAATTGAAGACAGTGATCGCCTGGTTCTTTGTCTTCTTCTAGCCCGTTTCTACCCATTGTCGGATATAGGCCTCCTTAATATTTGTCCCTGTTTTTCAATTTTGTGCTACAGCCTGCCACTTGAATCCTCCTGTTCTCTTGAGGTCATCGGCCCATCTCATTTGAGGTCTTCCAATTCCTCGTTTATTTCCCCAGGGTCGTCATTCCATAAGTTTCCAACACCACTTATTTTCCATTCTGGCTACGTGTCCGGCCCATTCTCATTTCAGTTTGGCCATTTTACAGTTGATGTCTTCTACTCTAGATTTTTGCCTTAGCCATTCATGTTTTTTTGTCTTTGAGGGATACACCGACTATTCTTCTTTCTATGGCTCTTTGACTGATTGCCATTTTCTTCATAATGTCTTTAGTGAAGACCCATGTTTCAGTACCATAAGTTAATACCGGTAATATACATTTATTAAACATTTCTGCCTTGAGGTGTATAGGTATGTATATTCATTTTCCATATGTAATTCAATTTACCGAATGCTGCCCATCCCAATTTTATTCTTCGATTTATCTCGTTGCGCTGATTTTCTTTGCCAGTTTTTATTTCTAGTCCTAAATAAGACATATTTCCTTACTTTTTCTATTTGTTTATTTTCTATTATTATTTCTCTTTGGTCTTCGTCTTCGGTTGTCATGATCTTCGTTTTACCTAGATTCATTTCTAGTCCTACTTGTTTTGAAGCCTCGTTTAGATAACTAATCATTATTTGTAGGTCTTCAAAGTTGTCAGCTATTAATAGGATATCATCTGCATAGCGTAGGTGGTTTAGCCTTTCTCAATTCACATTGATTCCTTATCATCCCATCTTGAAGACATCTTACAGCACTGACGTAAATAATTTGGAGAATAGAGCATCTCCCTGTCTTACACTCCTTTTGATTTCTATCGGTTTTGTATTTTCATGTAATCTTATTGTTAACGTCGCATTTTTATAAATAGGTTCGATTAGTTTCGAATATCTGTAGTCAATTCGTGCGTTTTTCATTGCATTAGAAATGGCCCGTGTTTCTATGCTATCAAAAGCTTTTTGATAGTCGATGAATGCTAACCATAGAGGTATTCTGTATTCTGTGCTTTTCTCTATTAATAGTCTTAATGTTTGGAGGTGATCTGTCGTTTCAGATCATTTTTTAAAGCCCGCTTGTTCTTTCAGTTGATAACCATATATTTTATTTACATACTAAGTTGTACAAATACACCGCACCCAGCATTGAAACCAAATTTAATTTGGGGTCTCTTTGCTCAACATGATGCAGATTTTGTTGAAGCCATAAATATTCGTTGTGCCTATTAAAAATTCCGCAGTTTGTAAAACGAGATTCATCAGTCCATAATATTTTAAATGGAAACTGTCAGTCATTTCTATACATATTGCTGAAGCATCCGCAAAATTAAAGACGCCTGTTATAATCCCCGAGATGCAATGTCTGTGATACTACCAATTTATATGGATGAAACTTATGTCTCTTTAGCACCTTAACTACAATACTTTGAGAAGTACCAGCTTCCGATGAAATTTGTCTGGTGGAATTCGATGGATTGTGAATAGGGATGTGCGATCTATATCGATTTTTCAGAAGATCGATTCTTTTACTCGCGATTCTCAATCTTTCTATTTCCGATTTTTTATAAGATCGATTTTTTTGCCGACAGATCGGGTTTTCGATCTTCGATGGCATAGCGACACAGGAAATCATGTCACCGCGGTGCGTGCTACCAGCTCTCAGTTAAAATAATTTATAGATTACTTTCGGTAAATGACCGTTAGCGCCATCTATGTTTAAAAAGTAAACAAACGCTATTTTACAAGAAATTATAGAAATCTGACAAAATTAAATTTACGTTGGAAATCAGATTTAATTTTTTAATTTTTTTTGGTACTCAGCCAACAGCCGTTAGACCAATTATAGGCGTCACTGTATATTTTATGAGGACTTCCAACCCCACTAACGACTGTCATGATGTTATTATGACATCCGGGACCAAATATTTTGGTGACAGCCGTATCACGAGCCGCCGAGAGAAGCAGCCGTGGAACTCCCATCCAAGTTCTGACCAGAAAGAGCGTTGCTTAACTCTATTGATCGAACGTGGACGCTTGTTCAAGCTACACCACCCGGGTCATAATATAATGTGTAATTATTAAAGAAATCTGTAGGATGAATGAAAGTTTTAGCAAAAAATCGATCTTTAGGAAGATCGATCTTTTGTACCACGATTTTTAATAGTATCGATCTTGTGGATTCCGATCTGGATCGATCAAGAAGATCGATCTTCTGGAGAGAATCGCACATCCCTAATTGTGAATGGTATCTACTTGCCAATACATTTATTTCTTTTGCTTCATTGATTTTACTTTAACACGTCGCTTAGTAAGTAAATGAACCATATTCTCCCAAATTATCTTAAAGTTGTTTAAACATAGGCAAAAAAGGCTGCAGAGGAAAACTGCAGAATCTGGGGCCAATTCCTCTCCTACTGCTAATATTAATTACTATTAATCTTGTTTCTCTAGTAACCATAACTAAAATTATAAGGGAAGCAAGTAATAAGAGGGGAATTGGCCCCGGGTTCTGAAGTTTAGTCGGCTGCCGACGATCAAAATTTGGGTCATAACTCTAAAATGACAAGCTATATAACTGAATTACTCCATCTTTTTAAAACTTAAAAATATTTAAAACGTTTATTACACTTTTTTTCTAAATTCAATAATATGAGTGCTAGATGAATTCAAAGAAAATTGGAACTTTTAGTTTTTGTGAAATATCTAGTAAGCCCATGGATATTTTCTGAAAAACAAAAACAGCATTTAAGCATGTTTATAAAACTGCACTACTTTCCCTGTTTTACCATTTCTATCTCCAATACTTTCCGAGATCCCCATGCAAAACATTAAAAAAAAACTCACCCTGCATACAAAATCTGAACATTTCAAGTACATATGTAATTTCCGTGTGTAAAACAGTAAAACTCTGTATAGCATTTTAAAACTAATTTTTTGAAAAATGTTTTTCCCGAAGAAGTTAAAATAAACCATAACAAATAAAAACTGATTAAAAAATTGAGAGAGCCGATAGCCAAAAGATAAAGCATAGGAGCTTACACCCGGTAGGTCGTGAGTTCAAACTGCTCACGGCTGAAGAGTTGGTTTCATTGTACACTCTGTGACCATCATACTAACATCTTTGGTGGCAATTTCCCCTGTAAACGGGTATAGTTTTCCTTATATTCAACAAGTTAGGCTAGTCACCTGCCCTGGGTGAGCCCAAAAATGGCTTATAATACCGCACTTCGTGCGGTAGTTATTAGGCCATCAGTCTACATTAAGAGAAAGAAGAAAAAGATTATAACAAGTATGACAATTTATAGCAAATTATCTTTTTTTTTATAAATAAGTTACACTAATGTATATTAAAACTGGCACAATAAGAGGAAGAAGAAGAAGAGTCAAGAACTGTTTTGAATAAATACTGCTCAGTGCTATTGTATAATGGTAGTAAAATATTATTCCGATTTTGATGTCTTAAATTTTGGAGAAGTACAACTTATACCCTTTTTTTTAAATAGAGATAATATCAGCAGTGGTGAATGCAATAACACGCTATAGGTACTACTGAAATAAATAAATCACCTATAATTATGTAGTCTCTTAAATCTCTAGAGACTATAAACAATGTTTATCTACTTTGCATTCGTACTGAGGCTATTACGATACTCGTTTGCGTATTGTAATAGACGAAAAGCGATGCTATAATAAAAATACTAAAAACAGAGTAGTTAATTTTTTTAATGTTGGCAACCATAGTACTTCGCTCCATGTACATATCGAACTGTCAATAGCCGCCTTTATTGCACCACACAAATGTTGCCAACTGCCGCAAAATTCCGTAGATTTTTAAATTTTATTTTTTTGTTTAAAAAAGTGGCAAAGTAGATAAAATACTGTATGATACCTTGTTTATAAAAAATTTTGTCGCACTTACTCCTTTAGGGCACTCCTCGCTTCGCTCGTCGTACCCTAAACCTGTGCCTGCTACAAAATGCTTCTTATAAAACTCGTATCATAATATACTATTTTAAACCCCATTCTCCAGTTAAATAATTTATAACTCTACTGTTTTAAACATGCTTAAGAGGATGTAATCACAACAAAATGATTACTTTTCTGGTACAGTTCAGTCCTTGCCTTTCATCGTCTCCCACTTAACAGATAAAGTTTGACTAGAGAATCTAGTGTGATTTTACTGTCTGTGATATTGCCTGTATACAGCATTTTAGTTAGTCTGGATCTTTCTAATTTGCCAATTTTTTCAAGCTATTACTTTTTTTTCATACTGTAGGTATTGTTTGTTTAATTTTTGGACATGCATAAAATGTTACTTAGTTACAATTGAAGAATACATACTTATTTTCTTTGTAGGCTTTCTCGTAGACTGGGTCTCTTGTTTCGTAATCAAGTGAGTCGTTGGCGGTGTGGTAGTTAAATCGGGCGTCGGACCTATCGGCCAACTCAGTGCTGTCGTTGATGTTGTTGCAGACTTCGTGGTGGAATTATTTTGAATAGTTTCTTCCTTTTTACAGCACACCTTAAAAACAATTTTCATATTGTGCGTCGAGCATCGGCCACCAATCCGCCTGTGTAGGTCGTCCTTTGAAGAAGTCGCTGCAAATATATAGTGAGTTAGCAAAGTGGTTGTAGTATTTTAAATTACAATAAAATAGCAATGAAAAAGTTTTTTTGTTTTTAAACGTTTAAAGCACAAAGAAATCGATAAAGAAACATGGATGACACCAGATGGAAGTCTAACAAACTAGATGAATTATGTACTGATCAAAGATAAACATGTAAACCTTATCACAGATATAAGAACATGTAGAAGAGCAGCAGCCATCAATTTAAACTACTTTTCAATACGAATAGAAGTAAAAAATACCAGAAAATAACAAAGAAAAATGACAGTGAAGGAAATACAGATAGTAATCCAATTACACTACCAAGAAACTATTAAAAGATATAAATAGAAAATAGAGAAAAATATACAAAATTAAATGCTACAGACAACAATTAAGGATGCAAAGAGTAGGTGCAGAATGAAAAAAAGGAAATAATTGCAAGCCAACCTAGAAAAATTAGAAGACAACTTTAACATTACGAAGCTATCAAATATCAACGAAGACATAAAGAAAGAAAAAAAACAAGATGCCAGGCCAAAACACTATATGAAGAACAAGACAGGAATCTAAAAGAAAAGAACAAAAAATAAGGAAAAGATTGGCATGGAATTTTAGTCCTGTTGAATGAAGAAGATGAAACACAAAATGATGAAGAGGGAAAAGAGAAAACACCATGTTTGAGAAGAAATATAAAGAAATGAACGAGAAGGAAATAGAATTTCCATAACATCTAAATATTAAAAGTTCAGCAATTTAACATACATATAACGAAAGTCCATTTAAACTAATATGTATGTCTGGGCAAATGAAGCAATGTTTAACAAGTGCGCAGAAGTAGTTTTGCCTCATTATGATATAAGAATGGCAAAAAACCAAAGTGCCAGAACTATAAGGACATAGCACGTCATAGCACAAAAAGTTTTGAAGATAATTTTATTAGTTACACAAATTTAAAAATATGATGAAATTAAAAGTTGATTATTGAATATTAATTTTGAACATTTTCTTGATGTAGCCAATAGTGAGCCAAGGAAATTTTTCTCTACTAGAGTTAAATGATTTTATGTACTATATCTTGGAAAACAGTGTAGGTATGACAAAAAAGGACAAAGGTTAAGTGATTTCAATTCCCTCATCTGGGGGCGAGCTGCTATAGGGACCTTCCGTCCCTCTTCAGCCAAGAACGGGAAACTCGGGATGGGTGAGAGAAAGGAGGGGTGGAGACTGGAAGAACGGTCAGGAAAGGTGGAGAAATACTGCCCCGGCATTCGCCTCAGGGAAGGTACTCTGTTGACTCAGGAAAACCACCTAAAAATCTGTATCAAGATAGACGGTCGCGGGAATCGAACCCGCGACCTCCCGAATGCTAGGTAGACGTGCAACGCACTAGGCTACGGAGCTCGGTGTAGGTATGTGTAATAGTTTCACATTTATGGGAGATAACTAATCTCTTGTGAAAATAAAAAACTTGATATACTCAGAACAGCATTCTCTAGTGTGGAGTAATTCTATATTATTGGTTACTATACCACAAAGTTCAGTGTTCCTGCAGTTTTGTATTTATGGAATATGATTCAGTGTTCGTGCAATAGTTTTATATTTATGGAATATGATATCAGAAAAAACTCTTCTGGACAAGGTCTAACAACGATAAAGGGATGGAAGATATTTCTAGAACTATGAGAATTACATACAATTTGTTTATATAAAAGTTGTAGATACAAAGGCGGTACACATCGGTAAAATATTTTTGATTATATGGGTGGCTCAAAAAAGTGAGGCAATGCAAATATACTTTTTTAAATAGAAAGCCCCACATTTAGGCAGCTTTAGGTATTTTAGATAAAAAATGCTTAATTTCAGGTGGCTGCTGGAAGTAAATCAAAACAATTGAATTAAAGAAACGTTACCAAAAAATTATGTTTTTTGTGAATTAGGTACCTTTCGGGTACAAAATAGTATTGTTGGGTATTAATACTATACAGGGTGCTCAAAATGTTCAAATTCGATAATTTTGGAGTTTTTTAAACAATATGTTTCATAAAGTTCTCTACGTACCTATGGAAAGTGTTTAAATTATCCATTTATGAAAAAAAGATTCTTCATAAAACGTTCTGCTATGTCAAAACACAAAAATGCGCTCATAAAATATCAAAACTATGTAACATTATACAGGGTAGATAAAAAATTATGAAGGCAGCTTCCTGTGATCATTTTAATCAAAAGAATATGTCACAAATTTCATTCACAGAAAATAGATTTTACTCACAGGAGGGTGTTATTTCATAAATATGCATTAGTACTTTTTATTCTAAGTCTTTTAAGTAACATGTTCAGTTATCTTCAGAAATAAGGGTACTTTACTCTTTAGCAGAATTATTATTTTTTGATCTGCCCTGTATAATGTCAGATCGTTTTGGAATTTTATGAGTTCATTTTAGTTGTTGGGCAATGCAGAACTTCTCATGAATAATATTTTTTTCAAAAACTGGTAATTAAAACAGTTTCCTATGTGTAGAAAACATTTTCAGACATACTGTATATATATTTTAAAAGCCCCCGTTATGAGATTTCTTCTGATGTCTTACTTCATACCCCTAAAATTAACCATTTAGTCAGATATTCAAGTTTGAACATCAACAATAACTGGGTTTTTATTTTCGAAAGATCATTTTATTCCGAGCTTCAGTGTTTAAATAAGCATTTTAACAGTGTTGGCTTGTTATCCACTTACACAGAGCATCTTAAATTATTTTTTATGTTCAATTATTATATTAAATTTAAGGGTATTACATCAAATATCAGAAGGTTCATTAAAAAAGATTTTCAAAAATACAAAAATATACAGGGTGTTCCCAGCGGAACTATTTTCACTCGAACGGCAATTCGAAAAAACATAATTTTTGTTGTTGTTTTCTTTCATTCAATTATTTTCTGTAATTAACAGCAGCCGCCTGAAATTGCACATAAAATTGTTAATATCTCCGAAATATCTACTTTAGAATAATACAACCTTATATTAAATCGATTAGCATTTCGACATAAAATGTTGAGCTACCCATTCTATTAAAAAAAAATAACTTTGGTTTGCCACACTTTCTTGAGCCACCCTGTATAATCAAAAATATATTAGTAATGTGCACAGTTTTAAACTGTTTTTTTAACTTTCTTATTTATTTACTAAAAAAAATACATGAAGTAGGCCATGCTTTACGCAAAATCATTGACAAACGAACAAGAAAGTCAAAACAAATTACACTTGGCTCTAAAAGTTTCCATGACCAAATTATCACAACAAACGTACTAAAACAATTGAAAATCACGTTTTTTAAAATGGAATAATATGGGTTTCAGCAAACAGCTGCAAATTACAATAATTTGCGAAGTCATGGCCTACTTTACATAAGTACATAATTTTTTTTTTCATTTTAAAAAATTATGAGTTCCAAATTGTTAGTTTAAGCATCCTATTATAAAGAATTTTTAGCACTGATTTCAAATGTCTAAAAATATACAGAGTGTTCCATTTAAAAAACCAAAGTAATGTATCACTACGAAAAAATTTGAGACCACGGCCTAAATAGGTTTGTGTCAATTTGTAGGTTATATACTGGCATTTAAAATAAAAGAGTTTTTGTGATATCTCCATTATTAACGAAGTTATGGACTGTCTAGCGATCTACAAATACCCATAGTCCAGTCATTAGAAACAAAAAAAGTGTTTTAGAAACATTAAATCCCGAAGATCTATTTTTTGGATATGTTTTAAAACATGGTACCCTAATGAATATTCGAAGTTTTCCAATTTGTGGGGGGAGAGGGGGGGGGGTCGCTCGCGAAACCATCTTAGAAAAATGGCGGAAAAACCAGTTTTTCGGAAATATCTACGTTCCCGTTAGTTATAACCAAGAATGTCATTTTCAACAACTTCTGTTTGAAATGTTTTCTATTCTATTCTATTTAATAGGTTCTGAACTATAGCAGCGCAAAGTGATGCGCAAGACGAAAAAAAATCTATTTTCATTGTGACTACTTATTATATTTCAGTCATTTTCACACTATGACAAGATCTCGTCCCTTCTATTACTGAATATCTGGCTTTTGCGCGCCTCGACCTTGGTTCGAATAGAATCACTAGCGTCTATAAATAAGAATATCACTCCGGCTTACGCATGCGTATTGGGATTCGTAAAAATTCGGGCGTTAGAAGTGTGGTCCGACACGACAACCTGAGCCCCCAAATCTTGTGATAGTGTGGAAATGACTGAAAAATAATTGTTAGTCATAATAAAATAGTATATTAAAATACAAGTTGCAGAAGGCATCTATTCAAGCACGAATTTGAAATTCCGAAACGAGCCGTATAGCGGCGAGTTGAGGAACAAATGAGTGCTTGAAGGACCTTCTGCAACGAGTGTTTTATACTATTTTTTCTATTTTGTCGCTTTATACCATTTTATAAATTAAAAAATAAAAATGTTTTCTATTTTGAGTTTAGAATAACTCCATTCTAGCACCCAAATGACGTTATTTCATAATGACTTATTCTAACACTCAAATGACGTCATTTGGGTGCTAGAATGGAGTTATTCTAAACGCAAAATAGAAAAACATAATTTCAATCATAATAATCGAAAAATCTTGCGCTTTACTTTGCCCGCTGGGAAAAATATTTCAAACAAAAGTTCTTGGAAATGACGTCCTTGATAAGGATGATTTAACTAGAAAACTATTAGTTTAATAAAAGCCACATTTTGCACATAGCTCAGGTTTTTACCCTTGACGAAAATAGGCACATTTTGGATCCAATATGTACAGGGGCGGCCCTAGCAAGTTTTTCAGGTGGTGCGAAATATCATTGTGACGCCCCCCCCCCCCTCCTTCAACACGTTTTTTGGGACTTCACACGTGACTTCCTTCGCTCGCCAGAAGAGTATGCTTAGAATGCCCCTATAAATAAGCAACTGACAATGCACTACCTTAACTTATGTTGCTAACTTATGTCGACGATCAAATGAGGATATGAAATGTATTTTATCTACAACTGTCAAATAATAAGTGCATTGTATATCCAACTCTAAATACAAAAAGCCGCTCATATTACACTAGTGGAATGTGAAATTTCATATTCCACAGGGTATTTTTTTAAATTAGTCGGCTACATTGTCAATTAATAACATTAACGTCGAGGTGAGCAGGTTAGGTTTTGCGTCAGTTTGGCACAAAATGACGCAAAACCTAATCTGCTAACCTCGAACTTGACATAGACTGCCACAAAACCTAACCTTCTAACATCAAATTTGACATAGACTTACAGTGTCACCAACTATAATCCGTTTAGGAAACTCCTGTGACATTTAGAGTGTCAAATGCAAAATGTTGAGTGTAATTGATAAGTACTAAGTACCTACTATTTCAGCTGAGTGTACTTAACGGTCAGTAACGTCAAACTTATAGGTAAGGTTATGACTGATTACTTGTTATTTTGCTAAATTTAAATATGAATCGTAGTTTTAGTGAAACAAAGTGAAAACATAATTTATTAATAACTTTAGTAAGTAATCTTGTATTATATATGTAACCAAATTAATCAAAATGAACTGTAATACTTCAAATGTCAAAGTGAAAGTAAAAAACAAAAAATTGAAATTTAAATTGAAAACGGCGCCAACATAAACTGCAAACTTTACTAACACCCTACTAGCGATTTTCATATTAACCAACTGATAGCGACTTTTACGCCACCGGAGTTTTCTGAATGGATTATATATATATAGTTGTAGATAAAATATTGTATTTGACACGCATATAATGGCTGTATTAAACTTGGATGACTAAAACACTCGCCTTCGGCTCGTGTGTAAACTTCATCCTCGTGTAATATAGCCTACATTATATGCTTGTTCAATAAAATACTATTTTTCACGTCTGGGAAAAAACACGATTTCTACGATACCAAAATCGTGACAGAAATAATGAGTTATTCCCTAGAAGAGAGAAATTTACCTAGGGAGTTTTCATTATGACTGAAATAACAGTTAGTCAAATTCGAGGTTAAGAGGTTAGGTTTTGCGTCAGTCTGTGTCAAAACTGATGCAAAACCTAACCTGATAATCGAATTTGACATAGACTTACACTGCCACCAACTTTAAAATTTAAGAATGTCAATAAATTACGTTTTTTAAAAACCAGGTTTGTAGTTTTAAATCTTCCTGCAACGTGAAAAAATAGTATATGCAATTCGGAGAAACTGCTATTTTGCTTCAGTGCTATATAACCCTCGGGCTTCACCCTCGAGTCAGAAATTGCACCTCAGCAAAATAACGCATTTCTCTCCCTCATTGCATAATCTACTATTTTCAACACTGATGCTGTTATTTAATGATAAATCCAGATTTTTAATTCGTAAAAAAATATAATGCTATTCTTATTTTGGTGGGTAGGGTTAGGTGGTATTAATGTGCTTGGGTTTTATGTTTTGCGCAGTAGATCTATCATTGCATTATCGGCGCCCCCCTATGACGGCGCCCGGTGCGGTCGCAATGCTCGCACCACCCTAGGGCCGCCCCTGAATATATACAGGGTGAAGTTCTTTAAAAAAATCTTTTAATATTTTTTAAATTTTTAGTTACGAGGGAAGTTCCGTATAAAGCCCTTTACAATTTTGTTTTCAATATATTCTTCCATTCGAGTTTCATGTATAAATCATTCTTCAAATTTCTGAACATATTTTAAATCGGCACGCCACGATTAATAGATGGTGTATTGGCTTTGTTTGGTGTTTTTAGAACATAGATAATATACAGGATTCTATTCTTAAGTTAAAAATTAATTCAAATTTTGTATTATTTTAACGACATTCTTCTAACTTAGCAAATATTTTCCATTAGTCGCATGCATTAGTCATACTATATGGTGGATGAGTTGATTATTTGTATGTGCAACTGGCCATGAGCAGCTAATTTAAAGTAAATTAATGACCAGTTAATCTACTACTACCTCAATTTTCATTAAAATTGCATGATAATAACAGAGATTTGCTACATTTTAGTCTAAAAAGCATGATAATGAAATTGTTAACGTCTGCTTTTATATCCGCTGGCCCATTCAATGGTGTACGTGTGAAAAAGTAATCCTATAATCGGGGAGGCACATTTCCACAAGTAACATGTGAACAAACGAAAATGAAATCAAGCTTGGCTTTGAAATATTTGTTGTATAAATAATATGTTGGTGGCACTGTAAGTCTATGTCAAATTCGAGTTTAGCAGGTTAGGTTTTCCGTCAGTTTTGACACAGACTGAATTTGACTTACAGTGTCACCAACATATTATTCATACAACAAATATTTCAAAGCCAAGCTTGATTTCATTTTCGTTTGCTCACATGTTACTTATTCTTTTAAGCCCCTGTTGAACCACCACAGAAATCGCACTGATACTTACATATAAAGTAGTAATCTTTTCCGGGTAAGAACTCGAGGCCACCGGGTTGTGGAGTAAACGGTCTAAAAGTGATCGTAAAGTACATGAGCTTGTAAGGCTTGTCACAGATAGCGATAATCCTAGGATTTGGATTTGTTATCCGGCAGGTTTCATACTCTTCCTTGGACACGTTATAGATGATGTACTTCTCAGCGTCTTCATCGTACGTTCCCGGCATGTACACCGGGCAGATGATATTGACTTGGTCGTATTCGAATTGCACATTTCCCTTATTTACGTCGATGATGTGGTCGGTATTGTCGATTCTAAATCTGAAACAGAAAGATATATTAGATTATAATTTATGCTGACAGCGGGTAATAGCTGTCTAATAATATTCGAGTACTAACAGGTTTTGCTAAAAGCGTATTGTTATCTGGCGAAACATAAATTTTCGGTTCAAGCGCCCACTTAAAAGTTACGCTAAACCGGAAACTGAAGTGTTTATTTATAGTCAGTTTCAGGCTAATAGCTACGCAATAAATAGTTCGGCACAAAGACAGCAATTGTGCCGATTACCTCTTTTTCTGTAGTAAATTACTGTGATGAATACGTGCACAACTATCCCATACGAAGCAACGCATGTCCATAAAGCGGATATTTTGTGAATGTAGGTGCTGAATTCTAGACATAATAAAACTGCTATTACGGCACTGTCTACCATAATTTTTATTGAAGTTTTGCATAAATATGGGTTGTTTGGAAAGTTACTACATTCTATAGGGCCAAATCAAGTTACTGAATTGGCGGGTGCCAGCTGGTGCATTATCATGGTGAAAAATGGTATCTGTCAATATGGCATCCGGGTACTCATACTAACTATTGAAAATTTGAATTCCAACACTGTTGTCGGCGACTTTTTATTTATGGTTACGTCACATCACAACATTTTTAAGCAACCACTGTATGTATATCTATTTAATTGAAAAATATCTTAATGTTACAACGAATTCCCTACTTCGGCCATTTAAAATAAAAACAATTGCAGTGTATTTCACAAAGAAATATTCATGCATCATAAACATATTTTAAGACATTAAGAGGCTTATTGGACGCGTATATAATTAATACTTAATCCCAAAATAAAAACAATTTAAAAACTTCAGAGATTGGATTGGATTGTATCATTGTTGAGCTAGAAGAACCCAACGTTGTCCCCACTTTCATAAGGGGTTTCATCAACAGTAAAGCAAAACAGCACGGCAACTATTTCGCAATGGAAGAGGTAGATGTGAAGTTGGGTTCATAACGATAACGAACGACTATCTAGAAGATGCAGCTAAGTCTATCGAGGGAATATAAGTCTGCATTACTGACAAACTCAAGATAATCCATCATCAAAGTTGCAGTCAAATGTCTAGATGTGTCAAAAAATGTCGCGATCACATTTCGTACCCTTCAAGCCACATCAAACTTTCTTTTCATAAATAAAAACGTCAAATGTCGAAGAGGCGATTACTGGCGTCGATTAGTAGTTTGCTGATTGAGTTGTGGTACAAGTGCGAATAATAAATTATATCAATCAATTTTTCCACAAAAAAGTCACTTACAATGGATTCTAATAATACCTACAAGCTGATTAGCAGAGTAATTTCATTCTATTTTCTGTAAGGATTAAGAGTCTAACCATTAGGGAACGACGTTCTATTCCCAAAGAAATAATCCTTCGTCAGAAGTGCACCGCTACTACTAATGCCGGATGCAAGGTGCGGAATTGCTTCGGTTTTATAAGCAGTATGTGGGCGACCACGAATTAAGTTGTCGGATCAGCACCGAGAAATTCCAATACACCAAATTTCATTGTGGCAAATAATTAAAGACGGCATTGCAACATACAAAACGGGCAGTGATTTGCAAAATATTGGAGAATGCATGGAGAGGATCCCGCGTGTCATAATAATTAAACTAATTCTTAACAGAGATAAGAGCACCTGTGATGTAGCGCGACTTTCACACCGCACACAATCAGTAGGTGCTGGATGGTGGTGGGTGAGGACAGGGGCGCGCGTCGCTGGGGGGTCTAATAACTCGCCTGCCCCGTCGTGAGAGATATTGGGAGCCGCCCTCACTGAACCCCTCTGCCCCTTTAAATTAATATTACTGACATCCGGCATTGGCAGCAGCTATCATAAACAAAGCGTTTGGCCTTTGGTAGTTCAATTGTGCACGCCTGCTCTGTGGCCGTACAAATCTCCTAGGATGGACGTATCTGCGAGTAAATACCCCGATACATATTGCACCCTTTGGGAGATCACCTAACGCCAACTCCAGGCCCGGCGACCCGGCACTTGTTTTACATCCATCATACCATGTCTTTATTAAGCAATGAATTAATGAATCTCGCGATACAGCTGTCGGCTACTGAAATGAATAGATATCTGTAATGGCTTTCTATAATCAAAAACTGTCCGAAGCCAGCGTGTGTTTTGCAGAAGGTTTTGTCTGATGTAATCAAACTGAACGCACGGATGCGAAGGTAGTTCACGCCTTCGTACGCTTGCAGACCATGGATGCACCCTTCTACCTAGCCACGCATCGACGCTTACTTCTTCCAATGCGAGTATGACCACCACCGCTCGAAAATAACGTATGCAACACAAGTTTTTGGAAAAAATCGTTGACTGTGGATTTACATTCAATAACTTAGCATCTCGTTGCCATTGGAAAGTCGCGGAATACAAACAGACAATTCAAAGAAGTATACAGGTATATAAAATTTAGTTGGGCAGGTGCCCAAAGGTAATATTGTAAATATCTTTAGAAGTCAAAATATCCCCTTTTCTACTATTTAAAAAAAACTATAAACGAATTGGAGGAAGGAATGTCATATATATATCTTGCAAAAATGAAACATCGAATGTTTTGTCTAATGCCCAGTAACCGTTTTAATTTTTTTCCTTAACGACTAACTTATACATTACTTCAGGGGGTTCGGGCGTCACTTAAACCTAAACCTTAACTAAGTGAAAATCCAGACCGCCCGTGCCGGGAGTCGAACTCTCGCCCGCTCAGGGATGAGCGTTGCGTGTTTTCACTGTGACCTAGAATGCAAGCGGCGAGACCGCTCGCCCACCGAGGCCCCCAATGTCCAGTAAACTAGATTGATGCATAACTGTTAGTCTAGAATTGGCCAAAGGACTTAAATATTACAAGAAGTGCCCAAAATTCACAGAAAAGCAGTTGCAAAAACCATCGGTATGCTACCGCACATGAAGAAGGTATCACTTTACAGGCAATAGAGTCGTCCAACGAAAAATAACTTACCTTTTTACATTCAGAGTAGTTGTCAGTACAGTATTTCAGCATAAAGACGTCCACAAATATACAAAAGTGAATCCAGCAAAAGAAGAAATATCAAGAATTGATTACATGATAGTGGAGAGAACATCAAGAAAAGAGTTAATAACCGTAAGGGTTTTTAAAATATAAGGGCATATAAGATCAAACAACAAATTTACCAAAAATGATTAAATGGTAAAATATAAAGTAATGGGATAAAGAGAATAACCTAGACGAAACATAAGAAGAATTAACAAAGGTAGTATTAAAATCAGCCGAATATGCATGTGGAACGAGCACAGAGGTAAAAGAAGAAAAGCAAACGACATTGTGATCAAAATTGGGAAAAAAGATGTTACAAGCAAAAAGAGAGTCGTGGGATCAATTTGGCCGAAAAGTTAAGCAAGACTGTAGAGCAAATAAAAAATTATCATATAGGATGCTCAGAGGATTTAGCTGAACATCGCAAAGGTTACACCAAATAAGTAAATGATCAAGAGCATTTTGCAAATTCAATATATCCGACTTGGATTTAATTATTGTGAACATCTTCAAGTCATCAGCAAATAGTAGAAACTGACAACCATTGCACACCTCAATTAAGCCATTAATAAATATATTAAAGAAAATAGGGCCTAGATGTGACCCTTGAGGTACAGCAGAAGTAACACGAATTTCGTAGAAATATAATTTTTAATTTTTACTATTTGCCTCCTGCCTATTAAGTAATTATTATTGTTAATAATGAACCACTAATTCCCAATGCATTTAATTTGGCTAAAATAAGTTTATGATATACCCTATCCAACGTCTTGGAGAAGTCAGTGTAAATAGAATCAACTTGAAAACCATTCTCCAAGGCTTTCAACACAAACTGTTGGTACAATTGTAAGTTAGTACATGTAGATGTTGTTTATCAATAATAATATTTTTAAATATCTGTGTGACAGCAATGATGCTTTCAAAAATCTCGAAATTAGACTGATTATAGATATACGTTATAATTACGAACATCTGATCTATCTCCGGCTTTATAAACCGGGGTAACGTAACTAACTTTCCAACAATCAGGAAATTTCCCAGTAACCAGTGAATGATTAAATAACATTAAAAGTGGTCTAGCAACAATAAAAGATGCTTGATTTAAAAATATTCCAAGAACTTTATCAGGACCATCTGAACTATTCAGTTTTCAAAAAATTCCAGTAATGTAATTTCAGCGTTAGAAAAATCAACACTTTGAGGAAAAATATAGTCGGGTAAAGTAATAACATTATCAGTATAAACCGAAGCAAAATTGTGAGCAAACAAATTAACCACATCATTACCATTATTAGCATGACAGTCGTTAGGTACATAGCATTAGGTAAACAATTTAATGCAGACTCCTGCTATTTCGCTAGAATTGTAACGTTTGCTACTGCATTAAATTTTTATTATACATAAAATGTATTTAAATTTAATAAATCGCCTAATCAAGCGCTGCATCAATTCGACGCGTGAACTGGCGATAAGAAATCCTATCCGCGATGCGCAAAGTTGCGCTTAAGGACCAATCGCGTAGTTCCCCACTCCAGTAGAAGCTAGGGCAAGTACCCCGATAAGACGGCAGAAAAGGTATACAAGAAGACGAACTCTGTCTCCGATTTGAGCTAACCGAGGTAGAAATCCTGAACGCCCTTCACAGGGATCGAGAGATATTGCATAACGTTACAGAATAACCAGCATTCCCAAAAATGATAACCCTCCAAATGTTCCACAAGCAAGCAGCATTCAATATTTTTGTGCTATACCGACCAGGAAGGTTATGATAACGGCTCGGAGCTGAAAATGAAGAACAGTTACGACATAGAATATTTGAAAAAAATCGGAACATCTCATCGTCCATAACATGATGCAACAGGTTAAATGAAATCGCGTATCCTCGAAGATCATAGACCTTTTAACTGTAATTTGAATAGCGTTTTTGTTAAGTAAATAGTAAGAAAAAACGTCCTTAATATATGCTTTGAATGCACTTTTTCATTTTCTAATATAATTTGTCGCCAATTTGAAGAAAAGGTAAACAAACGATGAGGTGGAAGCTTCTTTCGGACTGACGAATAATAATCACGACTGGATAGTTGCGACGATTTAACAACAATTAAGTGATCGTTACTGGAGTTATGACCATTGTGAACTGCGTTTAGAAGCTTGTAGAAAGTCAAATGCTTGACGCTGGTTGTCGTTAGGGGGCAAATAAATTTGTGAAAATGGCAGAGTTAAATTAGAGCCTCGACAGTAATAACGACTGTATTTATAACCGACCAATAACAATGATTAGATGAGGAAAACAGGGGAAAACAAAATAAATTGACTAGGAGAATTAAGCTTGACCCTTAAATAAATGACCGTTATTAAGCCGATGACTAGATAAAAGATGGTAAACAGCAAATAATAACTATGACAACCACGCTGTGTCTGTACGTGCGGTAACACGTTTACTCGCTGGAGAGCTGGTTCGTCAGCATTAATGTGAGATAAAGGTACTTAAATACTTTGCTAAATGGAAAAACCACTTGATATCAGATAAGTCTAGGAAATGTGATTACCTCCCACTACGAAAGGTGAAACCTAACCTCGCCGTTAATCAATGGAGATACGTGTGGTGAAAACGTGTGTACATCTACAAAGGCCCCTGACACTTCATGATCAAAAATCGTGCCCGGAACATCAAAATGTTTGAAATTATACAACAATGGCTACTTTTTATATTGATAGCTTATTGTCAAGAAGTGTTTCTACAGAAACTGAATAGCCTGCAACAACGTTTAGAATGACATTCACAGCGTCACCTTTGTGTTTATACTAAAATTAAATTTAGCTTAAAGTATATGTCGATGTCGGTAGAATGTTTTAAGCGGTTTTGTTTCGATAAAGGTATTTATATGTGTCAATACCCCAAATTTTGTGGAATTTTCCTGCATACAAATATGTTAAACAGAAAACTACAAATATGGTCAGTAATGTTAAGTAAAATAAGTAATATCAGCAGTAGAGAAAAAAGGAGCGTAATTTTACTTAAGATGCAGTAATTAGTACCAATTGGAAAACTAACCGATAAGCATATAAGTAGTGAATTTATACCAATTAGAATACATAATGCATGAAAAAATATAAATAAATGACATTAGTAATATGAGATGATGAGAACAAGTTTCTTATTGTAGGAGGTGAGACTAACATACGATAGACATATCGTCGAAAAGACGAAGGAAGTATTGTAATCGCGAAAAAAATCACCTTCACGTTTCAGGATCCTTATATGACGAAAAACAGGTTTTCTCAATTCCGTCTGTCTGTTAGCATTATATAACTCAAAAACTATTTATTAGAGGAAGACAATATTTTGCATACACATTATATATCTACCTGGAATGAAACCGAGAAAATTTCAGACAAATATATACAGGATGAGCACCTTAAAAAAATAAAATGTTGTTTGTGCTTTAACCGAGAAATATATAGAAATACTAATTTGTACATAGCGCAGGCTTTATCCTTGCCAAAAATGGGACCCAGTGAATACAGGATAAATGTGGGAGACAAAAAAGAGCAACGAATAAATGCGTTACGTTAAATGCAGCTGCATCGCAGGGATTCGAAGTGTCCCGACCGTTTTTGTCAGACGTTCAAAGGTTTACTGATTGATCACGTTGGCTGTTTGTGATATCGGTTTCCACAGTATAATATCGTGGTTTTGAACGTCTTGTGCAAAATTTTAAAACATTTTACAACTTCATGTGAAGATAGTTTAGTGCCAACACTGAACCTTAGTAGTATTAAGTTCCCTTTTATATGTCAGCACAATGTTATATAATATTAGAGAAAAATAAAAACTAAACCTTTATTATAAAGCAAAGAAGAGATGTGGCTACGGGTTACATTTGCAGAATATGCAAAAACAAACCTCTGAAACAAGTAATGGATGCCAAAGAAACTGAAGGAAATATAATCATTATATGTCTTTAACTGTATCCAGCAAACTGCAAAATGCCCCCAAGTAATAAGTAGAATAAAAGGAAACAACTATCCTAGAGAAGTTAGGTATCTTACAACTGAGAAACGAAAATCTAAAAGAAAGTGGTATAAGAGTAGAACTCCACAAGTATAAATGTTTTGAATAATCTCATTCAACAATTAAGAAGATACATTAAAACACGGCAAGAAGAATCTATACAAACATACTTGAGAGAATTAACCAACGATAGTGACCATTCTCTCTGGAAGGCGACTGAAAGAATAAAAATACCTACTAAGCATTAGCTTAGCATTAGAAAAGCAGATGGGAACTGAGCCTGAAATAATGAGAAAAAGTTCAAAGACTTGCTGAACATCTAGAAAGCGAAGATATTAAACCCACTACGTCAAAAGACATTAAAGATGAAATTCAAAACAAAATCCCAAAATAGCTCCATCAGTGTTTGATTTAATAACTGAAGAAATTCTACAGCATCAATTGAAGAATTCCATAATGAAAATCACTAATCTCATCAATGCTGCATTCAAATGAAAATACGTACCTACTATGGAAAGCGGCGAATTTAAATATGATACAATCAGGGAAACCTCTACATGAAGCTACATTTTGTAGGCCAATAAATTCGAGAAATTGCTGCTCAAAAGACTATTACAGACAATTGAGAGACAAAATCTAATTTCAAACAATTAATTTTGTTTTTCAAGCAAACACCACAATAGATGAGGTACACAAGATATAAATATTGAAAACATCCTAGAAGAGAAAAGAGATTATATTCCGCAGTATTTTTGGATGTAGGACAGGCCTTCGATAAGGTTTGACATGAGAGGTTCAACTTTAAGCTAAAATGTATCCTTGCCAAACTGTAGCTACAAAGCAAATTTGAAATTATACCTATCAGAGAGATTCCTTCGAATTAAAGAGGTAGATGGTTATTTGGAAATTAAAGCCGGTAACTATTAACAACCAGATTATAGCATATGCTACAGAGCCAAATATTTTGGCATGGCCATTAACACCAAGCTTAGATGGAAAACTCATGTAGAAAATAAAAGACAAAAGTTAGGTGTAACATATAGTAAGATCTAAAATATATTGGCTAATCGAAAGAAACTTCTTTTTGTCAATATATAAGCTTATACTTTACAAATAAATCTCGAAACCGGTTTGGACGTACCGTTGCCAAATTTGGGGTTGAACCAAACAAAGTAATTTAAATATAATACATAGATTTCAAAACCAAGTACTGAGGAACATCGCTGATGCTCCTTGGTACATTTGGAACAGTGATCATCTACACATGGACCTCGTTATCAACGAATTAACAAGGAAAACGTAGCTTTTTACTGGGACTGAGAAGCGACCAACCTCCAGTAAAAAGCTAAGTTTTCCTTGTTCATTTTTAGTTTAAATTGTTAATTCGTTGATAACGACGACACACAATGGAGATTTTCAAGACCGGGAGTGCACCGGAAGCATATCACCCCCCCCCCCTTCCCGGGCAGCAACTCCAATCATGCCACTCGAGACCCTAGAAATGAGAGACTCTCCATTTACCGGAAGTAACTAGATTCCCTTAGCGAAATGTTGGCGAATGTGTCAACTGTGTTTTGCCGGATTTCAGGATTTCAATCAATGTGTTGAAAAGGATGTTGGAAGAGGCACAGAAAAAAGTGACTTAACCAAGGAAGAGTGTGAAAAGCAGTTGAAATTGGCAAAAAAATTGTACATATAACTGAACAATCAAATATAAAGTTAAGAAAGAACAACAGAGTGTTAAATAACATAAACCAAAACTTGTCAGTGAGTCAAAATCGTTTGACGTTTGTGATGAAGAAAATGTTGCAGAAACGCTTGGTCACCGTGTTGATGATTTGGTGATCAACCAATTTTCAATCTGCAGCGTTTATCAAGTGATCAAATTTTTGTACGAGTCCTTGCAAAGTGATCTTCCTACTTGGGACTTCCTCGAAGAATTTAAAAAGGGATTGTTGGCCGTTCAAAACAATGTTGTTAATGACTCGGCTGAAATAGGTGTTAAAGGTCATAGAAGAGTTTAACAGCGTTTTAACTAAGAAGGATGATAAAAAACAGTTGCTATTACAAGTAGTAAAGGACTACCGTAAGAAATTTCCAGAGAGTACCAAAAAAAAAAGGCTTTTATCCAACGTTTACATTTTATTTTTTGAGGTTATTGTGAAGCCACGGATTCTTTATTTTGTTTCCCTGTTTAATACCAATGTATTCCGTATCTTTGCTGTATATTTTAATAAATTTATGAACATGTAGTAATACATTTATATATTTTTAAATTTTCCTCTAGATCTTCAAGATCATTGAGGCACGTCTTACGGTTATCCAATTGGTTTTAAATTTTACAGGGCTTTTATTTTTCTATTTGTATAAATGTTAAAAGAGTACCTCTTCTGTTAATAATTTAAAAAAAAACTTGATGCCTATTAAAAGAATTCAGAGGATAGTGTTTTGAATTAATTATTATGTTGTCATATGTGTTCCCGGGTGGTGTAGCTTGAACAAGCGTCCACGTACGATCAGTAGAGTTAAGCAACGCTTTTTCTGGTCAGAACTTGGATGGGAGTTCCACGGCTGCTTCTATCGGTTCCTCGTGGTACGGCTGCCACGGAAATAGTTGGTCCCGGATGTCATAATAACATCAGTTGTTAGTGGGGTTGGAAGTCCCCATAAATGTACAGAGACGCCTATAATTGGCCTAACGGCTGTTGGCTGAGTATGAAAATAAATATGTTGGTGCATAACAACTATACTCTATGATTACAGTTAAACAGCTTCTGCCGTGCATTAAAAAGAATTTATTCAAGTTTTTCTGATTTTGTTCCATAATTTTTTGTAAATTTTAGTTATTTAAACTCCTTTGGACAAAATTTTTGTTGAAACAATGACATTTACTTGGTAAATAACCACAGATTTTGTTAAAAAACTGTTTGTACAAAATGTAAATTTTCATTTCACTACGTACAAAGTATTTTTGTTGACTGTAAAAATTTGTTGCGTCAATACGAATTTTGTCTGTGTAACTTTGCAAGCGTGATGTCTCAATTTATGAAAAAATTCACGTAAATCTACCAATGGATGCCTGCCAAACTTCGACCATTTGATAATATGTATATCAAAATTCACTTTTCAGTTTCATAATTGGGATATAAAAGTTATAAATATAAAAAAATATAAGAATTATTAATAAACTGTGTTTTTCCGAGTCATTTCCTTTATACATGTAACATTTAAATTTGAAATTCGCGCCATATTTGAGGGTACACCATTGGCGCCGCCATTTTGGGGCAAAGTTCGCCTCAACCAATCAGGCCAGCGACGGGCCAGCGACGGGCCTCTTGATGACTATCCGGGTTACCTACCGGAACTGTGTTATAACGAGTTAATCCGCCGAAGCCAAGACCGCTGACCAGTATACGGCCTAACCACTACCATTACGAATCCTCATCCTAGTCAGCCGAGTACTTAGATACCGGGTACCGAGGTACCAGGTGCCGAGGTACCCGGGGCTTGTGCTAACTATCCGTAGCGCTCGTGTAAACGTTTGACGAGTAACCGTCGAAAACGAACTCTACTGCACATTTCTGCTGCAGCTCAGAATTTCTACCGTACTACAGTACTTCTGCATGCTTGCATCCGTTGCCCACGATGTGCGTCATCCTGATATGGGGTTCCTCACAGGCAATTATCTGGGTAAACTCCGTGCGGTCTTGTAGGGGTAGCTTGTCTCGGAAACTAGTAATCGGAAATCTGCCCGATACCTCAAGGAGCGGCCTGGCGCATCTCGGATACAGCACCCCCATCGACTGCCAGAACTCGTCTCGGATACTAGTACAGACAGCAAGTCCGACACCTCTAACGACAGCTCGAGTAATTCACTCGCCTGGGGTACTAGGCAGTATTACTACTATAGTCCGACACCTCAAACGACGACCCCGCGTTTACAAAGCCAATCTGTCTCTTTTTGCTCAACAAGCTGTAACAGCTCCGCCTCAGGAAGGCAAGAGTACGATCTTGAGAGCATAGGCTGTGTAGAATTCATAGAATTCATGCGCTTGTACCCTGTACCTGCTCCCTTGGGCCGCCTTTGTGCCGTCTGCATACGGGGCTTCCTTTGGTGTGTGGGTAGGGAAACAGCATGAATTATATCGCGCCACAACAAGGTTTCAGAGATTATCTTAACAGAGAAGACTTCATCAACATGACAACGTGGAAGCTATCCAACTAATAGACAGCAGGGACCTAGTGAGGAGACTCGAGAGGAAACACTATTTGAATTAGTGTAGATATTAGTGTACAAAGCAGAGACAGTGCTAGTGTATGTGCACAAGAAATATGTGCCTACTTATTGTTTCAGAGACATTGGACGTGTCTTAGATTAAGTTTCCAATTAGTATTTTAAGTTAGAAGAGACTTAGGTACGCATGCGTCTCTTATGACTACATCGTAATATTATGAAGTACTATCTACTATATCATTTAGATTTTAGAAATTGTTTACAAACGAATACCAAAATGGTCGTAAAACATGGAAGAAAATGGTGAAATCATGGGCCAATATCAAAAGGCATGGTAGCATATTCTTCCACCAATCCTTTTCCCTTTTAAAATATCATAGGAGAATGACAAAAGGAACTCATTCAGCACATTATTTACAAATCGATTTAGAAGGTGTCTCCTTGGTATAAAACTTCATAAATATCGGTTTTAATGATAATTGGTTCCTTCATTGTAGGACAGCTTTCTTTTAATAGACAGTGAAGTGTTCTTTTAATATTTAAGAAATATTAATATTCTTTGACAGCTTGTACGCCCAACCCAAGCTGAGAAATATTAAACCTTAAATCTGTAATTTAGACGTTTTAGATGTGCTTTTCAGCACTGCTGGCAACACCTAGGTATAGCAGTTATTGGAGATATACGTTGATTCCTATATCATGAGCTCGCCCACGACTAATTTATATATTGATTCTGTATAAACAACGAAAACATTTCACAGGTCGTATTCCTTGGTTGCCAATTTACTTTCAGGAAACTTGGGTTATCCTAATGCATTTGTCCAGTTAGTTCGTTCCCCAGCGAATAGAACGCCTGTCCGGTTAATCCGCGTTCAACGGCTGGTTAAGAGCGCATCCAGTAAAAGGCAAGACGCAGAGACCACTTCCTTTTTCGCTGCAATATTGTGCATATACGAACGTCTGCGGCACGATAATGCCAGCTAAGTGTAAATTATGTACAATATTTTAAATTTAAATGACGAATTCCGCGTCAACAATGAATCTAATTAGCACCGCCTCGTATTTCAGCTCTAACCCGACTTTTTATTTTTGTCATAAACTGGGCGTTTAACTTGCCCGAGACGATATTAACAAGGGATTGGCTGACTCGGCACATTGCAGACGAAGTTGCCAGTGGGTTATCAACTGCGAGGTGCAACTTCGGACGTTTGCTTGGAACTATAAAACCACAGGTGACGAAGGGATTGGGGCAAGAACGCGGTTCAATCAAAGCAAAGTTATTGACGAAACTCATGTTTTTAACTCGATGCTTGGATGCTTCGTTGCTCACTACGTTCGTTCTGATATAGCGTTGCCAAGCAACACCCCAGATGAGTGCTATGAGAGTCACTTAATACGTAACGGATTTCCCAAGATTTGTAATTCAAAAACTAGTGAACCGATTTGTAGTCATACGTCTTGGTTGTTAATCTTGTTGTCGGCGAATCGGCCACAGGACTAGTCGGGATACGGCTCGGAGGGTAGCGTGGCCAACCGTACGGGAGGAAAATCCGAGCCTTCTTCCCTTGGTTACTAATCAGATGCTAAGCATAATGAAATTTCTTATTTCGTTCTACAAAATCCGCCGTTTTGTATAATTAAAATCCTGAAGGGGCGCTGGGGTGGATCATCCTTTCCCTGCTGAAAAGAAAATTTAACCCTCATCTGCATACAATGGGGTCCATCGGGCCCAAGTGCTCACACAAAGTTACGAACTGTTATATATGTGGATATAATGTCGAAGTGCCAAACAAATAAATAGGGCTATTTGGTATGTCCTTAAAACTAACCTTCGCAATCCACAAATGCTTAAGCAGGCACCCAGACGCACGTGACGTCAATCTACCACAACAACTTTTGTTGTTTCGGCGACTGAAACTTCATATTATGCCTAATTTACATTTACTGCCTGTATATAACCAATCGAAATAACAATTGATAAAATGTTCCGACCTTGTCAGGAATTATTGGACACACACGTATCCAACAGACTCATGCTATGCAAATTTGTTCGGATTTTTTCGTCCCATGTGCCGATAACATGAAGTCCATGCACATGCTGAGACTAGAATTTTGCTTTAGCATTTAGGCTACTCATGTTTAACGTGCCGAGTGCAGCTAGTTGTCTCGAGTATAATCTAGGCTCCCCCGAAAAGATATTGGGGACATAAAGTTCTAGTAATTTTAGTGATGCAGTAAACACTGATGAAGATGAGGATGAAATTGAAGGAAATATATCACAGATGGATATGTTAATAGCAGCGATAGTGATATTCCTTTAACTGCATCGAGTTATATGTACTACCGAGATAAAATCAAAAATGGAGAAAAGCACTCTAAAAATGAAAAGAAGAACTACGTGACAGATCCTAGAACTGGTATAAATCCATACGGGAAGCGTTTGATTTGTTCACACCTATTCCTATACAAGGCGTAACTATTTTACACGCTAATTCGAAAGGTATAACTTTATATTCGGAATGGAAAGACTCGACCATTACTAAATTAGATACAGTTATTAGCTTGTGCATACTGGTGGCGGCTTTTGGTCAGGCAGCAATAGTAAAGAAGAATTGAGATGAACGGAGGCGAAAATAAAACTTACCGACAGACTAACCTTTACTGTACTCTCATTTTGCAATAACGGCACACGAACAATTTTGCCCATGGAGAGGACAAGGAAGTATGCGGAAACAACCTCGTATACTTTCAAACTCGGAAAGTATGGATTGGACTTCTGGATGCGGTAGGCATCTATTGCACAAAAATTCAATTATATTCCGGGAAACTGGCGACCAGTCGGAAAAAGGGCAAGGACCAAGGGTTGTGACTGACATATGTTTTCAAGTATATAATTCTGGGAGAATTAGCAAACCATCTGTGTGAAAGAAAACATCGCTTTTTGGAAACAAAAAAGTTAACCGTTTATTTCTATTGAAATGTTTTCCCATTGAAACTATAAAACAACTTTTGACTGAACTAAAAAGGTAATAATGCTTTCCTATGTATCCAAAGAAATTGAGGTTTTACTAATGTCCACTAGGTAACGCAATGTTATCAAATGAAGAAATTGGTAAGAATATAATTATTCAACCAAGCCAAAAGATATGGCCAATGGATGAATGTTACAATTTGCTGGTTACAATGAACTTTTGATATCACTATTAACTAATTCATCATGGATTAAAAATAAAAGATAGCTATTTTTGCGAAAGCTTTGATTTAACGAACTAACACATCCAATGAAGATCTTCCAATAAGCATTTGTTGATATCCATAAAGAGGTCAATAGAATTTTGCAGATTCGAAATTCCAGCTCATAGCTAAAACAAAGATAATATAAAAGTTTTTTCAGATTTAAGTATAAAAGCAAAAATTCTATGACGACCGAGGCAACCATGTGTGAGGAGAGAATCCGGTTTCAAAGACAACGCGTGTCGTCTGCTAAGTAACATCTATTATTGCAAAAATCATTTATGTTTCACTAGAAAATAAATATTAACCCTTACTAATTATTCAAGCTGATGACGAAGGAAAAGGCAACAAAGGGGATTGAGGTGAGCAACGAAAAAATTACAGTAAATCGGAGGAAGAATCAAATTTCAGATGTTGCATTCATTGATTGTCCGTTTTTCGCAAAGATAGACAAAATGATTGAATGGTAAAAACATTTACTTCCTCCAACTATAAGAACCCGTTCCAAAATCACTGTTATCGATTTCCTTGAAGATACACCACCATTATATGGGGAGTTACATCAAATGCCTACAAATAAAGGTACTTTATTGTTAATTCCAAATTACAAATAATCGATGGTCATATATGGTCGTTAATCGCACTGATAGGAAACAAAGATACAATCATCTAAACGCTGAAGAGTCGAATGGAAATGTTTGGAATGTTTCACTACATCAATTTTGCTTTTTATTTAACATCTTCGATTTATATCAAAAATACTAGCGACGAATATCGGCAGTTTGATAAAGACTTTATTCGATACATTTGTGGAAATATGTTATACCGCATAGTTTCTCTTGGAATATGTTACTGTTGTCGAGAATTTAGAAGCGGTAAAAGGAAGATATTTATTTCGACAGTACATTCCTGGTAAATACGGTATAACCATTTGCGCACTAACTGGAGTCCGAATGTACTATACCTCCAATTTGGAAGTATATGTTGAAACTCAACCTTACAAATATGGATCTGCTTGATGTGACTATTGATAAACCGGTTTGCATATTTACACATCATCCTATACGTCGGCACCAGGGTGGTGAAATCTCTTAGTATCTGCAAAAGACACACTTTTATAGAAGCTAATGCATATGTGCTGTTAGCTTATTAGAGCGTCATCCATGTGCGACAATACGATAGCATTGGTATGTAGCAAGGCTCCTTTTTCCATACCCTAAAGTCCCTAAGAGATTGTGGCACTCTTGGAACCATGAGTGGACATCCAAAGTGTGAGACTATATCTATTATTAATCGTCGTCGTCAGCCTTGTTGCAAACAGCCCCACTGTAAAAACATTGGTCTCTTCTCTTTGAGAAGGTTTAGGCATTAAGACCTCACGGTTGCCAAAGCCGGATTGGGGAATAGTAGGCACAATTAATACTATATTTGTGAAGAATTAAACTTAGTAGGTCTTATACAAAGTACTTTACTACTAATTAAACTATCTAGTAACTAACATTATAGAAGTAAGATATAATGATGAAGCGTGTATTCAAACTTCTAATGGATCAGTGACTGGGCTGATGTTTTTTTTAAATGTCTGTGCTGCTTCTACTTTTGAATTCAGCTAGATCCTTGGAGTTTTCTTCTAGTAATGGAAGTTGGGTACTACACCTACACCTTTATTTTTGTTCCACTCAGTTTTCTTTGTTTTGTCGGCGATGAACAAAAATAACAAAATCCCGATGAATGGATATTGAATATACACAATACAAGTTTAAACTACGAGATTTCAGCACCCTGGCGCCAACCGCATGCAACCGGTCTATCAGTAAGAAAATGATGGACAAACTGCTGAAAAAGTGCCGACTATCAACAATAGAAAGTATATGAAAGAACAAGGCTCAAGACCATCTTTTATAGTATTTCAAATGTTGCTGCTGTCAATATAGTGCGAACAATCTTCAACAGAATATTTTCCAATGATTGCTTTTATCAGAATTGGCATTTAATCTCATTTTAAACTATATGACGGAGGGAACACTTTCCAGTTACCGACCACGATCAATGAGAGTTCGAATTTAAGAAACTGGCAGTATGGAACCAGAAACTATTCTTCCCGATCACTAAAACAACACAGTGGGACGTTGACTCTACTGCAATAAAAAAGGGAGAAAATACTTATCTACGCGGTAAATACTGTATGTGTAAGAGTGCTATGACAAGATCGATACTGAATAATTAAACATGTTGTAAACCGTAGCATATTGTATTTCCCTTTTGTATCCAGTTTAGCGTCGACATCTCAGTAGTTTCACTCATAGCATTACGTATTATCAATAATGGAAGGTACATTAACGCAAAGTATGAAGTTTGTCTATTTGCTAACGAATCTTTAGTTAAATCTAATGTTCCTTACAAATGTTATGAGGTGTATTTAAATCATGTGGAGTTGTATTTTTAAAGGATATTCAGATGAGGGTTAATCCATATACGGAGCGACCTGATACGGTAGGTTCTCGCGTCAGTTCCGGGAAGAAATGCAAAACTGTAACAGTTTAGCTTCTCGATGGTCAGCATGCATGCATCGGAGCAGTGAATATTCCAGAGTAACGCTAGTATTCAGTTGTCACTCAGACACACTCGCCTGAATGCACGCATACACCATATTCATTTGTTTGCTTCTCACACCATTGTACCGGAAAGCTCCCCAACGCTGTGGATAAATACAGTCTGCCGGCGCTTTTGTTTATATAGTTTCACAGTCGAGGGCAGAAGAGAATGCGTGAGACCGGAGCGTCACACCTTGGGCGTAAGGACTCCTACCCCGTTGAAAGCGACATTTGTGAAAACACCCTTTTGTTTCAGAGTTGTTAATCTTCACACGTTGGTTTGCAGCTAATAGCATTTGCGAACGACCCGATTTGCACCCGATTATCTCCGGGTCAGCTGGACGTCGCAACCCCGTCCCATCCGGAAATTCGGATGGAAGACTCCCGACACTAACAGATTCTTGATGAGGCATGCCTTTTCGCGTGATCTTCGGTGCGGTCAAGTGTACAGACATACGCGGTAGGCCATTAATTATCGGATAACTAGCGCGCTCTTAATTATGGTGTTAATGAACAATGGGGCACAACGTTCGTTTCTGGCTGGCCGAGAGGTGCGATGGCCTGCTGGTGTCGATAATTAGAAGCAGTCCTCAGTGACACCGGTGTGGCAGCCTACATATGCGGCACATGTATCTTACAGAGGGGCACGAGACGGGGGCGGCTTCTTTTCTCCTCCTCCGCGTGGAAGGTCAAGGATTCGGTCCCATGCACCTAATATAACACCTCGTTCTCACAGCTAAGCTGTTGCACCGTATTCGCCCATGTTATTACTTTACAAGCTTACAACGTAAGCGGACAACATTCCTAGTAAATCTGCAATTTGTTCGTGCCAAACCATATTAACATACGGGGAATTAGCGGATAGATGGCCTTTTTTACTTTCATCTCATACAAATTTATACCGCTGCAGATAACCATCGGCTACGAAAATACAGTACCGGCTACAAATCACTCCTGAGCCGCGCCGGAGCCTTGACCAGTCGCACTCGAAATCATCGGCAGTCCTAGATTACATTTCATTATCAGATACCTTTACCGATTTCAAACCCGATAGCTACAAAAGAAGCACCTGTTTACGATGGCTTATTACTACAAATAAATTCTGTCGACAACTTCTTTATCGTTCCGCTACATGGTGCTAAGATCAGGTTTTCTTCTTAATTTGGTGGCGTTAAAGAATCACTATTTCATTATCTTGCAAAAACAACCGATTCGATTCGGTAATTGAATTTCTCTATTTAAGTTGTTTAAGAAAAACTATATCCCGTTTCGGACAAGAGTAGGCTATATGTATTTAATATAAATATGTCCGCATTATGAGCGACATCTTCGTACACGATGTTCAACTGCAAGAAGTTTTCATTCAGTCAATAGAACGCTTGCGTATTTACTGTTATCTTCAAGCAATTTCAATGGTAAAATGTATTAAACACGTGAATAGCAAATAATCATCTATGGCATGGTTATGGTTACGAGTATGTTGATTTCTTTTAAAAATTCCGCACACAAAATCATCGGCAGTTCTAGCTACACTTCATCAGATACTTTTACTGAGCTCTAGATTCATAGGTACAAAAGAAGCACCTGTTTAATGGCTCATTACTACGAATAAATTCTGTGGACAACTTCTTTATCGTTCCGCTACATGGTGCTAAGATCAGGTTTTCTTCCCTATTTGGTAACGTTAACGTTAAAGAATCTTTATTTCAATATATTAGAAAACAACGGATTACATTAATTGAACTTCTCTAGTTCAGTTGTTCGAGAAAAACTGTATCTCCTTTGTATTTCATATACATCTCTCTATTATGAGCCACATTTTCGTACACGATGTTGAACTGCAAGTTTTCATTCAGTGTTTAGTTTACCGTTATTCTCAACCAACTTCAATGGTAAAATCATTAAACATGTAAATGGCAAATAATCACCTATAGCATGATTATGGTTATGAGTATGTTAATTTCTTTTGAAAATGTCGCACTGAAAATCATGGGCAGTTCTAGCATACACTTCATCAGATATTTTGATTTCTAGATCGATACCTACACGGTGCTAAGATACGGTTTTCTTCCCTATTTGGTAACGTTAAAGAATCATTTATTTCATTATCTTGCAAGAACAATCAATTACAGTAATTGAATTTTTCTATTTAAGTTGTTTGAGAAAAACTGTATCTCGTTTTGAACCACAGTGTATGTATTTTTTTATATATATGTCTATGAGCGACATTTTCGTACACGATGTTGAACTGTTGAACAAGTTTTCATTCAGTGCATAGTTTACTGTTATCATGTTATTCTCAAGCAATTTCAATAGTTATGGAGAATGCTGGCTTCTTTTCAAAATGTCGCACTCAAAATAATCGGCAGTTCTAGACTGCACCACTTCATCATCAGATACTTTTACCGATTTCAAGATCGAAGCACCTGTTTATGTTGACTTATTACGTCAAATAAATTCTGTCGACAAGTACATGGTCTTCTTCCCAATTTGGTAACGTTAAAGAATCATATTTCAATATCTTGCAAAAACCACCGATTACAGTAATTGAATTTCTCTATTTAAGTGGTTTGAGAAAAACTATATTTCGTTTTGAACTAGATGTTGAACTGCAAGTTTTCAGTAAGTGCATAGTTTACCGTTATCCGCGAGTAATTTCAATGGTAAAAATGAATAAAATATGTAAATAGCAAACAACCACCTATGGCATGGTTATGGTTATGGAGTATCCTGGTATCTTTTGAAAATGTAGGCACTCAAAATCATCGGTAGTTCTAGTTTACACTTCATGTGTTACCATTACCGATTTCAAGCGCGACAGTTACAGAAGAAACACCTTTTAACGATGACTCATTGCTAAAAATAAATTCTATCTTGATCGTTCTGATACATGTTGTTAATATTAGGTTTTCTTCCCTACAATGGATGAAAGTAATTGAATTTCTCTATTTAAGTTGTTTAAGAAAACCTGTATCTTGTTATGAGCGACATTTTCGTACACGATGTTAAATTGCAAGTTTTCATTCAGTGCATAGTTTATTGTTATCTTTGCAATTTTATGGTAAAAATGTAATAAATATGTAATCAGCAAATAATCACCTGTGACATGGTTGTGTTTATGGAGTATACTGACTTGTTTAGAAAATGTCGCACTCAAAATCATCGGTAGTTCTAGACTACATTTCATGATCATATACATTTACCGATTTCAAGCTTGATAGCTACAAAAGAAGCACCTGTTTAAGATGGTTCATTACTACAAGGACTTCTTTATCATTCCGCTACGTATAGTGCTAACATCAGGTTTCTTCCCAATTTGGTAAAGCTCAAAAGTCATTATTTCATTATCATGCAAAAACAACCGATTGCAGTAATTGAATTTCTCTATTTAAAAATTATATCTCGCATTAAACTAGTTGGTATCTATTCCTAATGAATATGCCTAGAAATAATACAACAAAGTTTTTCGTCTCCATTCGGTATTCCAGAATTGCTTACAATAATTTAATGTTATCCCCAAGCAACTTCGATGGTGAAAATGTATTAAATTTATACATAGCAATCATCTGTGGCACGGTTATGGAGTACGCTGACCTTCTTTTAGAAATGAAATATGGGTATAACGTCATCGCTTAGGTATATAACTACAGTTTTTAGTCAGTACCATGGAACTGCTTGCAGCAATTTAATGTTATCCACAAGCTATCTTGTGTCCCCGATGGGACACAGAACTATTGAACCTAGCCGTGTTTTGGCTAATGGTGTACCCACACTAAATATTTGATGGAGCATTTAAATCAACTATTAAATCTCAATGTAAACACCCCTGTAAAGTTAGCACCACAACTTCAAAAAATGTTATATTTTTCAAGAGTTCCCGTTGCACCCCAAAGAGTTCTAGAGTTCCTTGCTATTTTAAAAAATAGTTCTATGTATTTAAGAGAAAAAAATGAGGATAGAAAATTTGGGGTGCTAACTTCACATTTTCCTCGGACAAATACCATTATAACTGTTTTTCAGTCATATTTATTGAAAAGTGTCATTTACCTTTTCGATAGAACTCGCCGGGGTGCTACTAGAACTCTAACAAAAAAAGATATTTTCAAAAAAATATTTTTTTTATAAATCGGAAAAAAAGATGTTTTTAATTTTTTAAAGTTCCGGTAGTTCTAATGGGAGTTCTAGTAGCACCCCGGCGAGTTCTATCGATAACTCTAATAACATTTTTTGATAGGACCCGATGTAAAGAAGTTACGTCCATTTTTGTGTTAGTATTTTTACAAAACGACGAAGTCCTGAAAGCAATTTTTTAAAAGTTCCGGTAGTTCTAATGAGAGTTCTAGTAGCATCCCTGCGAGTTCTATCGATAACTCTAATAACATTTTTTGATAGGACCCGTTGTAAAGAAGTTACGTCCATATTTGTGTTAGTATTTTTACAAAACGACGAAGTCTTGAAAGCAATTTTTTAAAAGTTCCGGTAGTTCTAATGGGAGTTCTAGTAGCACCCCGGCGAGTTCTATCAATAACAATTTTTAATAAGACTTGAAGTAAAAGAAGTAACGAAGTTTTTTGTGTTTGCTAAACCAATGTCCTGAATGCAATTTCTTCAAGTTTTGATAGTTTAGTAAAAAAATTAGTATCTCTCTTAGTTTTACATCGAACGTTTGCTTGCTATTACTTGTCTCTTCGATTTACATTTACTACAGTGTGAATGTGTTTGGCACTCATAGCGGAACCTTTTTCTAACATTTTCTCAGAAATGTTTTTAAAAACATTATTAGAGGGAGGTAATACTTTATCAGCATCGTCTATTGTTTTAAACTTACGTTGAGACAAAATATTAGTTAAAACGTGTACGTCATACATCTTGGATGATGTTTCGGACAATGTATAATACTCTACTCGTCCGATGAATGGTCAAACGACAAATTAAACTTATAAAAACGCTGCTACTACGCTATCGACAATATAGAAAAAACTAATTATTATACATATAGAGTATCATTAACGTATTTATGAAAATTATGTTACCTGTTATCCAACAGTTTCTTTATTATTCACAGAAATGTTTCAGGTTTTCACACAAACTGTAAAAGTTTTATATAAACGACACTTTTCAAACGAGATCGCCGTAGATTGAGACTGAACTGAGCATTAAACAAATATTAAGAATATATACAGGGTGTTTGTAGATCGCTAGACCGCTCGTAACTTTGTTAATAATCGAGCTATCGCAAAGAAATGTCTTTTGTTTTAAATGCTAGTATACAACCTAAAAATTGACCTAAACCAATTTAAGCCAATGCCTCCTATTTTTACGTAGTGATACACAACTTTGGTTTTTTAAATGGAACACCCTGTATATTTTCAGACATTTGATATCAGCACTAAAGTGCTTTATGGTAGCATTCTTAAATCTAAATTTTGGAACTTATTTTTTTCAAAATTAAAAAATTTTTTTTTGCCAAGTAGGCCATGAATTACACAATATCACTAACAATCGAACAAGAAATGCAAAAGAAACTCCACTTCGCTCTAAAAATTTCTTATGACCGAGTTATAGCACCAAACGTACTAAAACAATTGAAAACTTTTTTTTTTAATTGAACATTATGAGTTTCATTAAACAGTTGAAAACTACAACAAAACGGCTTTCCAGCGATGTATCATATTAGCCATTTCGTTTAGAAGTAGCTTTTAAAAAATCAAAAATACGTAAAACAATTTAAAAATAAATGTTATTGTTAATGAAACTCATATTATTCCATTTAGAAAACATAGTTTTCAATTGTTTTAGTACGTTTGGTGCTATAATTCGGCCATGAGAAATTTTTAGAGCCAAGTAGAGTATGTTTTCGTATTTCTTGTTCTATTGTTAGCGATTTTACGTAATTCATGGCCTACTTTGGCTAAAAGAGAATTTTCATTTTGAAAAATAAGTTCCAAAATTTAAATTTAAGAATGCTATCATAAAGCACTTTTAGTGCTGATTTAAAATGTCTAAAAATATACAGGGTGTTCCATTTAAAAAACCAAAGTTGTGTATCTCTACGTAAAAATAGGAGGCCATGGCTTAAATTGGTTTACGTCAATTTTTAGGTTTTATACTGGTATTTAAAACAAAAGAAAATTAATTTCGATATCTCGATTATTAACGAAGTTACGAGCCGTCTAGCGATCTACAAACACCCTGTATATACAAGAGCCCGTCATTACCTAAACATCCCACCAATAACTTCCGAAGAAATTTTAAAGAAATTGCTTCTAGGATCTAGTCGTTTTGTAAAAGTCTTAACACAAAAATACGCGTAATATTTTTATTGCGAGTCTTGCAAAATTTTGTATTAGAGTTATCGATAGAACACGTCCCGGTGCTACTAGAGCTCCTATTAGAACTACCGGAACTGTAAAAATTACTTCCAGGCCTTGGCAGTTTTGTAAAAGTGCTAACATAGAAATAAGCGTAACTTTTATATTTCGAGTCTTATCAAAAAATGTTATTACAGTTATCGATAGAACTCGTACGGGTGCTACTGGGACTCATATTAGAACTACCGAAACTATAAAAAATTACTTCCAGCTCTTGATCGTTTTGTAAAAGCGCTAACACAAAAGCACGCGTAACTTTTTACTTCGAGTCTTATCAAAAAATGTTATTAGAGTTATCGATAGAACTCGCCGGGGTGCTACTACAACTCCCATTAGAACTACCGGAACTTTTAAAAAATTGCTTTCAGGACTTCGTCGTTTTGTAAAAATACTAACACAAAAATGGACGTAACTTCTTTACATCGGGTCCTATCAAACAATGTTATTAGAGTTATCGATAGAACTCGCCGAGGTGCTATTAGAACTCCCATTAGAACTACCGGAACTTTTAAAAAATTGCTTTCAGGACTTCGTCGTTTTGTAAAAATACTAACACAAAAATGGACGTAACTTCTTTACATCGGGTCCTATCAAACAATGTTATTAGAGTTATCTATAGAACTCGCATGGATGCTACTAGAACTCTCATTAGAACTACCGGAACTTTTAAAAAATTGCTTTCAGGACTTCGTCGTTTTGTAAAAATACTAACACAAATATGGGCGTAACTTCTTTACAACGGGTCCTATCAAAAAATGTTATTAGAGTTATCGATAGAACTCGCCGGGATGCTATTAGAACTCCCATTAGAACTACCGGAACTTTAAAAAAATTGCTTTCAGGACTTCGTCGTTTAGTAAAAATACTAACACAAAAATGGACTTAACTTCTTTACATCGGGCTCTATCAAAAAATGTTATTAGAGTTTTCGATAGAACTCACCGGGGTGCTACTAGAACTCCCATTAGAACTACCGGAACTTTTAAAAAATTGCTTTCAGAACTTCGTCGTTTTGTAAAAATACTAACACAAAAATGGACGTAACTTCTTTACATCGGGTCCTATCTAAAAATGTTATTAGAGTTATCGATAGAACTCGCCGGAGTGCTAATAGAACTCCCATCAGAACTACCGGAACTTTAACAAATTAAAAAGATATTTTTTTTCCGATTTATAAAAAAAATATTTTTTGAAAATCTTGTTTTTTTGTTAGAGTTCTAGTAGCACCCCGGCGAGTTCTATCGAAAAGTGTAATGACATTTTTAAATAAATATGACTGAAAAACAGTTATAGTGGTATTTGTCCGAGAAAATTGTGAAGTTAGCACCCCAAATTTTCTATCCCCATTTTTTCTCTTAAATACATAGAACTATTTTTTAAAATAGCAAGGAACTCTAGAACTCTTTAGGGTGCAACGGGAACTCTTGAAAAATATAACATTTTTTGAAGTTGTGGTGCTAACTTCACAGGGGTAATGTAAACCAGTCATAACGATAGCAATATTATATGAATTATTTTCACTATTGTAACTGTATTAATGGCAACTATGGTTTAATATCTACTTGTATTTCCCTGAAAAAATATGTGTATACTGCATTAATTTGAAGATCTTCTGGTAAAGCATAATTCGTTGTTTTGCGTATTCCAATGAAGTATTTATCAGAATTCATGGTTATAATTTTTGTACACAGAAAAAAAATTAACATAAGAAACAATTCTTCTCAAACGCTCTGCATACAGGTAGAACAAATTGACACGATAATACATTATATATCTTTATATCTAGGGCATATACACTCCTATATATTTTAAGCATTATGGAAGTGACTGGATTTGATAGGCGCAAATTGAAAATAAAACCATAATTGAAAAAATAAATGAATATTTCCTCAAGACTTTTTTAAACTCGCCAAAAACTTGGTTGACATATTCGAAAAGAACTTCAAATCACCAACAGATTTTCTTAAATTGTAAGTAAAAATTACAATTGTACTGAAATATTTACCTTCACTTACGTTAGTAACTGTTTTACACAATGTAATTGCTTAAAGTAAATTTCCAATATTATATTTTTATCCGTTACAAAACGGTTCGCACATGACAATTATAGAAAATTAAAATCTGTAAAGTGCGCCATCTATCTTCCATCTCCGTTATGTATATTTAGAAGATTATACATAACTTGACAAGTATTTTCAATCTTTAAAATGGTAGTTTTCAATAGTTGTTAAGGAATACGCTTTAATTTTAATAGTAAGTACATACAATCATATCGTGGATCTTAAACAGTTGTTTAATTTAGCAACCGCAGAGCCCCAGTAGCTCAGTGGTAGAGGGTAGAGTGCTAGGCTTGCAATAAGCCCTCGGTTAGAATCCGCGTATAGATAGAACGTTTTCCAACGTTGAGATACAAGACTACTAACAAGACTACACGCACAAATATAAATCCGATACGTTAACGCAACGGACACCAAAAAATAAAAGAAGTTAATGATAATGAATGAATTAATATGAAAACTGTATTGGTAGTGGGTTAAGCATATAAAAACAACAATTTTTTTACTGTAGTTTTCAATCTGTTCAGAATTTATTATTCAAGATTTAATATATTTTGGGTAATTCGAAATAATTTTTATACAAAAAAGTTAAAAGATATTAGTAAACTCCGAGGAATCGTCAAATATATGTTTTAGGGGTGTAACCTTATCTATTATACCATTGAGATTATTTTATGTGCAATAGTTTCCATTGGACAATATTGTAACATTCAAAAGTTAATTTGCTTGTTAAGTGGGCGACTTTCAAACAATCCGTTTTATAGCATAATAATGTTGCAACCACAAGGGGTTTTTTGACTACCTTCAGTCTTTCTTCTTCAACCTCCTATCACTTGAAGCCTTTCAGGCTGGGTGGTGCACCTACTTTACGGGTCCTTTTCCAGTCTCCCCTCTGCATCAACCATCGTGATGGCACGAACTAAATCGTTCATTAATTATTTAGATCAGTTACTGTATTAAAATGACAAATTCTTCAGTGTGCATTTATTATTTCTACAATATTGTACAGCATCCTGTAGCAGCGTAGCACTAATTTTAGATGCCGTTAGATGGTTCTGAAAAGTAGCAGCATGCTGTAGTAGTAAAGTTTGTACCATTGTTGTTGGATGGCACTGGAAGTAGTAAGTCCAATCGGTGATTCACTCGCTTTTATATATAGGTTCGCAAAGCAAATTTTGTAGAATGTATAGTTTGTACAATCAATATAAAACAGTTTTGTGCTAATTTCGGAATATTTTACAGTTGGACTTGCCATTAAAATTGAAAAATATTGTTTTATACAAATGTTATCACAGTTATTGCTTGCTTTTCTCAGAATCTTGAATATATAACATAGTTGATTTTACGACGCAATTCATTGGATAATATTGCAACATTCAAAAGTTAATTTGCTTGTTAAGTGGACGACTTTCAAACAATCCGTTTTATAGCATATTTAACATATTTATTTCGAACCGTTCCACGGAGATTTTCATTTAAGGTTTGATCGCTTAACTATACACATCGCCAAAGTTGCAGTTCTGAAGTGGCCGTACTTTCGATAAAAGTATCTCGATGCATTTTTTGTTAACTTAATACGCGAAATAAATAATCTCGAGCTTATCTTCTCGGGTCTTTACGCGATCCATCTACCGGCCAATGAACCTTTAACCGCTAATTAATTTTAAAAGCACAAAAGTGAGGTGCATTCCTTGCACCGCAGTGATACACAATGAAGACAAATTCGCCCACGTCACTGGGAACATGCAACGATATTCGTGCATAACTTCTTAATTAAGCTTATCCAATTGCTCCTTTTGTCAAAATTGTAAATTATAATCAGGATGCGCTCAAAAAGAGGCGTCGTAGTTAAAGAAATCGTCTAGCGGCGGCAACGTGCAATTACTTTTTAAACAAAGAGGCAGCTAAATTATTTGCTTGTTAGAGAAACAATGGATGAGCAGAGAAGTGAGACTTGTTAGCTAATTGAAATCTACAGCATCAAAATAATTATCAGTTTAATAAGGCTTCTGCTACATTTTTAAGCAATCTCTGTAATTACGATAAGGTGGGAGAGCGTTATGTTCACTTAAACAGTCATTCGCAAATTTTACTGCCGCGTTTTAATGAGCTTAGAGAGGTAAATACGCAGTGTTGAAATTACGACTTAAACTGCGTTTTTTATAGTGGCCGCAAGTGAAATACGTGTTTTATCGCCGTGAAACCAATTTTTATTGTAGGTGGCGCAAATGCCGTAAATACGCTTCGTAAAATTTCGGCTTATTTCATCAACTGTGAAAAGTAAACGTAACAAATAAAAATACTTATGAGCGCAGCCACATTTTAACTTGAATTCGGTAACAAGCTTTCTACCCACTATTTGTACAACGAGAACTGTACGCGACATACTTGATGAAATCGGGGGATTTGCAATTCCCTTAAATAAATTACTGAACCTTCAGTGTTTACTATTTAAGGAGCTGTTGGACCTATGTCGAATGTGGCCTACCGAATATTCTTCCTCTGAGTACACTTGCTTATACAGAATTCTATATTTCATTTATGGCTCATCGGCTGGTTTGAAGACATGGATGTTATTCGATTTCCATAAAAAATGCAAAGATAATGGCTTTCGAAGGATTAGAATCCATCAGATCAAAAATAAAGAATCCATATACAAAATATACTTGAACAAGATCTCAGGGGTAATATAATAAGTAGTATGCCTATTATCAATAATTTTTTTATGAATATTATGAATTATAATCTCAAAGCTGAAAATACAACGAGTGTATTTTCATGCATTGGTATTATAACGAAATGATATTCTTAAAAAATTACAGATTATTAGGCATACTACGAATTATATTTAGGAAGAGAATATAATGATTTCAAATATATAGAAGATGGAGCATAATACTATTTTCTTACCTGAGTATCAATACTAATGATCAATTAAAGTTTGTTTTACAGCTGTTAGTGCAAATTATGTATTTGCAAGGTTGATAAGTAATTACTGGTTGATTTATGTTTACCCTGATGGGTTTACATATTTACCAGAAAAATTACTCCCACCTTACAAACATAGAGATGACATCAGCTAGGTTAATATGTTTAACTATGTGAAACTAAATACATTTTTGTCAAGACACGTTAAAATTTATTATTCAAAATTGGTAAAAAATGTTACGTTTCGCTAAATCACAAAGTTAGCTTCTTCAGACAAATATTTTTTTATAAATTAGGACATGTCGATATAACATGATCAACATTCTGTTATTAACATCTTAAAATTTATTTGGTAGTTTTTAAAACGTTTTGTAGTAACGTCGAAATAAACTTGTCTTGTAAAATCAGTTATAAACTTTTTAGATGTATTTTCCTTAGTTTTGTGCTGTTTGTTTGAAACCTTGTTGTGGGCTACACGCAATATGAATTGAATCCGACTACAATTCAATACCAAAACTAAACGTTTCAGCCAATGATTCTCTAAAATCCAAGTTGATTAAAAAACCTGTCGCCATTTATTTGGGATCAGAGAACAACTATTAACGTATTAACTGATACCTATCGTTTGGAGATAATTTGTTCGTTTTGGATAAAGACAACTAACACTGCTTACAATTTTTACCTTATCATTTCAGTAATGCAAGACTAATAGTTACAAAAATTTTGGACGAACACAGGCCTTCCTCCAGTCTCGAAATGATCATAATTGTCAATACATAAGGAAGTGATACTTAAACTTTTCAAATTACGTTTACACAAAAATAAGAATCCTGAAACACAATTAGTATGTAACAACACTACGCATTTAAAGGTTTTATTACAAAAAAAAATAAAAACAACATAATACCACAAGTATCTTGCCGACAAAAATAATAAAAAAGGTCACATAAGAGCAAATACTTATTAATTAAATACCAACTCAAACCAAAACGAATGTTTCAAAACAAGTATCTCATGCAACAAGGTTTCAAACAAACACAACCCAGAACTCAGGAAAAATACATATAAAAAGTTTATAACTGATTTTACAAGAGAAGTTTATTTCGACGTTACTACTAAACGTTTTAAAAACTACTAAATAAATTTTAAGAAGAGGTTAATAACAGAATGTTGATCATGTTATATCGACATGTCCTAATTTATGAAAAAATATTTGTCTGAAGAAGCTAACTTTGTGATTTAGCGAAACGTAATATTTTTTACCAATATTTAATAATAAATTTTAATGTGTCTTGACAAAAATGTATTTGGTTTCACATAGTTAAACATATTAACATAGCTGATATCATATCTATGTTTGTAAGGTGGGAGAAATTTTTCTGGTAAATATGTAAACCCATCAGTAATTACTTATCAACCTTGCAAATACATAACTAATGATCAATACACTTTATGTAACTTTTTATGCTTAAAACCACGACCTAACCTCGAAAAATCAGCTGACATTTCTAAATTAGTAGTTCATTAGACACGTGAAACAAAACCAAGTTAGCTCGTACCAAATCGAAAATAGTGAGTCGCTATATTGTCAGTATGGTAGAAGGTCCTATTGGCCAATGTCTTAAATTTAAGAGATGATTATTGGTTCAAAATTTAACGTATTATATTCTCAGATATAATATTTCCTATTGAAGAGAAGCCGACATTGACAAAAAGGTATTAGAACGATTTAACTGTCATAATGGCACAAAGCAACTATTACAAATAAAGCTAGCTCTTACATTGATACCTATATAACACTGAAATCTGGGCTGTAACGAAAAAGAAAGCCAAACGTTTCGAAGCTTTGAAGCTGTTAAAAGTTAGAGAGTTAACGATACACAAAGAAATAGAGATATAACATATGAACTAGGAATACACAGTATAAAATACAAGATGAACCACTACAACCAACAATGGAAAATGCATCTAGACAGAAGGGAAGAAAACGATATACTTACCATGGATATGTTGCAGATATAAATCGAGAGAAAGATCATTAGATAGAGATGGAAACACTAACAAGCAATAGTAGTAAATACAAACATAATCCATATAATAAAATCCAAAATATGTAGAAGAAAAAGAAGAAACAAAGAGAACCTAGGAAAAATCAAAAGTAAAAAAGAATACTGAGATACAACCTGAAGATATGGAGATTAGATATACCTACACATTACCGTAGTAACTAAATGTTATAAACAGGATCCTCAGATAAATCGAACTATACTTACTCACTTTTGTCATTTACAATCGTAATTTTGGCAGTACATTTGCTCGTTTAAAGACGAGACAAGTAATTGTTTGAGAAGGATAAAGTTTCTTCAAAAAGCAAAAAATAAGAGCTAGCTGTATCCAGAAATACACTGCATGGAAGCGGATTTTAAGCTTTGTGGGCGAAGTTTATACCAATGACATGTTGTGGATACCTTAAAACACATACAGAGCAGCAGGTATTCAACCGTTGGGCATATTCTTGTAGTATCTGGATTTATATGGAGAAGAAATCTTCTAGAGAAAGCTGTTTGGCACATGGGAAAACTAGTACAATTAAATATTGATGGGAAAATATGCTGCTGCCTGTAATTACCTAGTCTGCAAATTCTTCTTCTTCTTCTTCCTCTTATATTAGCTTTTTTAATTCTACAAACAAGTTGTTATATGAGCCTTCTTTACTCGTAGTCGGGTAGGTGACTAACGTGGCCCATCGAAATGGGGAGATCCCTTGTTAGGGGTTACCGACTGCCACAGGTGTTAGCATGGTAGCCTGCAAATGCTTATGCTCTGCGCTTTGACTTACATTTCTTCATTGTAAGTATTGCTTAATACCAGCATTTGGAATCTTTCGAATCTAAAGGTCTGATTAATAACACGTTCTGCAATAGTATGAGTTGATACTGCATTGCCATGATAGAATGCCAGCTCCACTGTTGCTTTGAACACTCGACTAGTTTAATGAGAGTTGTTGAAGGTTATGGTTATGACAGTCACTTCCTTTGCTAATCCTGTTTTTTGTACACTAAGAATTGCAGTTCCTCTAATCTATTCCATCCATACTTCTGGATCTCATAATATGAAGTGAAGCCATCTTCTACACCCCAGATTCGAACACAGTCTGCGGGTAACCGTTAAATGGAAATAAATATTCGCGTATCTGTATTGTTATGCATTTTAAGTGGTTCTACTTTTCAGCTTGTCTAACTGGCAATGTAGTATACTACGTATCATCCACTATTAAATCTTCTTCTTTTTCTTCTTTGCGACCAAAGTCTGGTTTTCAAATACGAAAAAATCGTCGTGCTGTTTTGCATTCAGTGTCTTCAATTCCTTTTCGAGATAAACGAGTTCCATAAGAAACCATTTTTTACATTTTGTAATTCTAACTACTTCAATTAAGGACAGCTTTCTCAAACGCCGAATGCCTAGAGAATTCATAGTCGTCCGCAGAATTATTACATCAGTTAAAGCTGCATGGGCATTTAAGCCGTGGCTTACAAGCCGAACTTTTGTTACTTTAATTTGCTGTTTCCAGCGAGAACATAAAACGTATGCATGATTGTCGGATGAGCCCGTTGGCTAACAATGCAACTTACAAGACTATGCAGCAACATCGTAACATCCCTCCACGGTAATTTGTCTAGTCGCTATGTAACATGAAGTTTCCGACATATGATGCGTGAACGATGCTTTGTTTGGCTTAGCACATAAGCGTATCTAAATAGCAAGATATATCTGCGTACACAATTTAGCGTATTTATGCATTATGCGCGCACGGCGCTGGCAGAGGGTGCAACTGGTGAAAAATGACTTGTCCTCTTAGCTCGATAACTGGTAACGAGATGGCCGTGGCAATTTTTAAACGATGGATATGCAGAATTATCGCGCAATTAGTAGTTAACGTCGACAGGGAGACAGGTTCGGTTGAAGATGAATATCTTCGGCGAAAACGGGGAAGCTCGTTCGCAGGGGCGCCGCTTTAAGGCACGAAGTTTCTTTTATCAACTACTGGTAGATGGATTGTCAAGAGAGGTTGTAGATATGTAATTACTAGGTATTAGGCGTCGACCTACTATGTAGTTTAAAAGTTACAATTTGTGCATAATTTCACTTCCTCGTGATATGGGCTGAGAGTATGTTATAGCTAAACCACACAATCTGCGATTCTACAAACCATCTTCGAGAGAATTCCGGGCAAGTGACTAACCCGTTGGAGAATATAATTTGACTTCTGGGACGAACCAATTTGTGAAAGTAAAATACTACTCAAAACCCCCACCACTTTCTGTTGTCCCTGGCAAAGCGAATAGCAATACTTATTAGTTATTAGATTCTAGATAACTGATTAAGTAGTTTGCCTTGTCAGACGACTAATCGGTGATGTACGTTTTAGTTGCCTTAAAAGTTTTCAGCGTGCGACAGCCTTTTTGGGCGCTTTTTCTACGAATAGAAAACGTCAATTAATAGTCACTGAACGCAGAAATAATAATAGCATTGAATAGGTACTCACATTTAATTGACGAGTTAGATTTCTATATGATTTCCTGGATTTGCTGACAACTGACCTAATTAATGTTTAATTAAAACAGGCTACAATCGATTTTACAACCCTGTAACATAATTAATATGTATTATACAATACTGATATATCATTAGCACCCCGAACTTGGCAAAACAGGAAATAAACCCAAAATTGTGTATGGACTTCCTGTTATTGCATCTTGGCGAGCGAGAAAAGCGAATTCTACACAGGGTGTAGTAAAACTAGGTGCCTAGAACATCAAAAATTTAAAAGGAAAAGAGGAAGGACTAACTGAAAAACTGGGAAATTGGAATTGGATTATATAAGAATAAAAGAAACAAAGAGAAAGGCAAAAGGCGTCGCACAATTAACCGAATATTGGATATACTCGTACTAGTCGGGTGTATAAAAAGAGGAAACCCCTAAAAGAAGTGGCGATACTGGTTAGGATGGAAAAAAATGTGAAAGAAACATGATAAACGAAAGATTACAGGAGAAGAAAATTATTAGTACGCAATAGTAGGAAGAAAAAATATTTAAAGAACCACAGGAAGAAGTACGTAAAAGCAGACCAAAAGTAATACTCATGGTAGATATTAATTGAAGAGTAAGGGATTTGAATGGTGTCTAAGAAAATATGTAAAAACGCTAGGAACAACAACGGTGAAAGAACTGTAGAAGTCTACATGGAAAAGGAACTCAAAATTGGCAATGCACTGAAGAAACTGAAATACATAAAATAACTAGACATGTAATAGTAGGAAGAAAAAAATGCATTATCGAATATTTCTTCATAAACAGAGAGTGTGGGAGAAACTCAAAGATGTAATAGTAAGAAGAGGACTAAAGATAGGAAGCGACCATTTCTTATTTATACTATAATGAAAAACGTGAAAATCAGAAAAAAAGGAATGAGAAGGAAAATCGCAAACAACAAGATAAAATGATATAAACCAGAAATATTGAAGTAAAAGAAAATTTCAAAAGGCAGTGAATGGAAAATTATAAACTAGAACTAGACAAATAGAGAGAATTTAAAAAGGTAATAATAAAGGTAGCAGAAGAAAGCTGTGGAGTTGCAAAAAGGGTACACAATACAAAAAAGACTAACTGGTAGATAAAAAGGGCAAAAAAATTAAGGCACACCGGAGACACATCTGATTATGCAGAGCATAAGAAGCGCCGACGAAATGCCAAAGGAATATTAAAAGAAGAGCAAGAAAGACATGGCAAGCATTTGGAGAAAAGATTAAAAACACGTACAAAAAGAGCCAAAAACTGTTCTTCTTAACAATAAGAAATGGGAAACAGAAAATAATAGCAACATAAACAACATAAAATGCAGAGAAAGATTTGAGTGGAAAGAAAACAAAACAAGATAGGAACTGCAGAAGTAATAAAAAATGTGAAACAATAAACGAACAAAAATTACACAAAGAGAAATAACAATGCGATAAGAAAAGCAAACCCAGGAAAAACGCTAGGGCATGACAAATATCCATAGAAATGTTGGAAACACTCCCAAACACAGCCATAGAAGAAATTAGACAAGTAATGACTATAGTCAAGAATGAAGCACAAGCACCGGAGGACTGGCAAATTGAAATTATATCGCCAATAGTTAAAAAAGAATATAGCAAAGAATGGAGAAATTATGCAGGAATCGCCCTACTTAGTATAGTAGCAAAAATATACGCTCGAATTCTAGAGGAAAGAATAAGGGTAAAATTAGAGGAAACGTTAGAAGATAGCCAATTTGGATTTAGACCTAATATAGGAATACAAGACGCAGTAAGGCTAATAAAGCAAAAAAACAATCAAAGAAGAATTTAAAGAAAGCCTACGATAGAATTAATAGAGAAGACATCTGGAAAATAGTGAATAACAGAGGAATATCCCAGAACTTAACAAAAGAATACAATGTGTACAAGGCGGTTAAGAACAATGTAGGAACGAGAGCAATGAAGTAAGACACTAATACACATTAAACCCTCTGTTATTCTTACTAGCATTAGAGGAAACAATAAAGGATACAAGACAAAAAGCTCAATAATATAAAATAAAATTTTTGAAAATGAAAAAATTAGAAATTATAGAATTATGATACGACGAAATGGTCACGAAGACGAGAAAACATTGAAGAAAGGTCTGAAAATCTTTAAAGAAGTACTGGAAAAGATAAATATGAAGATTAATAAGGAAAATATGACAACTATGATAATAAGTAACAACATACAATACATTGGTATCATAAAGATTACAACAATGATATCCCAGAACGTAAGAATAGAGGATGAGATAAAAGAAAGAATAGCGGCTGGAAAAAGATTATTTAACAGTATAAAAACACATCCCTTAGTAAAAGAAAAATGTCAAAGGACACAAATGTTGAAATATTCAAAAAATAGTAACTCTAATATTAAGATATGGATCAGACACATAGACTACAACAGAAAAACAAAGGAAAACATGAAAGCCATAGAAATGAGATTATAGAATAACCAGGAAAGTATATGAGGCAAGAACAATAAAAGGGAAAACAAGAGCAAGAACAAGAAAAACTTGGCGAGATGAATTAGCAGCAAAAACCCGAGGAGAAAATAGGAAAATACATATGGAGCAGACCAACAAGGGATTAGTCTACCACTTCAACCATCTCACACCTGGAAGGGTAGATACGAATATGGATTAAGTTTAACTTAGTAAAAATTGTGTATCAACTTCCAGTTATTATATCATGATACTACGATGAACATGCAATTTATATAATATATACTCTTTGTTTTAGTGCAAAGAAATATAATGAACTTACATTCCACTGCATTTCTTGCTTAATGAGGGGCATCGGACCAAAATAACTACTAAGTAGGATTTCTACATATAACAAGCGCTTCTTTTGTGCAACAAAAAATTGCGACGAGACATTTATAGTTTGAGATTGACAGGGCGCTGACCTTACCGTTGCAAAGTCCAGGTATATAGAAGTTACCTAGCTAGAAAGTTTTCTCATTGGTCCCTCGTATGTAAAATATCGGAACATAACGAACAGAATTATCCTTAGTTCTCAATGAGTTCATCTCACTGTCAATCCCTTTTTAATAGACACGAGAAGAGCCATTTTTTGAAATTCTCCATAGTTGATGCCGAAGGTTAACCTCTAAAGACATTCTTTATTGCAAAAAATTAAAATGTCTGATTGATAACACGCCTTAGGTCTATGTATATTATATGTATATTAGGAGGAAGAAGAAGAAATGCAAAAAGTCGCTATGGGCATAAGCATAAGATTATAAAATCAGGTGATTAAAGGGATGAATGATCAAGTTACTTGAATTCTTAAACCGATGTCATGAGTTTCTGAATGCTCTACTGTTCATAACTACTCCATAATATGGTCAGATTATATGTTAACAGTTGTCCATGTATTAACTCAACAAAAGCAGCAATTTTAGATCTTCCAAGTCGTCCAGTTTGAGGTTCGTCTTTTGCTTAATCGTAACCCATAGAAAATCGTTAAGCCAGTCAAACACACCAATCATTAGATTGCGAATCCATCTGGCGGGTATATTAAAATTGCAATTGCTGAAATGCAGTTTGACAGATGCTTCAAATTATTTCATATTTCTCTCAGTAGTAATAACGCAACCCTAATCGAGGTATTTTCCGATACCTTCTCGATGAAATTAATCCTCAATGAAGCAGGAAACAAGCAACATTTATTTTGTTGCAACGATTTTGTTAGTGGGTTAGTGCACACGCCAGAAGTTTTTAGGGACGTAAAATTTGGAGAACTCGCTAAAAGTCGATAAGTAGCACGATCGTGCGGTACACAGCAATTTTAGACAATTTCTGTTGTGTGCGAATTACAACCGAAATACATATTCATGAAACCGTTATGGTGGGGCGTTTCTGACTAGCTCTATAGACCATTAATTTCTGGGTTCCCGAATTAGGTGGATGCTATATAATTTCTTGTCTCCGTTTCTCAAAGGACGCAAGCAAGTACTTAATCTTGAAAGCAATTGTGATCTGGACCACTGCGTTCTCGGTCCGTTTGCTGTTATCTTGATGTTATCTGTATATTAGCTCGGACATCGTTCGGCCACTCCACCGCCGCTAGTTGGCGCTATTTAAAATTCCCGGCCAGCTTCGTAGTAATGTACCCTCACTGTCTCCTCGGAACGCTTATATCTCAATTTCGATATTAGCGTTTCTTGCGTTGATCGAAACTGCCGATCAGTCTCCTGGGCCGCGTCGGTTTTTCAAATTCGTGTACACTTAATTGAATAGGATTTCCCGGGGGAGCCGCCACATTTCTTTTTTTATTTCGCCCCAACCGGCCTCATTGCGCAGGGAGTATGAGGACGAGGAGCAACATTTCAATAACAGCATTGAAATTGCGTACACGAAGCGAACATGAACATCCGCGCTACGCATTTATCCGCTCGCAACCCTTCTCGTTTGAGCCTCCGTGCACTTTCTAGTTGCTTGGTTCTTTCAGAAACAGTCCCTTTAAAAACGCACGTGCATTTGTTTGGTTGTTATTGAACATCACATACCGTCCATCAACTTAACGAGCGAATATGTTGTCTGAGAGTGTACAGTGTACAGCGCAACCGCCTAACAAATACATTCCCATATATCATGACAACTTCTGCCATCTGCGAGTGTAGATGGACATAGCCGAGATTTTAACGATAGCAGGTGATAATACAATATGCGCTAGCACCGCGCCTTGCATTGTGATATAAAAGTACAAAAGAACCCATTTGGAGTGGACCAGACTAAGTTTTCCCGACGCCACAAAACTGTTTCAATTATCTCGCGAGATCAGGGGCGTAGCTACCATATAAAGTGGCCAACTCGCTTTTGGCGAGACAGTTCCGATTTATACAATTTGTCCCGCTGTCCCCTTAATTCCTCAAATGTCCTGCTTTTTAAAAATAAAACACGACGCTATCTGTGTGGAATCAAGATATTGTAAAGAACGCTATTACGATGCGGCAAGATTCTAAGTTCTTTATTGCATCTACAACGCCTTTACCACGAGATATTCATACCCAGTCAGTCTTGGCAATTTCTGATAAATACAAGGGTGTATTGATAAACAGTCGATCTTACAGGGACGATGTGAAACAAGTAAATATTGTTTACCGGGACAACTATTTTGATGAGGAAGTAGTTATCTGTAGGTAAGATCGTTTTTCCATAAGTTTCTGAGCCGTCAAGATTGTACTATAAAAAACGTTAGAAAAAAGAAGACAACCAGTTCAAGAAGAGAATACAAACTTAGTGGAACTGACAGAAATAAGCAGATCCGTTACAAAAATTACAAAAGAAGGCCTGAGAAATGTTAAAATAGTGCAGAACGTAATTGGATGTAATACGGGCTAAAACAGTGTTAGGAAAGCAACGACCACGATAAAGAAAATTCTGGAGAGGTAAAAATAGAAAACTATAAATAACAAAAAAACATCCAAAAAGAACGCCAGATTTCTATACAACATTAGATGCGAACAAACTGCAATATAAAAAATAGAGAAAGTAGAATTATCAAGGTATATTCAACTGACAAGGTAATAAAACAAATAAAAATTGACAAAGCAGCGAGACGACGTTTTGACGCTTAAAGAAGTGGTTTTCTGAATTCAATCGATTCATGAAACTATCCCGTCTCTTTCCCTATAAAAACTTTGCAGCATTCTGCAAATGCGGGCCATAATTACAGATTTTGCTTGGCGTGTATCACGCTTAATTAAGTTTCGTCACTGGTCAATAGAGGCCGCCTGATGTATCGTTTTGAAATTCTTAAGCGTAGTACTTACGCCAAGCTTTAATGGACCGATTGGCATCACCTAGACTACAACCCGATGCGTGTTAGCTCCCGACTGTCGGCTAGCCAGGAGCATTTCCAAAAAATGTAATCAGCCAAATGTGTCGAGCGTAACGAAATCTGCCGTTTCAGCATCACGTGCGCCGTGTGATCGGATGCCAGTGTTCCACATAAGCGTTGTGCTTCTTTCGCGTTTATTATCGGTTACTGAAACACTTTCCAATGTGTGGAAACGAAGAGATCATGGTTGAGGTGAGATGGCTACAGGCGCTTAATATGTTTTTGTGCGGAGAGCTGTCACTTCCCGTTTAAGTTTACGGCGTGTAAGCCAGTTAGCAGGGATAGTCGAAGCAATTCAAATGTGTGAACTATGCAGCCCTGAACGTCAGTTTGTGCCATCACAAGCCCGCTGCTCCAATTCTGTTGCGCCTTCCGAACTTACGAACGTAGCGCGTACCTGGGACAGGCGTCAAGTTAATTAGCAATATTGAACTTTTCATCGTTCCTGAACTTCGCCCCAGTTTTTTGTTATGCAGTTGTGCAGAAAATTTTTGCAGCGCCTGGACTCCTCAAAGCAGTTTTTCTAGCAGTTTTGAACTTTTCGTTGTGCCGTTAGCCCCTAAATTACCATTGATCGGGGTCATCCGAGTTTTGTGCCAGTTATGCTGTTTTTCCTTTGAAACATTTAGGTGTGTTGAAGAAGCTATTATGTATAAGAAATGGCGTCGTTTGTCGTACCCGGCAGCTTGCTAATTACTTTTTAGACCACTTCCGGATCTTTTTGAAACGTCGTTAAAATAATCCCGTTAATTAAGGGAAGCAAAGATGTGTCCTGCTGTCGCTATAAGCGGACCTAACAGATAGCTAGCAGCTCACTCGTTTAACCAACGTCGAGCTTGCAACGTGTATTCACACGGGCCCAAAGTCGGAAAAACTTCATCCCCTTGTCCAGAGCAACCTCCGTTAAAGGCAACTTCGTTTAAGTACATGTATCAGCTGTAATTTATAAATTAAAGTGTTCAGCGGAATTCGTACATTTCAATGTGTGTGAAAACTAAGTTTATTTAATTGACGACTGCTTAACGTCGTTGCATGCTGGTTTTCTTTTGATTTCAATGTAATTCCGTAATACATATAGGGTGTAGCTGTTATACTTTTGTCAACGTTTACCGATGTTGCGTTTTATTACGTCTAAGGCTGTTCAAGGTGGCACACTCGAAGTTTGATGCTTTGAGTTGGGTGCTCGAAATTTACTATTTTGTGTCGAGTTGTCTTTCCGTTGGTTACAGGAATCTCTCATTATTATTTTCCGTGTGTTTTACCGAATTGTTTACTTGTATTTTGTATTTAGCAACTTGTTTTATGTATTGTGTTACTGTAGTTATATTGTAAATTGCCGGTTTAGCTTTTCTAGCCGTTTTTACATAGTTTAATAAACCTCATTTGTAATATTTTGGGTTGCTTTGAGTAACAATGTCAATTAGCTAAGCAATAAGGAACCGTGCCCTTCAGGCGCTTTGCATTTAAACGTTGTGTTTAACCTTGGAGCAGTAAATTGTTACGAAATTGTAAAAAGGAAGTTGAAACAATTACGAATTTAGTTTACGTAAGTATTCATTTTTCACTAGACACTATCCGCTTCGGCCGTGAATGGAGTGGACTTGTCAAACTATGGGTTGAATTTTTCATGGTAGCGTCCTAGTCTCCTAGTCTCTATTTTGATTATTCCGAAATAGGATCGAACTTCACGAGTATGGTGGACCTCCCCTCCCCGCAAGCTAGCTGTGGACAATCGGGAGCTTTAATACTGTTGCTTCCCAACACAAATGAAGTCTGTGGTAAGTGCGGTCCGGTGTTGTCGTAAAGTCGTGTTTATAACAAAACATATAACGAACATCAAAATGCCACAACACCTAAAGACAGCTATGCTCGTGTAATCAGTGCAGGTTTCCAGGTAATACATTGGGAAATTGGGAGTAGCGCAATGGATTTTTACTGAAACGAATATAAATACGTGGGCATTACTGTTGAAGATTGTAAAGCAATAACTTGGATTAGAGAACATAATGATATAGCAAAGAAAAGCAAAATAGAAGCTGTGAGAAATATATCATAACTGGCGCGGGAAGAAAAACAATGTATTGGAAGACCGTAGCAGACATGAAGCGACGGCCTAAAGAAGATTGAGGGTTGAACTGATACAATTCGGCGCTTTGGAGATTGACATATAATCAGATTTAGCAAGATATGGAGAAGAGTTTAAACCGTGCTATTCTATTTTAAAGAAATGAATTGTTAAAAGGGGTAAAGTCCACCTGAAAAACAGCACCTAAGCGCCTCCACCTCGAGCCTCGAGATAAGAGGCTCGATAGATTCAACGTTGGCCAATTCGACCTATCTGTTATAACGTCACGCCGGAGAGCTGAGGCATTGTTCTTTAGCTGGTATTGATAAAGTTCATTTTAACAGATTTAAAAGATCGATTTTTATGTTCATTCCCGAAAATGCATACAGCCAGTACATGATTTTATAATATAAATTCTGGAACTGTTCTACAACCAAAGAGAAGATCAACTTCGGAATTCCCAAATTGGTAAATGTTGATCCAAAGTAGGTGCAAGTGCCAATATTAAAGCCCTTTGTGCTCCTTGTGAACTAAATGTTAACTATTTTCCCACATTTTGCATTTTTAATTCACACTAAAATCCAGAAACAGCACAATAGGTGGAGTTGGATCTCCCAGCCCGAAAAAATGTCGAACACAAAAATAGAAAAAAGGGGATGGTTCCCGTTTTCTGGTACAAAAAAAATACGACTGACTACTTTGATAGTTTTAAGTATGATACGAAAATTGGCCTATATTTCGGAAAAAAGGCTTAACTATTTAATCAGCTTTATCGTTCTCAACAATATTTGGCCCCGTAGTACTACTATTTTCTTCTCCTTACCTGAGAAGTGTTAAAGGTTAGAAATTTGCTTTAAATCAAGAAGCAACAAATACGATATTTTGGAGCGGTTCTCTCACAAAGAAGAATGTTGTTAATATTAGGCACAGCTAAAATGTCCCAATAAAAAAAGTCCAGTAGATTCAGGTCCGTAAACTGCGCTGTCCAAGTGATAGCTAGGGGTGGGCGATATTAAAATTTACATGTCGATATTCGATATCAGAATTATATCGATATTTATGATATATGGATCTATAGATATTAGTCAATATATCGATAAATACCCCAAAAATATCCAGATATGGATAATATCGATATTCGATATATTGATATTCGATATATCGATGTTCGTGATACAGCTCTCCGATATGTCAATATATCGATAAATATCCTAAAAATATAGAGTTATCACTGAGCATCGAATCGATAAATATCGATATTCCATATATCCATAATTATTCGATATATCGATATCAGACATTTCCATATATCGATATGTCCTAGTAATAGCATCGCCTGCAGTCAAGCGTTTTCGTTGCAAGCTCTATCTGAAGGTTGGGTTGCCTATCGTCAGGCACGTGTTTTGTCTTAAAGTAATGGGTTTTATACAGAATTAATTTATTCCTACGCAAGGTCAAAACACCAAAGCGTCAACTACCTTAAAAAATATAAATGTACTGATTTAAATAGTTACACGTGATTTTACTGTAATAAAAATACTTCGAACTCAAGATTCGAAATAGCGGTCATCTAGTTTGTAATATAAAATCTTTCACTAAAGCTGTATGATGCACATTTTTATACGGCAACCACGTTCGAACTAGGCATAGAAATTCCTCCACTTAGCAATATTAGTAACCAACTACTACAGGTGGAACGGCTACAACTGCAGAAATTAGGATGTAAAGAGCGTTACTGAACACCAAATTAAAAGCTAATAAGCGCTTTTAGCCAAGGGGTCAACAATGCCTCACCTTACGCCTGCAAAAGTTACAAGTTGACCTTCAATACCCTTACATTTTGCGATATAGTTCCGCCTCTGCAAAGCTTATGGGTCTACAAAAACGTGCGAGCGGTCAACACAGAGCCGTAACAAGGAGGGCCACAAACAGGGAGCCGCGATAGGTTTTAAGAATTACTGCCATTAATTAGAAGTTGCGAGAACGGTTATTACTATCATTAATGACTTTTATTTTTCAAATTATCTTCTAGCACCAGAACTATCTTCCACAATGATTTCGCAGCGAAAAAATAAGTATTTACTTTGCATAATCAATTTCTACGCTAATATAATATTGTATTGGTTTATATATTATATATTATAATTTTCCTAATAGCAGTTTCATTGCAGCGGTGCAAATAATGAGAAACGCAGGGACCATGCAATATGTAACTTTTATAGTTTTGACGATCTTAAAAAAGAAGAATGCAAATAACCAATATCTATATACGAAATAATTTATAAACCATCTTTGTGGTGTGCTAATTTATTCATTGTATTTTTTATACTTGGCCACACTGAAGACATACACCTGAGACGAGAATAAAAGATATACCGTTACGAAAAAATACTAGAAAAAGCAAAAAAAAAATACTTTGGGGCAATAGCGAGTAGAGATGAGAAAATAGAAAATGAAATAAAAACTTGAGCAAAGAAAACAAGAACTCAAATCTCTAAAAAAATATTCGTACAAACACTTTTATATGAAGCAAAAGGTTGGGTGGTCAATGAGCAGAACAAAGCAAAATTGATGCAAGAAAAATGAGGTACCTCAAAAAGTAATATCCTTGGAACAAACATTGGAATAAAAAAATTAATTCAAATTAATGTAATGAAGAAGGGGAAAGAAGATTACAAAGGTTGATTAAACATATGATATTGTAAAAACGAGAAGAGAATGGAAGAAGAGAAACTGACAACAATATGAAAAATGGCCAAAATGAGAATAATGACAGAGTAAAGAACTATTGATCGGTAATAATAAACTATTTAGCCAATAAAAAATCTGTCAACCAACTGGTTTTCTAAAAATGTTTAGTACTACAGCAGTAAGAAGAGACAGCAAAGAAATACAACACTAAATGAGATTTTCTGTTCCAAGAACATTACAAAACATCGAAACAATAATAATATAGAGACAATGATGAAAAGTATCATCAGTAACAGGTCTGATGTCTGAACAATATCACAAAAAGGAGTTTTCAATTAAGAGATACAGCGAATAATAAAATAATGTTTGGTACTCATATATCCAAAGGATGTCCGAAGAAACTGTCAAAAAGATATTTTCATGGACATCCATAATCATAGAGAATTTAAATAAAAACTCCAGAAAAAAAAACAAGAACTCAACTCTCTAAACAGATGTTCGTACCAACACTTTGATATGAAGCAAAAAGTTGAGTAAGTAATGAGCAGAACAAAGCAAAATTCAAATTAGAAAAATGAGGTACCTCAAGGAGTAATATCCTTGGAACAAACATTGGAATAAAAAAATTGTTCAAATTAATGTAATGAACATGGGAAAAGAAGATTAAAAAGGTTGATTAAACATATTATATTGTAACAATGAGAAGAGAATGGAAGAAGAGAAACTGACAACAATATGAAAAATGGCCAAAATGAGAATAATGACAGAGTAAAGAACTATTGATCGATAATAATAAACTAACTATTTGGCCAATAAAAAATCTGTCAACCACCTGGTTTTAGAAAAATGTTTAGTACTGCAGCAGTAAGAAGAGACAGCAAAGAAATACAACACTAAATGAGATTTTCTGTTCCAAGAACATTACAAAACATCGAAACAATAATAATATAGAGACAATGATGAAAAGTATCATCAGTAACAGGTCTGATGTCTGAACAATATCACAAAAAGGAGTTTTCAATTAAGAGATACAGCGAATAATAAAATAATGTTTGGTACTCATATATCCAAAGGATGTCCGAAGAAACTGTCAAAAAGATATTTTCATGGACATCCATAATCATAGAGAAGTTAAATAAAAACTCGAGAAAAAAAAAACAAGAACTCAACTCTCTAAACAGATGTTCGTACCAACACTTTGATATGAAGCAAAAAGTTGAGTAAGTAATGAGCAGAACAAAGCAAAATTCAAATTAGAAAAATGAGGTACCTCAAGAAGTAATATCCTTGGAACAAACATTGGAATAAAAAAATTAATTCAAATTAATGTAATGAACATTGGAAAAGAAGATTAAAAAGGTTGATTAAACATATTATATTGTAACAACGAGAAGAGAATGGAAGAAGAGAAACTGACAACAATATGAAAAATGGCCAAAATGAGAATAATGACAGAGTAAAGAACTATTGATCCATAATAATAAACTAACTATTTGGCCAATAAAAAATCTGTCAACCACCTGGTTTTAGAAAAATGTTTAGTACTACAGCAGTAAGAAGAGACAGCAAAGAAATACAACACTAAATGAGATTTTCTGTTCCAAGAACATTACAAAACATCGAAACAATAATAATATAGAGACAATGATGAAAAGTATCATCAGTAACAGGTCTGATGTCTGAACAATATCACAAAAAGGAGTTTTCAATTAAGAGATACAGCGAATAATAAAATAATGTTTGGTACGCATATATCCAAAGGATGTCCGAAGAGACTGTCAAAAAGATATTTTCATGGACATCCATAATCATAGAGAAGTTAAATAAAAACTCGAGAAAAAAAAACAAGAACTCAACTCTCTAAACAGATGTTCGTACCAACACTTTGATATGAAGCAAAAAGTTGAGTAAGTAATGAGCAGAACAAAGCAAAATTCAAATTAGAAAAATGAGGTACCTCAAGAAGTAATATCCTTGGAACAAACATTGGAATAAAAAATTTGTTCAAATTAATGTAATGAACATGGGAAAAGAAGATTAAAAAGGTTGATTAAACATATTATATTGTAAGAACGAGAAGAGAATGGAAGAAGAGAAACTGACAACAATATGAAAAATGGCCAAAATGAGAATAATGACAGAGTAAAGAACTATTGATCGACAATAATAAACTAACTATTTGGCCAATAAAAAATATGTCAACCACCTGGTTTTAGAAAAATGTTTAGTACTACAGCAGTAAGAAGAGACAGCAAAGAAATACAACACTAAATGAGATTTTCTGTTCCAAGAACATTACAAAACATCGAAACAATAATAATATAGAGATAATGGTGAAAAGTATCATCAGTAAAAGATCTGATGTCTGGACAATATCACAAAAAGGAGTTTTCAATTAGAAGATACAGCGAATAATAAAATAATGTTTGGTACGCATATATCCAAACCATGTTCGATTGTGTACAGACCTATGGCCATGTTCACATTTTATACTAATCATGTAAAACTATTGTTGACACAATAAAATACCTAAATTATGTGCTTAAAGATAGGCAACCTATAGAGTTAAGACTAAAATGGAAGACTACCATAACAAGAGCAAAATGGAGCGACTACGAAAACAACTGAATAGATCGTGGGACGAATGAAGAAGTGTAGGGTGGTCCCTAATCAGATGAAACGACATCAGAAGATTTGCAGGAAGAAGATAGATGACCATGGACCATGGCAGAAGGCATTAGCAATGTATGGGAGAGGCGTACATTCAAATGTGAATGACTCACGTTGTTTAGAGAGCGAGAAGATTATTTTGATAAACATAGTAATAGAAAGTCGTCTAGTTCAAATTAAAAGATCCAAAACCCGTAGCTACGCCTCTGGGCAAGAAGCTCCCGAGAGTTGACAGGGACACACGGACAAGTTGGTGGTAGAAAATGTATGCCTCTATAAAAATGTAAATGAAGAAATAAAATAGATGTAATGACTCACCAGTTACGGACCATTTTTACCTGTCGGCCCTCCGGCGGCCCCCCTAAAGTTAGATTTAGTGCAACTGTCCCCCCGACTTTGGCAACGCTTAATATCGCGAAAAGCCCATCTAAATTATGTGAACAAATAAGTACAAGACAAAAGCGATTCCCGATGGACGCAAGCTTATAATTTTATAAGCGGCTGATGCACCGAGAGCAAATTCGGTTCGCGGAACCAAAGCATATCGCGAGGCATTTTTACGAGTTGTGTGACAAGCTAACTTATCTATAAGAATACCATCGCGTTATTCATTATTTCGTTTTCTATGCATGAAAGAGACAATGAACTTAATTTTTCTTGCGATAAGGTACTGTTAAGGCAATTTTTTATTCTTTTCAACGTTGACAGTTATCTTTTCACCTGTGCGTACAGCCGGCTATAGCGTCTCTGAGCAATTTCGAAACATATTTCAATCTTTGAAATAACGCTACAGCATATACATTTTGTTTATTCAATGCTGGCAGGTTTAATGGCACTTTTGTCAGTTGGCTCTGGCTTAAAGCTCAAATTAGCGAGTTTTTTCCGCATAACTCCTGCTTCGTGCATATCGCGCGCATTTTCTTAAACCTACTAATTTATGCCGTCCTTGTGCAAAACAAAGAATGGCAGAGTTCAATAAGCTGCGAGATTTATGCTTTAATCTTACCCGATCTAAGGTTTTACCGAACCAAGCGAGACCCCAATTTAACATCGAACCAACTGTCCTGCACCGAGCAATTAATTTTCATATAGACAAGATTCCTCATGTATAACTGATTTTGTCAATCCTGTGGAATAATTTAGTAGAATTTACCTACTTCTTGAATTTTCCAAATTCTCCAATTTTTCAAAAACAGCTTCAAACACGAATTTTCATATGAATAAATTTACTTAAGAATTATTGATCTTTAAAATTCCTCAATGTTTCTCATAAAACTCAAAACTGTGTTTATGGCAAAAACCAATATTATAAGAAATATTAATTTCCGTATGACACAATTCGTCGTGTAACTGATTTTGTTAGTCGTGCGAAGTGATTTAGTTGAATTTGTAATACAATTACCTAATCATTCTTGAGCTTCACTATTTACCCATGTTTCCAGTTTTCTGGTGAAAACTACAACTTCAGGCCATAAAACAAAATAAATTCTCATATGACACAATTCCTCATTGAGCTGCGGAGTAATTCAGCAGAATTTTCCATAAATTTACCTAATAATTCTTAACTTTTTCAATTCCCTAATGCTTTAAATAAAACTTAAAACTGTTTTTATAGTAAAAATCGCAACCATAAAAAATATGAATTTCCATATGAACAATTCCTCATGCATTGATTTTGACAATCGTGCAAAGCGATTCAGTAGAATTTGGCTTAAATGTGTTACCCTTTATAATTCCCCAATATATCAACTAAATTTAAAAATTGTTTTTGTGAAAAAACCAACATTTAGAACATACGTCCATAAATTAAATGATTTTAAACACCCTATATAGGGAAGTGCATTTTTTCAGACACGCTTCATTTAGAAAATCTCAAAAGTTTAAAACTGTATTTTAGATTCACCTAAATATGCTTTTCTTTCTTTTTTATTTAATTTGTTATTTGTGGTATTGCTATATTTTCCTTTGTTTTTGCTTCGATCATTATCGAATACTGGTTGAGTGGAAGAGCAGACTGTCTGAACTTCACCATTTGATGGTTGCAACTTTTTTTATTTATTTTCGATCTTTTTGTGTTCACATGTACCTTATAGTGTAAACTGTAATAAAGCCCTTTATTATTATTATACTATTGCTATTATTATTATTATATGACAAAATTTCTCCTGTAACTGATTATTTTAATAGTACAGAATGATTCCGTAGAATATGCCACAAATTTACCCAAGAATTCTTGACTTTTACCAATTTCCCATTGTTTCAAACAAAATTTTAAACTGTTTTTATGGCGAACACTAAAAGTTTAGTTCATAAAAAACTAGTTTTCGTATTACACAATTACTTGTGTAGCTGTTTTTTTAATATTACAGTGTAATTCAAAAAAAAATCCATAAGTTTACCAAACAACTCTTGAGTTTTACAATAACCCAATGTTCAAGTAAAATTTTTTATGGTAAAAAAACATTAAAGCCATAAAATAAAAAATATTAAGTTTCATATGAACATAATTTTAGTTAAGAATTTTTGACGTTTGCAATTCTCCATTGTTTCAAATCAAATTTAGAACTGTTTTTATGGTAACCACCAATAAAAGTTCATGTCATAAAAGAATAATTTCCTTTATAACACAATTCTTCGTGTATAACTGATTTTGTTAACTAAGTAATCCGGTAAAATTTTCCACAATTTTACCTAAGAATTCTAGACTTTTACAATTCCTCATTGTTTCAAGTAAAATTAAAACTGTTTTACGCTAAAAACAAAAAATATTCAATTTCATAAGAAAACGGTTGTATTTTACTATTTTTAACTTTTGTAATTCTCCATTGTTTCAAATAAAATTTAGAACTGTTTTTATAGTGACCAATAAAGAAAGTCAGGTCATAAAAGAATAATTTCCATATGACACAATTCCTCGTGTATAACTGATTTTGTTGACCGAGTGATTCAGTAAAATTTGCCATAAATCTACCTTTGTGACTATTACAATTCCCCAATATTTCAAATAAAATTTAAAACTGTTCTTATGGTGCAAACTAAAACTTGAAGGCATAAAACCAAATAAATTTCCATATGACAAAACTTCCCATGAAACTGATTTTATATTCATGTAGAGTGTTTCAGTAGAATTTTCCATAAATGTGTCTAGAAATTCTTGCATTTTACTATTTAATTTTGTTTCAATTGAAATTTAAAACCCCAACATAATAAAAATATGAATTTCGGTATGACATACTCCTTCGTGCAACTTAATTTATTAATAGTACAGAGTGATTCGGTAAAATTTGTAATAAATCTACCTTTATAACTATTACAATACCTCAATGTTTCAACTAAAATTTAATACTGTTTTTATGGTGAAAACTAAAACTTGAAGGCATAAAACCAAATAAATTTCCATACGAGATAATTTCTCATGAAACTGATTTTATTAACCATGTAGAGTGTTTCAGTAGAATTTTCCATAAACGTGTCTAAGAATTCTTGATTATTACAATTTCCCTTTGCTTCAAATGAAATTTAAAACTCTTTTAGTGATTCACACCAACACCATAAAAACATTAACTTCTGTATGACATACTCCTTCGTGTAACCTAATTTGTTAATAGTAGACAGTGATTCGGTAAAATTTGCTATAAATCTACCTTTGTGACTATTACAATTCCCCAATATTTCAAATAAAATTTAAAACTGTTCTTATGGTGCAAACTAAAACTTGAAGGCATAAAACCAAATAAATTTCCATATGACAAAACTTCCCATGAAACTGATTTTATATTCATGTAGAGTGTTTCAGTAGAATTTTCCATAAATGTGTCTAGAAATTCTTGCATTTTACTATTTAATTTTGTTTCAATTGAAATTTAAAACCCCAACATAATAAAAATATGAATTTCGGTATGACATACTCCTTCGTGCAACTTAATTTATTAATAGTACAGAGTGATTCGGTAAAATTTGTAATAAATCTACCTTTATAACTATTACAATACCTCAATGTTTCAACTAAAATTTAATACTGTTTTTATGGTGAAAACTAAAACTTGAAGGCATAAAACCAAATAAATTTCCATACGAGATAATTTCTCATGAAACTGATTTTATTAACCATGTAGAGTGTTTCAGTAGAATTTTCCATAAACGTGTCTAAGAATTCTTGATTATTACAATTTCCCTTTGCTTCAAATGAAATTTAAAACTCTTTTAGTGATTCACACCAACACCATAAAAACATTAACTTCTGTATGACATACTCCTTCGTGTAACCTAATTTGTTAATAGTAGACAGTGATTCGGTAAAATTTGCTATAAATGTACCTCTATGGCTATTACAATTCCTCAATGTTTCAACTAAATTTCAAACTGTTCTTATGATGAATACTAAAACTTGAATCCATAAAACTAAATAAATTTCCATGACACAGTTTCTCATGAAACTGATTTTATTAATCCTGTGGGGCGTTTCAGTAGAATTTGACTTTTAATTCCCCTTTACTTGATATGAAATTTAAAACTCTTAGTGGTTAGCACCAACACCATACAAAATCTATATGGCATCCTTCTTCGTGTAATTTAGTTTGTTAATAGTACAGGGTGATTCAGTAAAATTTGCCATAAATGTACCTCTATGACTATTACAATTTCCCAATGTTTCAAATAAAAATTAAAACTGTTCTTATGGTGAAAACTAAACCTGAATCTATAAAACTAAATAAATTTCCTTGCACAGTTCCTCATGAAACTGATTTTATTAACCATGTGGAGTGTTTCAGTAGAATTTTCCATAAATTTGTCTAAAAACTCTTGACTTTTACAGTTTCCCTTTGCTTCAAATAAAACTATTTTGGGGATGAACACCATAAAATATTAATTTCTGCAACATACTTCTTCGTGTAACTTAATTTGTTAATGGTAAGGATTGGCGATTCAGTAGAAATTGCCATATATGTACCTAACAATTCCTGAGATTTTCAGTTACGCAATGTATGAAGTAAAATTTCAAACTGATTTTACGATAAAAAAGTTCAGGCCATACAAATACTAATTTCCATATGACACAATTCCTCATAAAACTGATTTTGTTAAATTGAGTAGAATTTGTCATACATTTACTTTTTACAGTTCCCCATTATTTTAATTACAATTTAAAACTGTTTTCATGGTATAAACGGAACTAAAGTCGTAAAATATATAAATTTTCATACGAATAATATTATGTAACTGCTTATGTCAATCGTGCTTAATGATTCACCAAAATTTACCATATATTGATCTAATAATTGTCGAATTTTACAACTCCCCAATGTTTCAAATAGAACTTCAAACTATTTTTATAATAAAAACCAACACTGCAAACCATAAACTATATTAATTTCCGTATGATACAGTTCCTCTTGTAACTGATTCTGTTGATGGTGCGCAATCGAATGATTCAGTAAATTTTGCTATAAATGTAGCCAAGAATTCTTGATTTTTACAATTGTCCAAGGTTACAAATAAAATTAAAAACTGATTTATGATAAAAACTAAATTTTCAAGCCATAAATGAATTCCCATATGACACAATTCCTAATGTATAACTAATTTTGTCAGTCGTATGGAATGATTCTGTAGAATCTAAAACTTCTGAATTTTCTAAATTCATCAAATTTGCAAATACAACTTACGATTGTTTTTATACACGAACTGTCATATGAACACAGCTGTACATAATTTTGTTTCAAACGTAACTTCAATAGAATTTACTTTAAATCTACCTAAGCATTCTTTTGTTTTACAATTCCCCATTTTTTCAAATAAAATTTAGAACTGTCTTTATTGTAAACCATAAAAGTTCAGGTCATAAAAGAATAATGTTCATATGACACAATTTATCCTGTAGGTATACCTGATTTTGTTGGCCGAATCATTAAGTAGAATTTGTATAAATCTACGTTTTTCACTTTTATAATTCCCCAATCTTTCAAATAAAATGTAAAACTGTTCTTATGGTAAAACCTAAAACTTCAGACCATAACACAAAATTAATTTCGATTACACAATTCCTCATATAACTGATTTTTTAAACATGCCTAGTGATTCATTAGAATTTTCCATAAACTTACTCAATTCTTGACTTTTACAATTCCTCATTTTTCAAATAAAATGTAAAATTGTTTTTGGGGTAAAAACCAAAACGGTAACTATGTGATACAATTCCTTGTGTAGCTGAATTTGTTAAAAACATTGAGCTTTCCAATTTCGCAATATTTTTTTTGTAAAATAAATACTCTAGACCATAAACGGCATAAACATACATACATTGTGTCTTTCGCCGCTTCTAAAATAACTATCAACAAATAATATGCATAAGCATATCCACCATTCACGATAAGTATTATTTACATTACAGTTGGTACAATATGTAATCTTCGTGGGCATATCAGTATGGTGAAAGATGCAAAACGAATTAAGCATTAGCAATTGTATTTGTCATCCCCCGTATCCAAAAATTTCAACATCAATGGATGCACGAAAAGAGAATTTGAGGAACGATAGGCAACGGATTAATTCTACATAATAATTAACGACCGCAACCCTTTGTAATTAAAAAGCTATAAATAATCTATCCATATATGTATTTCAACGTCAGCTTGAGAATGTAGTTGAAGAGTACAGTTCGTCCAATGAAACACGTACCTGGTGACGATAATGGTTTAACATTTGTGTCTATGGGTGCATAACGCACGTTTATCGACTAGAAATTCACCAAAAATAAATTGACCATCCCTATAATTTTGAAAAATTCAACTTTATATGTTAGAAGCCTTTTCTTACTATACATTTACATATTGTAGAGTACAATACAAGGTGAAAATAGTTTTTTAGCTGACTCTCTTAATTTACAAATCCAAACATTCACTTATTTTTTAAATTATAGTATCTGTAACAGCATTTTTGATACACGCACATCAAAAGTTATTAACTATGGCTATCGCATTTTAGTGTTGAATTAAAATGGAGGTGACGCCACCATACTATGATAACTAAGACCTGGATATCTACAACAGTATCATTGTTTGTAACTTTCACAATTGGTTGCATATAAGCCGTTTGGATTTAGGCAACATTTTAGAATTTAGATCGTCACGCAATATGCTCTGACTATGACACTGACATTCAGCACTGCAAGACTACAATGAATTCTTAGATCACGTGATTTCCATATAATCAAGCCACACCTCTAATAATAAACACAAAGGCAATTGTTGCCATGTCGGAGCCTGTTTACGTAATTAGAATTAGTAGTAAAACATTCGATACGAACAGTAAATATTTGCTGAAACGAACAAATTTTCCAAAATCAAAGACTAATTACACAAATCCTCCCAATGATTGAAAATCAATTCCAAAGTGGTACTTGTGAATGTGTTGGCAGCGTCATAACGTTATTTGCCTGAAGTTCCTAATAAATGAAATAAACACGGCCTTGTGGGTAGTTTATGCAACTGCCCGAACTCGGGGGAATAAATCATCGAGAGGGAGGGTTTTCCCTAAAGCACTAATCGACCGACCAAAAATAGCGCGACCGATCAAATGGAAATTCAGCTTTTCGTTTTAATTTGACAAGCAGACAGTTGTCATTTCTTGCGTTATCTGATGGGGAAGGTAACGAAAAATGAGAAAAACGGGGATCGAAGAACTCGCGGGCGTTAATTAAAAGGCGCTCACCCACCCCCGTGGCCCTCGGGCGATCGGTGGTTGTAATTGCTCCCTAGACCTCACCTGACTAAACCGCTGCCCTACAACTATTAATTACGGCCTTTGATGAATTTACGGATTTATAATTCATAAAACGTCAGGCAGCGCGGTCAGAGTTTCCACAATACATTTTCTGGGGTATTTGGCTGGCGATGACAGAAAATTATTTATCCAGCCACGGTGCGAATGCACCAACAAGTTTGCGGAGTTCACTTCGGCGATATAAATTTGATACTTGCACGCTGGCATTATATTATAACAATTCTTGAATGTGCCCGTTGCAGAGGTCATCCTTGATTATTGCCTGAAAAACCTTCGCTTATTTTGTCGGCACCAGATTCGAGCCATAACATGAGGTTGGTACTAAATTTTGTAGTAGAAGAAATAAATTAAACAGTAAATACATACCATAGACTGTTAGTGTGGAATTCGAGATGGAAAAGATGTAATAAAGCGAAGAATAAGATGTATGAACGGATACAACTTGATATTCCACAAACAAGGCAAACAAAACAAATAGGAAAAAATAGTTTAGAACATGAATGGAGATCAAATAAAAGATGAAATATGCAAAAAGGCCCACTTCTAAATAGATGATATCATTTGAAGACAGATAAAAACACATACCGCGTTTATAAGAAGCAAAATATACATTCTGGTACGATTTTGAACACGAAAGAGAAAATATGGAAATAAAAACTACGGGAAGACTAACAGGGAAATTTGGAACATCATATGAAATATAACAGTAGAAAAGATATAAATCAAACCTATACAAATAAAATGTTACCAATCTGGAAAGAGCAGTGTGCGCTATTAAATTCAACTTAGAAACAAACAAAAATAAAAACTACAAGAAAGATGAGGATGAACTCGATTCAAAAACAAAGGTGGAAGTCGAGGATGCAACAAGAAAAATAAAGCAGAAGAAGTTGCACAACTAATACAGAGAATTTGTCAGAAAGCATGGAAAGAGACGAGCAATAATAGATAAGTTCCTAGAAGTGAACACCCTATAACATCGACGTATCCAATGATTCGAAGAAATATGCATGAAAGAGATGGAACTCTAAGAGGCTATCGTACCTGTTTTCTTAAACAAACAGAAACAGTGTTTTACAATAACAATTTCGAAAGGGCTATGGAGAAACATTCCAAAACGTATCGATAAAATTCTGAATTAGACAGTAAGACGCCAGCTCGCTATTACAGAGAATAGTAGTAAACTAAATTGTTGAAAAAGTAAAAGAGAAACAGGAAGTACAAAAATTGGAAATTGGAGGACGGCAGTGGTTAGAGTTCAGTGACATGCAGATGATAATGTACTAATAGCTAATAAGGTATGGAAGAAAGTAAGTGGCATAGATCCCCATCGCGCAAATCCTCGTTATAACTGGAATGCACTGTAGCAGAATTGCAACGGCGACCTTCTCTCAGTTAAAAGAAACCTTAATCTGGAAAAGAGCAGTACGAAAGAACACCAATATCCAAATCTGCAAACCAATACACCCAAAGATAAGAATAAATGAGAAGTTGAAGAAGGAGATTGTGGAGATTATCAGAGGGTAAATAAAAAAGAGAACTATAACCCTTGCAATGGCTGTAAAACACTTGGAGATAATGAAAAAAGAACTGTTTTACTTGAAACGAAAGATTTAATATACCTACATACTCAATGTTGAGCAATAACGGAGGAATTGAACAGGAACTAAATAGAACTATATTCAGTAGAACATTGCTTTACTCTTCTTCTTCTTTTTCTCGAAACTCATTCTGTTCTATAAGGGGTGTGACGCTGTTTAGAAGTTTTCAGCTTCTCACCCATTCTTCAAAACCTTCCTGTCCCTTGTCAACGTTGTCCCTTCTATTCTACCTATATCCTCTACTCTTGTTCCAACTGCGTTTTCGTTGGTATTCCTTCCCTTTCTTTCGGTTCTCTTTTTGTTTCCATCACCTTCCTTACTAGTCTATCTGGGTTCATCCTGATTGTATCCATACCGGTTTCGATTATTGGATATTGCACTATAATACTTCATTTGAATCACCCATGATTCACTTGCATATGATAGGGTTGGTATCGTGATTGTCATGTACACAAAGATGCTCTTGTATAGCGTATAGTGTAATAAATTTTTGTGACTTTTTATACTCTATTTGTTGTCTCCAAGTCTATTTTACCATAATTTGTAATGATGACTCTTCGTATGCGTTTACTAGTTCAAGTTTTTGCCATTTTTTGGTTTTATATAGTAGTGGACTAATACCATCTCCTTGCTTTATCCCCTTTCTCATTGTGAATCCTTCTGATCTTTTCCTATTTAATTGAACTCTGCCTTGTACCTTACTATAACCCTACACAATCTTAGCTACATGAATTAGTTTGCTTGGTATTTCTAATTCTTCCCTTATCCCTTATTTTGCTTCTGACAACTGTATCGAATGCAACTTTTAAGTCCTTAAACGTAATACATAATTCTCCTTTTTCATTTTTCTTTTCCAGTATGTCCTTTCTTAATACAAATATATTATCTGTTGTTTTTCTTCTCTTTCCGAATGTTGCCTGTTCGTCTTCTAGGTTATCTTCCGTCCTTTTCTGATTCTGCCTTCTATTTTTTTCGTATAAACTTTGAAAGAGGCATATAATAATAATAGTAATAATAAATTGTCTTTATTCCCATAACCATACAAATGCGTACACTTAAAAACAATACATATTCCTGTCAAGGTAAGGGAAATCATAAGGCGCAGTTCAAGCGCAAGCTTGCTCTTCTACTAGACCTTGATTTAAATTAAACATCGTAAATACGATTTCAATGATAAAAAAATGATTTTTTTAGCATAAGCAGATGTATAAAAATTATGAGCAACACAGAGATTATATCAGGAATGAGCAATGACTAATGACTTCCATTCAATGTCAGCCTGGAAATAAATCTTTAATTTGAGTTGATAATGTCAGTACACAGTAATATAGCTCTATAGTTATCACAATCAGCTTCTTCTCCTTTTTTATATATTGGGATAAAGTTGTATTTCTAATCGTTTGTAATTGTAGTCGCTGTCCATACCTCCCTGTAAATTTTTAACAGCCAGTCTTTGCCTTCTTCTCCAATCCCTTTAATCATTTCTAGGTCTATGTCGTCTCCTCACTTGCTTTCTCTGTTTTGATTTTTCTTAACCCTTCTTCTAATTCTTCCAGGTTATTTCCTTCATTTGTTCTTCCCTCTCTCTCAGGTTGCCGAGCGTTCAAAACAAGCTAAACTCAGAATATATAAGGCCTTCTAAATTGTGGACGCGGTTTTTACAAAAATACAGCACGAATGTTTTTGGGGAAAACAGAAAGAAAATACCTTGAAAATAAGAAGAATTGCTTGCAGAAGCCAATTGAAATAAACCACCCAACCTAGTCGTCTTGGTTTGCAAAACGTAAAGTTAACAAGTCCTCACGTAGCCTCTCTCGTCCATTGTAGGACGTCCGCCTCCCTTAATGTTTACAATTTAGGTCGGTTTTGTGCTTCTTTCTTCCAGTTGCTAGACACTTAAGATCATCCGCCTATTGAGTTGAAGGATGTGCTCCGTTTCTATAAGGGTCGCCATTCAATGATCTTCTTCGTCCACATGTCGCCGTTCGTTCTTGCCACGTAGCCCGCCCAACTTCAATTGAGATTAACAATTTTTACGTTTGTAACCCTTGTGTTTGGCCATATTGCTTCCTTTGTTACCCCGTCTCTTGAAGTTAATTCTAACATAGAGCGCTCCATAGCGTGTTCAGCAATTTGAAGTTTATTAACTGATTCTATGGGGCGATCAATTAGCAAAATTGTCGAAGAAACGAACATACCAAAAGATTTTCAGCTGAAAATGAATGGCAATGGGAGACAGTGTAGTAGTAGGTATAAAACAGAAATTAATTAATTATATTAAACTAGCTGTAGCCTGCGGCCCATGCGCACAGATGTTTCTACCACGAATGCTACCCAAACTTTCATCGGGCGGCAACCTAAGAAAATCGATTTGTAAGGGTGTATTTAAACGGAGCGTTAGGGCTCATTCACCAAGGCAGTAATAAACCCTCATTATTAATTGAATTGTACTTGGGTTCGTAGTTAAAAAAACACAACCAATACGCATAATAAGTAATTGTTTTCTGTGATAATATCCATTAAAAGTAATAGGAAGTTTGTTTACAAAAACCCGAAAATAGTAAACCGTTGAATAAAGCCTTGGTGCTTTTGTCGGCTTAACACGGCATGTAGTGTTGTGCCTTATTATAGAGGTATGATGGTAATTTTTATGTAATTAAAACACAATAGCGTAGGCATAGAGACTCTTCCGTTTGATTTTTCATTGAAGAAAATTAGGGAAACAATTTCAGGGATATGCATTAGAGTGAAAATCTGCAATGTTTGAGTGCATAATTACTACTATAGCACAGGTAACAATACCTGTACATACTTTTTGAATACATCGTTTGTAGCCTAAATAGAAAAAATAAAGTCATCTACACAATGGAATATTTATTGAACATATTATAAAGTCGCTGTCTAAACCAGTGGTCTTCAAAGTGGAATACGCGTACCCGAGGGGGTACGCCAAGTGACAGAATAAAATAAAAAAAATCAATTCAAGATTAACAAATATTAACTTGCATTTTTAAATTATACGATCAAGAACATTAAAATAGACGAGGAACTAATAGCGGCGACACTGTCACATACTCTTGTAGTTTTTGTAGCTAAATATGAAGGCATTTGAAGTTGCCAATCCACGATATTTTAACGTATATACAGTGTGTTTCGTTTGAAACGAAGACACCTAAATATCTTCTATATTTTTAAGCATAGTAATTTGGAGTTTTAGTGGTTTGTACAGACGCCTAAAGAGACTTAAGCTAACCATGCTTTTGGATTATTTCCATTTCTGCATACCACTTTACTATTATGCTCGATTAGAAATACGAATTTTTAACTCAAAAAATTAAAATAATTGGCATTAGAAACAATAATAATCAAAATATGGCCAAACCATAAAATGACGTACAACCAAAATCGTTGTTTTGAAGGAAAAAAATCTTCAAAAATTGTACACAAATGAAATCATTAGCACAGACATTCTAATAGTAAAATAATTAAATTTGTCACAAAGAAAATGTGAAGTTCGATTTCAGGATCTGGTCATGGCGTTGTGATTAGAATTAGTTGCTTAAATATCAGTTTTAGTTTTCAAAAATGTTATTTGACCTTCGAGTAATCTTTTGTAACAAATGCATATAGTTTTATTTTTTAAAGTTTTTTACAACATTGTTTTGTATTTGATATTTTGAGGATGGTGAAGAATAGTTTGAAATGTTCACCATCTCCTTACATAAAAATCTTGATGTGTGAAATAAGAATTTATGTGGTACCGTTATAATTTTGTTTAAAAATTTTTAGCTTAGTAAAAATTAAATATCACTCTAGAACCTAATAAACTTGTTGAAAAATATTTTTGTTTTTACTTCACAAAATTGTTAAATTTGGTTTTATACGATTAAAATAACATTTTTATTATAAGGGTGGATAAAATGTTACTTTATTCACTAGTAAATAAAACAATCCATAGCAACTAACAAAATACATATCTACATATTACCCCGATAACTAGTACAAAATCAGGTAATAGGATTACTTATTCAATTTCAATCTTAAAACTTATTTCTACAATTAAATGTAGGTATTGGAAAAAAAATATATGCCCCACTTGAATCAAGATATTTTATCCATTCAGGGAAAATCAACTAACATTTTCCCCTTATGGATAAAATTTGTCTTTATTCACTTATACCATACATTGCGATTATTATTCCTTCTAAAAAAATATTTTCTTCTTTTTGCAACCAAATTCGTAGTATCTGGATATTTTTGAGCACGCTGAAAAGCTTTTGAAAGAAAATTCAGTGTTACTTTTGGAAAATTCGCATTTTTTATTGATCATAGTCGGCGGGTATGCAAAGGTGGAATTAATCCAAATAGCTGAAGTACCTTTAAGGTTCTGTACAAGCAAATACAATTTCAAATCGTTTTACAGATACGTAAGTGTCTTCATGTCATGTGAAACATACTGTAAGTATATATGAGGGGTACGCGTTATTAAGTTTTTCGGTCTTAGGCGTACGCGACCAAATTATAATATTATTAGTGAGTGATGATAACATTTTGTTATTTATTAATGAATTTCGAATTGTATAGAAAATTACAGGAAAATTAAATGACGGGTATGATTGGTAAGTACTTCATGCATTTATCAGTTCAACTTTAAAAGTATTTACCATTAACCTATAAACAGAAATTTAGTAAAACATAGCATCAAGGTGTAATCGTGTAAAAACTGAACTTTTAAGCTACACAGCCCATAGCGTGTTCGCCTTGCCTACAAATTAGTTACAACCATAACCCATAATCTTAGCAGTAGTTGATGAAAAATGTTTTCTATTTATCAGAAAAACGATTGTTTTTCCCCCAACATAGTTTAGCTTGGTCTATTAAATATAGCGCGCCTGTCGTTTCTATTCAATTTTTATTTGGTAAATTTGCTAAACATTTGAAAATAGCTTTCAATTTAGAAACGTATTGCTGTAAACGGCACGTAAGCTCGATTTGATTTTTCGCATTATTTTAGTTGACGCAACAGTCACGTCATAAGTGAATCACTCCAGGTTGTGGCACAAAATAAACGTGTGCAGGTGCAGTAGCTTAGTGTTTGCATTAATTTATGCACTGAATTCTTGTTGGAAAAATAATCATTCCTGAAAGTAAGGAAAGTGTTAGATTTAAAACAAAATTGTTGAAAGTATTTATTTATATTTTTCTGCAAATCTGTTTTTTATGTAAATTCAAATGTTCCATTTGAGTCTTAGAAATAAAGTTTATTACGCCCCATTTGACCATGAGCCCCCGCATTGCGGGTGGGTAGTGACTCCACTGGTGGTAGTATTTCTATACGTCCACACAGCAGTGATTTGGGCCCCGGTGCAGGGCCGGACTCCGCAGAATACCCGCGGGGCCTCCAGAGGCCGGCAACAACCCGCTGCGCTAAATAATATGCAATTCACATCAATCAACTTTAGATTAGTTTTAATATTATTGCCTCGCTGAGTTGATGACTTATACCTTCATCAATAAACGAGTCGATAAATTAAGGTTCGAACGCAGCCGAGGCGTTTCGCAGAAAACCGCGGATTAATATTATTATTGCGAAGCCGCCTTGCCTATTGTTGCAGTATTAGTACAAATTGCGTAAGGAAATGACAAAGGAAGCGCAAGTTGATGGATTTGGCTCAGGAATAAGATACGGCAATCACGGGCTTCCTAATACACGTGGCGCGACACGCTCAAAGTCACGCTATTAGCTGCTGGAATATGTCAAATTTCATCTAATTAAACCTCGCGTTTTAGTTGCTGGAACGAGCTAGACGGCGAAATGTCAACGGCACACGAATCGAACTAAAATTCTCAATTACGTGTACGCAGGAGTTGGTTTGGACGTTAAATGAAAAGTGGGCTTTAGAAAACAAACCTCCACAATAAGGGTCGCTATTTATATCTGACCCGGGGTTAATATGAATTTATGGCCGGCTTCATAATCGCTAACTTATATGCCTCGGAATATCGTTAAACTATCTCGTAGTTTGCGCTTTCGTACGACGATTCGAGCATATCGTGGACGCTTTCAATTAACGTTCTGCGGGGGACGGGCGTCCCTCAACGAATCGTGATGTTTAACGAATGATCGTTATCGAATTAACACTTATAGAGCCAAATTTGAATTTAATTACATAGCTCCCTGGTCTTGCTCTAAATCTCGCCTTAATCGTCGAATTTCGCGCTTGTTTTTACGTCATTTTTGAAGGATGAATAAGTAGCATGCGGTGCACTATTTACGACTATTTTTATTATATTTAAACGGTCATGAAAACAATGATCACGCTATGTTTTCTTGTAACGTAGGAGAAGATAATATGTTTTTATAACGGAAGAGGCAATTTAGCTCATTACATCAACACTTCCAGGTAACTACAATCTATTACGATTATCTTATAACACTAACAAGAAGGTTTAATTCAAGACGCTTCGTTAAAAAACGCATTTCTTCAGTTAAGCATCATCAGCAATAACAAGCCTTCAAATTGAAACGGGTAGACTATGAATTAGATTGCTTTATACCGTTAAAAGCAAAAAACCAAAAATATTTTCCTACGTGCCAATTCAAAATTATTAAACTTTCCGCAATTTAAACCATGCGTCATCAAGTGCCGCGCGATGCCATATCACTGTTGACTTTCCGGCTTAATAGCAGGTCTCCACTGATGATAACAGCTTGGTTTGATTGTATACACTTAAGACATAATAACACCCCATAAACATAACCACGTTTCTAAAAATACACACAAAATTTTGTATTTGATACCACAGGTGCCGACTGTAATTAAAAATTGCGACGTGCTTAAAAATAGCTGTAATTACATTTACTGCCGTATGTATAAAATTGTAACAAATTGCGTGCTCGCTAAGGAGATATCGTCAACTGTAAAGGCTAAGAAATAGGTTAAAAGGCACAAACGTAAATTCACACTTTAGACATGCGTCATATTCGCAGTTGGGTGTCGATTTTAATTTGATTTAATTTTTCGTTTACAACATGAAAAGAGCCATGAGATCTTCGTGTATCTTCTTTTTTTCCCCTGCAGACTTTGTTAACAGTAATGAAAAAACGCTCTGCGGAGGTGACGCCAAACCATTTCCTCAGGTTTGCGAGCCAGAAAACTCTTCTTCTACCGCGCTCCTTCTTTCACTTTTCCTTGGATGAACAATTACAGGATGGAGTGTCTCTGCACATTGCTAACGACGTGACCCTAGTGTTCATTCAACATATCCTTCAAAGGAACTCTTCATTGGTGACGTGATCCACCCATGTGAGTAGCTCAATAGCGTCGTTACCGGTCCCAAGCCCGGATAAAGGAGGAGGTTCATGAGCAGGATTAGCTACCTGCCTGTAGTAAAACAATAACGATGACAATAAACGCGAGAAGACGGGGCTATCGAATAAGGACCACATTAAGAGTAGCCACATGGAACTTAAGATCATGGTACTCCAGAGAATAGAAAAGAATAATAGAACTAGAAAATCATGACATCCCAATATGGGCACTCAGCGAAACAAAAAGAAAAGTAAACGGCATAATCACGAAAGAAAATTACTTATTAAGATATATAGTGGAGTAAACAAAGAGCACATGAAGGTGCAGGAATGCTAATACATCAGAAATATATAAACGTGCAATATATCAGTGATCCTGTTAGTCTAGATGATTTTAGAGAAATCATGCACCTGACACACGAAGGGAAAGAATGGAACGGGAAAACTTTTATGGCAAACTCCAACGCATGCTCAATATAATATCGAAGCAAGAAAAGATACTAATATTAGAAGATTTTAATGGACGCATTGGTAATACTACAATAAATGGTATCATGCAAAGATACGATCAATGAAAGTGAGGAAGATCTCATAGATTTTTGTGCAATTAATGACCTTAAGATAAACAACACATTTTATGAACACCCTAAGCAATACAAAATTAGATGGTCTAATAACAGAAGACACCAATCAGTCATAGTAGGCTATATATTAACTAACAAAAGTAATAATCCAAAGCAAATACTGGATATTACAGTGTTATCATCCGCGAACGCTGAATCAGATCATGGATTATTACTCTGTAATCTCAAATGTAATATAAAACACAAAAACAAGTACCATTTACTCAGAAAAATAGAAAGTTTATCAAATCTTAGTAATCGCTTCTTATACCAAAATAAATTGAAACAAAAATTGGAAGAAAGTGAATACAATGTAAACTGCAGTATAGAGCAAGTACGGACACGAAAAATAAAGAGAAGGCAAAGTCATAGTATATAAAACAATAATTAGACCTTTAATGATATACGATAACAAAACTAAATGTAATCTAAGAACAACAGAAATGATAATACTAAGCAAAATAGCAGGAGTATCACTGATGGACAGACACAGAAGTTCTGAAATAAGAAGATGGTGTGACATAGGATATTGTGAAACAGACAAAAAAACGAAAAAACGAAGGCGCAAAACACGTTAAGCGAATGGACGAAAACAGAATGGCCACACAATGTAAGAATGGTATTCCACCAGGAAAAAGGTCGTCTAAACGATGGTACCAGATCTGGTTTTAGTCGTCAGGGGAATAACGTAGCTAGACAAACAAGACAATGTCCTAGTCGTTGAGAAGAAGAAGAAGAAGATTAAGGTCTCGACAGGTTAGAAGAGAGAATGATCCCAGCGCTCGCTGAGAGTACAATCGAGGTATGTGTAGTTACCCTCTCAATCGGCTAGTCGTTCGCCTTGGGGATTTCATGATGACCATGTATTTTGTCTTTTTGATGTTAGGATATAAGCCGTACTCGTCGACCCGTATGGTGACAAGCTCCTGTAATCCCTCCAGGGTGTCCGTCGTCAGCACGATATAATCTGCCTATAGGATGTGGTTGATGACTTCTCCTTTGACTTTAATTACCTGCCGAACTCCCTCTAGTGAATTCAGATTAAAGAGCAACCTTGTCTTACACCTCGCATGGTTTCTACGGGATGCGATGGTATATATAAGCGAATCCTCAGCTATGATGCTTGTATTGTAAAATTTGCTGCAGAGCTTAGTAAGGGTCTTGACACATTTGTCTCCCATGATTTCTCTATTTCCCTACATACGAGTATTTCGCTCAGCCTGGCTTCCTTAGGTTTCCTGATCTTTCCCCGAATGTTATAGTGAAAGCCTGGTACTTCTCTATCCATCGGGTCGAGGATTTCATATGTTCCAAGCCTCATTTTTGTAACATCGCCTCTTTCCCTTTAGGTGTTGACCCCCGACACTTCTCGGTGTACCCCAACACCGTCCCAGAGGTCTGCTGTTGGCATCTCAGTATTGTTTGGAACTCAGTACTTAGTGCCTGGCCTACTCGATCTTTTGTTTTTTCGTTACGAAGTGTTGCAAGTCGCATTTCTTTGGAGTTTTCAAGAAATTCTGAAGCTTCGTCCGCACCTTGCCCAATCTTTGCATTGAGGTTCCTCCCTATTACGATCGTATTTTCGAGCACCTTTATCACTGGTTTGGGTGTATACTTGAATAAGATTGATTAAGACAGATTAAGCATGTTGACTGTCTGACTGGGGTGCGCAGCTGATGACGGTGGGCTGCAGGCTTCTGCTCATTATCATGTCGACACCGTACGGTGTTGTCTGTTGTCATAGTCTTTCGCACAACACTCTCCAGTTCTAGACCACCCAAGATGTCTAAGGTTAGCCCCTTCACTTCCCGGCTTCGTACATACTTCTCCCGTTCCAGGTGCTTATTTTCATAGTTGACTAGGAGATTTTTCCCATCTTCTGGCAATTTCTGCCTGGGACCAACTTGTTAATATTTCAGCCATTTTCCAGAGCCAGGCATGTTTATTGCCTTTGCAGTCTAGAGCTCTAGCGTTCTGCGGAAACGGGGAAACCGTGTGCAGAATGTTTCCCTTCATCGCACACTACTAGTCACTTCTGGATCAAAAGCATCGCATCGCTCAACCATTGTTTAGGTACGAAAATGTTATATTTCCAAGGTCACTAATTGTGCTGTAGATTTGGTCCTTTAGGATTGGTTGTTTCGGTTAAATTCATATATACTCGTAAACGCTGAATATATTTATAGAATTCTACAGAATCACCAAAGACTAAACTCTAAAGCGACATATAAAGGTAATTAGTTTGATATACCACACACAAGAAAGTGGGGTTGGTAGGTTGTCAATGCTTATTGACGTATGTTAATGTACGGAATTTAATTCAATCAGTAGTTGACAACGCAAACTACTGTTTTGGTGTACCACATGAGAGAATGGTAGGTCCTCATTTTTTACATTAATGCTATAATGCTAACGCTACTACGTCTGTGTGTAAAATTGTTTGCTTACAATTTATTACAAAATGTTATACAGAATGAATAGTTGAGAAAGATAGTGATGGTGATTCATTGAATACAGCTCTTCATTATACTTCAAATTATACTCGTATATCTAACATGCATACCTTCATATTATTACGTTTATCGTAGAATATTGTTTTATTAAGTTTTTATTTTTATGTAAGTACGTCAGTTCGTCAGTATTTTCCAAGCATTGTTTTGAAGATTCTCTAACTATTTATGTTATTTATAATTTAAAATTCAAAGATGTTTTTTATTTTGCACGTTAAAATAATCCTAGCGTTGATCACCAATTATAACACTTATTTACGACCATAATCTACAATTTGCGCACAGGAGACAATGTTCTCTAATCATGGGCACCCAAATTTGAAAGCCGATACTGTGAAATGGCGCTGGCAGTCGGCAATATTTTTCCGTATACGGCTTCGAACTATCGGGGAGATCCCATCTAGTCCTTTCAATGGCGTTCCCGACACTTGGAGGAATTCTTCCGTCCTCTCGAAGGGGCCCTTTGCTCCCCCTGAAGGGATTTTCCCGTACTCGCACTTGAGTTCAAGCAACCTCGCCACATTTTGCACCTTCGGAAATTGCACTGCAAATTAGTTCAAATTCAGATGGTTTCCTAACTTTCACAATCCTTGCTGGTCTTTCGAATTACTTACAAAATAAGTGGCAACCTTGCATATGGCGGTATCACTAAAGACAAATGTAAATCGCTTATTAAACTAATGGAAGCATGTTTACTCGATTTTCATGCAAAAATGTCATAAATGGCACCGCTTTATCAACTTTGAGGATTATTACCTCACAAACGACTGGAGTTATCGAAATGCAAATGGACACTTCTGTACATACATTTATTCTAAAACTGTCGCATTAAAAAAATATGTGGTAGAAACTGCAGCTACGTGCCCCTTTAGATAATATTAGCACATGCTACATAAAAACCTAAGAAATTGTAACAATATACTCCATCAATTTATTTCATTAACAACATTTTTACATACCAAATGTATGTTATTAAGCGAGCTGCTAAGTGCAGCGAGTAGGGTGTATTTGAAAACATAAATAAAAGCCACAGACTGTGGATTGGTGATGCAGTGTAGCGTTTTACACCACAATATATGTTGGTATAGTTAAATAAATTAAAGAGTGTTGATTTTATAGTTTTAGATTATATTCACACAATATATACAAATAGCACTGAAGAGTGACGTCTGCGTTCTTGGATGGTTAACATGATTCTATGATACTGCTTAAAAACTAAGTTGAAATTTTGTAGGCTATTTGCAAGTCCCGTGGGGGTGTCTAAATACCCAATGAAACGTTCGGTAACTTTGGCGTGGAAAACTAAAATTTTGCGGTTCTCACGAACCAGCGCACTGTCGGCAAAGGTTTATCGGGGTTGCAAATACGATAGCCTGTTAGGGTAATAAAGTTATAAACTTAAGAAGTCCATTGAACGTGCTTATGAATAATTTTGGCGAAACTGCACAAAACCGTGAGAACATTTGAATTTAACTGAAACGTTGCAAACTAATCGCACAAAAATACAGCTATTTAATTAATCTTAAAACTAGAGTCCAACAGACTGTGTAACAAACTGAACTTTGAAGGTCGTCGACAGATACAAATTTATATCCAACTGCATTTTCCCAACGCAATTTTTATCTTTTAGTTGTTTCCTCAAACAAATGCGACAGAACCTTCACCAGAGTGCTTGATTAATTTAAACTTTTGAAAATAAAATTACACATTTGAACTGCTTCTATTCACTTCAAAGAAGAATTTTTCTTAAGTCGCCTGATTAGTTGGAAGGTCTTTTTCAAGTGTTTTTATAGAAAATGCTACAAACGTATGGTCGTCGTGAGGCAGTTGTAAATGTAATTTTTTATCATTTTACGACAATTTTACAACGATTAGGGTTGCCAACACTGTCATTTTGACCCGAAGACTTCGGGTTTGGCAATCATTCTTCGGGCTTCGGGTTTTCAATAAAATTCTTCGGGTTAACTAAAGGTTCATACATACATGGATTGCGAAAAATTTTACTTCTATGTAAAAGCTCTAGAGCAGAAGTCATTGGCAAAAAGTGCCCAACGAGACAAAAAATATAATTGTAGAAAATAATATTTAATTTTTTTTTCAGACAAATTTAGTTTGGTAATAGTTTACGTAACTTCTAACATGGATTTTTAAAATTGTATTTTATGGAATGCAAAAAGTAATTTTGTTCTTTAATTCCTGATTTACAAAGGCCGATAATTATGCTATACCTATGTAACGAGCCAGCTGGATCCCTCACCGATAGCGTTTATTTCCATGCTTAAATATAGAAGCCAAGTTGTATTTCTTATGTTTTATTATTAGATTTAGTATTGTATTTTATTTAACCAAATGTTCGTAAAGCCAGTCCTGCGCTGGACGTGTATTGTAAATTTCGGTTTGCGTGAGTGCAGCAAGAAACACACGCTGTATGCGGGATGTGGAGATTCTGAACTCATGCAAATTTAACAAAGAAGACGCCAAAGACGTCTGTCGCACGCAGCGTCTTCTGAGAGCTACATGGATTTGTTCGACTGGAAAGTATAGTATGCAAATTCGCCCAGGACGATATAAGCTAGTTCGAAGCGACATGCAAGAGCCTGACACCCAACGTTTGCTGCAAACAGTATTAAAGTGCAGCAAGCTAGCGTTTCTAAATTCCTGAAACGCATCATCCAAGTGTACAGTCACGTTCATTAAAGTGCTGTACAGCATTTGTGCTTTGTGAATAAAAATTAATTACTCAAAGTTCAAAAAAGTGTTGTACATACAGACACTTTGAAAGTACACATCTAGGTCTACCTAGTTAATGATCCAGTGTGAGCGTTTGTTGAGTAACTAATAACACAACCACCAATAAACTTATAACTGTCTCTGTACAACACACTTTTGAACACGACTGTACATGTAAGTACACCCATTGTGCTATATTTAAACGCTCATTTAAAGTATCCATTTTGAGAGGCTCTAACTCAACTGTCCTTACAAGGGCCTCACGCGATTGAGGGTTTCCAGCATCATGTGTGTCAGGAGCAGCCAGTTTCAAGTAAAATGTTTTTATGTTAGCGTGATAAGGTTGCGTTTAACTGTGACCTTTTTCAAAAGAGAAGAAATGTGTTTTATCAGCGAATAATATTGTGTAGCTTGTAGGTGAATTTAAACAGGGCCGGACTCAAATAAGTATCAGCGTCAGGAATTTTAACATTGCGTTTTTGGTAAACACATTTTGACATTTGGGTTCTTTTAAACAACACATATTTCAACGTTCTTTTTGATGATGTTTTACGTTGTTCTTGTATGTTTGAAACATGCCTGCGAGTAGCCTTAAGGTATATCGCACGTACGTTGGTTCATAATTTAATTCCATTTTCTTTCATTTCTTTTGTGTTTTTAAATGTGTCTTCTTTGTGTCTTTTATGTATTTTTATTTGTGTTTTTAGATAAATACATATAGTAAACAAATCGGTTGTTCTTGTGCATTGTTTAAAGTTAGATTTTAGTACGACCATTACTACTTTCACGTTCATTGAGTTAGCTAAGGGATAAAAATGGCAAATAATTATTTAAATATTAAGGCATACGAGACGTCTTGTTCAAATTTAATGTATCCACGGAGGAGTAAAAAATGTAACATTTGATATACTACTTAAAAAAACTATTTCATCTTGATCTTTTTTATTAATTTTATTCCTGTTTTCCTCCCCCAATTTTTTTTCTTCGTGTCAGCTTCCACTCAATATTGGTAACCCTAACATTAATGTTGAACAAAACTATTTTGAAATTGGTAAAAAGACAATATAATACTGGATTTTTAAGCTTCTAATATTGAATTCGTTATTGTAACTCGGTCATGCTCATGATTGAGCAACTCTCTGAAATAGAACAAAACTAACTAGAACATAAACTAAAAATCAATGGACGAAACTCAAAATTAGACATTTTCAAAAGAAATGCACAGGTTAGATTCTTCTTTCAGCAGTTACAAGATCAAAAATAAAGTTTGCAGTTTCCTAACCCCGACATTATAACAAATCCTCGAATACGTCTACATTATTTCTAAAATAAATATTATGAATGAATGGATCCATCAGTAGAGTTAGTCCAAGTTTCCTTTAATCCAACTCTGATTCAATGGATTTTCCAAAACTGGATAAAAACCGATTTTCATAATTTTTACATTAGTACAAGCATTCTACCACGTACTTCGAATTTGACACGCATGGATCTTTAAAAATCACCTTCTATGATTTTGAACTGTGCGCATTAGTTTCAGATAAAACTGAAATTAATATGTATTATCTACAGTGTCCTTGATTTTGTTCTGATCTCTGTTATATTAATTTATTCATTCACTTATGATCTTTAGCCTCGTTTATCCTTCGGAGTCGAGGACCATTCATTTCCGCAGCAGTGCAACGGTGGTAATGGGTCGCATACGACTTGTATTACGCTCCCTCGCATCCATGCACACACTACATTCAACCAACCTTAATCTAACTTACTGTTAAGTTTGAACCCATGCCCACTTCGGCGGCCGATTTCTGTTATATTTTAATTCAAATTAGTTTGAAGAACTAGACATTTTGTGTTTGAGTTTTCTTTTATACACATAGTTTAGTTTTGAGCTTGTAAATCAATTAATTCGGCGCGAAACGAAAAAAAATATGTAAAGAATAAAAATGTAATAAAATTAGAGAACTAAAAAGTGCAAAATCTAAATGAAAGTTTCTGTTTCGCAGCTTTTCTACTCATTTTAACGATTATAATTCATGTTTTAGCCACAAAATAACCATTCATTACTTTATAATCTGTAACCTCCTTTACTTTTCGCCGCCAAGAACCATTCATCCCGCGCGGGAAGTGCAACGATGGTAATAGGTAGCATACGATTTGCATTACGCTCCTGCCGTGTTTAGTTATGAAGAAAAACTAGTTTATGCTTCGTACCATAATAACAAGGATTTCTATGAAATTAATATAAGATCTACAGAAATATGTTTTGTCTCTAGTTATTTCCAGTTCCAACAATGATTCTTGTCTTTATTTTCGGGGTACCATAAGACAAAATAACTATTACAGATAATAAATACATGTTCATGCCTTAATTAGGATCTCTAGGAATAGGACGGCAGTTTTGTATGAATTCCATTAAAATTGAGTTATTTTTCTATGTTCAACATTTTAAAATGTCGGTATTGGATATATGTTGTGATGGTGGGCAGCTTTAATGATGGTATAAATTTGTAAACTTGGAACATTATTACAAAATCCTGGAATGTATTTTAAAATATGTACTGTAGAGCCTTATTTGAACACTGTAAAATGTGGAAAGCCAGATACCTTTGCTGTTTAAAATTAACCAATCCCTCTCATTGCATAAGCAAATTCAGGATTGCATTTTACGTTTGAATCATTATATTCCTATGAGTCGTTCGCCGACATGAAATATTCATCTTTAGCTAGAAACTTTCTCATCTAATCGTTCCTGCAAAGCAACGTTCAATTGTAAGGACGAGATAAAGCCTGAGAAAACAAGCGGAAATGGTTTTTAAGAATCGACAAGGCACCAGAGAAGTGCAATTTCACTGCTAGCACTCAAACGGTTTTGAGGTCGTTAATTAGAGCACAATTTCTTCTCCAAACAAAACCAAGACGGGCGTGAAGTTCAAAGCGCCCGTTTCTATAAATATTCTTTCCGGTGTTGTTCGAGATGCTTAGGATTTTTGCAGGCGATTTTTGTGCGGCAGACAATCCGAGTTCTACATATCATCCATGCTTTCTGAGCTCACTGTCAGAGATACCACGAGCGCCTAGGTTACAAAACAAACCCTCGCTAAAACGCACGATTCGATGACATTTCTCATGAGTCATGACAGCAGAATGATGTTAATGCAAAGTCAAGTGTCAGGATCTTTCCGAATAGCGCTATCGCTAACGCAAGAGGGATTTGGTTTACTTGTGTTCGGTTTAAAAAAAGCAATCCGATCAAAAAGTGACACTATCGAAGCGACGTAACCTAACCGCACGTTCGAATCGTAAATTCCTGTTGCGATCGTTTACATGGCCGCAGGACCGGATTAAGCCAGCTGACCCCCGGGGCCACTTAGTGTAATCAAATTTCATAAAAGGAATAATCATGATATTGCTATTAAATGTAAAGTGCATTAAGTACATCGCACTTAACCAATACTAAAGAGAGACTTTTATTTTCTAAATCAGCGATACTCAACCTTTTTCAGCAAAGCTAGTGACCTCCTGAGACTGAGCTTCTGGAGCAAGAAACACCTTGGAGAGAGCCGATCAAATTTAAATTGAAGCTACGTATAATCGCAACTTGTATCGTTTGTACCATGAATTTGACAAATTTACCTGCTAGAAAATGTTCTGATATACTGTTCAAGTTTACAGAAATGATTCTCAGCCAAATAGCAATAATGGCAAGCAGAAATTCAACAAAAATATACTGAATACAGACTGAATCCTAAACTGCGTTTCTTTTCACTTTAACAACACATCATAACATAACCTAACTCCGAGGGCTTCTGGGAATGGTATCATGTTGGGTATAATAAGGATTGTATGTATCAAAGTTCTTATGTCGAACATGTTGTCCACATCCTAACGGACCAAGTTTTTGAGTCCTAAAATTAATTTGACAATGGACAAGTTTGTTGTTTCCTCTGTTCACTTGTAAAATGTAATGTCCAGTGAATGAAAAGACAAACACTTTCTGGCTGCAACGAATTTAAAACTTGAAGATAAGATGAATTTCCAAGCTGCAGAGAAAATTTGGTCAGAAGATGTCATTCGACTGTTAGAAAGATATCCGGAAATTGAGGGAACCCGTTGCTATCTGGAATTAATGCCTTTGGCAGCAGCAGCATTTTTAGATGCAACTACAGATATTCCTTCTATCAAGGAGCGACTGTATAACATTTGGTAGTGCATGTTTTTTCCGAATCTGGCGAACATGACTTACTGATCATCCCAATATAATCTCGGTAATAATTTTATCACTGCGAACTGTTACACTTATTAAGAGCTGAATGCTCATGAACTTATTAACATAATCGTTAACTTCCGAGGAAATCTCCTGTTAACTAATGACATGTTTATTACCTGGCTCTGCAGTACCAAAACTTGCGAAAGAACGTTCAGAACCACCAGATCCATGACTTCGACTTTGTCGACGGCTACACCATAACGCAATTCAACGTTTCTATAGAACAAAGGCAGTCAATAATGTTCTGAATGACTTGAAAGATATCTTGGTGTTTCCGAGAGAACAAAAAAGGGACTCGGCGTGTAACTTCTGATTTGAAAAACATGGACGACGATTGCATACAAAATATAGTAGATACTGCTCTGAAATATGTCATAATACATACCGAAAATATCGACATGGTTGTTATGCACAATAGCTGGCATAATATTTCAATACCGCCAGTTTCAGAGAATTTGAATCAAGGCTGAAATGAATGTGAAAATCAAGCGGAATGCGAATCAATCGATGACTCAATAATTATTATCACAGACAATGGTAATCAGAATGTTATGAACTTACTGCCAATAGACTCTCAAGATGAAGAAGACCAGGAAGAACTTTATGACATATACGAGGATGTGAGTGATATTTCCTCTTTAGGGATTGGTGAAGACCTGTTAATGGAATATTCTTCTTCCAAGTTCCCACAGTCAGCAGATGTGGTTGAAAGGGGACCATTTTTTAAAATAACAATGGGTGCTAAATCTGCTGTCATTAAAAAGTAATCTTTGTGAGGACTTTTGGAAGAATCTAAAACCAAAGTCAGTACGGATCAGTTACGGAGATTTATTACTAGTTCGAAATCATTGGATTCCAGAAAGCGAAAATCAACTCCAAAAACTACGTCTAATACAGAAACTTGGCGGAAAGGTAAAATTTGCGGTAGAATTGCAACGTAATCAGGACACAGAATCAGTTGTAAAACTAAAAAAAAAATTCGAAAGAAAAAGATCTGGTGATGAGAAAGTATTGAAATCTTCTTCTTGTTTGTCTGGCCGAAAAAACCTGATATTACAAATGTTGCTAAAGAATACGTATTCTTCGGTCCCGTTTATTTCGGAAGGACCATTTACATTGGATGATTTGGAATAGGTATGAGAAGATATGTAAAGCTTATAATATGATGAAATATTTTTTTAAGTTCTAAAATTTCTATAATTTTTTTGATTATTATGTTCTTATTTAGTTGTGTTCATGTTGTTCTATATAAATAAAGGAACATTTATGTACCAATGCGATTTTGATGTCAACCTAACAAAATTTCCTCATGAGAACGTTTAATTCGAGTGTAGTAGTCAACATAGATAGTATTTTACATTATTTCTCAACATACGATCATTTTGGTATCTCCGAATTCATGTGGATTTATTCAGATTTATATGGTTGCCTTAAGACTTGTTTGGATTTATTTGGATATTCCTAAATTTATTTGGATTTATGTATTCAGTTTTATTTCGGGGTATTGAGGTATATTTGGATTTATTCGGATTTATATTGATTCATTCAAGATTTACTAGGATTTATGTGGATTTTTTCTTGAAAATGGATTTATGGTGTACAAAATTCTGGCAGCTGTTTCCCCCTCGCCTAACTTCTTGGACACCTCCAGAGCATGCCGAATGCTTCAGTGCCTTTCCGCGTCTGCTCACAAATAAAACTACGTAGCGCCCTTTACTAGCACCACATAGTAGTAAATGGCACTAAATTGTATCAACCAAAATAATAATAAAACCAATTTTGAATGCAGTATAAAAATAAGAAACAATTTTGCTAAGCCAATTATCAGTTATGTATTAAAACATTTAACATTTACAAATACATTGTCATTATCAAGATCAAATATACATTTTAAGTTGTGACATTTCTTTAAGAATGTAACTTGAAAGCCTCGCAATCCAACGGTTGAGAATCGCTGTTCTAGAGTAGGGTTGCCATTAATTCACAAAACTTAACTTGTGGAAAAGGTGTTCTGGTTCAACGGAAGGGTAGCATTCAGTCAGATGAATAGATAAATTACGCCATTTAGTCCTACGTTTCCTCGATTCAATGAATGTGAAGATTTATTATTATTATTATTATTATTTGAATAATGGTCAGCAGTTAGAAACAAACTTCTATTCCACCTACCATGCCTTTTGTTTTGTGTGTAGATCATCACTCGATCTATTCTGATATACGAACCACTCAAATGGAGTGATTTATTTTGAATTCGTCCAATAATTTAACAAAAATCTGTTTCTTCATGTCGACAGTAGAAATATATAAATACCAATCAGTTAATTCGGCACAATGGTTAACAGTTATTTAAGTATATTACAAATTTGAAATTCTCATACATACACATAAATGTTCTAGAAGAGTACAAAAGATAGATTAAGTGGGCTACAACCAAAAATTCACATTAAATCCGTGTATGGTATAGTCAATTTACATTGTGTTCTCAATAATATTAATACTTTCATCTTCATCAAAATCTCTCTACCTAATAGTACCTCATGGATCTTTCCTTACATAAGTAAATACAATTTTAATAATTTTCCGTTATATACCATACATAATGCACTTCTAAATGAAGGGCCCGACACTATCTCGTATAAATATGGAAGACCTATTTGAAAAGCTTTTAATAAGATGAAAGTAGGAGTACCGAGCACCAAGAACTACCTGGATGTCAATACATCCCATATTACGCATATGTGGAAACATGTAATCAAAGGAGCACCTTAGTAAATCTACAGTAAGTTCTATGTGTGCTTTACCAGCATTCCTGTTGGCTATAACGTTACACTATTTTGTACAATACATTTATTTCATTACATACAGTTATATCGTATTTGTCTTTGAAAAGTGTAAGTTAATTCTTTATAGCAACGCTCCAACTTTATTTAATACAGAGAGATAATTGCACAGAAATGTGTTTGACAGTGTAAAAGTCATTAGTGTTAAGCTGCTAATTAACTCAAGTTACTGATTTGATTGTCTGGTGGGTTATCAAGCCGACCTTCATAGCGTTTACTACGTATTAGGGTCATCTCGATTTATTATGTCGACCTTTCCTTCTCCTGCAATGCTGCAAGAAGTAACAAGAGAAGCTAAGCTCTTCTTAAAACAAGGGTCGCCCTTTATTAGCAATATGAGACATAATAGGAATATCGCAATCAATAATGAAATTTTAGTCTGTACAGATAAGCGAGAAAGGTTGTTTTTAATATGTAATATGCTGTAAAAAACCAACCCTCTTCCCAAGTCAGACTTACAATAAATAATTAAATACGCCTTGTCAGTAGTACTGATTATACGAACAATATTGAAAGCCCGTAATGTGGATTTCTTACAACATTCAATATTGTCGGGTATAGAACTACGCCGAACTACATTGCGCATCTATTTGTTTACGGTTGCAACACTGCCACTTTAAATATGGAACAAATTGTTACAAATAGAGTGGCCACTTTAATACTGATTTCTTAATGTCAAAAAATGAATTTTAACAATTAAAAAAGCTTACATGAAACGCCACATATAGCAAACATTTTTGAAAGAAGAATGCATAAGACATGAAAGGTGACAATAAATATAAAAGAAGTAGACAAAATGAAGAGTGCACAATTATTATAGCATAAGGATCAACGAAAGATGCGAAAAGAACTACAAGAAGAAATCGATGAAATCAGACACAAAGTAATATTCATGAAAGATCGAAAAAGTAAGTACAATGAATGAGAGGTATGAATGGTGTGTAGGAAAATATGGAAAAAATACGAGGAACAACAACGGTGGAAGAAATACAGAGTTCTGTATGGAAAACGAACTCAATATTGGTAAGATTCTTCAAGGAAGAAGAAATACTTAAAATAACTAGACAAGAGAGTCAAGAGAATAGTAACGGAAGAGAAATAAAAATCGTGGCAAAAATTTTGAGAAAAGATTGAAAATATGCAGACAAGGAGATTCAGAAAAGTAGCAAAAATAATAAATATAAGACAAGGAAGGAAATACTGTGGAGTAAGGAGACAGAACAATAGAAAGATGAAGGGAATATTTCAAAGAACTATTAAAAGGAGAGGATATGAGTGAGAAGAACAGCAAAACCAGGAAAAGCACCACGGCTTGACAAAATAACCGTAGAAATGTTGAAAATACTCCATAATCGTAGAATAACCATAAAAGAAATAATACAAATAATGAATATAGTCCTGAATGAAGAACATGCACCGGAAGACCGGCAAATTGGAATTATGACACCAACAAAGGATATAGCAAGGAATGAGGGAATTATAGAAGAATCACCCTACTGATAATAATAACTTCAGCAGCAAAATATACGATTGAATTCTAGAGAGAATAATAAAAAAAACAGTGAAAGCGTTAAAAGATAGATACGCAATTTGGATTTCGACCTAATAGAGATGTACAAGACGCAGTATTCATCTTGAGACAAATACCGGAAAAACACCTAAATAAGAAGGAAGCACGCACCTATATTCCCAATAGAGAACAGAAAATATTGAACAACAGAATAATGCCACAGAATATGATAAAAATAATAAAGTTTGTAAAAGAAGACTAACAACTAGTTATGCAAAAACGAGACATGAAAATTCAGAGCTATTTGAAATATATTGAGCCCTCAGCTATTCTCACATGTATTACACGAAGCAGTAAAACATACAAAACAGAAAGCTAAATCATGAAATAGAATATTGGTAAAAAGAAATAATAGTAATAACAGAGTTGAAACATTGAACATTGAATAAAAATCAGAAATCTTTACAGATGCACGAGAGATTATAAATATAAAGATTAATCAGGAAAAGAGAAAAACTATGATAATAAATAAAGACGAGAACAACATACCATGAAACTGGGATCAGAAATGTTGCAACGGATATAAAAATTCAAATACTTGATGATATCACAGGATGATGGAATAGACGGCGAGATAAAAGAAAGAATAGTGGCTGGAGAAAGATTATTCAACAGTATAAAAATCACCGTCCTTAATAAAAAAGAGAAATACCAAAAGACACACAAGTTGAAATATTAAAAAAAAAGTAGGAACTGCAATACTAACATATGGATCAGAGACACCAACTACAAAAAAAAGCAACGAACAAATATGGAAGCTACAGAAATTGAATTCTTACGAAAAATATAAAACAAAACCAGCATGAACAGAACAAGAAATGAGTGATACAGACAGACATTGCAAGACAATGGCGGACAAGATAGAAAAAGGGAAACTAAGATATTTTGGCTATGTAAAAAGCTCGGCAGTCCAATAGAATGACCAGGAAAATCTATGAGCCAAGAACAATAGGAAAATCAGAGGCTAACAATTACAACTTGGCACACGTAAGTAGGAAAAACAGCAGAGAAAATGGGGAAATACAGATAGAAGGTAGAAGGTAGAGAAATACAGAGCAGACGAACAAGAAAAGACTCTACTACTCTAACCACCTCCCATCCGTAAGGGTGGAGGGGAATTAGAATTAAGTTTAAGTAAAACAGCAAAGCTGATTAGAGTCGGTTATATCACATATTTCATACTAGCCAATAGTAGTGACTTCTCGAGAGCGTTCAGTTTTCATATCCTTGTTAACAAGCGTCTTCTAGGGAAGTTTTCTCTCTCTATAGGCTATATACCGTTACTTGGTTGTGCGTGGTTATTCACTTTATGGGTCTCCATTCAATAACAATTCTCTGGACAATGTAATCAAGGATACAAGAAAATTAACGAGTTCTACAGAGCAGGTACTATAAGGATAGAGTTAAAGTTAAATATAGAATTAAGGAGACATAAGAACTGCACAAAGAAGAAGCTGTTGCAGTTGATTACAGTACCTTCTTTGCAATGTTACGATTCGCGTTCTTGTGTGAAAATGAACTATACGTGGTTATACGAATAGACTATACTTTAGTTAGCCATAAGCAATTTGCAACGTAAATATTTTAAAGGTAGAATTTCGTAGGCAAATTTGTCATATAAAAGTTTCAACAGGCGGCTGAAAGTCGGTATTTAGAACGTGCCTTTCACTGGAAAGATGGAAGTATTTGAATCTCACTCTCAATTTATGCAGAATTTACCTCGTAGGCCGAAAAATTCGGCGAAGCTAGATTATTAGTACGTGATCAGAAGCGCAACAATTGCCACTCGGCCATAAAAATTAGGCTAAAAATATGTGCCGGTTGGAGCAAATTCCTTTAGTAGAGATCATTTGCGAGGTGTCGACCGCTTGACAAATTTTGGCGTGTGAAACCTACAAATTTCAAGAATACATAGCAGTATAGAGCGATTATGCTTTGTCGCGTTCATGTACGTGACTTAGAAGTCCGAAGTTTAGAGTTTTTCTGTTAGGCTTATTGGAAATTTTGAGAACGCCTACCGAGTTTTCTTGGTCAAACTGAACTGAGAATTTAGTAGTAACCTTATACGACTTAAGTTGTTCTGTAAACGGTAGAAAATAAATGCAATTATATTTAGTCTTCGTGTACAAGTGTATTTTGACTAAAAGGATTGTCAGTCACTCCGACTTTAGACGAATTCGCGATCACGCGGTTTTATTAGTCGATCGCTTAATCGTACTCATTATTGTCTAAAACTTTCTGCCAAAACAGTTGAAAGTCAACGTTGAACTACATTAAGTAGAAGAGGGCTTTTTGAAATGCAGGGTTAATTCTTTACTGTCATATGATGTGTTCGGCGTGGAGAAGTGCCAGAATAATCAATCTATTAATTAAAATTTAATCCGCCACAAAACGATAAGCGAAACGAGGTCACGATGCGTTTTAAATTCAAAGAAATCAGCGGGGGATAATCGGCGATCCCGTCCGCAAGGACACTCGAGGTTGGTGGACGAATGGAAGAATGCCTTGTTAGGAGCGAACTCATCAAGATATATTATGTATTTACGCACCTGCATAAATTTAGCTCGCAATTGCCCGGTGAACGAAGGCAAACGAGAACAGTGACACAAATATAAAAGGCGTGGAACAATGGTGTTATATGCTCTAGCACAGCAGCGTAATATCGGCATATTACATGTCAAATGCAAACGTTATATTGTCTTTCCAACAACAATAGATCACGCCGAAGCCCCTCAACTTTATTATTAATTACATATATGACATGGCGGACGTAGTTCGGCAATCTGGGAATCCGAGCAATAAAGCTCACATATACCGAGGCAGTTATATTTTATGGACACTCAGAAATTGGGAGCCCTAAAGGTATCCTACGTAACCGGCGTTATTCGACGAATGTAAATGCTGTGTCGGCACGGTATCCATATTATGCATATGCAACATCTTTATCCGCAGACCAGTAGCATGCTATAGCCAGATAGCCCGATAGCGAAGATAATTCTAGTTTTCTCTCATAGACTGGTAGCTATAAATCGTGTCAGTTGCAGGAGAGACGGACATTTTAATAAATGAACGCCGCTTACGGCTACTCAAATTGTCCGCAATAGCCGCTGGGTAGCCATGAGGTCCGATGCTGCTTGTAAATCTGCGATAATAGTGTTTGTTAGTTGTTGGCAGTCTCCTATCCGAAGATGCCCTTTTATTGTGCGCTCGCGCATAACTTAAGATTTATTCCCGATACAGAACTTAAACTTCCAGAAACTGAGGATGCATCAAAACTCGTGGAATTCTTCTTGCCGGAGCGGCGGCGGCGTTAGCCGCATCGCTACCTTTCAATAATAAATTCATAGCTGCAACTCGATATCGCGAGCTGATATCGAATTCAATAGTACACATGACGTTTATGTATGTGTCAATTGTGTTTTTATGCTGTCGGTTTTTTCTTCCGAGAGTAATGGCTTGTAAATTCTCGTTTATGTCCGTGTCCTGCTATTCCTAATAAAACAAACCTCATATTGGCGGGCGGCTTCTTGGGTTCTAGCACGGTAGTTGATAGTAATGCCCGGGCATAAACTAAATAAAATAATCTTAGTCGTAATTCTTTAGATACAATCGGGTAAGCCATCATCTGATAGGCGGCCCTCGGTGCGCGTTAACTCTCACGGCATCGTGTAAATTAAAATCCTCTGTTATTTACATGGCGGAAACGATAAATTGCAGTTGAGCGTAGTTTTGTTGTCTTGTGCATGTTCCTTATTATCTTAGGCACCACGCCTTGGAGTCCCGAAAATTAACTAAACGCCACTAACGCATTCAGTAGCGCACGCAGTCTTGCTACGACAGGACGGAACGACCCACTCTATCGGTCGTTTTGTACAGAACCCAGAAGTTGAGTCGTAATAGTGAGCAAAGTGTGTGCTTTGCTGCTGCAAAAACGCGGTTGCCGCACTAAAACGGTCGTTATAATTAACCGATCCACTGTAATTGGCCATGCTTCGAACGGTGGATGCAGACGGTTAGATCTAAGAGACACTCTGCTGCTGTTGTACTATTGCCCACCATCAGGAACTTGAAAGGAGACTTCTGGAAAAGTGCCCAAGTGCTTGCAGCAGCTTCCTGTCAGCAGTGGAATAATTGTTCCAGATTAATTGTGCGCCCCTATAACAGCTTCATATACGTGCGCCATTATTGTACGATAGCTTAAGAAATCGGTTGTTACTCTACCATCACTCCAAATTTGAACGAGACATTACGAAATAACCCTAACAAGCAAGTTCAACACGGATGCTTTGAGCATTGGAAGAACTGTTATCCGTCCCTAATACTAGTATTACTACTGGTAAAGTAATGGAATTTCTATCAGGCAGGTCATGAGTGCGAACCTCACGGCCGGAAGCTTTCTAGTCATCACACGAACATATTTAAAGGTCCTGATCTTTAAATATGCCATTTATCCTTTCTAGCCCTGCGACTCCAGAACCCTCCTCCACACCTACAACACCTTCATTCGCCCCGTCATTGAATACCGAGCCCCCCTTCTCGTCACTATCAAACCACATTTCCTCCATCAAATCGCAGCATGCGAAAGGCAAATTCTTCGTCAACCTAGTCCACATCGACACCCAAACCACTTCAATATGCGACCGCCTAACCCACCTCCAGCAGAACTACATCAAGCGCACTCTCCAACAAGGCATTCCCATCGCCAACGAAACCCTCACGACCTTCCACAAACCCCTAAACCATGACGGCGTCCCAGTAAACCGTGTTCCTAGAAAACCCCAGAGGAAACTCCCACACCCCCCTACTGCCCTCCTGTCCTCCCTGTACCCTGACCTCCCTGGAATCCTCACTGATACTGTGGAAGACACTCCACTGTCAATGAGGTGAACCATTTTTCTTTTCCTTTCAGTATACCCCCAACTAACAGCCAATACTGCACAAATTTTTTATTATCATTACAGATACCGGCCACCGAGGAAAGAAACAACAACCCCAACATCAGGACCAGAAGCAGAACCACCAACCCATAAGAAGGAAGGAAGACCCCAGGGCTGAAGAGGCCAAAAGCCTAAAACGGCCCCCTCCACAGATTTATAATAAAATAATAAAATGAATTGTAAATAGTTATCTGTATATACTTTGTTTAATATACGTATTTTATCTCTTATCTCTCTTTCTAGCCCGGTGTGCACCTGCAATGGTCCATAGCATCACCATGTGTACGGTTAATAACGGATGCTCGGGCTTTAGTTCCTGTGTTTTTGTCGTTTGTACCAACAAATAATTTTTACAGTACAAAAAACTCATTAGGGCAATAAATTAATGTACAATTTGGATTTGATGCTAACACAAATGTTGCTTCTTCTTCGTCTTCCTGCCATTAGGAGATTAAACGAATACTTTAATCCACGTTTATTTCTATAAACCAGTTTCCATGTCTTCATTTCAACTGGGGCCGAGGAGAAATCCAACATATATTCTATAATCATGGAGGTTGTGTGAAATAACTTCTAAGATATAATGCGTACATGTTTGGTATTCGTATTGTAATTGGAAAAGCGCCCAAGTGCTTGCAGCAACTTCCTGACTGCAATGGAATAATTGTTCCAGATTAATTGTGCACCCCTATAACAGCTTCATATACGTGTGCCATTATTGTACGATAGCTTAAGAAATCGGTTGTTACTCTATCATCACTCCAAATTTGAACGAGACATTACGAAATAACCATAACAAGCAAGTTCAACAGGGATGCTTTGAGCATTGGAACTGTTATCCGTCTCTACTAGTATTACTACTGGTAAAGTAATGGAATTTCTATCAAGCAGGTCATGAGTGCGAACTTAACGGCCGGAAGCTTTCTAGTCATCACACGAACATATTTAAAGGTCCTGGTCCTTAAATAGGCCAGTTTTTCTATCTAGCCCGGGGTGCACCTGGAGATAGTTTATAGCATCACCAAGTGTATGGTTAATAACGGATGCTTGGGCTTTAGTTCCTGGGTTTTGTGCAGCACCAATGAATTTTAAGTATAGGAAACCCATTGGGACAATAGATTAACGTACAATTTGGTCCCCTGGTCCTTCAGGTTGGGGGTTGTAGCAGCGGTCCAGCTCCTAGCCTACATAAAAACTTGAAAATGCTTAAAAAAAACCAGTTTAACTATGCCTCGGACGACGGACGGATATAATCGACGACGAAAATTGCAAAGAAAATGGACGTTGAATATAGGTATTTGGAATGTTCAAGGACTTATAAACAAACAAGAGGTCCTAACAGAAATGTCACACAGAAAAATCGATATAGCCGTATTATCAGAAACAAAAAAGAAAGGAAATGGTAGTGAAGACTTCAAAAACTTTACTCGCTGTTATAGTGGAGTAGATAAGAGTGAAACAGCCAGAGCAGGGGTATCCATTCTAATTAACAAATCATTAAAAAAGTGCGTTAAAGCGTGGGGGGCTATAAATGAACGTTTAATGAAGCTTACGTTGCAAATAAGAGGTCAAACCATAGTAATTATAGCGGTTTACGCACCAAATGATGACGCTCGAATAACCATCAAAGACAGTTTAGAAAATGACTGTAGGTCGAAATTATTATGGCGGGAGACATGAACAGTAGAGTAGGTAAACAGAGAAATAGTCCAGTAGTGGGCATGTATGGAGAAAATAACATCAATAATAATGGACAACGGCTACTGGATCTATGTGATCAATATGAACTGAAACTAACGAACACCTTCTTTGCTCACAAGGACATCCACAAGTACACTTGGTACCAACACACCAGAGGCCTAATGTCTATAATAGATTACCTGATAGTAAAGAAAAAATCCAGTATAAAAGTACAAGACGTTCGAGTAAAACGAGGGGCAGACTGCGGAAGTGATTACTGTCTTGTAACAGCAAAAGTATATATCCCTTATATAAATAGCAACAGTAAATCAGAATCAGAAATTACAAATATATCGAAGGTAGAGGGAATAACATACAATTTAGAGAGTTTGCAAAATGAGAGTACAGTATACCTATATAGAAGAAAGTTAATAATAGAAGATAGAGCAACAGAAGAGGAATATAATCACATTAAAAACTGTTTAAAAGATGCTGCACAGGAAGCCCTTGGAAGCCCTTGGAAACAACGGTCAAAAAACTAAACCGTATTGGTGGGACAAAGAGTTGGAAGAAATAATAGAAAAGAAGAAACAATTATACATAAGATACCTGTAGAACAAAAATGAAGTAAATAAACAGGCATATAAAACAATAAATAGAGAGGTAAAACAGGAAACAGAACTCATGGATAAAAAAGTGTGAATATGTTGACCAATTTATTGGAGGTACTAAGAGATTTGAGGAAGACTTTAGAATCTATGAAAACATCAACACAAAATAAAACCAATTTAATAAACATATCTCACAAGGAATGGATGAAGTATTTCCAAGGACTAGTACAAGAGCAAAGACAGCAAACAGTTTACTAAAACAAAATATAATGGACAAGTTCAGGAAAAGATAGAACTTACACTACAATAAGTGGAAGAAGCTTTAAAAACAACAAAAATAAGAAAATCTCCAGGTCCCGGAGAGATTCCTCCAGAACTTGTAAAGTACGGCCCTATAGAGCTAAAGGAAATGCTAAGGAAGCTATATGAAAGATGTAGAAATAGCGAACAGATACCGGAAGAATGGCGAACCTCCTACATAACTCCAATACATAAGAAAGGATCCCTAAATGACCCAAAGAATTACAGAGGAATAGCAGTGATATGCACAATCGGTAGAATTTACTCTAAAATCCTGAAAAATCTAATAGAAAAAGATATACATGGCAAACAAGCGATAACATCTTCACACTAAAATTAATAATAGCAAAACGCCTACAACGAGATAGAGAGAGGCATGTCGCATTAATAGACTTGGAAAAAGCGTACGATGGTGTACCTATTGGACAGCTCTGGAAACAAATGGAAAGTTTGAATATAAATCCATCACTAACACAAGCAAGAGCTAAGCTTTACGAATCTAATCATGCAAGAATAAAAATAGGTAGAAGCTTAACAGATAAATTGAATACAACAAAAGGTCTCAGGCAAGGCTGTTGTCTATCCCCCACTTTGTTTAAAATATACCTTGACAGAGCTCCTCAAGGGTGGCAAAACAAATGTAGATATATGTGATTAAAGATAGGGGACGACATTCTATACACTTTATACTTTGCCGACGAGAAAATAGTTATTGCAGAGGACCAAGACGATCTAAGCTACATGGTCAGAAAACTACAAGAAGCATACGATCAAGCAGGACTGACAATAAATAAAAATAAATGCGAATATTTAATAACGAGGAACAAGAACGTAGAAAACCTACCTTTTAAAACACGAATATATAAAAGGAGTACAAAATGCAAATATTTGGGAGTTATATTCAATAAGAACGGCAACAGCAACGAAGAAATAACAAGTAGGCCAAATAAAGGCCGAAATATTACCAGATCTATAAATTCCATTTTATGGGATAGGAGATTGAGGAAAACTACCAAGAAAGTAATATATAAAACTATGATATAGAGCGTTATTATATACGGAGCAGAAGCGTGGGATGTAAACAAAACAAACAGAAATAAATTACTTGTTACTGAAATGGACTACCTAAGAAGAAGCTGTAGGAAGACAAGGTTAGACAGAGTACGAAAAGAAACAATAAGGGAGATGATGGAAATGGAAAAAGACATTGCGGATAAAGTGCAAAAGCGGCAGTTAGTGTAGTTTGGACACGCGAACAGAATGGAAGATACAAGATGGCAAAAAAAAGTACTGAAAGGGATACCACCAGAAAGACTCAAGAGGGGAAGACCGAGACGTAGCTAGAAAAACGACGTAAACGAAGCTATGAGAGCAAGAAACCTCGAAGAAGAAGACTTTCGATAGAGTGAACTGGAAACTGGGGACGGAAAGACGGCGACAGCTGTGAAAATCCGCATATACATATACAGACACAATTTGGATTTGATGCTAACACAAATGTTGCTTCTTTTTTGTCTTCCTGTCATTAGAAGATTAAATGAATATTTTAATCCACGTCGATTTCTATAAACTCGTTTCCATGTCTTCATTTCAACTTTGGGCGTACATACATGTTTGGTATTCGTATTGTAATTGGAAAAGCACCCAAGTGCTTGCAGCAACTTCCTGTCTGCAGTGGAATAATTGTTCCAAATTAATTGTGCACCCCTGTAACAGCTTCATATACGTGCACCATTATTGAACGATGGCTTAAGAAATCGGTTGTTACTCTACCATCACTCCAAATTTGAACGAGACATTACCAAATAACCATAACAAGCAAGTTCCACAGGAATTGTCGCAATTTGCATTAAGTACTGGAATAACTGTTATAGTCCCTACTAGTAGTACAACAGGTAATGGAATTTCTATCAGCAGGTCATGAGTACGAAACTTACATCCTGAGACTTTCTAGTCATCCCACGAATATATTTAAAGGTCCTCATCCCTAAATAAGGCATTCTTTCTTTATAATTCAACAGGTTAGGCTAGCCCGGGGTGCACCTGGAGATGGTTCATGGGATCACCATGTGTACGGTTAATAACGGATGCTCGGGCTTTAGTTCCTGTGTTTTTGTCCTTTGCAGCACCAAATAATTTTATTAGTATATAAAACTCATAGGGGCAATCAATTAACGTACAATTTAGATTTGATGCTAACACAAATGTTGCCTCTTCTTCGTCTTCCTGCCATTAGAAGATTAAATGAATAAAAATCCACGTCGATTTCTATAAACTCGATTCCATGTCTTTATTTCAACTGCGGCCGAGGAAAAATCCAATATATATTCTATACACATGGAGGTTGTTAAATGACTTCTAGGATGTTTGGTATTCGTATTGTAATTGGGGCCGTAACCCATCAGAACAATAACTACAATTGTGGTTTAACGTTGAAGACCGTCATTTGCTTATTTATATACATCTTGTAATATTAACAAAATGACGATTGGACACGGCTTAACATACATCTATATCAGTGTCCTAATAATTTGCAAAAAATGAAGCAATGTCTGCTTTATTTATTACATTGGTATGCTTTTGTAAGCTTTTTAACACATTTTATTTGAAATATACTATACTAGATTTTCTCTAATTGTATGCAGTAAATCATAAAAATATCCTTTTGGTTTAAAAATATTCTTCGTATTTCGACTGTCCCATTGTATGTATTGTGTTGTGTGATTCTGTATAAATCTTGTGATTTAGACTTGTGTGATAAGCGCACGATTTAGGTCTAAATTATCAGCGTATTGTCAGTGTACCATCACCCACGAATGAAACAACTGCAACAAATAGTGCCAAGGTGATTGTTGTAACTTCCTTTCAGTAGTGGAATAGTTATTCTAGATTGAGGGCTCCATTTTTACAATATCATATATTTATAGTCGAATCATATTCAAACCGTGAAGAGAAATGATTGCAGCAATTTTTAGAAGTGCTTTATAACAAACAGAACCTGCCCACTTTCGTAAACAATTGGTATACGTATGTGTCTCCAAATTATAGGCACGTACTCTTGCTACTTTAATGACAATTCAATTCATAGGAATGTTGAAACAGCAGTAACAGGCAGTTGAAACGAATCGCCGCGTTTATATTCAATCTAGTAGACCGTCACTCTTCGAGAATTCGTACGTAGGTGTAGCTTTCTAGCACTTAAACAAGCGAATGACGATTATATGCAATCGCAATTATCAAATTCCATAATGCAGAATGCAATAACAGCTCTCGGTAAACTACTGTATGAGTAAGCAGACTTCTACATATCAGAATAACAATAGTGGATAAACGGGTTGCAGATAGTACCTATCTCCGTTTGAAAAATAATAGCTATTTTGGTTGACAATCTTATTGCGGCAAGGAAAACGAGAAATTATTGTCATGTATGAATCATTCTTCAATTCCACAGTTTCTAAATCGCCGACTTAAGAGTTAGTAAATATAGCAAAACCGACAGATCCAATTCGAAAAAGGTTATCTCGGTCGTTACGCAACTTCACTTAATGAATTTGTACAGTTGCTCAATATGCTAAATTTTGATATGTTGGACAAAGTGACTACTCTGAAACGCACCTTATTGAAACTTAAAAGAATCAGAATGCGATGTCCATTATCTTTTGAAAGTGTTATCGATGTCGTAACTCGCTGATTTTTGATAGCTTTCGATGCCTCAAGCAGAACTTGAGCAGAATCGATGCGACAAAGCTCGTTGCGCGTCCGTAATGCCAAATGACTAAAATCAGCGAAAATAATTTTTGGGGGCGAAGGTATTCATCTGAAAAGGGTCGTTCTCCGGATCGCTATTCGGATAAGAGCGGTGCCATTCCAAATTTGTTTGTTTTTCGGCACGTACGCGTAGAAATTGAAAATCGAGTGTCATCAGCGAGTGAATTTAGGGAAATCGCGCAGCTTAATAGTGGCAAAGAAAATGAAATCGGGAAAAGGAGGGTTAGGGTATTACCGGCGATGCTAATCGGAAATGAAGGAAGATAATGGCAAGCACACAAAGAGGAGATTACAAGAAGAAGTCATACAGAAAGTGGCCGGATGAAAGGCGTTAATCCGTCATTAGAAGTTAGCGGGTGAGGATCCGATCAGGTACCGAGCAATTTGTTTCGGACGGTCGTGGGGGCGACTAAGCGGCTTTCGGTGCCCCCCGAGGTGTAATGGGAATCGGAACAGTCTTTTCATTACAACCAGTTAATCATTCCTACGTACTCCTATATAACCAGATTTGGAATGACGTAGCAGTCTTATTGAAAATTTTGATGTGTAATATCGTCCAATTATATGACGTTTTTAGATTAGAACTGGACGCACCATAAAACGTTTTGTTTATTACACGAAGCTGTCGTTTGGACCTGGCGAACTGGGAAACGGGTCTTGGAGGCCGCGCAAAGTAGCAAAGGGGACGCAAGAGGACGCATCTACAGTATTGTGCGAATTAATATGAGCACAGCCATTGTTTTCGATTTTTACACGTGGCAACATTGTTATGTTAACTTCGGTATCTACGTTGCAGTTATCTAGAATCTAGACCAGCGGTTCCCTACCGGTAGTTCGTGAGCCCCTGGAGGTTCCCATTAAAAATTCTGTAATAACATAGTTTACACAGGTTAATGTTTCATACATAAACAATGTTTAATGCAACATACCGTATCAAAAAAATAAATAAAGCACGTGCTGCAATATCCTTAGTTGGCTGTGAAATAGTCAAACCTGGGGGCACGGATGTTACAAATCCGGCTATTTTAATTGTATTTGTAAAAATTACATTTATTGGTCTTTGTGTTGTGGTATTTGCGCTGATGGAGCAAAAGCAATGACATGCAAATTTGCTTGCGTTAAATCTGTATTAATAATACATATGGAACCATTGCAGCATTTACAGGTAAGCCGTAGCGTCGACATGAATGCCTTAATAACTTACTTGATGATGTTCTCAAACTTTTACTTCTTCATGTAAAAAATAGATTATATAGCATACACAAGATCAATAAGATATGCTGTACAAGCTGTCAAAATCATAGAGGCGCAGAACTCTTAATACAGCCTAAGGATACCGGTAACATTTGTTCTATTGTTTGCTCTATTTAAAACACCCAATCAAGAAACACAGAGAAGGTATGAAGCAGTTAAGCTAGAAGAGTTAAAGAAATAAAAAAACTAATCAAAATATCAGAGAAGCCTAACAGAAAAATTGAGCGCACTAGAAATACAAAATGGAGGACCAGACTGGCATATAGATATTAAATAGCAGAAACTACGAGAAGCCATCCTAGAATCAGCAGAAGTAATTTATGGTAGAAAGAAGATTAAATATAACCAGAAAAGTACGAGCTGGTGAAATAGTACAGTAAGACACAGCATAAGTTAAATACAAACAAAGCAAAACTGAAGAAGATAAGGAACAGTATCGCTAGAAAAGGAATAAAACTAAGGAGACGATAGACGCAGATTCATGGGAAGAGTTCGGCAGGAAGTTAGAACAGGCTTTCAAGGATTTTCCCAAATAATCTAGACTACTGTAAAGAAATTGAAGGGCAGCCAGCGGAAACTAATAAGAAATGTAAAAGACAAAGATGGTAAGGTATGTTCGAATACCAAAGAAATAATACAAACGTGGAAACAATTCTGAATTCAAGGAAGAGAAAGGAGTAAATAATCAACATCGAACAGAAACAAGAGAGAATACGTGCAAACTTAAACAAAGAAAACTATATCACAAAAGAATAAATAAAAGAAGCTATTAGAATACAGGAGAAGACAATATTAACCTGCGTATGTAAAGAAAAGAGAAGAAAAAATGAACTGCTGTGGGAATTATACAATATACAAGCACAGAACACAGAGAAGATACTAAATGAATAGGAGTGCAATCTAAGTACACCCATCTACAAAAATGAGAAACAACAAATTGTGAAAACTATCAGGCAATGCATGTGTCACACATAGCTCTACACCAAAATAGTAGAAACAAAGTCAATAGAAGAAGTGGAAGACAAATTAGAAGAAGAAGAGGCAGCTTTCCGACCTGAAAGACAGATTCAAGACCACATATTGAGAACACTAACGCAAAAACTGATGAAAAAAGCGCTTATATAGGATTTTTTGCTGAACCGCAACCTTCGATACAGTGCCCAAACAAATATGCAAATCTCTAGAAGCTATATGGTACAGTCAAAATTACAAAGAAGAATTATGAGCATACGTAGAAGTGAAAGGCGCAGCGCGACTAAATGGAGAAAAATCAGAATATTTTTAAAATGCAAAATGAAATGAAACAGGGCGACAGCCTCAGCCTACTTCTGCTTATAATTTTCATGTGCCAGATACTAAAGAACTCAAAAAAACTGATTAAAACTTTCGACGCACTAGTATACGAAGATGATATAATACCCATCTCTTTGACCAAAGCTGAAATGAAAAGGAAACTCAAGGTTTGGACAACCATCGTCGAAGAAAAACGCAGGCAGATCAATGTAGAGAAAAGTCAAATATTTCAAGTAAATAGGACAGAGAAAGATAGAAAAGAGGTCGACAAGATACAATTAAATGGAAAAACTGTCAAAGTAGTGAACTAGAATGAGTATTTGGTACAGTCTTGACAAATAATGGTAGAATGGATGGATAAGCACACAGTAGAATGCAAAAAGCAAGTAACTATACTATAATAGGTAAAAAGAAATTGCGAAATAACACCAAAATAATATACAAAACCTTATACCAATTTTAACATATGGCGCCGAAACGTATGCTAGACAACAAAATAACATCAGCGGAGATGAAATACCTAAGGAAGGTTACAGGGAAAATAAGAAGGGATGGAGTAAGTAACAAAAGCATTAGAGATGAATTAGAATTACTTCCACTGGTAAACGGGACAGAAAAGAAACAGGTTGGTATATATGGTCATCTAAACAGAATGAAAGAAGAGAGAATACCCAGAAGAATAACACAAATTAGGATAATAGGAAATAGAAATAAAGGTAGACCTAAAATACCATGACAAGGCTACAAGAAATATTTAGCACAAAAATGAGGAAAGAAAAACCTAAACATGGTCGGAAACAGAAAACATTTTAAAAAATTGATAAGAGAACTCCGGCTAAAACCTTCAATAGAAACGTTGCAGAAGAAGAAGAAGTAAACAATGGGCAGTGAGTATTAACTAAGCACATGGGCGCCGTTAGAAAAGTTCTCAGGGAGGGGCAATATTTTTTCGATATTGAGATAAGACAATTAAATTCACAGAGGGTCTAAAAAAGAAACACTTGAATACCTGTATTACCAACACGTTTTGTGTATCGATATTCGATATAAATCAAAAATAAGAAATTATTACGTTCTTTACTACATTACTACATTATCTTATGGTTTGGGCATCGAAGCGCACAAAATAGTGTAGCGTTAGTAATAGCAATACATAATAATGCAGACATAAAATTAATTAACAAATAAAATAATAGATGCAAAAAACATACCGTATCGACCGGATGAAGTCCCAAATAAAAAACAATGTAAACCAGGATACACAATAATCTAACAGTAGTAACTCAACCAGGAAGCGAATAAGACTAACTTGAGATAAGTAATGCATTTATTTTAAGTATTTGCAAACATGCCGTGCAGGTGCACTGGATTTGGCGAGCCATTGAATTTATTACTTGAACGTGCCTAAACACAAGAAAACCCAACATTGTTCGGCCCTTATATAAAGGCGTCAAGAAACGGAAATTTAAATATTGTTTTGTATCGCGCTCAGTGACAAATACATAGACGCTTCTCATCTCGATATTTCGGTCATCTGCTTATTTGGGCTTATTCAAATAATCGGTTCTGTTAAGTCAGCGGGCCCTTAGGGCGAACAAATGAATAAATTGTTGCTGTTATTAGGCACACTATACATATAATATTATTACACATTACACCATATGAAAATAATTTCTGTGCGGTCAGCGCGTGGCGCATTATGGTGGATTATTTTTGGAAAAATCCAGGGAGGCGCAAACGCCCCTCCTTGCCCCTATGTAACAGCGCCCATGATATTACGCACGTTGTTAAAGAGAATCTAAACGGGATTCACTATCCAGGTGACAATAGGTAAGAACCTGACACTGACTGAAAAAGCAAATCTTTTTGACACATACCATATACATTTGAACTCCAAATATTGTGCTCTAGTACAAACATAGTATCCATGACTTAGCGAAATGGCTGTGAAAATCCTTCTGCCCTTTTGGACTATCTCTATGTGCGAGAGGTTTCTCGACATACACATTGTTGAAGTCGAAATACCGGAATCAACTTGGTGTAAAATCAGATTCAAGGATTTGTTTAATAGATCAAATAATGTGCCATCAACATCGTCAGTAACTGCTACTAGTACAAATACTAAAAGAAAAATCACTGATTTCAATTCATCAGAAGAATTATTTATAGAAGACGCTGACCCAAATAATACGAATTTATATGAATATAATGGAAGGACTACCCCTTGATGTGTCCTGGAAGAGAAGATGCAGAAGACCCAGTAGTGGAGATTTTTCAAAGAAGGTTGACGACGACCACGACGTCTGATACTGGTGACAGTAAGGACAACAATAATAGCCTGAGTATTAAAACCTAGAATAATAATGGTCTTCTTCTACTTCGTTAGAGATCTTCATTATAATACTGGACATAAAAAAGTAGCGATCTTCCTCTTTTCCTTATTCTTGTCCAGGGTCTCCATTGTTGTATAGATATACGATAGTTTCAGTTATTATTCGTATATCTAGTTTATGTCCTGCCCATCTCCTTTTAATTTGGCTCACATTTGTTACTACATTTTTTCCTTTTGTACGTTGGCGAATTTCTTCGTTTAGTTTTGCACCATAATAATGGAACCAACGGTAGAAATCAAAATACAGTTTCGGTGACAAAATCATATGCATACCATTTTAAAATATCGTCAGTGCTCCTTCAGGGTTTACTCTACCTGCAAGTGTGCATGTTCCCGAACTCCCCATATCGGTTATCTCAATCGTTATAATAAAATGGCAGCATATCGGCCAAAACAAGTTAATTTATGTAGCTGCGGACGGCGTTTCGGCGAGGGTGAGTTAAGATTGCTCATTGCTTTATCTCCATCTGCGGCGGCCCTCACAATTTCACTTCGAATAAAAGAAACGGAGATGCGGCAAAATGAGCAATAAAAAAATGATACATTATTGTCGCGGGGGCAACGACCGCTATTCAGCAATACTGCACAACAGTACCAACCAGCACAGGGGCCACTCTATGATGCAGAGTACGCATTCTTCGGCGGCTGGGACCGTCGAGAATTCAACGTGCGCGTGTACAGGGTCCTGCGAGCAGTGATCCAGGTCAGGACTCCCGACTTAATTAATTAAAATGCGCGACCATGATCAATTAGTCGCGAAAACGGCCAAGGCTTCCTGCAGCTCCGGCCTGCGAGCTTACAACGGCTCTCTGAAGGCACCGCAACCAACATGCTTGGTTCCTTCTTCAGGTACCCCTTTAGGTAATACTGCAACCACAAGGGAAATATGTTGAGGCTTGGTGACAGCAGCGGGATCAGTGGTACCCAAATAGCTTTATTGATGCTCTTATAATATAGAAGAGAATTTGTCTTATGACATGACTAAAGACCGGAAGTTTAGTTTTAGTCAAAACAAAAAACGCTTATTTTGGTGGGCTTTCTACATAAATGCATTTTTTAGGTGCAAACGTCTGTTTGGTTCTATTTTGAAAGCAATATATCTTAAACGTACCGAAAGACCACCCGAAAGTACTTATTTCCACAGGCTTTGCCTATAAATGCCGTAAATACCAATATAAACTCCTGTCTTGTATCGTAGTAAAAGCTTAAGACGAGCTGAACCCATCCTTGAAGGTCACAGTACCTACTTAAAGGGCAGTAATAAGCCATCCATTACAGGAATTAAATCATTCTCTGGATTTATTATTCACAAAGATTTAGAAACTATAAAAAATTACAAATTTAAAAAATAAATTGAAATTTCAGTAAATTTAACGTTTGCAAAATAACCACTGTCATTAGAAAATGTGTAGCTTTTTATTTTATATTATGAATGTACTAATTTTTTTAATAAATGCTTATTTTACTGCCCATTTTGTATTTTTGTAGTGCCTCAATGCCTATAATTTAACTAAAATTATGGTCCAAACCTCCGGCCTTTACTCATGACTATACACATATACATCCATATGTAAAATGTATGAGTTGGGCAAGAAATTAAACTTAAAAAAATGGAAACGCCAGTTTAAAAAAGGACAAGGGTGTGCAATTACAGATAGATCGAAAAAATAATATTGGACATAATTTCTTCAAACCTTTTTAAACTTTATTTTTATTGGTATCAGATATACATTGCATATAAAAATGAACATTCTTTAACGTATAATAAAAATGATTGTTATTAAATAACACTGGAGGACAAAAAAAACAAAAGGGATTACTTAAGAAGTGTTGGAACCACACCATTTCAACATATCAACAGCAGATGCCATAAATAGTTTGGTCATATTGTATGATAATTACGGAGAATAAATAACACTCAAAAACTCAAAAAAAGTTGTGTAGTACTATGGCAGCCTGTGAAGACGAAAAAGAAAATTATACCGAGTGCATCTAAATGAGGATGCGCCCTGTGAACTAAAACGAGGAAAAGCGTTTATATAAACAAGGATCTCTAAAAACAATCTTCATGACATAGACAATAACAACTCTTTTACTTTTAAATCATTCTCGATTTATTTATAGAAAAAAATAAAAATCCCGTCGTTGAAAGGCTGCAAGTATAAAGATTGTCATCAGCCTTGTTGTCCCATCCCCGCTACGGGGCATCAGCTTCTCGTCTAAGAAAGTTTTAGGCATTAAGGCCCCATGGTTGCCAAAGCCAGATTATGCCTGTTGGAGTCACTTGAACTAAACCTATATTTTTAGTCTAGAACCAGAGGCTCTACCACTGAGCCACCCCCGCTGCTTTCGAATATATGTAGGCCAATTATATTTAATAAATATAATTTGAAGTGGAGAGCACGCTGTTAAATTTTGCACAAACTGTATACAGTATAAAACAGCAGCAACCCATTGGGACTTTGCTTCTTGAGAGTGGGGGAGGGGGGGGGGGCGATAATGTCAAGAGGCAGTAAGTACTAAATTAAGCGTATGCGTCGTGTAAATCTGAAGGAGAGGAGTCAAACATACATATTTCATTTGATCTTAATGTTTCCAACTGCCTTTATTTACTAGTTTTACAGTCTATCACTTCATCGCATTTGGTTAAAAAAAATTATGTTATTTTTTTTCGAATATCGAAATACAGTGAATGTTGAAATATAACATTTTGCAGATATCACGTATTAATGGTGTACCATGCTTGATATATTCGCACATCAGTCCCTCTTCTACAAAAGTATTTCAATAGTTTTGTCGTACACATCAGCGATAGCACATCAAGTAAAAAATTCTGGAGAGCACATTATAAGCCAATTACACTATAATGCAATTTTAAATAAAACATAATTCACGGTGCGGTACAGGATACATCAAACGAAGAACACAGAATTTACATCAAGTTAGACATGTCCAAAAAGAATTTCGAAATATTGTAATACAAAGATGTTTGGTTACGTTCTCCCTTCTTTATTTGTCCCCGTATTAATTTTAAGACGTCTTAGGAACAATAATCTAAACGTGTTGGCAGAATTTCCATTCAGTTATTTAAATAAATCAACAATACTGACAATACATCAGCACAATAAAATTATAATTGAGGTTAGGTTCATATAACTTGAAATTGCAGAATTTTCGGGACTAAAACATTTCAAACGTTACTACGTTGCTATTTTAATTTGTTACAGTAAATTTACGTTATCACGTAACAATTTTAAAAATTCCAATTCCACATTATAAGGCCGCCTGGGTGGTTGAGTGGGTTAACAGCCTGCTTAGCAACTAGCTGGTTGTGAGTTCAAATCTGACCGTAACCGACAATTTTCTCAGAGCAGACTTGAACTGACTAGTTAAGTTAGCTGTACATTCGATTAAGGTTTGTTGAATTTTCAGTATGTTTGAATACCTCCGTTGCACTTTCCCGCGCGGTATTAATGGTCCTCGACCCCGAAAGGGGGTAAACGTTGTGAAAGAGTAAATTATAACGGAATTACAGTATACTGAGTATTTTAAAATAACATTACGACAGGTTATTAAATACTTGCATACTTTTCTTGACAACTGCAAGTACACGTACTATTTGTTATTATTTCCGTTGCTCGGTTATATTTGTAGATTGAAAGATTGCTAATTAAAATATTACTTCCGCTGGTGCCTGATTTAAATCGAGCAAATTGTATGTATACTCCAACTAATACTTATTAATATTTTAAAACTTTTAAAGAACAAACCTGGATGAGTCTCATTGTTACTACGGTATCTAATTCTGGATACTCACCTGAAACAAAAAAATATAATCAATATTTAATAATATTTAAAATGTTAAACAATATAACATTTGGAACGTTTGACGTTTCCTGGCTTGTGATCGTGGCCCACAGTTTGGGCGTCGCTGCCGAGACAAGTGTTGCGGCAGCTTATAATACGGTATCCCACAAGCTCAAATGAAGACGATAGACTTCTGACACATTTACAAAATGTAGGAGCTCCTCGTAACGACCACAAGTAAAGGTAATCCCGGCTTAACGCGCTCTCGGCCAACTGCAATTCGTTATAATGCGATTAAAATTTAAGTGAGATATATTAAAACATTGTAATTTCAGTTTTAAATCGTCACCCAAGAAACACATTACTTGTAAATTTTCGTAGCGATAGTCAAGAAAACATGGTTTACGGCAAATGAAAATCGCCTGTAGACCAGCCAACCGTTTTGTTTTTGAATGAACCTACTGAAAGTAGAACGGATTAGCTTCCACGTATGTTAAATTTTAATTTCATTATTTTTGGATAATTATTGAATAGTTACAAAATTCCAATTTAAGATATTGCGATTGGATTCTGTTATGAACAAAAATTAAAAAGACTTGACGTTCGCGAACCAACGTTGTTTGAAAATTACACACACGCAGGTGGAAGTTAATCCGTCCTGGATTCACTTCCACATCTGTTAAATTTAAATTTTATTATTTTTGAATACTTATTGCATGGTTACAAAATCCTAATTTAAAAACAAAAATTAAAATGCGATGTTCGCGAATCAGCGTTGTTTAAAAATTACACGCAGGTGGAAGTTAATCCATCCTGAATTCACTTCCACGTCTGTTAAATTTAAATTTTATTATTTTTGAATACTTATTGAATAGTTACAAAATCCCAATTTAAAAACAAAAATTAAAATGAGATGTTTGCGAACCAGCGTTGTTTGAAAATTACACACAGGTAGAAATTAATTCGTTCTGGATTCACTTCCACGTCTGCTAAATTTTAATTTTATTATTTTTGAATACTTATTGAATAGTTACAAAAGCCCAATTTAAAATATTGCAATTGGATTCTGTTATAAACAAATATTAAAATGAGATGTTCGCGAACCAGCGTTGTTTGAAAATTACACGCAGGTGGGAAGTTAAGCCGTCCTGTATTCACTTCCACGTCTGTTAAATTTTAATTTTATTATTTTTGAATACTTATGGAATCGTTACAAAATCCCAATTTAAAATATTGCGCTTGGATTCTGTTATAAACAAAAATTAAAATGAGATATTCGCGAACCAGCGTTATTTGAAAATTACACACATGTGGAAGTTAATCCGTCCTGGATTCACTTCCACGGCTGTTCAATTTCAATTTTATTATTTTTGAATACTTATTGAATAGTTACAATATCCCAATTTAAAAACAAAAATTAAAATGCGATGTTCGCGAACCAGCGTTGTTTGAAAATTACACGCAGGTGCAAGTTAAGCCGTCGTGTATTCAGTTCCACGTCTGTTAAATTTTAATTTTATTATTTTTGAATACTTATTGAATCGTTACAAAATCCCAATTTAAAATATTGCGCTTGGATTCTGTTATGAACAAAAATTAAAATGAGATGATGTTCACGAACCAGCGTTGTTTGAAAATTACACACATGTGGAAGTTAATCCGTCCTGGATTGACTTCCACGTCTGTTCAATTTTAATTATATTATTTTTGAATACTTATTGAATAGTTACAAATTCCTAATTTAAAATATTGCGATTGGATTCTGTTATGAACAAAAATTAATATGAGATGATGTTCACGAACCAGCGTTGTTCGAAAGTTGCACACACGTAGAAGTTAAGCCGTCCTAGATTCACTTCCACGTCTATTAAATTTAAATTTTATTATTTTTGAATACTTATTGAATAGTTACAAAATCCCAATTTAAAAACAAAAATTAAAATGAGATGTTCGCGAAACAGCGGTGTTTGAAAATTACACGCAAGTGGAAGTTAATTCTTCCTGGATTCGCTTCGACCTCTGTTAAATTTTAATTATATTATTTTCGAATACTTATTGAATAGTTATGTTACAAAATCCCAATTTAAAATATTACGGTTAGATTCTGTTATGAACAAAAATTAAAATCCGATGTTCACGAACCAGCGTTGTTTGAAAATTACATGCAGGTGGAAGTTAATCCGTCCTGTATTCACTTCCACGTCTATTAAATTTAAATTTTATTATTTTTGAATACTTATTGAATAGTTACAAAATCCCAATTTAAAATATTGCAATTGGATTCTGTTATGAACAAAAATGAAAATGAAATGATGTTTGCGAACCAGCGTTGTTCGAAAATTACACACATGTGGAAGTTAATCCGTCCTGGATTCACTTCCACGTCTGTTAAATTTAAATTTTATTATTTTTGAATACTTATTGAATAGTTACAAAATCCCAATTTAAAATATTGCGATTGGATTCTGTTATGAACAAAAATTAAAATGAAATGATGTTTGCGAACCAGCGTTGTTCGAAAATTACACACACGTGGAAGTTCATCCGTCCTGGATTCACTTCCACGTCTGTTAAATTTTAATTATATTATTTTTGAATACTTATTGAATAGTTACAAAATCCCAATTTAAAATATTGCGATTGGATTCTGTTATGAACAAAAATTAATATGAGATGATGTTCACGAACCAGCGTTGTTCGAAAGTTACACACACGTAGAAATTAATCCGTCCTAGATTCACTTCCACGTCTATTAAATTTTAATTTTAATATTTTTCAATACTTATTGAATAGTTACAAAATCCCAATTTAAAAACAAAAATTAAAATGAGATGTTTGCGAACCAGCGTTGTTTGAAAATTACACGCAGGTGGAAGTTAATCCGTCCTGACTTCACTTCCACGTCTGTTAAATTTTAATTTTATTATTTTTGAATACTTATTGAATAGTTACAAAATCCCAATTTAAAATATTGCAATTGGATTCTGTTATAAACAAAAATTAGTATGAGATGATGTTCACGAACCAGCATTGTTCGAAAGTTACACACACGTAAAAGTTAATCCGTCCTGGATTCACTTCGACGTCTCTTAAATTTTAATTTTATTATTTTGGAATACTTATTGAATAGTTAAGTTACAAAATCCCAATTTAAAATATTACGGTTAGATTCTGTTATGAACAAAAATTAAAATCCGATGTTCGGGAACCAGCGTTGTTTGAAATTACACGCAGGTGGAAGTTAATTGTTCCTGGATTCACTTCCACGTCTGTTAAATTTAAATTTTATTATTTTTGAATACTTATTGAATAGTTACAAAATCCCAATTTAAACTATTGCGATTGAATTCTGTTATGAACAAAAATTAAAATGAGATTATGTTCATGAACCAGCGTTGTTTAAAAATTACACACATCTGGAAATTAATCCGTCCTGGATTCATTTCGACGTCTGTTAAATTTTAATTTTATTATTTTTGAATACTTATTGAATAGTTACAAAATCCCAATTGAAAGTATTGAGATTAGATTCTGTTATGAACAAACATTAAAATGAAATGATGTTCGCGAATCTGTGTTGTTCGAAAATTACACACACATGGAAGTTAATCCGTCCTGGATTCACTTCCACATCTGTTAAATTTTAATTTTATTATTTTTCAATACTTATTGAATAGTTACAAAATCCCAATTTAAAGTATTGCAATTGGATTCTATCATGAAAAAAAATTAAAATGAGATGATATTCGCGAACCAGCCATCTTTGAAAATTAGACACACGTGGAAATGAATCCGTCCTGGATTCACTTCCACGCCTGTTATGTTTTAATTTTATTATTTTTAAATACTTATTGAATAGTTACAAAATCCCAATTGAAAATATTGCGATTAGATTCTCAAAAATTAAAATGAGAAGATGTTCTCGAACCAGCCATCTTTGACAATTAGACACACGTGGAAGTTAATTCGTCCTCTATTCACTTACACGTGTGTACATTTTAATTTTATTAATTTAAAATACCTATTGAATAGTTACCAAATTCAAATTTAAAATATTGCGATTGGATTCTGTTATGAACAAAAATAAAAATGCGATGATTTTCTCGAACCAGCGTTGTTTGAAAATCTAAAGTAAAACTATTCAAAATTCAAACCAATACACCAAGGACGAACATATCGTGAAAAGCATAAACAAAAATCAAATGATTTAATAAAGTGTGTCCAACGCCCAGCCGGCGTAAAAAAGGTATTTTAAAACATAAATTTTTAAATGCCCCATGAGAAGGCTTCAAACCAAGGCCCGGCCTATTCGTGGAGCATCGATTTTTGCAACTTGGAGATTTTAGAATACCTGAACCGCAATTTCTCACAGCACAGGTCATCACAGGCGAGTGCAGGAATTCCTACTTGTTAAACTCATTAAAAACTACAACATTTGAGGATCGAAATTTAAAATCCTTTGTTGCGTGACATACAGCCAGTTTGACTTTTATGGGAACCCCGAAAGTTCACGTTGCCGTTACCATTACCAAAACGTAGCTGACATCCTAATCATTTTAATTATGACATGCAGGCCTTGAGAATATTTCTAAAAAATGTAATTCTTTGAATACACATATCCCTGAGAGTTGCTAGTTGAAGAGCAATTTTATAGTCGCTCACATTTGTCATGCATTTCGCCCTAGAGAATTCAAAGCTTGTCATCTCAACAAAAAACTTCGTGATGAGTACTGTGAGCATTTTTAATATTCACACTTATAATTACTACTTAAACATTGCTAGCATTATAATAAAATTCGTTATTCTGCAACCCACTGTGTTGCACTTGCATTAAAATGACACGGTTTATTAATAGAGAAAGCTTCAACAGTGTGTAAATAAATATATGTTTACGAGAAGTTAAAAAAGATTAACACAAGGAAAATTAGTGCAACATCATAGCAGCACTTTGGTTATTAAAATAAAGTTATCCCCTAAGCTTTCATCCAGCAATTTTTAAAAACGTTAGGATCGACCTTGCCCCCAATATTTTACGTTATTAAAGTTTCTAGAAGTTCTTTTTTATGTCACCCTCCTTAACGTCAGCCCAATGTATATACTGAATCGCCAGATGGTGGACTTTTGTTACTTCGGCAGGTTGTAGTTTCTAAACTTTCGATTAATTGTAAAAGATAAAGTGATTTGCACGTATACAGAATCATATGGCAGAATATTAAGTATATATGGAACTGTTTTATTGATAACGCTTTCAGTATGCTGTTTTTTTGTCCGCTGGCAGGTTGTTATGTGTTATTATAGAACGGGGTCGTTAGTATGACGAATTCGAGAGAACAAAGTCACTTACTGAATTAGGACTTTTGGAATGTAATAATATTCATTTAGAAAGTAAAGATGAATTGCAGAGAGAGTGATTCTAATGTGGATCTAGATGATCAAGATGGCAGCTCCTCTGATGAAGACGTTGTAGAAAGTAATGCAAATTTATCTAGTCAATTCCAATAATACACACAAAGAGGGCGCTGAAAAGAAAAAAAAATATAACCTGGAAAAAATAATTTAGTACTACTTGATGTGAAGAAAGTTTTGGGTAGTGAAAACTTTCCTCCAAATATATAAGTATTTTTTATGACAAATTACTGCAAAAGAATATTTCCTTTGTATAGTACCCAGTGTAACCCCAATACGCCAGCATACGCATCGAAAGAATATATTTACAAGTTTATAGGGATTTGTATTTTAATACCGGCTTCCTATTGCACCAATGATAAACTACTGTCTCTTAATCACAAGACAATACCACCCTGATGACGAACACTGCATGAAAAAGAACACCCAAAACGATGAACGTAATCTGTAGAATAGAAGAAAGTTGGAAACAATGTATAAGAAGAAGAATAAGATTCCCGCTGGGCAGTCAGGTTATGAGAAACTACACAAAATTAGACCTGTCATAAAATAAATCACTTGCAAGAAAAGTTCTTGTCTGTATCAATGGAAGGGAATTTGCCAATTGACGAACACATTAGTACAGCCATAATAGGACACCACTATAAGTGGAGATATAAATTATAAATCTTGTGCGGAGTAGAGATCTGGACAAGAAAATTTACTCGACTGCAAGACGTTTGTGCGAACCTGACCTAAGTGCAAGCTCAAACGTAGCAGTACGTCTGGCCAGGAATATTCCAAATTTAAACAACAGAAGCTCTATTTCGACAATTTCTACACATCTGTAGATCTTATGGCGTATCTTCAGAAACAAAACATTTTACCTCTAGAAACAGTAAGAAGAAACAGAATCCCCAATTGCCAGCTCCCTGCAGAACAATAATTCAAGAAAGGATCAAGTGCTCCATTTCATGAATTTGTTGCTTACGTCCAATGAGAGCAAGTTTCTTCTGTAGACTGGAAGGAAAACAAAGTTGTCAATCTCTTGTCGTTATTTTATGGTCGGCAACATGAGACTACTGTTCGCAGATTTGATTGGAAGAAAAAGGATCACAATGGCATGAATTGTTCCCTAATAATTTAGTTGACTTAGCAGTAATGAATTCTTGGGAAATCTGGAACTGAAAGGTCTCGGCCAAGCAATTCAATATAAGATAACTAGAATTTAAAAAACTAGGAGATTCGGCAACAGTAACACCCCCAATTGATGTTAAAAAAGGTACAATCGATTATTAGACTACTGAACTGTTATGATGATCTTACCGTCTTCACCACCTTGGAATTAAAGTTGGTTCAATAATTTATAACCAATTATGGAAAACCATAACATTAATTTTATTTTACATTAGAATACAAATTACAAACACGTACATACAAATATCTTAATCTGTAAAAAATACAAATGCGAATACACATAGAACAAGCGACTTATATGTAACGTTGTAATCTGATGTGGTAATAAGGGGCTGAGGAATCTGACCCGCGCCCTTTTCTAAGTCAGAGTGACACAAGACAGTTGGATATGCAATGCCGGAATTCCATAGTGTCTACGTTTATATAAGGCGCTTGTGCAAGGCAAATGATTCCCTATGCTTTGTATACGATAGGTATTGTCCAGCCTGGGCTCCGTCTCTCTATTGTCGCACAGGTTGAAATAACTCCATTTAACTTTGTCTCGGCTCGTGTTGTATGGTCCATTTTTAATCGTTCCGGGTGCCCGTCCGATTGTTGCCCCTGCAGTTGGTGCTGTTCAATGACGCAAAAGGGTAGATGGACATCGTGCTGTGTTGATACGGAATTTAGAGAACTGCCGACCGACGTTTTATGAAAGTTCGTTTTTAGAAATCTCACTTAGCGCGACGTACATTAATCAACTTTGACGTTACCGGAATTTCTTAACCGCCCGTACCCAATTGATTTAGAAGATCCACTGGTTTAACTCGAACCGCAGCACCCCGAATTTATTAGTGTATGTCGTAAAGCACTAGGAAAAATTGACTTTGATATTGTTACGTTTTTACGTTTCGGGCTATTAAAAAATTATACGACGCTTCTTGGACATAGTATTTATTTACAACGATTTATCTTAACTATTTACAAAGCAACTATTAGACGCGGAACACACATTATTTATAACTACGGGAACTATTTCTAACAACGATAAACTTATTTATTTATTTACGACTTAACATTAATGATTCATATGGTTATATTTATTTGTTATTCACGCGTTATTTATTTCACTAGAGTTATGTACACACGGGTTCATTTATATTGCAGTTTACGAGCTTCGAGTTTGGATGAGAACTGCCCGCTATTCCTGCGGGCGTGTATTTATATTGCCGGATAGTTCCTTCTGGAAAACGTCTCGAGTTCGCTTGACCTTTCTGGCAACTCTGACGTGTCACGCCCAAGGCCGTTTCTGGAATTTTCTGGAAGGCTGACTCACGCCGTCTCATGCAGCCGGCTCCAAGGTCGTTCTGCAAGGCTATCGCACGGGGCGCTCAGTCATATATCTGGGGCGACGGCCTGGCCCCAGGATCGTTACAATATTACTTGGTTTATGGGCTCCGCTACACTTTTCTTATTATATATTGTGGCAAATATGACCTATAATCTCACTTTTTTGCCTTGATAAAATAATAAAGTTATCCGGAACACTGAATTAAAAAATAAGAGTTTTCCTTTGAATTGCTGCCCTGAAGAACGCGTCCCCAATGAGTAACGATTTTGTTTTATTAACCAGTCGTTCGTTACTGTCTTGCAGATTTCGCGAATTAATTACAAAACAAAACGAGAAATATCTGACAAAAACCAACATTTATTCAGAATTCTTAATTCTTGATGTACTTATACTGCTGCTCAAAAAGCCAAATGTGATTTCTGATTGTCTCCCGTAAAATATTTGTTGTAACAACCCCGTAGCTAAGCTATCTACTCATTACCTTACCTAATTTTCAGTAGACTTAGTTGCACCTTTTTTTCTTAACACGAAGCCTGTATCTTTATTATGTGACTAATATTAGGGACACCCTCGATACAAAAAAATGTTACCATTTTCCAATTTTTGAGTATTTGGGAAAAGATGCACCGTTCTTTGGATTTGATTAAGTTTTCCTGTGATAACTTCTATAAAATAAGTGGTTTAAAATCGAGTCGATGATTTACAATACAGTTAACCGAGAGGGCAGATGGACAAGAGAGCGCTGATAATGTGGCATTTCAGATTTAGATGTTACCAGGAGTAGAAGTTTGCATGCGCAACCTTCGATAACTTAAAAAAAATGTGCTGGAACCAAGATTTGAACTCGCGATCTCAAGCTTGGCAGTCCGACGGTCACTATGCGATTGCTTAATGTTTACTACTGGTAGTCCGCATACTAGTCAATAAACACATTTTACCCAAAAACTTTTTAGCTTTTTGCATGAATCTTCCACACAAAATGGTGATTTCGCGATTGATTGAGAGGTTGTGGAAAAATTGTAAATTTGCCATTATATTTAAAGCTGAGCAACCCTTTTCTCGTTCAGATTTCTTGTGGACGAAAGTAGCTCATTAATAAAGGTGTTGGTTTCCCTAATGGCGCTCAGTTTAACAGATTTCAGTTTTGCGTAAATGAGAAATTCTTATAGATCAAGCATAACATTCAAAATTTCTTCTTATTCAGATTTTTATATCAATTTAGAGTAGTCATGCTATATATGTATATCTCAACCAACAATCAACACAACAACAGCTAGCCTAATTTCCAAAGATAACTCAGTTGAGAGACTAGATAATTATAAAGATCTATTTGTTCTAGTACATCCAAGAGAAAAATCATCAAGATAATCTTGAAAATTAAAAAACAAGAAATGTAACTGTCGTCATAATAAGAAACCTTAACAAGCTGGAACGTCATCTATAAGTGGGTCTCGCAGATCTCTTGGTGCAGGTTTTTGGAAACCGAATAAATTTGTACTGTCATGGTACGTATATCAATGCCAGTTTTATAGTACCAACTAGAATCTACATGCAATGTACCTACTAACGCGACATTTTTTAATTCCGCTTTACCATTGGCGTGTTTCAATATTTATATTTGTCATCAAAGTGTGCCAGTTGCAAACTCTGGATTGTTGAATTTAAGGGATTTATCTGGCGTTGTGAAACAATATAATGGACGTCGCTGTGAACGATTTAAGTATTCACCGTATGCAAGTTTGTACGTGCATCAATATTTCAATAGCTTTGAAGTTCGAGCTATAAATAGGTGATCTGCAGTTATCTTGTGGGGCGAATCGAGCTCGTCGGAGGTCTGAGTAAATAAAGCAATTTGTGAAAAAGGAGGTCAGAGTGCGATATTAAATTTTAATCTATAATTAAATCAGGAAGGTAATTAATACCTCTTGAAAATAATTAACGGAAATATCCAATAACTGGTAACAAATGGTAGCAATTAAAATGTAACAAGTTTACGGGCTGTAGTTATTCTTCGCCACAATACGTCAAATACGGGGCTTTATCACGTGCGCAACAGTACGAAGAACCATAAGTGACAATATAAATCACAACCGAAACAAAAAGTTCAAAGCGATCGCGGTCTGTTGCTTTCAACGTTCACATTCACACGAATAGCGGTTTAATCTTAAAACAAGGCGTCACCGAATGACATATGGCATCGCTTATGACACACGTCTTGCCCAACTTCTAAGACGTCTTCCCCAGTTCGAAAAGATGAGGTAGGAGTCGCCTATTAGCCAAATTAATAGACGAGCGCGGCCAAGACGAATGGGTTGTATGCTCGGGATCGTCGAAAAATCGGGTGCATGACAGAGGCGCCGACCTCGAAATGCTACGGGGTCGACCTTTCCTTTGAACCGTTACAAAAATCAACAATGGGAAATACTGATATTTTTATAGGAAAATAGATTACCTTGAATTAGCGACTAATTTATATCAGAGAGCCGTAGAAACGTTCAAGTCAAATATCGCAGCTGACTCGCTCATCGCTCGGAAATGTTAGTAAAACAAGCAGCTGAAACAAGAGCAGCTTACACAAGATTGGTTTATTTACATTCAGTTACACCGCATGTTTGGTTTTCTTGTTAGTAATGATGTGTATAACGCACAGTCACAAAACTGCAACTAACCTAACAACATACCGACTTTTGGTATTGTACCACCAGAAGCTATGTGTGCACTTTTTTACTTACGGTTCGCTAGCGTTTTTCCACTATAGCGTTTCTATGACTCTAAGCTATATCTTCTGAAATAAATTAGTCGGCAAATAAAATTACAAGTAAATGCTTTAATACATTGCATGGAATTACTATAACATAACTAATATATTGTTGTATTGTTATTACAGCTTAGCAGTCATGGAAACGTAGGTTCCATGTTCAGCGGCAAAGTAAAGTCATGATATATAACGTACTGATTAACTGCATTACAATATATGAGATATATGTGTAATGATTGACTACGTTTGACTTTTCTTATACTAATTAAGTTTTAACCAAATTCTCAGTTAAGATGAATTCAAGTAATTCATATACCCTTTAATATGAATTATTAATATTAAATTATTTAATATTTCTAGCTCAGCAGAACATGATTACTCTCAAAAACAGTTCGGTTCACGCATTCTAAATATTGTTATGCCTGAAAAGTGATTTTGTTTAATGAAAGCTTACTTTAAAATCAGATGATACTTTCGACAACTGCCAACGTCACTCAAAATTATGAAAGTGGAAAACTAACCCAAAATATACATTTTTCACAATTTGACAGTCAATACACATGAAAATAGTAAGTAGTCCTTTTTACATTACTTTACCTCACTTTTAAAATGCTTTTTAGTTCTTTGAATAAATACCTGCAGTTGTAACTCGTCTAAAGAACTTGATCCGCTTCTTCACTAACGCAAACACATACCAACTGCTCACCGAAGTTTCTCAAGCTGCAGACTAAACCCAGTCTAGATTCAAGTAACTGCCAGTAACTGCAAACACCCTCTCGACAAGATCCACCAGCAGTAACTGCAATGTGTCCCATACAAGACGCTTACGCCAACAAGAACCCGACAAGATCCCCGAGCAGGAACTACAATGTGTCCTTTCCAAATAAGAGGTTTATTCCAACAAGAACTCGACAAGATCCTCCAGTAGGAACTGCAATGTTCTTTCCAAATAAGATGTTTACTCCAACAACAGCTCGACAAGATCCTCCAGTAGGAAAATACTAGCAAATACAACATTCGCCATCCAATTCACATGATGTAAACTAAGTTCAGCATCCAATTCCATACTTTATATAGTTTATAGTATTTTAACTTGTGGTCCTCCTACCATACATCTTTTCTCCATTTCTGAATTATGTAATCTTCTTTTAAATTAATATTTTTATCTCTTCTTGCAAATTTTACATAACGTATGCCTCTTTATACACCAAATAAATTAAAAATCATAGTATAAAGGGTTTATTTTAAAATTTTAAGCCGTTTACAAATTCATTACATTAAAATTTTATGTGTCCTAATATAACATTTTCCATAGTGATATTGTTTTTGCATATTTTTAAAGTTCAATACACTATATAATCTATTATCACATTTAGTTTAACACCCGCTATATTCAACAACATTTCTCAAATACGTATTTGATATCAGTCTTCCACTTTATTTCACGTAATTTTTAAATCATGTTAGAACCCTTTCTTATATTTCATTTTCAACTGAATTTAAGTTCTACTTCATATTTTACCAAACACATGTTAATAATTCTGATATCTTTTTTATACCCAAATTCATCTTCATAATTTAATAATGAAATATTTTAATAAATTTTTTTTAATATAATGTCAAAGCCGTGTACTGTTTTTTATAAAATAAATTAACCTTCTCATATGCAATCCATTACAATAATTAGCAGGCAATATGAGCTGGCTATGATTTGTACGTAAAAGTTAATTTTTCAACACTTTTGTTTCTTCCATGTCTTGTTAAAATCTTTTTTTTTCAATGGAGGGTGGATATAAAATAGTTTCCTCTATTTATATTTACATAAAATACAACTTAACATAGTTACTGTCAACTGACCTAATTAACGTCCGATTAAAATAGTTTCAAATTTCTCGAGTACCAAAGTTATTCAAAAACACAACATTTCATACCCTAGTGGTATATTTTTTCTGGGAAGATGATGAAACAATTTAAAATTTCTACCGATGAAATGAAGATATCGTGACCATCAGGCATGCTTCGCCCACAATGCGGCTTGCTTTGTTCAGTGCACTCTTAACGACAATGGCAAAAACTTATAACGGCTACACTGCTACAGGATTCTGTGCTACTTTTCAGCGCCATTTTCAACGGTTTGGTTTTCATGTGTTTAAATAAGCTATTTAATTTCATTAAATCATACAATTCCACGACTATTTATTCGTTTCAATGCATCAAAAAGTGAGTCAAATGATCAATAAAGACAGACTGAAGAATTTTTCTAGAATGCGTGATACAGATGGAGGCTGGAAAACACCCCGAGAAGAGGTGCACCAACCAGGCTAGAAGAAAGACTTAAAGTGGCAGAAGAAGAAAGACTAAAAGTATTCAAAACCCCCCTGAAGTTGAAACAGTTGAGGATGGCCCCTTCCCTTCCCGTTTTATGAAGGTTGTGTTAAGCTATTCGTAATAGAAATATAACTAACTTTCGGCATAATTAAAGCTATTTTTTTAATGTAGTCGCTGAAAATATATATTTCTAAATAATACATCCACGCATACGAAAAAAGATTTTGTACAAGCTAACCACCAAAACGAAAGGCAAAAGGAAAGAAGTACTGTAAAAAAAGTTTCCTTCCTCGAGGGCAACGTTGAAGTTAACTTTTAAATGCTTTATATTTACTTTATAGTTTTTCAAGTGGAAAGAATGGGCGAATTATATTTAGAATTTTTTCCAGAATCTAGACATAGAGAAATGTACAGTCTCTTCCATTTGAAAACTGGAAGTTACACCGAAAGTCATCTAAAATCGTGCATAGCTGAAATAACAGGTTTTTTTTGTATTCAACCGCCAAATTTATTATTTTTATTATTACTAAATTAGTTACACAAGTAATGTAAAATATAAAATGAGACGTTATGGGCATAAAGAGTGCGAAATAAATTCACCTACTTGTATGAGTAATAATAAAGCAAGAGATAAAGCCGCCAGGTTCAGTAACTTATCGTAATTAGTTTCGCAGAACCACACGGAATTAATGAGCTGCCAGGAAAGATAGCCTATAAGGAGATGACAAATGCCCAAAGTAAAGAAACAACATCAGCTAGTGTTAAACATCAGCAATATGTTTATTGGTAACGAGACGAATAGAAGCACAGAAAAGCATTAATGACAAAGGCACACATAAATAACGCTCAGTTCGTGGATGCAAAATAAATCCAGAGAATAAATTATTGACATGTTAATTAATATAATGAACTCGACGCATGAATAGCCAAAAAAAGTGACATAAATGAGTGCGTGTGGTACCGATCAGGCGAAGTTATACAGACCGTGAATAAAAAATCTCAATCAACGCTACAAATTAAACCGAATCGCGAATAGTCTTCGAAAAGGCTTTCTCGAATGCTTTCATGTAGAGAATTAATAATATTATCGGTTGTTCCTAACGCACAGTCTTGGTTTTACTCGCCGAGAACGCAAGTGACGGTATATAATAAGGTTAACCCGTTTACGACTTTAGTTACAACTAAAAATGTAACACGAAATCGGAGGGCTTATACGACAGACAAAAATGAATGATATGTTCAATCGAAAAACGACTGATGGTCAAATTTAGTTTAAAATAATTCAACACTCGAGGCTCACATCGAATCATTTTCGCCAACAGGCGTAATTCGGCAAACGAGAAATTTCCCCTGGAGTCGCGAAGCACGGTGCTAGGCACCCAATCTAACCTTGATGGTTATGTTGCACGCTGGGGAAAACTAGAAGCATATGTTGCTGCAGGTGGCTAATTCTTCGCTTAGCGGGCGCGTGCAGGAATTACAGCGACCGCTGGGGCCCAAAAGACAAATCCAAAACGAAAGGAAGAAAACACAGTGGCGTAGCAGATTTTTCTAAAATAAGGTAACTGAGGTAGCCGCGATGCACGCCACTGGTGAAAATAAATTAAATTTATTTTGGCCAAACAATGCCACTTTGTGAAATACTAACCTACACCACGTTTCATTAGAATACCTCTAGGCGTTTTTCAGATTTTTGAAAACAAAATTGTTTTACTTCAACATCCTGTATCTTGAAAACGAAGCCGGTTAGGTCCCATGTTTGTATGAACTTTTTTGTTTATTTCGTGCTGGAGAACACGTCCCTAAAATAGTGCCGTGCAATTCCGAAACACCCTGTATAATTTGTAGGAAATGTGGGCTGGCTGTGATTTCTAGGTAAAAAATTATGTTTATATATTTATTATGTATTTTCTTCAATGACTTTCTGTACTGAAGGTTGTACGTAAAATAATTTTGGGGTTTGACATATATACCAGTTTATCGTTGCTTAAAATGAAATAGTTATTTAATCAGCTTACTGGCAACTGGCGTAATTAGCGTCAAATTAAAACAACTTTAAATAAGGACCACCACTATTATTAACTAACGTATTTTATAGCCTCGTACTATATTGTTTCCACTTCTTACGACTGGTTGTTAATAGTTGAAAATTGCATTGTATTACTGTTAAACAATATGTTTACATCCGTAGATTGTAAAGTTTAACAACATTTAACACTATTAAACGTTGTGATAGCATTTTAATAACTCGAACGATCGCCATAGCCCCCCTCCCCACGTCCCATACAAGACTCGAAGTCATGATTCGAGAAGGAGCTCGATCATTTCGCAGGATCATTAGTTTACCCTGAGCGATTGATACATATACCCTATATTAGATAAAGAAGGAACAATGGACTTTAAGGGAGCCATATAGTGCAAGGAAGCTTAATATAAGTTCATTTTTAGGTCACTCGAAAAAGTAGGATTTACATATAACCTTAACAAGCTGCAAGGGTTACACATTACACAGAGCCTCGTTAAACAATTAATTTACTATTAAAATAGTTTATTTGCTATTAAAAATGAGCAGCTGGACGTTGACCTCTAGAATATATTACATAAATGCATTATTGAACGACGAAGATTAAGCAGCAAATTAAGTTTGCCGCTGCCAGTATGAAATAATTAAAGAGGCATTTTTATACTTTACATTTATACTATTAATAATTTATACTCTGGAAAAACAGGTTATAGCTTACGTTAGAAGAGGAACAAAAAGAAGAAGCACTTAACTTAGCTAGATATCTATGGTGTGAATTTTAATCCTTGCGTATGGTATATATAAAATATATCTACGATAACATACAAGAATAATATTACTTGTGAGACATCTCTCAGTTATACCATTAAATATGTAAAGTAATGAAAAAAGTCATCAAGAGTTTATTAGGTTTAATTCAAATGAAAGCCTCTTCTTTTCAGCATTACATAAAAGACAACATTTTAGGTATAATAATATACCTAGTTGAACAGTAATGAGATATTTAAAGTGGTGTAAATCAACTATTAATGTTAAACATTTCGGTCAAGTTTGAAGTATAAAGAAACAAAGGAAGTATCTCCCGTATGGGGACAGATAAAACATCTATTTAGACTTCAGAGAGAACTATACGCCATCGGCACGGTCACACTCTCGAATCTTTGCAAAGAAACAGACAGTATGCCGTTTGTCCAGTAGCGTCCGCGCTATTTATTTTATTAGCGTTAATGTTGCTACTTTTACGACAAGCTTTACTACTGCTGATTTCAAAATAATTATAAGTGAGAAATTCCATTATTCACCAAGAAGTAATATAATCATACCTAAACATGTATTCCAATGTTTTTTGAATGAGAGCTTCTGTGCGCCCCAAATTCGGCGCCTATGGATCGTCACCGTGATTCAGCCCCGTTGCAATTTTAAGAGCGTTCGCAACAAGAAACGAATTTGTTTAAACAATAAGTGACCGTAGCCTGTAAGCCCGGCAATAAAAATTTAAATATAGCACAGAACTAATAAACCAAGCCGTGTTAATAATACGGTGTGTGGAACGGATTAGATTTGCGACCAACTGGGATCGCATGTTCAGGGGGCACTAAAACCAATGTTGGCAACAGCGGCGAGCATCAAACAAACCGACGAGTGAAAAATTAAATAGCACGCTTTACTGTGTGTTTTACTACACAGCCGTTGTTTTTGAGCGTCGTAAATCAAATTTACATTAAACAGTTTATGCTGCAGCCACGAAATCAATTGCCCTCTATTCCCACGAATAATTTGCGAAATAAACGAAAGCTAATTAGCGAATCGGGTCGGTATCCGCAGAGATCCTTTGCCACAGCCCCAAAAAGCGGGCTTGCCAAATTTGCAATAAATAAACGCCGGTCATATCATATTGCCGAGGACGCCTAATTGGGGACGTGGCGTCGAAAAGAAACAGTAAAAGAGAATATACTGAAAGTGAATTGCCCAAATTTATTTACTTTATATATCTTCAGGCACATAATGATATGTAACTATAATCTTCTTCTTGGTATTGTTCATATGAGCTGGCGGTCATCATAATATATTCGCTTCTGTGAAATAAAATGTCATATTCTTTGTAAAATCCACTCTTATGATATTCCCGAACCAGAACTTTTCCTTCTTCCTTGTCCGTCTTTGCTTTGATCATCCCTTTCAGTATGTTCTGTATCAAGCTGTTAGTTGCGTTTTTGTGTTATATTGAAACTCAAATTAAGATACGTTGGAAATACGTTAAAGTGGTGGATGCATCTCGCCCATGACCACAAGGCGGCGACGAAGTGCAAACAGTGCAAGTTCGAGCCTTCCTTGGTCTAGTGGTGAAGGCAGACGGTTAAATGTAAAAGAACATAAACCTACTGATATCATCGATAATAATAATTGTACTCACCGTAGTAGCCCTCCTTGCATCTCCGTACTTCCGGCAGCGACATTACAATAATTTCCCTTGCATCAGTCAGCATCAACCCTTTGCCCCCTCCACGCTACCTTTACTAGTTAGCTTAGCTGTTAGCACTTGTCGCTAGTACTGCCCCATAGTAATCCACTAAATTAACTTTTGTTACACCCGTACAGAGTAGGTAAGAGGCCGGTGGCTACTGGTCTTTCACAGTAAAGTAATTACCGTAAATCATGCTAGTTTGCTACCCACTTCGGAACATGCTTCCGCGGGCTTACATTATCACTGCAGAACTTATCATGCTTCCGCGGACCACTAGGCGGAACCTCACGCTTCCGCGGGATCCATACCCTCGATTATCGTATAATCGTCCAGCCCGAGCAAGAACCTCTGACGGCTATCATTTGTTGTAATTGCCAAATCGCTACCAAACATCATTCAACTAACTACGATAGTACATACATTAAACTAGCTAATCTAATTCACTATCCAAGGATACGCATGGCAGCGCTCGCAGATTCGCCTCGTATTGTTGCAACTTACCACATTATAATTAATTATTGGTTCGCATAATCGCACAATCGCGTCATCGCATACGCCAACAACTAACTACGCAAAGGAGCCCACTTTTACAACATACGTCTCGCCCCTGTCACAGCACTGAACGTTCTGGACGATTTCGAATTCCATTCCTAACCCAGCACCCTCGATACGGTGCATTGCTTGTCAAGATTGTATTACCTCTTAGGGTTCAAATTATTTCAGAATAATTACCTAGTAATTAAAACTTCAAACATGGGCTGATATGATGATGATGATAATGAATTAAAACTTAAAAACAATGCACCCTGAACTATCTAATATTTTAATCCTAACAAAACTATACTCTTTATGTCAGTATCTTGTTCAAAGTGCTTTGCTTGTCTAGTTCATAGTATTTTAATCATTTGTAAGAGAGCGTGTGGCCGGCTGGTAAAACGTTTGCCTTTCAATCGATAGGTAAACAGTTTGAACCTCACACCAGGATATCGGTTATATCAAACGGTCTTCGGCTATCATAATCATACCATTGGTGGTCGTGATTCCTGTAAAGGATATTCTTCCTGCTAATTCAACGGGCCAAAGATGGCTTATAAAGCAGGCTCTCTGCCTATATTAAGAGGAAGAAAAAGTACCATTTGTAGTTCAGTACCTATTGTACTTCAATGTTTGTTATTGTAGCTGTTCAGGGAACATCTTACCATTCCTCAGTACATCCACATCTCGAAGACATTCATATGCTGCATCTCTTTTCAGTGTTCATATCCACTTCTCACTTCTACACAAAGCTGTAGAACGCATGTAGCACTTCATGACTCTCAACCTAAGGGTTAATGATAGATTCCAGTTGCATAACATATTTTTACTGTAATAAAGCATTCGTGCTATTTCTATCTGTTGTCTTATTCCTTTTCCACGATCCATTTGATTATATATGCCACATATACGCATAATGAGTCACTCCCTCAAGCTCTCAACACTTCAAGTGTATGATTAGATGGAACTCGGAACATTTGCTTTTGAGAACATCGTCTTTGTCGTTAATGTGCTGTTTGCTGTAATTAAACAATTCATTAAGATTTGAAAATCTAGTTTACTATCTGCAACAATTATGATGTCATCCTCATATCTTATTTATTACTACGCCATTCACGTGGATACCTTCTGGTTTGCACTCTAATGCTGTTCACATTACATTCTCATATTATGTTATCTATATGAATGCTTTCGGATTTTTCCTTCTGAACTTAAACTGGTGCTTTCTGATGTCAGCACAGATTTCTAATAATAACGATATCTTTATCATTTAATCCAGTTATCTTAAGTTATTATATGATCATGTTTAGTTCTGTCAAAGGCCTTTTCATAATTTATATGACAGGCACATAGGTCTTTTTACATATCCATGAATCTCTCAGTCAAAATTACTACACAAGTATGGTATCTACTATTTGGTCTTTTCTGAAGACAAATTGAGTACCAATCAGTTTTTCTTTACGCTTTCTTCCAATTCTATGATAAATTATTCTTAAGAATACTTCTAAAATGTAGCTTATCAGCTTAATTGGCCTATAATTTTCATTTTCGTGCTGTTCATATTTTTAGTAGTGTGATGAATATGGATTGCAACCACTCTCTGGGTATGACTCTCCTGTTGCATATGTTGTTACATACATCTGTTAACAAATTTATTACTTGCTAGCCCATGTGATCAAAAGTTGTGTGCTCAGAAAAACGAGTTAGATGAATGATTTCTTTCCCTGGTGTACACCCAACCACAGAAACGAGCAATTACCCTTTTGAGTGGAAAACACTCCAAATTGTTATTGAACGTAGTTGTTATATATTATTGATATACTGCTATTATTACTTGAACAGTGGGTTATGGCGGTCACTTTCCCGCTGTGCATCCAGAGATGGCTTAAAAATGTAACACCCTGTGTGGTTAATAACTGACTCTCGGCCGATATTAAAAGGAAGAGGAAGAAAATTATGTGACGTAAATGTGAGAAAACAATTCTTAAAGTTATTTTTTAATATTAAAAATACGTGCACCTACGTTTGTAGCGAAATGGAGAAGAGAGATAATAAGTTTCTGTTTGCCAAAACTCGTTTTGGTATGTACTTGCATAAGAAAAAACTTCTATGCTCGTAAGGTTGGTCAACTAACCTCACAAATTATCACCATACCCTCTTCATCGCACGATAATAATTGTGCATGGCAGTAAAGCGAGAATTAAAAGCATTTTAGGTTGTTGCTGTACTGACGTAAATAAATAACACACGAAAATAACAAACTAATTTAATATTCAGCTTATACAACTAAAACATGGTAGAAAAACCACAGTAACGGCTCACGTGACTGCCGATAAAATGAGAGTGTTTCAACGTCGGAAACTTTTTCTCATACAATGCTGTCCATTGTATGTAGTTTCGAAACTAGGTAAAATTTGAACTGATTTCCCATATTTACCAAACCATGAACAGTCACGGATTTTTCGAGGGATTACCATGTCCGCGAGAGGTTTGCAAGGCCCTGGAGTCCCGGATATCGACATTGTTCAAGTTATTACGATTTTCTTACAGTATCATGTAGCATCTTATTCAAAGTAATCCGCATTTAAAAATCAAACTACGCCCACTAACTCAATAGCTGTTGCTCAGTCAACGTTCTGCTAGGGTAAATGTAAAGTTTTTGTAGAAAAAAATTAAAATTAAAATCTGATATTGAATTAGCTATAATCTTCTTAGTTTCTACATATAATTTCCCTGCGTAGGAGATATAGTTTAGTTAACAAAATTAAGTTTTAGCCGCTTTAATATTGAATTCCTAGATACTTTGCCGTAGTAATATAACTTCGATTTAAATTTGAGTACTTCTCGTAAAGAAGTGGAAAACTAATAAACAAAATTTTATACATAAGTGTCAATACGACATCATATGAAAACACTATATCCCTTTAATAGTGCATAGCAATAAATTTTAAATTGAAAATAGTCTTGGACAAACAGGAAAGGTTATATCAGTGTGAACATAGTTATAGTTCTAGAAAACCAATATCTTCTTCTTCTTCTTGCTTTCCTCCATGTAAATTTTGGATTTTCATCCGTTATAAGATACTATAGCAGTGGAGGTGGCTAGGTGGTAGAGCCAATGATTCTAAGGCATAAAATCTGGGGTCAAACCCCAGTAACTTCAACGGCTCCGCTTACGGCAAGTAGACCGAACTCAATAGACCGAAAGCAGTTAACCTAACTCAATTGACCGAATAGCAATAGACCGAAACCTCACTAGCCCGAAGCAGCAATAGACCGAAAATCACTTGGTCGAAAATATATTACGGTTACATTTATTAACATTAATAGCATCAACTTCCCTTCACACTTTATTCAGGCTTAGGACGGGCAACATAAACTGGTGGCGTGTTTAGAAGTTTTTTTTTGTTTTTGATTCTATTTTAACTTTATTCTAGTAAATCATACAATACTTAACAGATGTATCCTACCCAATTACATATCTACTAATATTAAAAATTAAAATTATGCGCAATCCCACGTAAATAATCGACTATGTTTCCTTGAATATCGAAGTTACTGACAAGGCGCTTTGACGTTTTTTTTTGTTTTTGTTTGTTTTTGATTCTATTTTAACTTTATTCTAGTAAATCATACAATACTTAACAAATATATCCTACCCAATTACATATCTACTAATATTAAAAATTTAAATTATGCCCATTCCCACGTAAATAATCGACTATGTTTCCTGTAATAGTGTGTAAATATTTCTATTGATCCTATTGTTAATAAATGTAATTTTTCGAGATATTTAATGTGCACATTTACCGAATGTGTACTTTAACCGTAACGTATTTTCGACCAAGTGATTTTCGGTCTATTGCTGCTTCGGTCTAGTGACGTTTCGGTCTATTGCTTTTCGGTCAATTGAGTTCGGTCAACTGCCTTTCGGTCTATTGAGTTCGGTCTATTTACCTAGAACCCAACGGCTCACTTTTTGACAAGCGTGGGGTTTTAATGCCTAAACCGCCTCAAAGAGTGTGAGGATGTGACAATACGATACTGTAGCTATTGTTTCTGGTTCCTATCTTTTGTAAAATTTGGACCTTAACTTTACTTCCGAAGCTGGAAGATACTTTGTTGGGGCTCCCTTTAATAAAGTTTACAAACCGGATTTATCGTGAAAACCATCAGTAATCAAGTCCAGATTTGGGTATTATTGAATATGGCTACACCCGGGTATTAAGTATCAGAAGACCAAAATTATGATCATTGATAGATTAGAAACCAATAGGCCAAACGTAAGGCAAGTGGGAAAATGCCAGTAGTAAACCAGTATATGTATCTAGGAGCTCTTTTACCAATGATGGAGGTAGTAGACCCGAAATTAGACGCAGAGATGAGATGTCGGTGAAAGCAGTCAAAAACCTACATAAAACATGGGCGGACAGTAATATAACTTTATAAATACAAAAATGAAGTTATTAAGACGTTAGTGTTTCCAGTTTTATTATATGGTGCAGAGTCTTGGACATTGAAAACCCAAGACAGAAAAAAATTGACGTACTAAAAATGTGGTGTCGGCAGCGAAGACTGCGAATCCCCTAGACTACCAGAAGAACGAATCAATCTTAAGGGAGATCAAAGAGCCTCAGCGATTGTCCCAAGTAATACATTCCCGCTTTCTTAAATATTTTGGCCATATAGCAAGACGGGACGAAGACAACTTTGACAAACTTATAGTGCAGGTTAAAATGGAAGCTACCAGAGCCCGCGGAAGGTCACCGAAGCGATGGATTGACCAAATAAAGAAAAAAGCTAACACCTCAGCACATTACGCTTTGCATATCTCAAGAAATAGGGAAAGATGGAGACAAATCGTGAGAAGAGTAACGAGCTCACGAATAAAGCCGACCACGACTCCTCTGTCATGAGGATACGAAGAAGAAGAAGACACCCGTATGTTTGTCATGCTATTTTTGCCCGCAATCTCAGGCCTTTATTTCTTTTCCCGTGTTTCAAGTAGCCCCGATGTTCTCAGCTATCTTTGACGGACTCTTGATAATTTTCAAACACTGAAGTGGCTACTGGTGGTGTCCACAGCCTGTTTAGCTGCTTGTCGCACGCTGGAAATAAACCATAGCACCTGGTGGTACGGATCCGTTCTGGTTTGATTGCGATTCCCGGAGTCTTTCGACGCAAATGATCGTCGACTGAAGGTCAGAGTTTTTATATTTCACCTTTCGAGTAACCGGGGGCACAGTTACCTCCCTTATGCTTCCTGCAGCATTCAAAGACTGCATTTGAAGTTATTTATTACATAATAGAAATTGTAGCTTCATTCTAATTTTGTAATTAGTATTCAACCACCAGTTGTTTACTAATCTCACTTCTTTGATAATTTTTATCTAGTAAACATCCATTATTAACAGTCTTTTCTAAATATATGCACAATTTTTTAATTGTAAAGAATAGTAAACGCGAAATTTCGTTGATATATGCGCCCTCTGGCGATTGTGCGAAGAACTCGTTTGTTTGACGAGATAAACATTATGTTACTTATAAATACCTTTTTTGAGCGCTAGCTCATGCTCATTTCAATTAGGGTTTTACAAACATCACTCCAATCGATTCGGAAATTATCAATTCATTTTCGAACATTTACATTTCTCCATAAATATGGAACATTGCTACCGGAACTGTCAAAATTATAAGATGTTTATGTATTTGTTCTTCTTCCGTAATTGCCGTATTCCAGTAAAGACATTGTTTGTTGCGTCTTCAGATGTTTTAGATACACCGTAGGGGATTTAAAGCTTTATGTGAGCTTCGAAATCACGGAAGTACTTGCACTTGTTCCTTTCTAGATCACCAGAAGTTCTGTGAGAAGTGTAAGGAAACAGCAGCCTCCCGCACTCTATAATTCAAAGCGGCTATCTCGCAAAAATACGGTACACTTCCGTAAGATGGCAAACGTCTGGCAACACCGGGCTAAAGTGCCGTTGCCGTAGCATCACTTACGTCCGCCCAAAGAGCAAAAACTCCAGGACGCGTCCTTTATTACCGCGAGTTGCGCTAATTTTTACTTAGAGGCGGAAGTCAACCTGAGATGATATAATAAAAGACCGGAATCGGGGCTAAAATATTTGAAGTGCGACGTAAGTTTTCCTGGAAACATTGTTAATTTAACAAAAGCGGCCTGGACAATAGCTTGTTCGACGGCTAAGACGACTGCTTTTTATTACCGCGCTCGCGTAAATTAGCACATTAGAGCCCTCGAAACACTTTATTTCGCGATTTAAACATGTTTTAAATTAGACGTCTCCCGCAGCTATCTGAAACGTTGGTAGACACGAGGACGAGCCATATGAGCACAACCAAGCCGGCAAGCTTATCCTCTAATCCGCAGGACGTGTTTGAACCTGAAAACAAGTACAGGCATTGCACGGTTTATAGTTTTAGGGATATATGGCCGGGATAAGGGATAACCGACAAAAAAGTCCATAAAGAAGAGGCAGGAATGCTTTTACGTACTCTCGTTTAAAATCACTGACACGACCGAAAAGACAATTTAAGTTGTTACACAGTTAGAACTGCGTTTTTGAAATTTATACTCATTTAAGCTAAACGAATTACATTTTTCAGGGCTTCACGGAATTTCGTTCTAGCAAAAATAAGAATTGCTAAATCCCCTTATATCATCATAATCGGAGAGCACCTACTATACTTTTTTATAAGTATAAAATAAATTGACAAAATTTGAGTATGAGTATTAGGATATATGGTGTCCATCATAAATTTGGATACATGGAAACCTCTTTATTATCCATTTATCAGAACACTTTATTTTAAAGGCATACCATATTTAGTTTGAAAAATGCAGAAACTTTTATCGAGAATACATTTTTCTGATAAATAGTAATTTTTCCCATATGTGTTAAAATTTATGCCGGACACTGTATAAAGTCCACTTGTATTGTTTGGGTACAACAACAGCCCAATATTTTTAACAGAAGAAACTTAGATACGAAAAATCGGCGCTCGTGTATACTTATGGATAAATTAAACTTCATGTAGGCTTAAAAATAAATTTATTATAACGATTACACCACTCCCTATAACATCAACCAATGAAAAACGGTAAAAATGCATAGCTACGCATGTAAGGTACTAACTTTTGATAATGTACATAACAACGGTGATAATCATATACCTTCTGGACTAATAACTGATAGTCAAATACTTTCACAAACATCGCGTTATCTACTGAAAGTACAATCGCAACTGTTCAAACGTTGTTTATTGACTCGGGATATAATCTAGCCGAATGCAACTCGTGTCTGCTTGATTAGTGAATCATTTCTGTTTCCACTCGATATATTGTTTTAAGCAATCACGCGAGTCCGAAGTCCGGGTAAACAGAAATGATTATCATATATCAAGAACCCACTAGTTGCATTATATATGATAAGCATAAATGTGATCCCGCTTGCACAAGACATTTAAACATACCATGCCAGGAATACACTTGGCAACAAAAAATATTATGTTTGAAGTCGATATTAGCGTTATTTACTCAAAAATATGCACGAGCGTAGAAGTCATTTGTTTATTTTTGGGCGAATTTCATTACTGTGATCGGCAACTGTTCAGGCTAGCGCATAGATTGTAATTTGTTTAATCAACACAGTCGTTTAAGGTAAAAACCGTATACGAAGGTATTATTTATTTAACATTTATTAAAGATCCCTTGTGGAAACTACAATTTTCAATGGTAAACTTGAAGTGATTTAATTTTTTTTCACACTTATGTCGCATAAAGCTATTTTTCAAACACGTACCATTTGTATTTTCTAAGCAAAATACATGTAAACGTCTGCCTATGTTCTATTTCTACTAAGAATTGCAATTATTCTACTTTAAGGCAATATAGTACCATTTTAACATCTATAATTAGTTGTAAAGTTTTTTGTTGGGGTGGTATTTATTATCACACAAAACAATGATCCTAAATAACTATTTTGAAAAATAAGGGCACTTTTGTGCCGATTCCGATGTTTTTGCCCTGTCTGCATATTACTCGATTTTAAAATCGAAATATGCCATTTTGACACTTAAAATTTAGTATTACTAAAGTGCTTACAATCAAATATGTAAATCACCATTATTATGCAATACAATATAAAAACAAAATCGCCAATTTTAAAAGATTTTTTCTTTAAATTCGAAGTGATATGTTTATTTAAAGTAATTTGAAAAGGTCTACCATTCTCAACTCAGTCAATATAGAAGCAATCGTAATCGCAACCTAAAAGCCAAATTAGCGCTTTTGTACTTATTGGTCCCATTTAAATTAAAAATATGATTTAAAGTAGTGACAAAGCGTTTACAATCAAATACTTAAAATTTCCAGTTCTACCATCATAAAAAATAGACTCCTTTCCTGCTCTAACTTAAACTCAAAAATATAATGCAGTAACGGGCCACCATAAAATAGTACGACATAACTCCCTGACAACCATTGAAAATCGAACTATAACATCAAAATCTGTTTTCACACGATTGTGTAGCGTTGCATTCCTGGTTCTAATTTGAACTCAAATTATATTTTAAATTAGCGAGAAAGGATTTACAATTACACACTTTAATTTAATTTTCAATTCTGTCAACGTAAAAATAATGAGTTGTAGTATAAAAGCAAAATCTGTATTTTCACAAGATTGTGGCGTTGCATTCCTGGTTCTAATTTGAACTCAAAATATAATTTGAATTAACCAGGCATGATTTACAATTACGCACTTTAATTTCCAATTCTGTCAGCATAATAACAACTGAAAATCGCACTATCCAATCCGATCCTTCAATATTCACAAAATTGTGTCGAGTTGTATTTCTGCTTTTATTTTTAACACAAAGTATATTTTGAATTAGCAGCAAAGGATTTACAATTACGCAGTTTAAATTAGTTTCGAATTCCGCGAACGTAAAAACAATTGCAAATTGCAAATCACTTTTGTATTTTTGTTCTCCTTACTGTAAGTTAAATTCAACATTTAGTTTAAACTATTACAAAAGGCTCTGCAATTAAATACTTTCATCTATGTAATTCAACTGCAAAATAAAATCATACTCCATCATTTTCATCGGAATTCTTGAAATAATTTAAAGTCAAAATTTAGTGTAAAGTAGTCCCGTCGTCACTACTTTACACTCTAGTAATACTTTAATATAATTATGCGAAGGTTAAAACAAATAGAAAATCAAAATCTATTATTTTCGCAGGATTGTGTAGCGTGCTATTTCTGGTTCTAATCTGAACTCAAAATATGATTTCAATTAAGGAGGGCAGACTTACAATTAGACACAAACACAATGATTTAATTGCCAATTCTCTCAACGCGAAACAATTGCAAATCGCAATATTGAATAATAATCTGCCATTTTCACAAAAATGTGTTTGTACTTTTTGCTAAAATTTAAATTCAAATTCTACTATAAATGTGACATAGAGTCTACACAAGGTAAACACGTCGAAGCTGGGTAGCGCAGTTGGTAGAACGTTAGGCTTGCATTAAGAAAGTCTTCGGTTCGAATCCCACGATGGGCGGAAGTTTTCCGCAGCCATGGCGATCGGTGCTGGGTCCGTGAGACCATTCACAGTTGGGCACCAAATTAACTGTGCTCTGCTCAGAACCACAGACCTAAAAAATAGAGTAACACGGTCCACACATCACTAAGATACACCTAACACAATAGCTGCTACACAAGCTCAAAATGCGCGCCCCAACTTTGAAACCCTAAATCGGGACAAGTTGAGCACTACACCGCGAGATGCTAGCGAATAATGCACCAGCCTCTACACCGCTAAGGTAACAAGAGGTAAACGATAATATATAAAAGGTAAAAACACGTGAAAATCGCAATATAACATCAACATTTTCGCAATTTTCGCATTATTGTGTAGCGTTATATTTCTGGTTCCAATTTGAAGTAAAAATATAATTTCAATTAGGGAGAAAGTATTTACAATTACGCAATTTAATTCAATTTCCGATTCTGCCAACGCAAAAACAATTGCAATTGCAAATACTGCATAAAAATCTGCCATTTTCACAGGAATTTGAGTGTTTGTACTACTTGCTATAATTTAAATTCCAAATTTACTGTAGAAATTAATACTATAATACAAGCATCACTCAAAGGTAAAAACAAATGAAAATCACAATATAAAATCAAATAAAAATTTTCGCAGGATTGTGTAGCGCTATATTTCTGGTTCAAAGTTGAACTAAAAATATAATTTTAATTAGGGGGAAAGGATTTATAATCATGTAATTTAATTTAATTTTCGATTCTGCCAATACAGAAACAATTGCAAATTGCAACACTGAATAAAAATCTGCCATTTTCACAGAATTTTGTGCATTTGTACTTCTTACTATAACGAATAACCTACAATTTAATACTATAACACAATCCTCACTTACTCAAAAGTAAAAACAAATGAAAATCGCAATATATACTTATATTCCTAGTTCTAATCTCAACTCAAAACATAATTTCAGTTAGAGAGAAAGGATTTACAATATGTAATTTAATTTAATTTCCAATTCTTCCAACGCAAAAACAATTGCTAATCGCAACCCTAAATAAAAATCTGCCATTTTTACAGAAATTTGTGTTTGTACTTCTTAGTACTTAATTTAAATTCAAAATCTACTATAAATGTGACAAAGGGTCTACAGTCTAATACTATAATACAATTCTCTTTTACGCAAAGGTAAAGACAAATGAAAATCGCAATATAAAATCAAAATCTGATATTTTCCCAGGAGTTTGTATCATTTTAAACTTATTTTGACTTATACAAAAATTAATTTAAGATGACGGAACGTCTGTTATTAAATGCTTTTCCATATTTGTAATTTACAATTCTGTCAATGAAAAAGCAATTGAAAATCGCAATATAAAACCAAAACCTGTCATTTTCGTAAAATTTTATATTGTATTTGGGGGGGAATCTTCCTCTAATTTAAACTCAAAATCCTTGCGATCGGGCTTACTTCGTCCGCGATCACGCTTTCTTCATTATGTCACCACTCACACATTCATAACATAACAATATGTCTGTGTGTTACGTAGCACACCTGGCCGGGCGATTAAGGTGTTAAGAAATTAGAATCTTACCGACTGCGATATTTTGCTAATTCATTTAACTCGCATTACCGAGTGTTTCGGTCGACTGTTTCAGTTTGATTAGAAACATTAAGATATTTTGTACATACTTATTAAAACCGCCTTCTGTAACTTCTTTACTTATTTCAATTTGAAAAATGTAAAAACTAGTTTAATATAAAGTAAACACGATGCACTTTAATTTAATTTCCAACTATATCAACGTAAAAACAAATAAAACAACATAAAAGCAAACTTTTTTATTTTCATAGAATTTTGTACTTTTGCATTATTTGCTCCAACTGTAACACAAATTGATTGAAGTACTGACGGAGGCCTTACAACTACATTATGTAATTCACAATCCACCAAAGTAAAAATAATTAATACATTAATACGTATATAAGATACAATTCTGTCATTTTGATAGGATTTTGCATATCTCTTTTCGTGCTCCCAGTTAAACTTTCACAATTTTGGCAGCGTAAAAAATGTTTGTATGTATGTATGTATTATCGATAACCTCATTTTACCTTGCGGTGCAGAGACTGGTGCTTTATGAGCTTGCATCTGGCGGTACAATGCTCAACTTGCCCGATTCGAGATACAAAGTTGAAGCGCGTTTTGTGCTTGCGCAGCAACCATTGTGTGAGGTGTGTGTTGACCTTGTTACTCTATTTCTTAAGTCTGTGGTTCTGAGTAGTGCACATTTAATTTGGTGTCCACCTGTGAATGGTCTCACCTAGCCCGATTCCAATCGCCAAGGCTGCGGAAAAATTCCGGCCCCCCGCGGGGTTCGAACCGAGGACTTCCTTAATGCAAGCCTAGCGCCTACCCTACTGCGCTACGCGGCTTCTATCGTAAAAAACATATAGAATCAAAATCGTTTTGGCAGAATTGTGCATCTTTGTACTTTAAACGGCATTTGGAGACATTAATTTAATTCACAGGTTTGTCAATGTAAAAACAACTCGTTGGACCTAAATAAAGTGCTTGGTGCTTAGTATAACACATACAAAATATGTTGGCTATTTTGGCGTAACAGATTCGTAATGCAAGGCTGGTGTCACACCAACTTCTAAGAACTAATACTGATTCATATACCGGAAATACAATACAAATACTAGTCCGCGGAGAAGTGTGTGGCACAGTATTAGTTCAAAGGCGTCAAAGTAAAAATCGAGGCGAGACCCCTTTGCCGAAACATCAAATACCGAGCGCAATTTATTTACCACAAACGATCCAAAGAGAAAACTGGCTAATTAGGTGACTAAATATATATGGGTAATTGGGCGATCTTTGAGATTCCCGACGCACATATAATTGACACGGGACGATAATCTGGCAGAGGTACAATAATATTAGGGCGATTAATTACGCACAACGCCCGAAATATTTGGCATCTCGGCATAGGTCCTGTTATAATTCACGCCGACATTTTTGTGTTTCGACGAGCTGCGTTTAGCGGCCATTAAAAACGATTTGTGTATTCGCCAGCCGGGGATCCTATAAATTTAAAAACAAAGACTAATATTCTGCGGAGTGGTTGATCCAGAACAATTCGCCTATGACCCAGATATCCCGGGAGCAGATGGGTGGCGATTCTGTCAAATAATAATATCTATTATCTCCATACAGCACTGCGCGATTAGAGCAAATAAGGCCTAGCGTTATATAATTACTCTGCCCATTATACATCATTACGCAGATAATATTAACACTCTTAGCGAATAATTAATACGCCGCCCGAATTAATTCCACTTTGCGCTGTAATTATTACGTGTTATTATTATTAGCGCGCGATTTGTAATGGCCAAGTTTTAATTAAGCGTTCTGGGGAAAACTTGTCAAATTATGAAGATCGCGTTACGTGCTGGGGCAAAAGTCACTGGAGAATAAACAGGGAGAAAGGGTGCATAAAATTCATATTCTTGCTCTCCCCCAGAGGCGTCGCATTCGGGGTGCTTACTGAGCAATCCTGAAACCATTCAAACGTTGATTGGTACTTTATTGAAGGTGATTTTTTAACATTTAGGGAAGCATTTATTAACAATTACCATTACCATTAGTATTTTAAAAGTTTCTACCTCTATGTCTTAACACATTTTATGTTTATTTTAGGTGCACCTGCACGACATTCCACAAATTCAAGAAAATAAGCTATGCTTGAGGATGCACAAAACTAAGATCAAAATCAAGCAATAGCACATCTCCAGTTATCAAGTAATACAATCTGTAATTGGTTTTCAAAATGAAACCTTCAACTGAATTAAACTACATAAATACGTAGCAAAACTGTTTACTCTGAGAAAAATATGCAACCCTCTATTGATATATATCAACTGAACTGCAGTACCGTAGAACTCAGAGATGAACCAGCAAAATACCTTGGCGTCTACCCTCGACACAAGACTAACTTGGAGGAACCACATCCTAAAGATGCTTAACGAGGGATATGCCAGACTAAAGCAACTGTTCCCTATTATAAAAACAAATCTAACTTTAAGACTGATTGCACGCTACTTCTGTATAAATCATTAATCCATTTCATGATAATATACTTAAGTATGGTTTGGAAAAATTCCACAAAAGCTAACCTCCTATAAAATAAATAGATGCCCCTTGGTATACCGGGTGACAATGAGACTAGGGCCATGCTTATATCTTCTTTATTTATGAATCGATGTGGATAAAATTTTATACCAAGAAACTAGACATAATTTCTGATTGGCCGATAGATATAGTCAAAATGTCTCGCTTCCTGTTTTACCGGAAATGATACCAACTTTGATTTTTTAAATGGAACACCCTGTATATTTTATGTTTTTCTGATTCTATGAGTCAAATTACATATAATGGTCTTGCCAAATTTCAATTTTTTAAAAAAAAAAATTATTTTTTCAATTTTTATTTTTAACCATAGAAGGGGTTGACTTAGAAAAATGTTTCCTAATTGACTCTAGCAACTCTTAATAATAGCTATCTTACCAATAAGGTCAATAAAAAATCTTTAATAAAAGGATATAGTTTGCTAAACTCGTTTTTTAAGAAAAAGTCACTTTTTTTAAATGGCACCTACTAAGGGCCATCTTGCCATTAGATAGATATGTAATTACCAATCTAACGATATGCATCATGCACTACTTTATCTTTATCTGAAACTGAAAAATAATAAAAAAAATAAATTTTTTGTTTAAAAAAATAAATTTTTTGTTTAAAAAAATAAATTTTTTGTTTAAAAAAATTGAAATTTGGCAACACTATTATATGTAATTTGACTCGTAGATGCAGAAAAATATAAAATATACAGGGTGCTCCATTTAAAAAAACAAAGTTAGTATCATTTCCGGTAAAACCGGAAGTCAACCATTTTGACTATATCTATCAGCCAATCAGAAATTATGTCTAGTATCTTGGTATAACATTTTATCCAAATCGATTCATAAATAAAGAAGATATAAGCATGGCCCTAATCTCATTGTAACCCGGTATATCTAACAATCAATGACATCGCGAACTTGGAGTAGATACAATTCAACAGTACATTAACAACGCCACAGTTTAATGCCATGACAATCGCCAAAATTGCTCAGGATATCTACCTGTCCGACAACGAAGATGCAAGAGTGTGACTGAACAACCCTAATAGCCCACAGAGGTAACGACGTGCCCTCAACGTTATGTTTACTTTATATATTATAACTAGAGGTGGACAAATGCATGTTTGCATATTTTTTGCTATTGGGCATAAGAAGCGTTTTCTTAAGAATATGCACGTTTCTCAACGTCTACATTTCAAAAAAATATTTTTTATTTTGCATATTTTGCATATATAAGGCGTTTTCGGATATTAGCGCATATATGACGTGGTAAGAGCATGAAAGTGCATATTTGCGTATTTTTTTCTCATTAATTCTTATATTAGACAATAAATCTTCCAATATTTGTTCTTAAAAAAACACATGCTGAACTAAGAGTTTTAGAACTTTAAAATTAATAGAAGATTTAAAATCTAGTTTAAGCAAAAACAAAAACGAAGTTTGTAAAAAAATATGCGACAAATGAGACAATTAATTTAAAAAAGACATTTTAAATGGCCAGTTTACAAATGACGTTGACGAACCAAATTTTGCTGTTCAAAATGCTCATTTATTTAAATATTACCCTATCACATCTTGTGACGTAGAAAAAAGCTTTTCAAGTTACAAATCCATATTAGAAGATAAGCCCCATAATTTACTTACAGAGACAATTGAAAAACATATGATTATTTATTGTAACAATTTCTAAAATTTGACTATTTTTATTGGTGTGCTGTATTTTTAAGTGTTATAGGTTTATAAATAACCAATAAAATATAATAATTATTGTTTTATTGTTAATTTCATTACTTCGTTTTTATAAATATATACAGTTGCAGGAGCAACATACTGCTGTATCTGCCGTATCAATGATACAGGGCCCACGAGCTAGGGGGGCCACCAGCTCTCAAGCTCGCAAAAAAAATTATATGCATTTAATTTGGAGACTTTTGCTCAGGTCACATTTAAGAATTTAGGTTTATATAGGCGGAAACGAGCGCCAGCGTGGCTCTGATGGTTAGAGCATCGGACTGCGGCGCGGAAGTCTGAAGTTCAAATCCCAGATCGATGCCTGGCGGGCGGCCTACCCAGTCGCTTTAAATAATTGGGAACCTGCGTTCGAAAGAACAAGGGGTAATAATGCGACTGTCTAATGCGTGGTGCTCACCACATCACCACGTGTCAATTTGACACGCGACAGTCGGGTGTGAGAGCGAGGATACGGAAGCTCTAACCTTCCGCCTTGCAGGCTAAGCTCCTTCATGGGGTGTTAGTGCCTCACCATTATTATTATAGGCGGAAAGTGTTTGGTTATCGAATTTAGCCATATTATCTATCGAAAAGGAAGAGCTTAAAAATTAAAATCATCTCAAAATATGGAACGTCTTTATAAACATTTTCGCAGAGGAAAAAGTTCAGAGAGTAACTTTGTAAATGATTATTATTTATTTCAACCTTTTTTTCTTGTTATTTACCATTTACTTGTTCCTTACTTATGTAAATATATGTAAACTGTAAACTATGATTTACCCTTCTTTTTACGTAATATGACTGTTAGTAAAAATATGTAATTAAATTTTACTTTTTTTATTATTTATCTTTATTATTTTTTATAAATATATTTCGTTTTGTCAAAAAATAAAAAATGAGTTCGTATCTTTATACGTTTATTTGATAATACCCTGATGGGGTGGGGGTGGTGTTAGGGGCCCACTAGGCAGTTTATGATACAGGGCCCGTTGATCTCTAGCTACGCCTCTGCGATAGTTGCAATAATTAATAAACAACAATTTAAAAAATTGAGAATTTTCTTTAATTATCCTAATAAAAGTAATATTTGTTAGTGCATATATTAGTGCCTATATGGATATGTTATTGCATGTTGAGTGCATATATCTTAACTTTTTTGTTGCATATTTCAATGCATATATGCCCATCTCTAATTATAACCTTACAACTCTGCCATTTATAACATCGTATATGTTGAGCTAGTTAGCCACACAAACTGCTTTAATTGATTGTTAATATGGGCACACATTTAAATAACTATTGTAACTTATATTTTATGCAATGTAAAACAGATAAACATGTCAATTCCTGAAAGTAATTTATTTACACTCTGTGTTATACATAGAAACAAACAAACAAAATTAAGTAAAAAAGGTAACTTTTGTACTTATATACAGAACGACTCCATATTGCACACAGTTGATATACATAACATCAACAAAACTAATAATTCTGGTGGTAGCAATTGTTGATAAGTGCTGTTTATCGATGACAAAACCCGTAGTTTACATCGTAAAACTTACGTTTATCATCTTATAATGACAAGCACAACGTACGAAATGAATAATTGAAAAGTTACTTTAAGAACTACGAGTATAGTTCACAATTTTTTAAATTTATTTTCCTTAAGGCGTGAAAAACAGCTGAGTTGAAATGCCCAGATGTACACTAAAATTTAATATTTAACAGTAAAAGTATGCACCGGCGCCGACTATGGAGGGTGCTCCGGGGACCGAGCCCCCATGAGATTTTCTAGGAGGGGGGGGGGGGGCTTTCTGAGGTGCTGACCTTCAGCACTGATTCCGACTTTTCAACGAGGGTTAATTATAAACAAACGAAAAGTACGTACAGGGTGTCCCAACATTTATGGTAGATGAAATAAACACAGCTAGGTTATACTGAAATAATGATATTCTCAAAGTATTTAAAAAATCGGCATGTATGTTTTCAAATAATGATTCATTAAAGTTTTTCGCAAATAATTACACACGCCACTAGTACGTAAATTAAGATAATGATGCAACTCTCAAGGCCGAATTTGTTCAAATTCCAGTTTCTTATCGCAAGAAAATAAATACCACATGTGTTTTGTGATTAAGTTCCCTGTTTTAAAAACTGATTTAGGCTCGATCCACACTATCGGGCTGCTCACGGTTCGATCACAATCCACTCTCGCTCCGCTTAAATATTTATACATTGTTACATGTGCAATGGGCACATTCACACTATAGGTAACGCTCAAGCTCAGGTCGTGCCGAGCTTTGTGGATTAGTGCTTAGCATTCAGTAGGTCATGGGTTCGATTTCCATGGCCGTCTGCTCTGATTCAGACTTTTAGGTGGTTTTCCTGAGTCATCAGGGTAAATTCTCTGGGGCGAATTCCGGGGCAGTACTTCTCCACCTTTCCTGGCCTCTCTTCCATTCTCCAGCCCCCTTTCTCTAACCCCTCCTAAAATTTCCGTTATTGGCTGAAGAGGGACGCAAGGTCCCTATAGCAGCCCGCTCCCAGTTAGGGAAATTAAGATGACCCTGAACCTTTACATTTTTTACAATGCAGTGACATAAATAAAGAAAAATTACGAAATAGATATTGTTTGATTTAAATGGGATTGTTTTTGATTTTTTTTAAATTGTGGCTATAACCAACAATGGCTAAGAATTAAGAGACACTTGACAGGGCGCTATGAAGATAACAATGTCCACCAAATCGAGCCGCACGTCTGGCAAGAAGTAGAAAATAACCTCCTTCTTTATGGGGGCTTCTGTTGAAAATCAAGGGGAGCATTTCGAACATTTTTTCGAAATGCTCCCCTTGTAAGAACAAACACAAGAAGCTGGGAGACTTGTTTTTGGAACTTTCAAATAATTATACGTGCATTAAAAAAATAAAAATGGGTTATATTACCTTAAGTCATGCTAGATATTTTTCTACCCTGTACTGTTTTTTGTTTTATTTCTTAACTTTGTTTATATTTTTGGTCTCTAGTTTTTTTATTCCTCACCCTAGAATAAATATTTTTATTTTGTTGATTAGTGATATCTACTTTCGTTTTTGTTCGTTTTATTTATTACCTTTTTCTTTTTTATAGTTCTTGAGTTTCATTTTTTATTGCTTATTTAAGAAGAAATATTTTTATTCTGTTGCATACAAATAAAATACGTTATAGAAAGAACGTAATGTAAAAGCATTAATGCATTTAATATTGCAGGAATTAATTTCCTATCAATATTTCATAACATCAATCTTTTTATTATTACTTAGACATCTTTATTCGTACTAATGTGTATTTATTTATTTATTTGAGCGAATGTTGTCGCGGGTACTCAAGTACGTAACCAACTAATTTGGCTTTTTGAAAATTTGGCAGCAATTATTTGGCCAAATGGGCTTGATTGCAATCATCATATACAACAATTTTCTGAATACCTATAGTAAATACAAGGCATCAACAATTTAGAACAATCGACGAATCCATTGTCCTTAAACGACTACATCAAAAACTTAATATGGGAAAAAGATGACAACATAAGCTCCATTATTTACGACGGATGGTAATAAAAGGATGTATTTCAATTTTTCAGTTTCCTCTTCGAATTAATAACACCAACTAAAATAATTGAACTAATATTATGATGTTAGAAATATCAGAACTCTTCATTAATTCCCTTCCCATATGACTTAGGTAATTTATGTTAATTTAAAATAATAATATAAATCCTATCAGCTTTCCCACAACATGTTTATAATTTTAGATATCTGTATGTACAAGACGGCCCAATAATGAGATAGTCCTTACTGGGTGCGTTAGTACTGAACACATCAAAAAATTAGACAAGAGTTTAGGAAGCAACGTTGTGTTTCGTAGGCGTCAAGAAGTCAAGATTACCTGCTTTGATATGGAGCAGTGTCTATATATCTGTAAAAGCTTTAGTTGAGCTCTTTAGGATATGATGGAAAACATGCGCTTTTGAGGGTCTTAGATAATCCATGAGTTATGGATCTACAAACCTAAGAGTCCTCTTGTCGTATCAGCCACGAGATAATTAACGCAGGCAGGATGTTCTATTTTTAACTTGAAATATTGTACAACCCTAAGCTTATCGTAATGTTCAAGTTTCAATTCATATTGGTATTTTTCAAAAATAGTAAGGCTGAAAGGGTATATTGAAGGGTACTGCAGTAACTGACCTAGACTGTGCATATTTTTAACCACTAACGAGTGTTCTCCAGTTAAATACATTTGTGATATTTTCAAAGATCTGTTTAATAGATACACATATAGTTACAATTATATATTTAAAAATTGAACAACTAATAAAAATAAAACAATTTAAGGTATTTTTTAACAGGAAAAGGCAAACAGTTATAAAACTAGAAACTTAAAAACGATAGTAACTATAATTTCTAAGAATTCATGCTAATTTTACTTAAGTCTAGCGTAGTTGGGGATTTTGAGGGGTTGCGGGGAGTTCTTTTCTTCGCTTAAATATATACAGGTTAATTGGTTTACCACTAGAGCGCTGTATAGGCACAGAAATATTATATTTTTAATATTAGGTACGTATGGGTAAGTATTTATTTAGCCAATCAGTTTAAACAGTAATATATAACATCTTCCAAGAGGTTGGGTGTGGGGAAGGGGGGCACCATTTGTGTATGTGGTCTACCCACTTCTGACTTTAAAAAATGAGTAAATAAACTTGACTAAATAAAATAAAACACACTTTATTAAGTATTGCACTTAAATTAGAAACTTTTCGAGAAAAAGTAGATCAAAATTTTGATACATTTCAAATTTTGTATTTGGGTATACCGGGTGACGATGAGAACAGAGCCATATCTCCATTTTATTTACTGTCAAAGCATTTGAATAAAACTTGTTACAAGGATATTAAACATCATTTGCGATTATCAGATGGATAATTAATTGTTTTTTTAATAGATCGTCCTGTATATTTTATTATTTTTGGTATGTAAGGCTCAAATTACATACGATGTTTGCTTAGATAGTACATAAACATATTTTTAAAAAAATTAAACATTATTCAGTTTTAGCTGGAGATAAAGTAGTGCATGATGCATATAGTTAGATTCGTAGGTAATTTTCCATCTAATGGCACGATGGCCTTTGGTAGGCGACATTTATAAATTTCTTTCTCAAAAAAGCACGTTTTGCAAGTTTTATTCGTTCGTGAAGGATTTGTTATTGATTTAATTGATAAAATAGCTATTATTATGGGTTACTGGAATCAATTCGAACAGATTTTCTGCAGCCATGGTCTTCTGTGATAAAAATCAAATAAAAAAAGAATTTTTGTTAAAGAAAATGAAAACTTGGCAAGACCATCGTATGGAAGTCGAAGGTTCTAACTCGATCTATCCCTCAATAAAAATTATGTCTATTCGTAAATAAAGGTGATATAAGCATAGCCCTTGTCTCATTGCCACCTGATATACTTTTCATTGCAAATGACTTTTGCTACGTAATTGTTAATACTTCAAGCTACAATTGCCTACTCCTCAAGATAAAACATTTCATAAATAAATATGTTTCTGATTGTGACCTAAATGGTATTAGTATTATCGTTATCACATACGCGAATATATCGTTGTATTGACTTCTGCATTGAATTCTTGCTGGAAAAAATTTAAAATGGGGAAAATTGTGGATTTCTAACATAATGAATATTTATTTACATAACTTCTTTCATTTTCTTCTTCTTCCTTCCCGCATCTCTTATACCAACACGGCGTCGGTCCATTTCCTCAAATTGTTTCGATTGGCAGCCATTTCCTTTATTTGATCAGGTGTTGTGCCATGTTTCTTTGTCCTATATGATGACGTTGCTTTGCATCAATACCTTACATTTAGTTATAGCGTTTTTTAACTGATTCCTTCTTCTTCTTTTATTTCGGGTTTCTTCTAATTGTTCGGATATTTTAGGTGTGTTTATTTTGTGCCTATTTTCTCTTTTATTTATTTTTATTTGTCGTTTCCGTCTTTGTTTTCGTTTCCTTTCGCATTCCTGGTATCTGGATCTTCCCTTGATTCTTATTCTTCTTCGCGTTCACTCTAATAATTGTTATTTTCTAAGTTGTTAACTTATGGTTTTGTTTGTCGTATTTCACGTACATTGGTCTGATTTTCTTCTTTCTTTGCTCCTTTAGTGATTTTTTCTTGTAATACTTCTATTGGGCAATCTTCTACTATATCTGTTTGTGTTTTGTAGTTTCTTTCCTGTCGTTAGTGGTTTATTTTATAACTATATCTTATGAATCCGACGATTATTGGCATTTCTTATCTCTTATGTGCCTTCTGTTTTAATGATCAGCTCCATTGTGTAGTTCAGTAGGTTTACTATTTTTACCAGTATGTAGTCCGATTTCCTATTTACTATACTAGATTTTTCTCATGTTCCTGTGTAACGGGTGTTCATTAATAAAACCATTTGGGGTAGCTCTGATTTACTGAATGTATGACTAAATTTAGTGCAACTACTCTCAGGTGTCATGTTATCTGTCATATCATTTTCTAATTTTTAATTAAGAGAAGAAATACGATTTTCAAGTCATGGCCAACGCCAAACGGTTTTATTAATAAACGCCCATTAGTTCTTCTAGCTTCCTTTCGTAACTAGTTAGGTTTGTATTGTTTCTAGAAATTTTTCTAATTTTGATAGTTTAATATCCATTTTTCGGTGTTTTCTTTGCAAACGATTCTTACTAGTTCAGCAATTTTCTCAATGTGTCTTCACCCATTTTGCTCATGTTGGATCTTCTCCAAATTCCTTCAAGGTTTATATTTCCCGATTGTTCTTTAGCTTTCAGCATTTCCAGTTCGTCAAGTTTTTGCTTTTATTTGTTTTTGGCCTGACTTTATTTTATAAATTTGTTCCATTACTGTTTATATAAACCCACTCCACTGCTATCACAACACACACATTTTTTTATATAAAATAAAAACTGATATTTAGGCTTGTGGTCCCTCGATTTGGATTTTAAACTTATTTATCTATCTGGGCTGAACGTCTAACACACTGGTGATTTTTCTTCATAATAACAAGACTTAAGTAAAAGACCAAATGGTAGTTTTACTACCAACTTAAGCTTCGTCGTGATTTTTTTAAATTTTGTAAAAATACAGTAAAAGACTATCGGTATGTACTTGCAATTGCACGGCATCATGTACCGTACACTTGATGCTTTTATTAGTATTTTGTATGCAAACATTTTTAATCGAAAATGCGAAAATCTGTAATAAACAAGTGTTGTATTTGCTATACGTTGCATACATTTGAACTAAAACATTGGCATATTGTGCATTCTGGTGGCAGCGCCGCCAGTTAAATGGCCCAAAACCGACAGATTTGTACTTTTACTACCATGTAATGCGGCCGTTGTATTTACAAATTGTTTTTATGAGTGATGCACCGCTTTAACTCCGGCAAGCGCGATTTTATTGCGCACAATTTTCGATGCGGAACATAAATTCATAAATTTCCGGTATAGTTATCCTACATGACGCGCTGGCAAGCGCCATTATTAATAACGGTAATTGGACTTAGGCCGCATTAAATACAATGAAGCAAATTATTGCACTTCACCGCACAAGCTTAACATGATTAACATATTTTTAAGGGATAAGTCCGCAATAATGAGGTGAAGTGAGCCCAACGACCCGGAGGAAGGGAACCCGGATTAAATCGAGCGCGCAGCTGAGGGATTAGGGAACTATATAAAACATATCTTCGTTCCATCTGACTGAGCTGCATGGGACAACTAATATGTCCCAATGCATCTCTTCATCACCGGCGGGATTAAATCGCCGGCCGTGCGACAACTACACATGTAAGTGGGTGTAAGGCACATGCCATTTACATAGATTCGTACGCCGATCCGACAAGACCCACTAATAACACGTTTTTTTACAAAAACCCGTCCTCGCTGCAAACGCCGTGGCCGTTGCTGGGGCTTTGGACACCAACAAATATCGAGCGAGAACTAAGGACCTACCTTATAATTTAAGACGATGTCAAGCGGCCAGCCGCAACTCTATTTTTCTTTTAGCGAAATGAATTTCGGTTTCGCGAAGTCACGGCCATTTCACAATAACTGAGATAATCGCGCCAGTTCGCCTGAAAGCATCAGAAGTTATACCATAGGCGGAACTGAGTCGCCATATAGCAGGATATGGGGGAGATGAAGCTCCCGCAGCCAGACGCAGGGGTGAGCTAGACAATTTTGTCAGGTCTTACAGAAACTAAGTATACCAAGGCGATGTTTTCAGTAGATATGCAATTTATTGCACACGGTTACTTGAACCCTTTGTTTAGTATAAGTACTCACTCTATTGCTCATGGTTTTCCTTCGAAAACTGTCAAGCCATTTGTTCAAAATTACTAATACATGAAGTTTTCATAAAATATCCCTTCAAATATTTTCCTTCAAATTGAAGCATCTTCCATCCCCGTTCTAGTTATTATCCAATACAATTCAATTAAGTCAACGCTTCCGGAGTCATTCTTCTCTTCAAACGGATTTAGTAGAATCAAATGTGTCGAATAGGATACATCGAAAGGGTAAAGTCGTTCAAGAAACCTTCACATCTTTCGTTGCTGTCATAGTAATTTTACTATATCATTTGATACATGCCACCACGTCTAGGTTTCCTATAATATGCCGCCAGAGTCTCTTCTTTTTGAAAGGGTATACGCAAAAACTTAATCAATGAGGTAGGATAAAGCAAAATATTATGGTTGAATCCTTGAATATTTCCCTTTATAATCATTTTTGGTTCCTTTCTACAGCACTTAATGATATCATTTTTTTATTGAATTGAATGTATGAGCTACAATAACACAACATTTTACTACAAAGGACGATGTAAAAATCTCAAAAATTATTTCGTATGTTGCAAAGTATATTTCAAAGAGTTATTAATAAAGAAGAAATGCTCCACGAATAGAAACAGGCCCAATAACATCTATTTTTAAAGAAGGGAGACATAAGATCTGATAATTACAGAAGTATCAATGCACTGGACAATGAGAAAAATATATGAAAACGTGTTAAAAACAAAATAGAGGAGACAATATACACGAAACAATAGAAGAGGATAAGGCTGGTCAGGACGGTCAACCATAGATCACATACATACAATACAACTCCTAATGGAAACTAAAAAGACAAATACAAAGAAATACAACTGGCTTTTATTGATCTAAAAAGGCCTATGACAATGCCAAGAAGAGATTTGTGGAACTCTATGAGAGGTTTAAGAACCCCCTACAAGCTAATAAATGCAGTAAGAAATTTACACAAGCAAAACAAAGTAGCTATAAAAATTGAACATAAGATTACTGATAGCTTTAAAACATCTGAGGAGTTACTGCAAAGATGCTCTACATCACCGGCCATATTGTTCCAAGATACGTGAAAAGTTGTAAAAGATACTATGAAGGCATGGGAGTCCCAGTCAGAGATGAGCACCTACATACACTGAATTTTGTTGATGACTAGGTGGTCACAGCGCAAGATGAGGAGGATCTTGGATTCAAACTGAAAGAAGAATACGGAAAGATAATACAAATCCATAAAATTGCTGACCGATAAGTGTTTTACCCGCTATGGTCAAAATACTGGAGAAAGTAGTGCAACGAAGAATAAACAAACATCTGATAACCGAAAACGTGATTCCCTATTATCAGTTCGGATTCAACTAGCTAAATCTATAATTAAAAAACAACATGATAGAATATTTAGCAACTACATATGGAAATTACAAAATTTATAAATCAACGAGAACCTGGAAATCAAAGAAAGTGATAAAGTTAAGTATTTAGGAGGTATAATAACTAAAAATGTGACACCAGAAGAAGAAATGAAAAGCAATCAAGGAATCAAGGATGGACAACAGCATGCACAAAACAATTAAAAGCAGTAGAAATGGAATAGGAAAGAGGGGAAGGCCAAGAACATCTTGGCTAGAGGAAGCGGATGAAGCTATGGAGAGAAGAAACTTACAAGATGGCGAGTGGGAAAATAGAAAAGAATGGAAAACGAGGCTAAGGGAAGGAAGGCAGCGACAGCTGTAGAAATTCTTACACGTATATAGATTAAGGTGAAGTCTATCACGAAACCCCCACACGGATCTTTCTAATTTTCCATTCCTAGGTCGCTAGAGCCACCTGATTTCTTAAAGGGATGTCACAAAATTGAATGCATGTAATACAATACGGAGGGTAAAAAGGTAAAAAGGGAACGAAATAATATAATGACTTGAATAATCAGATAAGGAGAAATATACGAGAACATAAGAAAGAGAAACAAGTAACCTTAGTCAACGACACGATAGAAAAGAACAAGAATATGAAATGCCTAAGACCAAATCTTGGCAAAAGACAAATAATATCTTTAATAAATAATGAAGGTGAAGAGACTACCGATAGAAAAGAAATACTGGAAATCATAGAAAGGTTCTACACAGACTTATACCAGACAAACGATACAAACTACGCAGTTAATATGGAAAGATTGTCGACTAAAATACTAAGAAATGTAGGATCTGAAGAGTTACCAGAAATCACATCTGAAGAAATAATAAACACACTTAAAGACAAGAAGAACTGAGCAGCTGGCGAAGATGAAATAACGACCGACATGATTTTAGAGGGACCAGAAACACTAATTCGTATTCTAGCGATACTTTTTAATGAATGTCTCCATCAAGGTAAAATACCAACCGAATGGAAAAAATCCAAAAACGTAAATTTATTTAAAAAAGGAGATAAACGAAAAATAGAAAATTATCGACCTATCAGTCTTGTCACACTTCTACAAACTACTAATGAAAATAATCAAGACACGCTTAACAGCAAAGCTCGATGGATACCAACCATATGAACAGGCAGGATTCCGAAAAGGTTACTCTACATCTGATCATCTACTAACTATAAAGATCTTAATTGAAAAACACACAGAATATCAGTTTCCATTCTATCTCGCTTATGTGGATTATGAAAAAGCGTTTGACTCAATAGAGAATAAGGACGTAACGCATAACTGCAGAATTGACAGCAGATACATGATCCAAGCAAGCGCTACATAGCACCTAAACGAACAAGAAACAATAAAACCAATAGAATTAAAACGAGGAGTAAAGCGAGGAGATACGCTGTCTCCCAAATTATTCACGCTTGCTATGGAAGACATCTTTAAACGACTGGACTGGTCAAACAAAGGAATAAACATCAATGGTAAGCACCTCTCACATTTACGATATGCAGATGATGTAGTAATAACAACGTCCAACATCGAAGAACTGAGAGAAATGTTAGAAGCAGGTTTAAAGATAAACGATATTAAAACAAAAGCAATGTATGAAGGGGACGATATCGTGACAATGAACAATAAAGAAGTAGAAAACGATAAAGAATATATATATTTAGGACAAAAGTTCATGCTGGGAAAGGAAAACCAAACAGAAGAAATCAAGAGAAGAGCAAAACTGGCATGGGCAGCATATGGTAAATTAAGTTACATCCATCCTAAAAAATCAAAGTATCCCCATTCACTTAAAAGCTAAAGTGTTTGATTCCTGTATCCTGCCAGTCATGACATATGGCGCACAAAACTGGATAATGACTAAGAAGAATATGAACATCCTAAGAACAACCTAGCGAGCTATGGAAAGGTTAATGCTAGGAATCTCGTTAAAACATAGGAAAACAAATTATTGGATAAAGCAAAGGACGAAAGTGACTGATGTGGTAGAAAAGACAACGAAACTAAAATGGACCGTTCTCAACTGGAGGCCATATGGTCATAAACGGCCAAGAGGGCGTCCATGCATGAGATGGATAGATGACCTCAAACTAACAGTAGGCCTCAACTGGATGAAGGCAGCACAAAATAGACACCGATGGAAACATGATTTAGAAGAGGCGTATGTCGGTAAATGGATGTAAAACGCTGCAAAGAAGAAGAAGAATACAATAATGCCAACCTTCCCTGATGGTTTCTCTTTGGCATTTAATAAATGCAGTCATATCTACCTTCATCATAATAAGTCGCCTAAGCCACATCCTTTCTGAAGGGGGTCCTTTGGCAGTCATTTAAATATGGTTCATCCATTTGCTAAAAATGTGTTTATTATGAACGCCACCAGCTAGTTAGTTGCTGGTGGCGTTCATAATAACATGTATTCCTCAAGGTAAGAAATAGGTACTACTAATGAGTTATGAAATTATCAATTAATTTCCGATTATTAAGGTAAAATTGAAACAGCTGATGCATTATTAATGGTATAAGCTAAGACGTGCAGGTGAAAATCCACAGCCGCCCTTGTCGAAAAATGTTTTTATCGCGCTATACACGTGTTTGATTAATGCCCTGCATTAGACTTTTGGAACACCATTTTGTACGTAGGTGCGAACGCCGATGTTCCGTCTACTGGATATCCCAGAATAAGTTGGAAAATTGATGGCGATCTGACAGGATGTGTTCTTGGATGTCGAGCCATCTATAAACCAAACAACTTGTTTTTTACGTTTGCTGCTTGGCCACCATAACTCATCGCCTAGTTTCCAGTTCCAGCGTTCAACTAGACATAGGGGACATACACGATGGCTTTTGATTTAAATTCTTTAAATGGCACGTTATTAATGAGCGTGTGGCGTGATACATAAAAAATTGATAAAGAGGGAACTGTTTTAATAAATCTCAGTTGTCCAAAAATGCTCTGATCTCATACCTAGGACCAGTTTAAAACTTCGCGGCCGATTGCTCATTTTTTGTTTGAGTTGCAAACAGAGGAACAGGATAGTTTAGGAAGACCGTAAACTTCAAGCATTAAAGGAACAAATACTCGCGCAGAGATGATTGATTTTCTAATCTGTCGGAAATAAACCTGGAGTAATGTGACGGACAGGGACGTTCTATTCCAGTTTTTCATTTTAACATCATCCATTAAGGTTTATGATATTGATTCACTGGCTTGTTCGAACAAGGGGAGTTAAAATAAGTGTATCAGTTCCTTTCTCACTATCGTTAAATGTAACGCTGACGACAATATTTTGGTATACAGGGCCGGCTTGAAGAAATATCTCGATAGCATCTAATTTATAGTATACATTCATTTTTATTGTTTTTGGTCTCCATATTCCCAGTGCCCAAAACTATTGAGAGCATGCACTCTGGACTACTTAAACACAATTTTACCAATGTTCTCTACACAAAAATGAAAATTAAAGCAGAAACCTGGTCGCTGTAATTAACTAAGAATCCTATGGAAACACGACAAGGGAAAAGTTCTATAGTTGTTTCGTTATATAGTACTAATATACATATGCGATCTTTAGCAATGGATCAATAGAGGAAGCTGGGTCTATTCGCTATGTATTACATTCATACGCATACCTAAATCTAACTAATGAGCTGGGATCCAACGCAGCTCACAAAAAAAAATCGGCTTCGGCCAGATTTGAACCCATGTCCACCCTGTTGATAAACTGAGCGTTTACTCAATTCATCTACCTAAGCGACTGAAAAAATATAATTCGATTACAACAATCCTGTGTTCAATGTATGCCAACTAAGGTAAGATGTTGATTTCGTTTTCCATGACCGCCGCTGTTCAAATTTTTTGATCGCACTGTAGTTTTTAATGTGGGCCCAACGCGCTGTACGCAGTTAGGGCCGGGCCACAGTACTAAATTCCGATTGCGGTCCTTATCTCGTAATAAATTGATGCCTAGATTATATCCTTGCACGCTCGGTCCCGAAGACTGCAACAACTCCAAGTTTGTTGGCTTGCTTAAATTTTCGTCAGACAGGGCAGCAATTTCCTGAGTGGTGTCGGGCAGAAGTTCCGCTTCGAGTGGTCACATGCAAGGGCTTAGGGCGTGGGGCCCGGTTAACTTTGGGCGATTTCTGCGCGTTTATTTACGCGATTCGGAAATGATCCGGTCGAATCGGTAGTTAGGTCCTATCTCGCGGATGCAATTAGACTTGCAGCGAACATCCAGCTCTAGAAGTCGTACGTCAGCACCACGACAGCTCAGCGTAATTACACTAATTGTCCATTACTTCGACCACTTACGATGGCTTCGCGTTGTTTGCATCTGGGAGAGCGGAAGGGCGATGGACCTTTTAGCAACGTGATGTTACATGACCCGGTGGGAACCGGTAATATATAAGAAGGTGTATGAGGCGCGTTCTTCGGCGATTTACACCTCGCTCGGCGCTTCTTATAACTACGCGAAATTGGCTATTCTTCGCTCCGTCTGGAAATTTCGTTGAAGATGTTAACTGCCAGATCCAAAGGTCTCTCAGTTTCCACGTTCTTGCGAGTTCTCATAATAATTCGTTCTGATGTGGCACCAATTATTATCGCCATTTACCTAATAGCTGTTCGTAAAGCTTGTTTCCAAGCATTACTTTATTTTGTAAGCTTAGTGCAAAACAGTAATAGCCCCCTTCTGTAGGATAATATACGTACATGGTATAGCAATGAGTATGATTTGATTTACTCCATTTCATGTCTTGGACCCCTTTATGTATTACAAATGAGAACAAACCTCTTAACCTACTTATCGAATTGTCTTTAACTTAAATGAAAGGTAACCCCTTTATAAAGTTCTATCCAATTTGTTAATTCAACATCATCGCATACATTTAGGAATTTAGACCTCCTCGTGGTAATATTTGGCATATTCTCTAGCTCCATGAGGAAAGTTGCGTACGAAAGCTCAAGAAGGCAACCGTCAGATCACTATGTTCACCATAGTTCACCATGGTGAAAACCTACATAATTGGCCTCTAATTTTCTATTTTCTTATGAACCCTCATAACGTGCCGTGCACCGATCGTTACCCCCAGGAACAACCAACGCGTTTTTTTTTCTATTCGGGGCGTTATACTCGATCGGTTATAAAGACTTTAGCCTTTCTTTACAATTTAAAATTGTATGTTAATAGGTTTTTGCTTCCGAATTATGGGATAAAGGACGTATGCACTCTTGAAAATAAATTCTTTTTCTCTTGGAAACACAAATACTGGCCCTCCATTAGTCTTCCATTAGTTTTGCAGGGGAAACAGGTATCGTTTCATATTTATTCCAGCCGATCTATAAAATATACATATTGTACAACGACTTCTCTTTCTGTTACATGATCAAATATATCTACAGTTTCATTTGTGCTATTGTAAAAATCAACAAACAATATGATGCTTGTTAGAGAAAGGTTACCAAGGTTGTTCTGACTATAAGACACTAACGTCATACTTAGACCCTTTTGGTTTGCGATTATAAGTATTTAATCTTTCTTTTCTCTGAAAAACAGGTGCTACCTAAACTATTTCATGAATTTTCTTTAATCAAAACCGATCGAAAAGGTATGCCTTTAGAAATTCACATCTCGTTTGTTATTGCAACATTCATAATCTTTAGCCTCTTTCGCCCTTTGGTATCGAGGATCATTCATACCGTAAGCGCAACGACGGTAATGGGTCAAACACATAACACACATAATCTAACTTTAAGATCACTTAACAAATGAGAGTAAATCCCTAGTCGTTCCGAGAACATTCCAACCCATGTCAACTTGATTGCGAAAGAGGCTGCTTACTCAGACAACCACTCGGACGGCCCAATAAGAAGAATCAAGAAAATACTATAGCAACTCTTAGAAAATAAATCGGAAGAAGAGAAATCCGTACTCCCTATTATTTAACATTTACTTAAAGTGACTTTGAACAACTGGAAAAGACATGGGTATCGAAATCCCATTAATGAAAGTACATTATACTTTAAACTGTGCCGATGATCAGGTTGTTTTAGTACAAGATGCCTGTGACTTGGAGTTAGTGATCAAAAGACTTCATAAGGAACACGAGAAGTGAAACTTAAAAGTCAGCTTAACAAAAACTGAATATTTGGTAGTGAAATCGGAAGCAAGTACTTATCGATGACGAAGTTCCTACCCAACAGGTTGACCTAAGAATGGCGAGGAGACAACTGATATTGAACACAGGATACCACAAAGTAAAGAAGTGATTGGTTGTTTGAATCGATTGTTGTGGAAGTACCAAATGAAGAAATTAGAAATCGCATGACGGCAAGAAACACCACTTTGGATAGGATAAAGAAATGATTATTAATATGGTTTGGTTATCTATTAAAGGCGTCGTGAAAAAATCTTTAATCGGTCTCCATAAAGAAGGAAGAAAAAACAAAGACCAAGGAAATTCTGTAGTGAAGGCATAAGAAGAGCTATGAGAGAAAGGAATTTAGAAGAACAAGAACTACATCGCGTGCTAAATTTCCAGAATTACCCTTTACGAACGGTTTTGTTAGTATGAAACTGCATACTATTTGTATTACCAAAGACATATTTTATAATATTTTTTTGAAACAATTATATAATACTATGACCATATTCAAGAACATCTTAATGCTGTTTTCGATATATTTTTTGAAACTAAGGTCAATAGTGATACCTCTAACCCAGGGGTCGGCAACCTGCGGCCCGCGGGCCGCATGCGGCCCTTTGCAACTTTTTGCGCGGCCCACCAAAGCACTAATATAACTTTAGGAAAAATCAACAAACTTAGAGCGTAAGCGTGCCGAAATGTGGCCGGTGACAAAAATGCGCGACAAACAGAAGCATAGTGGGAAACCTATTTTACTGCGCAAGTTTAATCCCCACGCCCCAGCGAATACGACGTCTCGCTTAGCAAGTGTAGCATTCTTTCTAGTGATGGGCATAATCGGATGATTTCAATAATCGGAATGTTCCATTTCGGAATGTTTATAAAATCTGAATATCATCCGATTATTTTACATTCCGTAAATGCAAGCAAGGGAAAACGAGCGAAATAACAACAAGCGGAAGGAAGATGAAGTGCGTGCAAATTTACGATGAGAGCACTCGCCGTCGCGCCGTAAGCCCTTATCTGCGTTGGCATCTATTGTTTGGGTTTGTAGGACGGTCAGTAATAGCTATTTACGTTATTAGACCGGTAGCAACATTTTTATGGCCGCGCCAATACTTTACAGGTCGAACCGTAGGGCGAGACCTGTATGTTTGGCAAGGCCATAAGAATTCTACCGGTCGTGTATCGTATAAGATTTTTTAGGATACTGCATTGGTAACTAGCGTTTACATTGTTACAAACGAGTCCGGTAGATAAAATTTACCGGCCTAGACCAGTAGTAGTTCTATTACTACTGGTCTAGGCCGGTAAATTTTATCTACCGGACTCGTTTGTAACTATGTAGACGCTAGTTAGCAATGCAGTATCCTAAAAAACAATTTATGAGTTTGAGTCGCACAGTGGGATATGAGGAAATAAAATATTTTTTCAAATTATTACAGTAGTTACGTTAATAGACTTTCGGAAAATGGTAGTGATATTTTAAAGTTTAATAGCACATAAAGTACATAATAGATAGTATTAAACAATACTTGAATTTGAAGTCTGTAGGTGTACTATCTAATAATTAATCTACGAAATACCACTGCCATTAGTGCCATTCACGTATCATACACGTGCGCACACGGCGCGACCCGTCGACATTCGCCAACCAGCATATAGCAGTCAGGTGAGTCAATACAACATTCCGTATTCCGTTCAGTTCAAATTGGCATTTCGTTTTCTCATTTTGTGTACCGAATAGTAAAATAATCGAATTCCGAAAGTTCCGAATTTTGCCCACCGAACAGTAAAATAATCGAATTCCGAAAAGTTCCGAAATAATAGGAACCTTCAGATTTTTTGAACAATTGGAAACTTTCCGATTATTCATTCCTGATAGGCCCATCACTAATTCTTTCATTTCGCCAGTTTGCTACTGTATGTTCATATGTGCGTTCATGTTGACAGCCGTATGACGTTTCACTACAATATTTTTTATTTTTTATATTTATATATTTTATATTTACATATTTATACATATTTAATTGGAATTGTATTTTCTTTTTTTTCCCTTTTAAGAATTGTAAAATTTTTGTTCTCTAACATTATTGTTATTATAGCATGTCAACAAAAAAAAATTTTTTTCTATATTTATTTTTAATAATATTTATACTCGTATATGATATAAAAGCACTATTTAAGTTATATTTGAATGTGCGGCCCGCATAAAAAATTTTATTTTGAAAATGGCCCGCCGTTCGAAAAAGGTTGCCGACCCCTGCAGTCTAACTGCTTCAACGTCCTTTCAGGGGTACCAAAGGGTAGTATCCTTGGTCCTCTTCTATTGTAAATGTACTATACATAGCTGGCATACCAACAATCAGATAAACGTCAATAGGCACATTCGCATGGTTACTAAAAGAAAAGAAATTCATGTAAAGAATCCGACACATAGACCTACAATGAAGCTGAGGTGACATCGTTGGAAAACTCCTCATTACGCCATGTGCAAATGGTTCAGGTACCTTGCACACAAACTGTATTTCATTACATATTGTACGTGTTTCTGATTGGTAATAATCATTTCAAAAAATTGTATCATTAGCAAGTAGTACAAATTCGACTAACTATATTATTTGCATATGACTGTCTCTTATACAATATATCTGGTCTGCAAGCTGAACCCTGGGGTACTCCATTACCACCATAATTAGTGTACGAAACATTTAGATATTACTGCGCCTTAACATTTATTTAATTATTTCAAAAGTTTCCTCTGTGGAGACATTGTCGTTGTTCATTTTTTCTATCTATATATTTGACATACCTGCAATTACATGTAGTTCTTAAGAAACGAGGTGAATATTAAGCTATGCCGGAAACTGCCGAAAAAATAGATTTTTCGCATAACTAGTCCAGAATTACTTATTTAAAAACGGCTAAATATGAAAATAAAAGAGACACTTTTTATCAATAACATATCTGCTGATTTTCAATTGCTTCTTTCTTAATTAGAATATGTTTCCATGTAAATCTGTTGTTCCAATTTGGCAAAGGAATATGAAATATTTCTTCACACCAACAATGTTCATCTCGAAAATTGTACTATATTACGAAGAAAAGCTTAAAATTCTCACTTTTAAGCAAGATGCACGCGTTTGCTTGTTTGAATTTAAAAGGTCTAATTATTTATATTAGCAATTCTGTTTTAATTCATATTTCTGCAAAATTAAAGCATAGCACCAGGTTGTTTGTTTTAAACTTCTGCTAAAACATGTTTTTATTTTTATAATCTCAACTCATATTTCCGCATTTATTTTAAACCTTTTGTACCTTTGCAAAAAATGCTTAACACGCTTGGGCTGCAAAATATCGTTACACCTAAGATAACAATTACACACCACAATAATTCGTTTCTGTCCACTACTGCAAGACTATATTATGTTGTACCCTTATCCTTACAACTTCCAAAGACATCTTCGTAGGTCGCGACATCAACGCGGAATTACTCGCTTCTATCTTTTGTATTTACATTGTATCGCTGTATCGCAAAATCCGGTATTTAAATGTATCACGTTCTCTATTTCATAGCGATAGTTTTATTTTACCTTTAAGTGAAGAGGCGACGTAACACGCAACTCATTCCTTAGCTTTTACTGAAATTGCCTGTAGCTTTAAAATTCCATTTTGACGAGTTATGAATTTACGTCGAGGGAAAAATTTAATTAACCTGGAGCAAGTAAATTAGCTCCAAAAATGTTTAAATTTGGGTTAACACAGCTTTTCAGTAATGAACGATTTGCAAGTAACGAGGAACTTATGATATAACGCCCCCACTACACTAGCTGATTTCGGCAATTTTAAGACCAGTACCTGGTTCTAAACGTCACGGGCTGAACTAGCACCCTCTAGCAGTACTCCATCGAACCTACTGTGCGCATAAAAAAATAATCGGCCGTCAGAAGCATGTCAGGCTCTTGAAGGCCATTTGCACCGTTTGAAGATAAATACAGCGTTTGCTTTGTTCTGAATCAAATAAGTATTGTAAATGATATAAGTCGAGGGCGAATCGAAACTAAAAGTTTTACCGATCGACTCTGCGCGTTTTGCAGATTCCAAAAATAGAAGGATCACTTTGCGAGATCAATATTACCGTGTTCAAACATTTCTTTTAGCAGTAAATGATATTTCCGAATTTTTTTTTGTTTCTAGAAGGAATGAAAAGGTTCAGGGTCATTTCAATTACCCCAACGGGGGCGGGCGGGCTGCTATAGGGACCTTGCGTCCCTCTTCAGCCAAGAACGGGAATTAGGATGGGTGAGAGAAAGGAGGGGTAGAGAACGGAAGAGAGGCCAGGAAAGGTGGAGAAGTACTACCCCGGATTTCGCCTCAGAGAAGGCATCCTGTTGACTCAGGAAAACCATCTAAAAACCTGAATCAGAGCAGACGGTCGCGGGAATCGAACCCACGACCTCGCGAATGCTAAGTAGACGTGCTATCCACTAAACTACAGAGCTCGGTAAATTCTAGACGTATACTTAGTATCCTAGGAGTAGCTCTTAAAAAGTCCCCGTCTCTGGGGTGCTGGTGTCGTAGTATTTTGCAGCAAGAAGTAGAAGACACCGCGTGTTTATTGAAAAGAATTAGGATAAAGTGCTTTATCCATTCATATCACAGAAAAGTGTTATTGAGAATAGTTATTTATGATGTAAAATTATAGCCCGCTGCAAAATTTCAAAAATACTTGGCTTATGTAGCCAGTGTATGAGATGCAAATCCTTCTAATAGACAAGGTTTTATAAAAGTCACTCTATATTTCTGAAATTTTGCATGGGGCCATTATTTTAGATTCAGAACAACTTTTCTTAATGATGTTTTTCCGTGTGCAAAACAGAAAAAGCACCTTACCTTAACAGAAGACGTTTTTCAACTACTGTCATGGCCTCCTTGATACGAAGCGTCGCTCCTAGAGTACTAAGGAACATTTGTACCAAAAATCAGGACTAAATTTATTTGAGGTAGATATCTATTAATATACCTGGGCTCATTGTACTGTACCCTGCAATCGTACATAAATTCAATCAAAATGTTAGAACCACATACTTCGTCTGTTTAATTATGTTGATCATAGCATACAAAACAGTAGCATATAAAAAATAAATTAATATAGACAGCTGACTGTAATATTTTATACATTAAATAATAGCGTTATTCAAATTAATCACGTCAATTCATAAAAATTTTCCAAAATGAGTATGGTAGCGGCTACTAGCAGATGCCTAAAACAAAAATCCCCAAGCCGTTCTACGTGCAACATTAGCTAATAAAAGGATACGTAATTGCCTAACTGTATTAAACAACAGTCGATGATATACTCGCATCGTGATTTATAGAGGCAGGTTTCGCAAAGCATTCTGCATAGCAATAACTTAGCTTTTTAAATTACTTTAAACTAATGAAAAGAAAAATTACGTTATTTGGCCATAAATTGTAGGTTTGAAATTAAAACGTACGTCCCGTATATATGCAAATGCGGCCGAAATGCCCGTCATGACGTCTTCATACCGATTTTGACGACCGCCGCGGATCAAGTTACCTTCGTCCGCTCTGCTTTCCCTGATGTCTGTTACCCAACTTGCCTCGGCGACACCACTAAATTGTTTGAAATTTCATTCTCAAATGACATCAAACCTGCGATGGAGTTACAAAACTATTCTCGACGGCTCGGCAGCACTGTCAAAGCACGCTGTCATTTAAAGATTTACAGTCAGTTCCGTACATTTATAATTTATGCAAGCTTCAGCCGCATAAATGCTTTTTAGTACGTGTACTACAAGCATGTACATAACAAGTTTAGATAATAAAATTGTCTTGTACGAGCGAGCTTAACGGTATAAGATGCAATTTGAAAAATAAAGAAAAGAGGAGTTAAGCCAATCATTTCTTTAAAGAACACTATTTTTTCTCACTGTGTCAGTCGATATATTGCATAGATCAATACGTTTGATTTATCCCTACATTCCTTGTTTCACTCTATCAATTTACTCGATATGTTATAGTTAATATCCGAATTTAGTCAAACCCCGAATTTAGTAGCCAAAACTAGATCCAACAAAGCACTTTCGGCAATACTAGTTTGAACTAGTCCAAACTACAATTACCTGGATTTTGTTAATTAAGTCAAACCCCGAATTTACTAGCCAAAACTAGATCCAACAAAGCACTTTCAGCAATACTAGTTTGAACTAGTCGAAACTAGAATTACCTGGATTTTGTTAATTAAAACCCAACCTAACCTAATCGTGTTTCATTTTCTCAACTCTGCTACTCCCCACGCCCCTCCACCGAACCGTTTTCGCATTACTTCAGCAGGGTGAATCTAACCTAACCTAACTTAACCCAACCTACCCTAACCTAACTTAATCCAACCTACCCTAACCTAACCTAACATAACCAGTTTTTTCCAGTTCTGCTGTGTTGAAACTAGTTTTAACTAGTAAATTTAGATTTTGACTAAATTCGGGTTTTGACAGTGACCGATTAATACATCGACTGATTAATACACATACATATTTAATAGTTTCATGTACCTTCGCTATATCATAAATTGGTAATATCACTTGCCCCCTAGAATAGACTTCGGAGATCCATGAAAGAATGAGTACCTTTTTTTTCGATTAATGGAAAAGTCGAGTTTTTTTATTCATGGGATCGAATCCATTCAATTGCAAATCAATTATAATCGCCAATTTATACTGAACTCTTAAATCGATCCCGCGGATTCGAATTCAGAATAGACAGTTATCATGATATAACAGGTAACACTGACATGTTTTTTTCTGAAACAACGGTCCAACGTAATGACACATTTTTATTTTGACTACATTCGATTCGAATTTAAGAAGATTGGAAGAAGTAAAATTTAATAAAATCGAGTCGAATAGAATTTCAAAATGGAAATGAATCGAATACAAGTAAACCGAACAAACTGATATACAACTAAACAGAATCGAATCGAATTAAATAAAATACGATGAGACTGGTTCGAAATACTTTCGCAGTTGGTGGTGATTTAGAATTCGCCTGGATTTGCAATTGGAAATTATTCAGAATTCGATTCGATTTCCAACTCAAATTGGTTAAATTCGCTTCCATTTACTATGGAATTCAAGTTGATTTCATCCAACTAATGCAAAAAGAATGAATTTTTGATCAAGCGATACAAGTCGATTGCTTCGTACTTTACTACGAGAATACAATAAGCCCAAACCAAGCAGCATTAAGGAAGGAACGATATTTATCTTAAAAGAGATACTAGAGGAAACGTGGGAATTCAAAATTGACACCTACCATATATTTGTAGATTTCCAACAAACCTATGACAGCATACTAAGAATGCCCTGTATAAAATACTCGAAGAATTTAAAATACCAAAGAAATTGATAAAAATGATCAAGTGTAGACTGGAGGAAACATACATTCAGATTAAAGTGGAAAATAAAACAACAGAACTGGGGAAAAACAACGGGTTTGAAACAAGGAGACAGTTTGTCGCCAGTATTATTTAATCTAGCTAGGTACAATTTGCCATAAATCTGAACAAATGCTGGTATATGCGGATGACATTAACATTATCAGAAGATCAATACCAAGTGTAGGAGAGGAGTGAAAGGAGCTGGATGAACAAAGACGAAACTTAGGGTTAATTATCAATGAAGACAAAACTAAAGCTATGGCAGCGATTAAAAACCAACCCAGAGTAAAACATAACCTAACAATCAAAAACTATAAGCTAGAAGTAGTAAAATGTTTCAAATATCTGGGAGTTAAAATAAAGCCAACAATAATACAAGCGAATCGGGCCTTCTACGCGTGCAACGAAATTTTGAATGATAAAGCTATTGATAAAAAGGGGAAGACAATGAAGACAATACTTACGGATACGAGGTCTGGGCAATGACCCAGAAAAACGAAGACAGGGTAAGCATGTTTGAAAGAAACTTTCTACGAAAGATTTAGGGATCGACCAAAGACGGAGATATATGGAGAAAACGAGAGAATTGCAAATTATATAGAGTTCAAGAAAGTTGATAGAGCTACTTATATTAGGAATAGGAAGACTAAGGTGGGCATAGCATGTGCGACGAATCAATTATAGAGCCATTGCCAGGCAGGAGGAAGAACAAAACCCAGAAGGAAGAAGAGGAAAAGGCCGACCACGAAAAAAGGTGGAATGTGCAGTGAAAGAAAATTCAAAAACCATCCTATGAATAAACAACTGAATGAAACGGGTCGAAGACAGGGACAAAGAAATTCGGGGAGGCCGTAGCTACGTAGGTAAGTATATATTCTACTGGAAGCATTTTAGCTTTGTGATCTTATTTTTCCATACCAAGACTTGTATATTTGAAGAAGCCCAAGAAGCCTTTAGATGAAAAATAAACACATTATCTAAAGAGAAACCTCACACACTGGCGGTAAAAAGGTATTGAAAACGCAATTTTTAAAAATTAGACAAGAAATTGAAGCCAACTAAAACACCAGAATACTGGAAATTATATCACAGTAACAGAAAAGAGGCCCAAAAAGTTGTAACTAAAGCCAAAAACCAGCAATGGAAAGCACACGAACTACTAAAGCTTGGTCTATGCTAAAGAGTATGCTCTCAAAACAGAGATACAAGTGAGATAAACTTAATACAAATGAAGCGCTGGTACGATTACTACAAAACACATGATGGAGAACAGGAATTCTTGGGCGATAATGATCAGAAGGAAGATGACGGAGGGATTCAGGAAACCCCTAGATAGCTGGACATAACCGAAATGACGAAAGCACTTAGTCCAATTAAAAATGGCAAAGCTCCAGGGTACATACCGAGCTGGTTAAAGCTAGTCCGATAAAATTACTGAACAGGTGGTTGTTGACGTTCAGAAGGCATATGACAGCGTTCCATTAGGTAAGTTACGGACGAATATAGAAAATATTGGTGTCAATAAAGTGTATACAACGCCGCCAGAAACCTCTACGAAGGAGGCACCAGCTCAATTACACTTGGAAAAAACTGTGTCAACATTTTGAAGTAACAAAAGGCTTCGTCAGGGTTGTTCTCTTACCCCTGATTTTTTCAAAACAGATGTTGAAGTCGCTCTCATATCTTAGAAACAAAAATGTAGCAAGATGAGTATACCAGCAGGTCTGCAGATCTGATATACACCTTTTTATTCGCAGACCAACTTCTCTCTTATATGCGAAGAAAAATCAAAGAGAAGTATAAAGAATCGGGACAAAAAATTTGATCCTAGGAAGCAAAAATACGACAAGACACAAGGAGGCAATTAACAAAATAATTGTCGAGAGCAGCTGTACGTATAGCAGCGAAACATGGGAATTAAACAAGAGGGATCAAGTAAAATTGAGTGCGGTAGAAATGAACTTTTGGCGAAGGTGTTGTGGTGTGTCTAGACTCCAACATATTACTAACGAAAGAATAAGAAACCAGATAAACGCTCAGAGCTGTATAATTGAAACTATAGAAACCAAGCGGTTAATATGGTACGAGAATGTACATAGTATGTTTGAAAACGGCTGGTTTAAGAAATTTCTAATCGGGGTCCTTTAGAAAGACTGAACAAGGGACAACCTCCAAGAAGCTGGAGGTAAGATAAAAAGGAAACAATAGTAGCAAGAGGTCTCCTCGAAGAGGAATGGTATGTATGATAGGTGTGCGAGTTCGCACCTTACCCTTGGGCATCGGTTACATCAAACGCTCTCCGGCTACTACACCAATTAGCTTTGGTGGTCGTAACCCCTGTAAAAGGGTATTCTTCCCATTAATTCAATGGAACGAACTAGCCACTTTCCCCGCCTGGCTTATAATCTGTCAGGTTATTTAAATAAGCAGTTTTATATACTTGTTATAATAGAGCAGGGGTCGGCAACCTGCGGCCCGCGGGCCGCATGCGGCCCTTTGCAACTTTTTGCGCGGCCCGCCAAAGCACCAATATAACTTTAGGAAAAATCAACAAATTTAGAGAGTAAGCGTGCCGAAATGTGGCCGGTGAAAAAAATGCGCGACAAACAGAAGCATAGTGGGAAACCTATTTTACTGCGCAAGTTTAATCCCCACTCCCCAGCGAATACGACGTCTCGCTTAGCAAGTGTAGCATTCTTTCTAGTGATGGGCATAATCGGATGATTTCAATAATCGGAATGTTTATAAAATCGGAATATCATCCGATTATTTTACATTCCGTAAATGCAAGCAAGGGAAAACGAGCGAAATAACAACAAGCGGAAGGAAGATGAAGTGCGTGCAAATTTACAATGAGAGCACTCGCCGTCGCGCCGTAAGCCCTTATCTGCGTTGGCATCTATTGTTTGGGTTTGTAGGGCGGTCAGCAATAGCTATTTACGTTATTAGACCGGTAGCAACATTTTTATGGCCGCGCCAATACTTTACAGGTCGAACCGTAGGGCGAGACCTGTATGTTTGGCAAGGCCATAAGAATTCTACCGGTCGTGTATCGTATAAGATTTTTTAGGATACTGCATTGGTAACTAGCGTTTACATTGTTTTGTAACTATGTAGACGCTAGTTAGCAATGCAGTATCCTAAAAAACAATTTATGAGTTTGAGTCGCACAGTGGGATATGAGGAAATAAAATATTTTTTCAAATTATTACAGTAGTTACGTTAATAGACTTTCGGAAAATGGTAGTGATATTTTAAAGTTTAATAGCACATAAAGTACATAATAGATAGTATAAAACAATATTTGAATTTGAAGTCTGTAGGTGTACTATCTAATAATTAATCTACGAAATACCACTGCCATTAGTGCCATTCACGTATCATACACGTGCGCACACGGCGCGACCCGTCGACATTCGCCAACCAGCATATAGCAGTCAAGTGAGTCAATACAACATTCCGTATTCCGTTCAGTTCAAATTGGCATTTCGTTTTCTCATTTTGTGTACCGAATAGTAAAATAATCGAATTCCGAAAGTTCCGAATTTTGTGCACCGAACAGTAAAATAATCGAAATCCGAAAAGTTCCGAAATAATAGGAACCTTCCGATTTTTTGAACAATCGGAAACTTTACGATTATTTATTCCGGATAGGCCCATCACTAATTCTTTCATTTCGCCAGTTTGCTACTGTATGTTCATATGTGCGTTCATGTTGACAGCCGTATGACGTTTCACTACAATATTTTATATTTTTTATATTTATATATTTTATATTTACATATTTATACATATTTAATTGGAATTGTATTTTCTTTTTTTTCCTTTTAAGAATTGTAAAATTTTTGTTCTCTAACATTATTGTTATTATAGCATGTCAATAAAAAATAAATTTTTTCTATATTTATTTTTAATAATATTTATACTCGTATATGATATAAAAGCACTATTTAAGTTACATTTGAATGTGCGGCCCGCCTAAAAAAATTTATTTTGAAAATGGCCCGCCGTCCGAAAAAGGTTGCCGACCCCTGTAATAGAGTATACTTTAATTTCATTTTACAGTTTGAGCAGTACCTTTTTTTAAATTTTCACCTTAGATTCAACATACAAAATTGACAATTCAATTTTGGAATTCGCCATGCAGTTCAAATGAACAACACAGAGATTTAAAATGTTAATTAATTTAATGACACAATTCACTGATTAATATTACTTCTATTACACATCCATAGCTTGAACAATGGAATCCCAATTAGAGAATTCTGTTGAAGTCTAGTTAATTCAAATTGCTTTTACCTTGCTCTACGTATACACCTACTAGCTACCATTTACCACTTAAAAACCATTAGAATCACAAACCTGATGGAATTTTGCTTTTAGCGTTGTTAGAAATATCTCGACTTAATAGACAGAAGCACGCTGTCATTGGTGGCATATTTCTGGATACTCACCTGAAACATAAAAAAGAAAAATCAGTAAATCGTTGTTAATGCAACACATTTTGAAGGATAGTTGCTAACATTGTAACAATCGCAAATAGGTATTGGTTTACATACTTATAATCTTGAAATTATTGGCGAAACTATTTTACTATTACTATATTGTAAGCGAGTACTAAATTTTTGTATTTTATATGGGACTTCTTTTATTCTAATACAGTATACGGGCATTTTATTATATTTGCGGAGGTTGCAATCGAGTTCTGCTGTAATTTGAAATTCCTAACACATGTTAAGATATTTAATATTCCAGATCAAAAACTGCAAATTGAAGTAAATTTCCACAGTCAAAAATCGAGATTTCGTTTAATAATTTTCTAGTCACAAATATTAAAATTAAAACTACACAGCTCTGATGACGATCTTAGCTACGATATATGTTTATATATTTCGCACTCATTGCAAAAATAGAATTATCTGATGATTCGCATTCTATTTTCGGATCTGTATTTAAAACAAAACTTAAAAACACTTAATCTGTTTGTACCCACTTCCTTGCAAAACTTTTCCTCGACCTTTGATCCGGCATTTCATGTTGGTGACCATTTGGCGTCTAACAATTGATCCTTTTGATTACTCATTTAAACAAAACTTCTATTATTGATGTAGTTGGAAATCACTTTCTCTTTATGTTGGGCTTTCCATTTTTATCAATATTTTCCGGCTTCCGAAGCCAATAGTCATTTTACTTCTAACCATTTATCTTTTCGACTCCTAGGATGTCTGATATTTCCCATTCATACCCATCGAAAACTCTCCGCAACTAATCAAAGTCGGAGATGCTTTCGACATGATGTGAGATAATGACGAAGCTCGTAATATAAGGAAGGGTGAAATGTAAAGACCTAGATGGCGCTCATCAACCCCCTAGATTGATTAGATGGTCCCAATAACGAAGAAACTATTACACAAGCTAATAAAAGACGAAACAGAGAGGAGAATGGAGAAAAACAATGGATGCAATATTGACCCCCACATTCCAATCAGGAAACCAGGTCTAAAAAGGAAATCATCTTCTCTTTATATTGGGATTTCCATTTTTATCAAAGTTTTCCGGTTTCCAAAGCCAATGATCCTTTTTCTTTCTAACCATTTACCTTTTCGAGTCCTAGGATGTCTGATCCTTCCAATTCATACCCATGGAAAACTCTCCGTAACTATTCAAAGTCGGAGATGCTTTGGACATGATGCGAGATGATGACGAAGCTCGTAATATAAGGAAGAGTGAAATGTAAAGACCTAGAGGGCGCTCATTAATCCCCTAGATTGATTAGATGGTGCCAATAACGAAGAAAAGTATTACACAAGCTAATAAAAGACGAAACAGAGAGAATGGATTCAACACTGACCCCCACATTCCAATCAGGGAACCAGATCTAAAACGGAAATCACCTTCTCTTTATATTGGGATTTCCATTTATATAAGGTTTTCCGGTTTCCAAAGCCACTGATCCTTTTTCTTTCTAACCATTTACCTTTTCGAGTTCTAGGATGTCTGATATTTCCAATTCATACTCATGGAAAACTCTCCGTAACTATTCAAAGTCGGAGATGCTTTGGATATGTTAAGAGATTATGACGAAGCTAATCAACCCCCTAGATTGATTAGATGGTCCCAATAATGAAGAAACCATTACACAAGCTAGTAAAAGACGAAAGAGAAAGAAGAGAAGAAGAATGGACGCAACACTGACCCTCACATTCCAATCAGGGAACTAGGTCTAAGAAGAATTCCGTTACAGTTGCCATTCTCCTTCTGAAACCTTGACAGCCATGTGTCTTCCTTTCTTTCTACATGTAAAAATCTCTACGGTCGGTGGTCTTCTGTACTTCCCTTTCTTGTAGCATTCTGTTCTGCTTTGATTGCGTTTTATTGTGTACTTATCTTGCACACTATACATTCTCGTGTTCCAATTTTGAATTCCATATATTTTCTTCCCATGTTTCTCCAGTTTCTCAATTCAAATGTTCTTTTATTTTTCTAGTATTTTGGTGTTTTACTTTTGGTACATTTATCTTAACCCCTGTTTTTATTACATCCGTGCCGTATAGTACTCTCTCAATTCTTTGTTAAAATGGCGTTGTAGTAGATAAACTGCAGAGTACCATTTACAAGTCCATCACTCGAAGTTTTTTCTTCCATTTCTCTGATGTATCTGGGCATATATAGTACATTTTAATGAGGGATGGACAACCTCAATGTTACAGTCCTTTGTTAATTTCAAAACTTTAATTCGCTCCATTCCTACCTTGACCTTTGCTGTTTGTTTTTTCCACAAAAGTTTATCATGATTGCCTAGGTCGCAATCTGCCGTGCAAAAAACCGTAAGGTTCAAGATTCAAAACCCCTCAAGAGCTCTGTTTGAAAGTCGGGAATTCGCCACATATTTTGCGTTGCATGAACATTTGCATGCTCTCTGTCAAAGCTAGCACGCTCGATATCATATTTTCTTCTAGGGCAGGTTTCGCATGTAAAAAATCTAAATGAGCAATTTGCTATTCAAAATAATGGAAAGTATAGTGGTTGCGCGTAGCTAAATAAGGATCGGGAAGCAAGCGTCCCTTGGATTAAGCGCTTTAAAGAGGCCGCATTATCCAGCGCAGCGCTTAATCTGTTAAAAATAGCCGTGTCGGTGGAAGCAAAGGAGTCGCGTTTAATCACCGTCGGTTGTTGGAGTTTGGAGCGATTCTTGATTTAAAATCGGTGGAGTCCTTTGAGCGCATAATAGGGCGAACGGGGTCACCTAAGCCTTACTTACAAGTTATTAGGACTACCCCATCGAGCGGGATAAAAACTCCATTAGGAACGAACGCTTTGTACGTGTTACTCGATACGGATGTCATATGTTTATTAGTACACAGCCGCGAGCTGCCGTTTAATGGCAGCCAGTGGCGTAGGTATGCACTTGAAAATTAGTAACAGAAACTTGCAAAACCTCCCATGCTTTTTGTAGATCAACGTACAGCATATTGTAAATGAAACAGGGTCGGCTTCTTTCATGTTCCCATACAAAATGTGCTTGCAAATTTTTTCCTTCAGACTAACATCTCTTTTTCGTCTAAGGTCTACCTACGTTGACTTTCTACTATGGCATGAGTTTCCAGGCATGTCCTCTCGAATCCCAAGATCATTTCTTCTATCTCAAGATGTTCTCTATTCATTTCGCATTCTCTCTATTCTAATAGAATATATGCCATTATTTTTCTTGTAAACTCTGTGCTATCAACTTGTGGTGCTTTTATTTCCTCAGCCATATTTCACCTGCTTCCTCTCTTCTCTTCGAACTTGTCGTACTTTCCATAATTTGGCGACTTCTTTAAAGCACGTGTTTAGAACGATGTCTCATAGTGCACAAAGCATCTACCCTACTTTTAGGTGGTGGTAGATAAATATAGATCAAAAGTAACGGTATCAAAGAACGATGTCTCATAGTGCACAAAGCATCTACCCTACTTTTAGGTGGTGGTAGATAAATATAGATCAAAAGTAACGGTATCAAAGATGAAATACTTACGAAGAATAAAGGGCAAGACGAAGAGATCAAAGTATAAGATTGAAGTGGATCAACAGCCTGCCGTTGAGGACATTGAGAAAAGACAATTATAATAGTATGGTCATGTTCTCCGTATGGGAATAGAAAAATACCACTGGATAATTGTCGAATTGAGGGCAGAAGGTCAAAGACTAAAGAGTAGATCCAGAACCAGATGAGAAGATAACATGTAGGAGTCGGCCAGGAAAATAGGAAAATGTAGAGAGTTTGCAAATGGCAAGAGATAGAGCCGAATATAGAAGATGGCTTCCAGAACCAAAGCCGTAGGGCAAAAATGGAAAAAGAGAAAAAGAGAGAGAGAGAGAGAGAGACAGAGGGGGGGGGGGGGAGAAGAGACAGAAAGTCTCATGGTGTTTCTCCACTGTTTCTTACCCTAGCGTGGTAATGATTACATACTTTCAAGCATGTTTGCTGTACTCCTTTTGTACTAATATAAGCGTTGTTGTCGAGCTTTGATTTCTGTCTACAATATTTAAAGTATTGTAGTTTAGACAGTCTCTGGAAACAGTTGCCTTAGCTCATATTGCTAGTGGTATTCCACGGTTTTCATTTTCATCCTCTCGCTTCCTAGTGTACTAACTGATAATAATTGGATGTTCTTTGTAGAGCCTTGTTTGTCCTACTACATTTTCTTTAAATTACGTTTTTCTTCTTTTTTAGCCTTAATACTAAAGCAGATCTTATCCCAACATTTGGTTAGGCTTGTTTCATACACATTTTACTAGAGTTTCATCAAGGCAAGAAATTTTATTTCGATGGGTAACTCTTGCCTTGTCTTCAATATCGAGACAAGAATTTTGAATTCTCTTGTCTTGTGCCTTTTCTCGATGCTAATTTCTTGTCTGGATTTGAAAGTTTTGAATTTTCTTGATGGGCAGGAATTTTCCTAGTATGTAATCAAAATAAATGAGTGATAAATACGTCGTATCATAAAGGCAGCTGGCAACAAGATCATTCTTGCAAAATATCCCTTATTTAGTAAGTCAATTGTTGGGCTTCGAGTAGAAACCCTGATTTTTGAAATATCTGGAAAAGAATTTATCAAGAATGGCGTGTGATATTCTAAGCCTTCGTCCCAACCGAAAATCGTTTTCGAAAGCCCTGACCCTGACTAAAAAAAGAGCGGACCTTTAAGATCTTTGATTAATATCATAGTTGGATAACAAAGCAATGTTTGGACAATAATTTCAATATTTTTTTGCTTCATTGTTTCAATAAAGAATTCTGAATTCTACATTGTTTTGGTTTTTTTAAATAATTGTAGCGAAATAATTTCTTCAAGTTCAAGAAATTCTCGAAATTCTTGAAATTTCTCGACAAGCAAAGTCTTGATTTTAAATTAGTAGTCTCGTCTTGCTTTTCTCTTGATTTGAAATTCGATCTTTTACTAAGATTCTTGTTTTCCTTTTTTCCCTTCATTCAAATGCCAATAAATCATGGCTTTCTTACAGTCCTCTGTGTTCCCATTGCTTTCCAAGCCCATACTAACTCCTACTTTATTTCCTTTTCCATCACGCTTTCTTATCTTTTCTTTTGGCTTCTTACAGTTGTGTTACTAAATTGCTACGGTGTTGTTGCAGTCTTAATACTCTTATCTCTTCCTTCGCTTGCCCGATAACTATTCTATGGTTTGTGAAGTTTGTACTCATTTGTTTTTCGTACCTATGATAGGAAACAAAAACTTGCATTTAGTTCTTCCACCAATTTATTCGCTCTCCATGTACCTCCTTGCCATTTCATTTCCACCCACTTAAATAAATCTTGCCGACCCAGTTTATTAGTTTTGTTTTATAGCACGCCATTAATAATTTTTTTGTGTCTTTTTGAGGGGCGATTCATTTTTCCCGTTTCTACCAAGCAATATTTTGACTTCTGCAGCAAGTGCCTTGCAACAGCTCACTGAAATCGTAATCCATTGAAAAATTTCGACGTCCAAAACTGCCGATTTTCTGGGAAACCAAACAGGTATATATTACCAAATTCCGCAGAAATTAGACAATGGGCAGCACCGTATAAATAGTTTGCGACGTTGGACCGCTCTGCCACTTCATCGGCAGTCGCGTGTTAATTTACTCGGTTCTCTTATTTGTTTATTGTGAAGAAACAAGCAAAAATTTTAAGTCAGATATATATGGTGTGTATAACGTACCCTCGGGTCTTCTTTTTCAAAAATTTTAGTTGCGAGACAGTTTGTAGTTCCAATGTAGTTCTATCAACCACATTTACTGTTAAGGGAATTGTACAATATATGTTAGAGGTCCCGATACACCTAATACGGCCTTCATTTTTTTTTATTATTTCTGATGTTTACAAATTTTCTCCTTTTTCGATTCCAAAATATTTTTGATTTCATCCATTTCGCCTGTTTCTTCATATATAGTTCCGTATTTGCGTTCGCTCGTCGTTTCACAATATCGCAGTTAGATATTTTTAAAGTTTGTAATGGTTAGAAAGCATCATGTATAATACAGCAAAATAAGAAAACTTATTATTTTGTTTGTTTTGAATAATAAGTAAATAAAATTGAGTTTAAGACACAGATGGCCAAATGCTATCGCCGTCCCTGGCGGGCAGCCGGGGGCATCTGTTAACAAATTATTACTATTTTTTCAGTCCCCCTCTGACAGAAAGCGTTCGTCAATCAGTATCCGTGCATGCGTAAGAATCTTACATTTCCTCCAGAATTAGATTTCGTGAAATATGTAAACGAAATTGATTTTTCGGCGGAAATTCGCGTTCATACTTGGATGCGACAGTCGCAGGCGACTGTTTTCGTTAACAGCGAAATTAGGACTTAATGGGGCAACGTCCTGACGAAGACGGCGATGGTAACCGGCCGTTGATCGACGATCTGATCGCCACCGATAGGCGACTACCAGATACACTGACCACATCAAAGGAAAAATTGCGCCCGAGGAGGAAAAGGCCGAGAATCGTGAATTCCCGTTTGTTTACTGATCTATTCAGCTAGGCTCGTCTTATCTCGATGAGATAAGCAACTTTACCGCTTCGCCGTAATGAAATAGCGACTCGATGAATGTGGACTAAATAATAGGGAATTCTGCAAAAATAGCCGCTGCAGCCGAAGCGGCATTCTGCTAAATCGCAAAAAGTGAATCTCCATTGAAAAATTTGCATCGGTTGCGGAAGTCCAAAGTTATGTCCAGGAAAACTATCATTTTCAAAACTAATTACTTATGTTTAAAGAAAAAACTCGAATGTGATTCTAGTTTTTTATTCTAAAACGATTACAATTTTCAGTGCAAAATAAAGAAATCATCTCAAAATACTAGCAAATTTGGATCAAAAGTAATGAGGTGTGCCTTTACCATTGATTTCAGTTTGTTTTATCATATCATTTTAAAAAAATCAAAAGCAAATGCTTTCAATTTTATAAAAACCTGCGCTTTTATTATAAACTGATTGAGGGTTAAGAATAGGCTCAAGGTATAAGAGAACGCCTCATGTTTAAACAAGTTTATGTAGATTAATAGAAAAATTACCGAAAACTTTTATGCCTGTCGATAATTAAGAAAAAATAAAGGAATATCAAAGTACTAAGTTTTCTTTTGGCACACGTGCAAGATTGCTTTATTGTTTTGGCCTTCTTTGTGAGAGAGAATCTAAATATTATCTGTCATTACATGTTTTATTCCCAAATCGCAAGCTGTCTGATTCGAACGCTTGTTTTTCTTCTACATAATTAAGAACTAGCCCTATTTGAATTTTTCTATATACAGTCCACAACTGCTACAGCCAGTTTGCTACAACGCCCCACAAGAGGCTACACGAATTTTTTACCCAACTCGCTAAATATTAAAGAATTAAAAATAGAATTATTTTTCTTAAAGTACAGCTGAATAAAAATATGTTAATTTTGTTGACGTTGTCTCGGCCATAAATTTGGAATTTCAATCGTTTTCCCGGACAAATTAAAATCAATGGACATGCTAGAAAAACAAAAAATTCTGTGAACGCAATAGCAAATTAGTTAAAACAATAATTTTCAAAACGAATTAACTGTTCAGTCATGTCACATTAAAACTGGCAAATATTAATTTGTAGTTCCAATGTAATTATAATTACATTTATTTACAAACACCTCTTGTTTAAATTTATTTTACGACCTAATTTGCACAGCTGTGATTTATTACGTACATAGAAATCGTTAAAAACGGTTCTTAAAGAGCACTTCCAATTTATTTATATTTATAATTCCAGCCGTATCGCTCGTAGAAGTAATTGCTCCAGTTAATTAAATCTTTATCAACTGACAATTTTGTGGTCTAGAGAATTCACTACCGCTGCATTGATCGCTGTGTTTGCCTTCGACATTATCTTATTATTTATTGACGACATTTTTAATTCCTTGTTGTTTGGTTTCCTCCTGCCTCATTAGTTATTTGTGTGTAATGTTTCCACCAACCCGTTTGTAAAATTATAGCCACGAGGTGGCAAATTTAACCTTGGATTTGGCACACAACTGTATAACATTTAAAAATTAAAATTGCTCAATAAAATAGAACAATTCAGTATCAATTTGATATTTCTGGACAATTTGATTGTGAATGTTGCATAGATGTTTAGATGTTCAGCATGTTTCCATTCACACATCCAATAATATAGGAAGAAACCCAACATTAAATGCTTAACACATTTTATATTTATGTTTCATATTGAGCTAAAAAATTACAGAGTTAGATAAAACAATCCCTTCGCTATTTCTAAATGCAGTTTATTGCTGGCATCGATGACTCTTAAGTATGATAATAAAATAAATAATAAACGCTACTGAAGATTACATTGAACTGAAGAGACTATTTGTTGCTGAACAACGAATTCTAACTGCACTTTTAACTAAATCTAGTAGTCTTTAGAAACTTGGATTTATTTATTTTTATGACAATTGAGTTAAAAACAGAGAAAGCTCATTTCTGACCCTCAGAAAAAAGTGCAAACGTTTGGCCTCGGCACCTAGACTTTGCCTGAATTGTGGTTTAAACTGTCTGAAGCTAGACTTGCGTCAACCGTATCCTGAATTTCCGGTATCACTGGAAAGGAATCAAAAGTTATAAAAAAGAAAACAATTGAACTTTGAGACCGAGAGTGCGCATGCGCGAACGACGTTAGATGTTACATTAGGCTACTCACTAAGGTTAAGTTAGGTTAGATTAGGTTAGGTTACGTCAGGTCAAAATATCGAAAAAAAAAATTGGGGAAATGTGAGTAAGTCTATAGGTGGAAACGGCGCTGCTTTCATCCCCCATAACTTTCGATCCCTTTGGTTCTTCACCTAAATGTGGTACCCTTGGATAGTAAAAGAACAATCGTATAAATGAAAGGTGGCAATCCAGATAGTAACACGTTACTATGAGTGAATAATATTTACTTGAAAAAGATTTGCAAATTTTGAAATTCACTCTGAAGGGCGAATCCCTATCAGTTGCTCAACATATACTAATTTTAATGTTATACGCAGTGGCAAAATAGCTTTCCCTGTGATAATATTGATATAAATATCAAATTCTTATGATTTTTAAATGGAAATCAATATTGAAAGTAACCTTGAGTTTTATTGTACTACTGTATATATAATAGAGTGCATCATTCTTGTAAAGTAGAATCAGTGCGTGATTGTTCTTGTGTCGATGGAGTTGTTTCTATTGTAGATAGAATAGAAATACTTTGATGAAGTTCTACAACGAGCTTATGTAGCAGAGCCAACCAGCAAGACAGTTGATGGGGTGTTCCACAACGGAGCAGTTCAGAGTCAGGTACCTCTAAAAATTCAGCAAAGGTCAGTGATTGTTTTATTGAGATTTCAATGTGTGTTTAAAATCAAGTTTAATTTGGTATACATAGAAAGAACTGTACATTTAACTTTAATAAATGTTTATAGAGTAAGAAATTCAATTTAATTTCTAAATTTGAAGTCAATCAGTACTTGATAGTTTTAGGTGATTATAGTTTAAAATTAACATTTTGGATTTATTCATATAAATACATAATTTTAATATTTTAAAATATTTAATGTTTTAATTGTAAATGTCAAGTCAAACGAAATAACTTGTCAGGTTTTGAAGCGGTCGTAAGAAATATTTTTGAGGGTACTAAATAATAATAATATAATAATGTGTTTTATTTCCCCAAAATTAAAGTACATAAGAAAAGAAAAATATTATGCCAACAAAAAAACTGATAATAATTATAATAATAGGGAAACCACAAGGTATAAGTTCAAGCGCATTGCCTGGTTTCCACCTAACCTTGAAAAATTAATAGCAACAATACCAATCCCAAAATGCCTAAAACTATCTTAAAATTTAAATTTAAATTAAAAAATTAAAAATTCTGAAATTAGCATGGCATAGCTCACAGAACTAAACCTCATAAAAACAAATAAAAGGAACTAAGTAAATAGATATACTAGTAGAAAGGTAAATAGATGACCCGTCTACTGATGCAGCATCCAATATTTAAGTTCAAGAGTTTTGCTGATTTACAAGAACACGATAAAGACGTTTTCTAAACGAATTAATTGAAAGATTTTTCATGTAGACCGGTAGAGAATTATAAACTTTTGATATTTGATACCGAAAACTTCGTTCGAAAGAAGCTGTTTTGTGACAAGGTGGCGTGATGGTGTACTTGCATCTAATATTGATATTGTGAACGTGTTCTCTAAAATATTTTTTTTTGTATAAATAAATTGGAATCTTGTCAAAAATAATGTTATGAAATAATGCTGCCCTTAATCACTTTCTTCTGTTTGTCATAGAGAGCCAACCGAGTTCATGTCGCTTATGTGAGATGTGATTATATTTTCTAATGCCGAAGATAAGCCTCACGCAAGAATTCTGAACCCGTTGGATTCGATTAGCTAAATCCCGAGTAATACATGAACCATAAATCTCTGAACAATATGAAAAATGTGAAAGAACAGCACTTTCACAAAGTGTAGTTTTAATTTTGTTGGATAAATACTGCCTGTGAGGAGATTAATTTAAGGTTCATGTAGGCTTTTTTAATGTAATTAGTTATTTGAGAATGAAATCGAAAGTTGTTGTCAATAATTAAACCCAAATTACGAGCCTCATTCGCTATTGAGATAGTGACACCACTCACTGATAAATTAACATTATCTTTTAAAAGGTCTAAATATTTTTTACTTCCAAATAGCAACATAACCGACTTCTTAAGATTCAGTTTCAATGAATGCTTTTCAGAAATTTCAGCAATATTTATTAAGTCTTGATTAACATTTAATAATACGCGTTGACTATCACTGATACTGAAGGAATAATACATTTGAGTATCTTCGGCATACATTTACATACTACAAGTTTTAACATATTTATAGAAGGTGGATGTATAAATAATAAATAAAAGTGGCCCCAGAATCGAACCCTGCGGAACGCCCCTAGTAGTCTCTGTGGAATGAGAATAACGATTACGCAACTTCACTCTTTGTATTCGATTACTTAAATAGTTAGAAAACAACATGATAGAATTATCCGAGAGCCCAATGTATAGAAGAATGGAAATTAGTACAGTGTGATCGATAGTATCGAAAGCCTTACTAAAGTCAAGTAAAATCAAAATAGATACGTCGTCGCGGTCTCTAGCTGCAATTAAATCATCAATAACATTCAAAAGTGCAGTTGTGCAACTATGACCTGGACAAAAACCAGATTGAGATGAAGGAATGATATTAAAGTTAATTAAATGTTCTCTAAGTTGAATTGTTAAAATAAACATATCCATTCGTTTGGGGGTAGGGATTCTAATTGTTTTGAGCTAGCTTGTCGTGGTTGTAACTAATATCATATTGACATAAGATAAATGTCAAAAAATCAATTGTAATAAACGCCAATGTGATTAGTGTATCTGATGTATGAAGTCGTAACTAACGGAAGTAAGTTCATTTTATAACCAAAGATAAGTCAATTTACTATATCGATATTACAATAATAAAATTTGTCAGATTACAAAATGACACCAGGCAACGTGGAGCTTAGTTAAGAGAAAAGGGTATATTTGTAAAATAGCAGCCTCTTGATAAAGGCGATATTACAAAGTGGGGTCCACGGTCACATTTACTCAATCAATTACTTAAATCGCCTAATATAAACACCAAAGTTGTTTTCTATGAAGACGACTACTCTTACCATGAAAAATACAAGATCTATCATCCCTATTGGTTCATCAATACTGGTACTTCAAGAAGAAATGGTGAAGGTAAGACTTGAACGAAATCTGGGGACAGGGTTATGAATGACCACTTGGAAATAATAGTACAAAAACGTTTGTACATACTTTATGCCATGGAACATACAGTAGAATTGAAGGTTTGAACTAACGTACTGCAGAAATAGTCAATCATGTTCCAAAATTCAACAATGGCGCTCTCGTTTGAACTTCTATATCTATGCAATCAATTTCAACGCATTAATTCCCACCTTGCCAGACTGATGTCCTAAAGTACCATAATAGCAACATACTAAGAGCACTTTGGCACTTTTGAAGAAAGCTCATTTCAAGGACTAGGTATCTCTAAAAACGTAATATCTATTCTTTACTTCGGTTTGCCCATTGTTCCAATGATGTTTTCCGGCTTTACAAATTGATTTTATGAAGACTATTATACAGTGACGATGTGGAAACGATAAATTGCAGATTTTTTTACCAGCGATTTCTTTTCAGCAGCGACTGAGACAATAAAAATTTCCCGAATCTTCCAGCAACAAGTGAACGTTGTTTCAGCAACTAAAATCATTTTGTTTTTTATAAACTCTCCAATACTGAAATGTGTCTATTCTCCCCAGTGCTAGAGTCAGAGTGGCGAAAGGACATCTTGTAGAGCCCACATGTGCTTCTGATTAGATTAGAAATTTTACCCACCCATAATTTTTCTTGGAAGAACCGTGGTATTTTCAAGTGGCCATTTATGGAGATAAGGCGGTTCTGTTTCGAGCCCGAGAGATAGAAAGATCGTAGCTCCAGAAAAACGGCGCTAAACAGCAACATGCAATCCGTACCCTGGCGCCCGAGCAAAGTAAACAAAAAGCAATTGTACGTCAGTACCGTTTAGTTCAGAACTCGAAGTTATTTGAATGATTAATGTTCGGACTAAAGGGTTTTGCCACTCTCACATATTACTTGGGACGTATCGCCTACGTCCACAAAAGTTCGCCTCGTTCTAAATTAACCAATTGCAGCATAATTTATAACGCTCTAGCATAAATAACTCATTCGGCTTAGGATTATTTCGGGCGTTCTTCTCAGGAATACCGGAATTACAATTAGGCACCTACTAATTTGAAGCGGCCAACGTAACGAGAGTTCCTAAGAAGCTCGCCACAAATAACTTTGCATATCTTAACCTCTGTGACAGTTTCGAGCTTTGTCCGCTGCTAAAACAGGTGGAAGCTTTTTAATCCGCTTATTGTAGCAGCCAAAACTGCTGCCCTGTCACGGGTACAATGGATGACAAATATCCTCGGTAACCTTTGCATTGTAAAACATTTTTTCAAATTCATATAAATACAACCAGTGTAGGAATAACACTCCTTATCTATGTAAATTTGCTGTACATGTCCTTTTTAGAAACATTTACACCTACAACGACAATCCATTTTAGCCGTAACCGTTCCACAGAGCAAAGCGGCAAAAGCGCATGCAAAATATTTGCTTCCGCCTTAAAAAGGCTAAGTACACTTTTTCAAGACCTTCCGGTATATCGCGCCATGGGCCCAATAAAAACGACTCTTCGGCCGCTTGGTCTCGATTTCGAACGAAATTTTTGATCTCCGCTGGATAGCAGCCTCGACGGAGCTGCATTCATTTCCATAGTTTCCAGCTGGAGCAGAGGAAGGCATCAATAAACAGGCGGAGGCAATTTAGTAGAGGAAACCGAATAAAATTCTTACAAAAATTCCTGCATAATTGCCTCTTTTGTCGCTGATTATTATTTAATATTTTGTTAAATGTACGGTCGGCATAACTAGCTTTTCGTTTGTTTCCGTGGAAGCTAGAAACGTTAGGTTCATCACAGAGGCGTAACTACGGTTTGGCCAAGGCGGCTCAGGTTATACAACTTCGCTGAACACAAGTTCTTCTTATTTCAACATTCACATTGTAACTTACTGCGTGGCGTTTTGAAGTAATTTCTCATAGTTTGATGTGTTCGTCGTCTTGTTGCTTCCAATTTTCCTCTTTCTCTTCGAATTTTAATCCATAGTTTGATGTGCCATGGATCTGACAATTGGAATGGAACGTGCCATACTTGGTATACCTACCAAGGTGAAGAAATAGATAGGGCAAAAAGTATATGTCGCAAGTGGTAATAATAAATTCATGGAGCAGAACTTTGGTAGGAGGTACGCAGGCAATGGGTGGACGATATAAAACTAACAGCTATCTTAAACTGGAAAGTCGCACTTGAAGAAGCGTACAACGAAATATTTGGAAGAAGAAGAAACAGAGTAATGTAGCTATGGAAACAGTGATCATTATCTTCCCTTTTTCTTTCTGGTCTTGATTCTATTCTTTGTTAATTTTCCGTTGTTCATTCAATGAACATGTTCGAACCATACACACACACACACACACCCAGTATTGAATTACATCCCATTATCGGCATTGGCCTCTCCTACAACACGCCTTCATTCGTCCCTGTTCTGAGCTAGGTTAGTACAATTCACTTGATGAAACGCACATCGAAAGATTTGGAAGAAGAAGTAACAGAGTAATGCAGCTATTGAAACAGTGGTCATTATCTTCCCTTTTGCTTTCTGGTCTTGATTCTATTCTTTGTTAATTTTCCGTTGTTCATTCAATGAACATGTTCGAACCATACACACAAACACACACCATTGCATAACATCCCATTATCGGCCTTGGCCTCTTCTACAACACGCCTCCATTCGACTTGGTTCCGAGCTAGGTTAGTCCAATTTCACACTTTAACCTTTCTTAGATCTTTAACGTTGTCCACCCATCGTCCACGGCGTCTTCCTGGTGGTCTACGGCCTTCTGGCGTTTGTGACGCAGTTCTCCGCCCCACCATTTAATTGGGTATTCTCCAAACATGCCCTAACCTACTCGGTCGTTGTGCCTTTATCCACCCTGCCAGTTGCGGTTCTTGAATTTCTCTGATTTCGAGGTCCATCAGCTGTCTCCAACCTCCAAATGTATCATTGTATTTCGGTCCGTAGATCCGCCTTAATATTCTCCTCTCGAATCTATTGAGTAACTCCTGGTTTCTTTTATTGAGAGTCTATGTTATGCAGTCATAGCATATTATTATCAGAGTTTTATATAAATAGTATCACTTTGCAGGAGCTGTCATCGTAAAAGATCGTCTATAGCAAATCTAGTTCCATTGCCTGCCATTAGCCTGTTTTATTTCATTGTCTATGTTGTTACTCTTGTTTATATACGATCCAAGGTGTTTGTGCTCATCTACTCTTTCAAAGCTTTTATTGACAACTTGGGCTCAATCATCTCCTTATTTGTTGCAGTCGCATGCGTCCTCTGATCAGATATTTACTTTTCCCTTCGCTTATCGTGCTTACAGGCCTAGGAATTGTCCGCTGTTAACTATTCCACGAATGCATTCTTCATCGCTTCCGGTTTCCTACCAATTAGAACAACATTGTCCGCATATGCTAGCATATGTAATAATTGGTGGTTATATATTGTACCTCGAGAGTTATGGTCATCACCTTTTTTCACACCTTTCGTTATTTCGAACTCTTCTGAGAGTTAGGTTTCGATATAATTCCAACTTTCCACTCTCTGGGAAGTGTTTGTGTATTGTTTTTTCTAGATCTTCTCCTCCGGCTTGTATCAATTTGGCTGGGATACCGTCAGCTCCGGGTGTTTAGTTGTGTCTTAGATTTTTCAATTCTCCACGCACTTCCGCCAGTGAAAGTTCTCCTGTTACATTATTCTCGGTTTCTTCTTTCTTCTGGGTTCCTGTGGCTTGGTCTTCTTCATTCTGAATTTCGTAATTTTGGTGGTGGGTTTCTTCTTCTCCTTGATTTGTTTAATTGAACAATTCCTGGAGATACTTCGCCCATACCGTTACAAATTCGTTTTTGTCGCATATCATTTGTCCATTTCTATTTCTGCATAAATTGTTTCTTGGTTGGAAACCTCTTCTGGTATCATTCAGTGCTTTGTACATGCTTCTGATGTCATGTTGTTTTTGTAGTTGTTGAATGTCTTTAACTATATTGCGCCACTACTCTCTCTTTTTCTTTTTGCATATATTATGAACGTTTGGTCGTTCTTTAGCAAAAACGTTTACTTACATTGTTTCTTGTTTTCATTTGAAACATTTTAATTTCGGCTTCTTGTTCTTTTTCTTTTCTTCATCAAACCAGCCCTTTGTAGACTGTTTGGTTTGTTTTCTAATGGTTTTCTCTGCTGAACTTAGTATTACTTCCTTTATCGTCCTCCACAGTGTTTCTGTGGATTCGTCTGCGCTACTTGCGTTGGTTATTCCTCCCTGAATACCTTCTGATGATAGTTTTTCGGAGATGGCCCTTTCATAGTCTTCTATCTTCCTCATTCTTTAGCTTCCCATTTGCGCCTTCTTTCGCCTCTCGCTTCCTGCACTCTTGACATTCTCTCTCTCATTTTGGTCCGTATTAGAAACTGATCCGATGCCACATCTGCTCCTCTTAGACTTCTGACGTCTAATAGGTTTGTTGCGTACGTTTTATTTATGAGAGCGGAGCCAATTTGGTTGTTTGTGTGAGGCCCATGTTATTTTGTGAATTATCTGTGTGGGAAGCGAGTTCATCCTATTCTTATATTATTGGCTGAGACAAAAATATGGCTGCACTTTCGTTGGATAGTTTATATAATATGCTGTAGTTTCCGATCACCGGTCTTAACACCCTCTCTCTTCCCACCTTGCCATTCAGGTCCCTAATTACTATTCGCATATCATCTGTACTACTGCTCTGTTAAAAGTTGGTTAGTTAGAAGATGTGAGCTAACGAAAACATGGAAAGATAAACATATCTCCAAACAACTGAACATGAAATTAGTTAGTTCGTTATTGTTTCTGGATACTAAGAACACTTAAGAAGAAAAATATTGATACCACTGAAAAGTACTGCTGACGGCGAATGTTGAGAATATATCAATACTCCATGAACTCAATATCCAACAACGTATACTTGAATATTTCGGTCACATTAGAAAAAGAAGAAATCAGAAAAAAACCATAATTTAGGGGAAAGCCTCAAGAACGACACCGTGAGATCGCTCACAATTTTCCTGGGTAGATCAACTAGTTACGGTGACAAATAAAGCTTTCCATAAACGTTTAGACAAAGCACAAGCCAGGCATTTATCGAAAAACGGTTTAAAACGCATCACTCTTAACCACAGGACAGAGACCAGAGGACAGAGAAATTTGGATTTTGCTTTTCTTTTCTACTTGTCGTTTCCCAATAAAAATTCCCTTTTAACTAACCATAGTCTAATGGTTAAATACCCGCGAGGTATTAAACAAATTAACTACATGAGCAATAGTGGATACTACTTATCTACTATCTTGTTGCAGTTCATCCTTCTTCTACTTTATAAAGATCATGTCATTGCAAAAAAATAAATTTAATAATTTATGAATGTTTCTATCCTGAAATAGTTTGGGAGATTTGGACCTTTTTGGTCTATTATATTAAACATTCTTTGTTTTTTTCCTGGATCATAAGAAAATATCGCATCAAATAACAGAAAATAAAGGAGCTAGAAGGCTCCCTACAAGACGCACATATACAGATAGCTGACAATCGAATATTTCAGTTTAGTTAATTCCATTAATTTGATCTATTTGATATTCCTTTTATTATTTGGTAGTCTCGAAAATAATAGTTTTTACACGAAGAAAATATAACCTGCCTCCATACTAAAATTTAAAGAATTTATGAATCGCAATCTCAAAACGTATTAGTCACAAAAAGGAAGGAATATATGGAATATGAAACATAGAAAAGGGAGTAAATAATCAACGTAATCAGTAAACGTTCTTTGGCATGGTTGAAAATGGGTTAAAACGGGAGTAGGCAAATTATGGCCAAAGTGCGAATCCGACCTGTGATGCTATTATATGCGGCCTACCGAATAATTTCTCTAACGAACATTTCGTTAGTTCGCAAGATTCGATTGTTAGATTTATGTAGAGTGCAACATTTCGCGTAGATCTTTCCGTTGTGCTACCGGTTTTAGTTTATTTTGAAATCTGCCCTTGGGAACTACGAAGCCTTGACAGGGATAATATATAGGAATGTCCATCTAAAATAGTTGAATTCTTACATTAATTCTCTTATCTTGACATACCTTTGCTCGACTCTTCGCGAAAAACCTTCAATAACACAATAAAAGATAACAAAGCTTACATCATCCGTTATTAACATTTAAAAAAAAAATAAAAACTTAAATGTGTGGATTGGTTACGAACAGAAAAAATCTGTAAAAGGCTTTACCCAGGACTTCCCTCGTCGACATGGCGACACTAAATAATTTTAAAAATGAAATTAAGTTAGGAGTAAAAATATCTTCACGTTTCTAATAGATTAAATACATTTTCAAATAAAAAAAAATCCGGTGCTGGAAAGATTTGAACCGCGGCGCTTGCGACTGCGAACAAAGCGCATTCACCAATTTCTAGCAACGCTACGGAGACCTGTTGATATCATTTCGTTTCAGCAGGCTTAAATTCACGCAGGGCATGTTTTAAGTTTCGTGTGCGAGGTGCGTTTCAACTACCTAAATCAGACAATGGAAAATTAATTATATTTTTTACATGAATAAACCAACTTTCAAACCAGGGAAGTAAAAATATAAAAAGTTCGTTCTAAAGGTAACGAAGCAGCAGCCTGTAAGTCACTAATCGGCGAAGTAATGAAACTGCGTGATCAACATGTGAACAAGAGCGACCTTAATCAGGAGAGAGATGAACAGTCTAACAGGCCTATTGTAAATAAAAAATACGTTATTTCACCGATGCAGTCTTTTATGTTCACTAACGTTTATTAAAATGTCTATTTTACTATACAATGTAAATACTGTTTAAACACAGCTTATCTGTGCAGAGTCAAGCAAGAAACAAGTAAATGTTCAATGCTGCTTCTGCATAAATTTACACGTACACATTAGAGCGCAATTGAGAATATGTAAATAGAGAGTTTTTAAGGACTTTATTGCCAACACTTGGAAAAGAGAAATTAGCCGCAGTCGTTTTTACCAAAGTCGGCGCCTAATGTCTTATTTAGTCGGCTGTTTATTAAAATTTGCGGCTATTTTTAGAGCCGCGTTTGCCCAAAACGAGCGGCTTGCCGTTTGCAGAGCGAAGGTGCGGTTATGTCTCTTTGTTTCTATCTCCACATGTGCAGCCTACAATAACGAACAATTTGTGGTAAACTGTTTAGCAATGCCATTTCGCTCCTAATGGACCGTTCCAAGGAATATGGTTCCTTCATTGAGTTAAGCAGCGACTTAATGCATTTCTTGGAGGATAGCGAGCGCTAAAAAATAGAACGCACTTAGCTTTATGTTTATGACAAACACATGCAGGCCGTAAACTATTCGCATATTATTTACGACAGATAGCACGAAAGCTCGGGCGCTATTTTTTAACGGCGAGTTTTCACTGTGAAATTCTATGGTTTTGCCTAATGCATTTGGCACAGTAAAACGGGAAATAAAACGCCGTAATAAAACGCATCTTAAGGATCATTTCGTCATAAAATGTTTAAATTTCAGGCGTAAAAAATTACTTAGAAAAAATAGGACACGGTATATTTTGGTGGCAGCATTCACATTTTTCTACTCACGTCATTAAAAAGTTCAAACTTTCAGATAGCTGCATATGGTATTCCCCAACCATGGAAAGATTGGTTACTGTTCGTACTATACTGTACGTGCATAAATGAACTCGTAGGTTGTCATCAAATTATAAAATGTTAAAAAATCGCTGTGTAGTCTACGATTTGAATCCGAAACCATCAGTTGTATATTCACTCATTATCAGAAAATAAGTAAATAATCGATATTTATGACTACGATATGTTTCTAAAATTCAAATTTGAACATAGATTAAGGCTAATCTTTAAAAACCATGAAACTAACTCTTGAAACTAAAAGAAATACATTAAAATATTCTTCACTACTTGAAAATTAATTCACGACTTCCAGAAAGGCCTTTGTGACTAAAGTTAACTATTCAGCTCTATTGATAGAACCAGAAATATGATTATTAAAAACTGACGAGAAAAAATAAATTTAGAGAAATTATATTGTAAATAAAACACAAACTTCATCACTACTAGCTTCTTAGAGCCCACGACATAGGTAAGTGGCTTTATTCTAGTTTTGTTTGCATGTTCAAAATTAAATTATAAATAAAAAAGTTGCAGAAGAAAAACATGTTTAATAAAGAATGCGCACAGCAAGGAAATTTTGCTAGATCGAATAATAATTAAATAGCGTTCAACATTATGTACAAAACAGATATAACTATCTTAATGTTTATAATAAACAATACTGAAACAGTAAAAGAAAACAGTAATAATGCGAATTACATTAGTTCTAAAGAAAAAATATGGCAGTGGGTAGGATTCGAACCCGCGGCCACACGAGGAATCCAATTGTTAGTCAGATGCTTCACCCATTCAGCTAAGAACGCTACATAAACTACTAACTTATCATTGAATTATGAAGCGCACGTTGACGACAGGATCGCTCGCGAACGAACTGTTCCCACAACTTGCGCTTTTACATATATAAGGATAAGAATAAAATCGCTGTTCAAATAGTATTTAAAAAAGAGCAATATTTATTTTCATTATTTTTGAAAGTAGGCAAAAATATTATTTTTCTAAAAATGCGAGTACATTACGATACAAGTCCGACATAAGATATATAATATATGCATCATGTATAATTCAGTCAATCATTCATTATCTTCCGCCTCTTTTACCTTTGGCTATCGAAGACCATTCATACCATGCGCGAGGTGTTACAGAGGTAGAGTGTCTCGTTGCTTATTACGTTATTTGCCGTGTTTGCTGCTGTGGTGTGAAGCGGGCGATTCTGAATTACATTAAAACACAATATGAATTGCAATTAGTTGCACATGAAACACTGGGTTACAAACTGCTCTTGTTTCAGTTGCGGTTACATATGGTAGAATAGTGGGTATTCATGTGTTTTAGTTACACAAATTAAGACATATTAAACATATTTTTTAATCTGAGCAAACCTGGTTTTATTGTTTATAACCGAGTGACTTTGGATATAATATATTTATGTTTCAAATATTATCCTTCACTATATACTGTATGTATGCATGTATTGCAAAGGCTCCAGGTTGCGGCGCCATTAATTTGCATGCAATGTTGTAAAAGCTCCACGTTGCGGTGCGTGTAAATATGCAATGAACTCCACGTTGCGGTGCCTATAAATGTGCAAAGGCTCCACGTTGCAGTGCCTATAATTTGCGATGAACTGTCTATTTGTATTATTATTTTTAGACAAAATTCAATAAGTTAAAATTTAGGGCAAATCCATACACAATTCTCAGTTTAATTTTTACTGTGCTCACTTTGCCCGTCAGTAATTTAAGGCTGGTTAAAATGAAATGCATTAATTAATTGCACAAATAAAATGGTTGAATGCCCCTTTCTTAATATTTCATTTAACTGCAATATTATTTAAGCTAGCTCTCGGCAAACACGAAACTGCTTAACTCAAGTTGGGTTCTGAAATGGGCTATATAAAATCAGTAGCTCCACTGCTCTATTTTTAGTTCATAAACGCGGTTCTGGTAGATAAAATTTACAATCCGTCAAACGACACAAAATGTCGCCAGTGCTACAGCGATTATTTGAACGTTCTAAAAGTGATTATTGCAAGGAAGCATCAGGTAATTAATTCGATTATTCAGCTTGGCAACAAAAACCTCGCCTTCATTGTTCTAGGATGACGTAGGACCCACGCCAACTTTCATTTGTTATTATGCTTGGAATTCTGTCTAAAACCGCAAAATCTGTTGACTCCGTTCGATTTTTGAAACTCACGAAGCATTTGGACTTTTGGAAAAGCGCTAGGCCTCTTCGTCAAGGTCTACTCTTGTATTTTAATGGCTTTCCCGTACGCTGACCCTCAATTTACAGATCAATCCTGCATCGTAAAGTTCTCGTCGATCTTGCTTCAATGCTGGCACCAGCTGACGCTGCCGGATTCCTCCGCTGGAGTCGCTCCCCTGGGTGCAGATGTTACTCTAGGTGCTCTTGCAGACTCCGCCGACCTATTGCAGTACCGACCTCTGGGTTCAGCTGCTTAATTGTGGTGGAAACGACCCTCCGAAATTTCAGCTGCTCAGCTGCCGATCACACACTCAGATTCGGATTCGAAAAATGTTAATTTTTCGTCGTGGAAATCGCCACAAACACTCGTGCAGCTGCCTGAACACTTGGTGAATAAAACCATACACTTTTTTATGGTAAAATACTTGTTTATTATTGAAAAACCTCGATTACAATGGAGCACAAATTCGACAAGCTTTCAAATAATTTAATTCAATTGTTCTCCTTTAACAACAAAAAAGTATCACGTTGCTATGTTACCACTGTATTTTTTGTCCATTAGAAATTAGTTTTGATAGCAAAATTACACAAATGGAGTAAAATTTGATTACGTAAATCTTACCTTAATATTTTCTTAAATCTAAAAAATTGTCCTTTGCTTAAAACTATCATTGTTCCTTCCGCCACGCACACAAATGTTTTAAAAATCACTGCTCTGCTTTTCACTTTCTTTTATTAATGCACTGGAGATTTAGTTCAAATTTACACACGTTACTTGCTTTGCTTCTATTCTGTTGCCTAATTTCGGGATTGCTCTTTGCAATTTTCTATTTTCCTCTATTTCAATATCATTTACCTTTCAGATTGCTTGCCATTCACTGACCTTTGCTTTGATTTATACTTTCGCTCATTTAGTCTGCACATAACAAACCTTTTGTGTCAATTAAATTTTGAGTGGTCTGCCTGTAAATATGCACAAACTTATTATTAATTATATTACTTTGTTCAACTTCAAATCCCAACCCTCTGACATATGCTTTGCTTATGCGTGCCTTTATCCGAGTAAATACTACTTTTCGCTTCTCATTACCAATGCACTTTTATAGTTTTAAATTGTAATTTCATAAAATATCTTGAAGCTGTGCTTTATTGACTTGGTTAAATATCTTGCACTGCCATCAGACCCCAGTTGTAGGCTTACAACCACCTCAGTATATACGTCTCAGATATAATATTTTGATACTCTCTAGTATATGCTCAACCAGCTATAGTGCATTCAGCGGCCACCGATAATTCAGTAGCAAAGGTTTTACAGAATTACAACTACTTACCTACGAATTTCAGTACTGATAAGAATTCTCGTTGTGGTTGAAAGCTGTTTACTGACAAGCTCATTAGCTTATCTGGTAATGCTTGTGTAAAGTCGTTGCAACATAACGATATAATCGATGGAGGCTGAATACACTATACCTCATATAAATTTGTATTCTTGAATGTAATTATTTAGCATACGTTTAGTCAATATTGTTGCATTTCTTTAGTTGGTGGCTTATAAACAACTTTTTAATTAACTATTAAATAGCTTATATACACACTAAAACTCATATTACGAATACACGTATATTTATTTGCTATTTAATGTTCGTCGCGGAGAATTGTATTTCAAAATGTCTTCTCCGTAAATTTTTGATTTATGACAATAAGATGCTCTATTCTTCGCTGGGTTAATATCGTTTTTAGTACAGTCTCTATGATCCTTATATTGACGTATTCTACATGTCTTGGCGTCTCAGTTGCATGAACCGACCACGCCGAAATCTATCCTTTTATTTCAAATATGTATGTATTAAATTATTGGCATATATTGCAATACAGATTGCAGATGCAAAAGCCCATCGATCACTTCTGTTTTTTGAATGTAATTGCAAACAACAAAAGCGTTTCACGGGTGTTGACACCCAGGCGTCCAGTTCTAGGCCGAGCCATTTAAATTAGCATTCAAAAATTGGAAATTCGAAACCGAATCGCGCTTAAAGCAAAGCCGATAAATAATTACGCGTACTTTCGCTGCCTAAAGCTCCGCACGGCGTAACAAAAATTGATCAACGACAAAGCATCCGGCCAATTAAACTGCATTCTTTGATGAAAGTAACCGATTTGCAGGGCGTTCGCTCTCAAGAACTCGAAACCTCGTCCGGATTAAAGGTGAATAATTGGTGACAATATTTGCGCGTCTGAGGCGGTTTCCGTCCGCTGCAAACAGTTCTTCGCGCAAATAATAAGACATGGGGGAAAAGCCTCAAAATGCAAACAGCTTTGTAAAAGTGTGTGCTTTATAACTAAGTAGGATGAGTTAATATTTGTGGAATTATGACTGACTGTCGCTGAAATGCGACAGTTCGTGTTTGGGTAAGGTTACTAAAAATATACAAAGAGAGCCGAAATCATACGAATATATTTGTGCCATGTCTACAAACTTGTATAATCTATAATGGTACCTTTTTAATGAGATTCACGAGTGCAATCTATTTTTGTTATATATAAGATAGCATCTTCGACTTTGCCATTTCGATATTGCCAGAGTGAGATCGTAAATTTGCAAACTTCTAGAGGAAGTACCGAATATACTTTCAGAGGTAATAAGTAGTATGCCTATTATCGATAATTTTTTGATAAATATTACGAGTTATAATCCCAAAGCTGAAAATACAATGAGTCCGTAGGACGAGTTGTATTTTCATGGTAATTGTAACTGCACAGCACAAATTACCCTTTCCAATGACTTAGTAGGAATTGTTGTCATATATTTGTATTTAGATAGCCATGTGCTAGTACATCGATCTAAACAAGTAAATTGAAATAAATTCATTATTATTATGAACAAATATTGTTTAATGAGGTTATTAGTTGTCAGCGTTGTGGTAAAAACTAACTCGGTATTTACCGCGAACATATTTTTCGCTTCTTACACAATAATTATTAGCAAGCTAAAATGCTACATCCTTCATAGGCTACACTACACACAACACATCATGCATATCTCATCTACAAACACACGCGCCTGCACCAAATATTTCTTTGCTCGTGCACGAAACTAGCTGTTATGCGACTAGTCATAAAAAATCATAAATTATACTTATTAGGCTCCAGCAATGCCCTATTGCCATTTGCTCAATATGAAACGTAATAAGAATAAGGCCTTATCTATTTTTTTACGTTTTGGTCATGTAGTACCCTATTGAGGCCAGTAATTTAATAATTGAATTATTAGAAAGTGATTAAATTATTGCAACTAATTTCAATTATCACAAGTAATTTAAATACCGTAGAGTAATTTATTTACTCAAAAGTATTTGAGTATGTATTTGAATGTGGTAATTAATTACAATCAGAAAGTACTAATGTGATTAGTAAAATATTACAGCTGGAAACTCAAAGAAAAAATGAAAATACACAGTGGAGGAGACATAATAAATTGAATAAAATCTCATATTATATAATGTTAAACGTCATATTTGTATTAATATTACTATATTTCAAAAAAATTAACACGATTTCCCACCCATCTATGAAATTCTACAGGTAGCGGGAGAAGCAATGCTGGTTAGATACGCCACTGTCGAGCAGGCCGAAGTTTTATCTAAGAATCGCGGCAAAAATTCGTGTTGGGTGTTGATTTTATTCGTGACCGCGTTAGGCGATGACTTTTTGATTGATTGCCATTGATGTAACGCGAATTTTGGTCTCATTTCCTAGTCCCCCTTTATTGGCCCTATCTGCGCTTCAATAATTTATAGCGGAATTTGAATCGGTAAGCGATGCCGCTAGGAGCGGGTAAGCACTCAGGAATAAGTGTTTAGAATAAAACATGATGAGTTTTGGTAAGGAGAGTTATTTTTCACGCTGACATATTATTTACACGGCGAGGGAGAATGCTCCATTCTCACCTAGCGCGGCGCCGATACAAAAAGACGTATCAGCAAACCCTGCTTCGAGGAAGCGATCATCCCTCTCAATATAGTTTGCGGAAAAGGCGTTGGGATGTGGACAAAAGGTAAAATCGACTGCGCATAAATCGCCTGCTCGAATTTTCGACGCTTCTGGTTGAGACCGGTGCGTTCTTCGATACATGAAGTTTGTCTGAAATACAAAATCAAGTAAACTCAGTGGGTTTTGACCTGCATGTTTTCATACTTATATGCCTTATGTTGTACTAAATACATTTTAAATACTTGGCGTTAGTGTTTTTATAGTAATTGGAAACAATCCAATCAACTTAACAGTCCTTTCATTATTTCAGAAATAGTGACATATACAGGCCTGTCCAAATATACCACCATTAAACTAGGAGGCTGCATTGTACTACCCAAAACAACGAAAAAGGTTCTATAACCATTGGTCCACAGCATCCGATATGACGAAATAGAGATTAACAGATATCACAATGGAAAGTGAATATTTTTATGGATTTTACCAACATTTAGCACTGCCACAACCCCTTTTTTTATTCCGCGTTTCTTACAAATGGCTGTTTACACATTGAAAAATATCAGTATGATTGCTATGGATCTTATTATCATCTGAATCCGTTATGACAATTTCTCTACGTTCTTAGCTTCTTTAGCGTAAATAAAATTCTTTGAATGGCGCTGCGCATAAAAGTCCAATATTTAGTCTAGCAAGCCTAGCCACCTACCCGGCTTACGAGCAAAGAGGGCTCATAGAACCACGATTTCGTCGGGCCACTGGTCTAAGATAAGGGAAAGAAAAAGTTACGTCTCATGCAGGGGCTGTTCTAGTGTACCTACCGCCGGGGTGCAAAGTCGCATATGCATATGGAGTCTCTCTGGGTTGTAGGTTAGGTGAGTAGGGAAGGTGAGTAATTTGAGTTGAGTAAAGGATTCTTAATAGAAATCAAACATGTGTACTCATTTTTAATCCCATAACATCACAATAGTAATTACAATATTGTAAGTAATATTTCTTACTTTTCAACAACCAAAATCAAATGTTCTTGATTTTTTATCGCAAATTCCTTATCAGCATCGTTATTATATATAATCGCGTGTTGTGGTTGATTAGATGCTTGTCTGCCTGAGTGTCATCTTTACCCATCGGGCGCAGTTTATCATTAGTCTTGTCGTCACCGTGTCCTTCATAATGCAACGATAGATGCAAGTACGTCAGACAGCGTGTAAACAATATAAACATAATGGAGCAGAGAAAAAAGAGTAAAGCAAGGCAAAGAAATCAAACTTGTTACAACAGGTTGAAATATGCATACTGGAAGATTGATAAGCGATGTAGAAACGTTATTATAAGCAAAACAAGGAATTCAGTCAGGTTTGATTTTCTCTGCTTTGCTCTTGTATATTTTAAAGAAAGCAACATTTAAAACTGACATTAATACCGAAAATTTGATAAGTGTAGTGTTCATTGGAATTGCCTTGTGGATCATAAAGATGAAAAACATAAATACGTGTTATTAAATTTACTTAACAAAATTCTTATATAAATTCCGTTATCTGGTATAAAGAATGTCTTTATTACTTAAAATGAGGGAATTTTAAAAATAAGCCCGTATAAAAGACATGTGAGATTCGATATTTTCAGTAAATATATCAAAGTTGTGTACCTATTCTTAAACAATATAATTACATGCTTCAAATATCCCTATAATAAACGCGTGTTGTGTCTGCGTATCTATCATTTTGTCAAGGTCTTCATCGATCGGACGCAGTTCATCCGCTATCGGCCCTGTCGTCACCGTGTCTTTTATAACGCAAAGATAAGCAACTACGTCATACAGCGTAAATAAAATTTCTATGGATGCTTTTGGAGTTCCCCATGTAAGTGATGAAATTCACCTAATTCCTGCAGTTTTTTATTTATTTCGTGCACGTCGTAATGTTCTTTCAGTGGCACACTGCTGTATTTACGAATATTTTAGCGAAGAACTATCACATAAGACTTCAGTAATATTAACACGTCTGGAATACATTTTTACTTCTTACATCCCCCAAACGTTTGACTAGTAATTGAATTCCGCCTGGGAGTGCAGATTCAAATTCTACCGACTGTGATTTATTTTTTTCGTTGGGAATTATTATAATTATAATTATATTATAATTACTAGAAACATTAAGATATTTTTACCTATTTCATATATAATTTTGAACTCTTCAACCGTTATTCCACTTAGCAAAGGTTGTTTTACTTGCAGTAATAACGTTTTGAAAACATTTTCTTCTGAAACTTTTTAATTCAATTTTAAAAATGCAAAAATTATTTTAATTAGTATATTAGACTGTCTATCGATGCGGTAGGCTTAAAAGCCAGTACATAGATTATAGAGAATGGACAAAAACACATTGTGACAACTGCAAGCACTATTAGGCGCGTAGACGAAATATTGCGAGAAGGTGGAGGGATAATTGAAATATTTCACAATATCGTCATTACAGCAAGGAACGTCATTATCATCGCCTAGTGACTTTTTCGCCTATGGTTCCCTGAAGCAAGCGGTACCAAACAACAAGAAGCCAGCCATGAGTCTGAATGCATGTGATTGAAATGAGAACATAAACGTTAAGTTCTTACAAGCTTTGGAACGTATGTTTGTATATAATATGTATAATAGCAGTTAGAAAGCATAAAATCGCTATGGTTTACAATCTTAATAAAAAAAATCTATACAATTTCATGTGTCATCAAGTTCCTATTCAAGGATCACGCTGTATAGCGCCAGTATAGCATTAGGACATAAAATATTTTGTTATTTCTTAAGGTATTTCGAAATTCGTTAAAAACGACAATGGAAAACTGATTAGGCCAAGTATGTATATTTATAATCTGTAACCTCATTTACCTTGCGGTGTAGAGGCTGGTGCTTTATGCGCTGGCATCTGGCGGTACAATGCTCAACTTGCCCCAGATTCGAGATACAGAGTTGGAGCGCGCCTTTGGTGCTTGCGCAGCAACCATTATAGGAAATTAAAATAATTGTTTTACTAGTGATATGTTATGTCCCAAAAACTACTTTATTTACGATTTATAATTTAAATAGAAAAATAAAACCTAAATTTAGATAAAATTGTGTAAAACACTAAACTTTTAAAATGTAAGTCATAGCATCATTTACAACTCCTTATACTAATTATAGTAATTTACGAAAATTGTTTCTGTTAACTGGAAAAATGATTTCCGTTAACGGAAAAACCCTTTATTTTCCCTTTAAAACTTTTTACTACTAACTACCACATGTAGAACCATTTTAAAAACAAAGCGGTGATAAAATTAGAAGTAACGTAATGGTGGGTTTAGAATTTTAGTTAATAATAATGTTAACCTACAAAGAGGTACATTTTACCCTTCCTATCTGCTGTAAAATTCCTTCATCTGTCTACTCTCAAATCATCCCCGCAATAACACATTACACTTAACGCTTTGAACCAAAGAGATGTAACAATTCCTAAGTATTTAGGTGCAAGTGCAGTGCAGTTTCAAAATCGTCGTTCTCGTAAGTGCGTATATAGTCCACACAACTGTTTATTTTACATTTATTTTGCCGTTTAATTAAGACATAATTTATTAGAAACTAAAAATCAGTAAAAGCCACACTACAGATAGTAGTTTATTTTAAGTTCCTTATTGCTTTGACTCCTGTCCTGTATCTGCTAATTAACTAAACTGCTGCTCGACGCAAATTGTTAACAATGTCGTTTACACGGTTTGAATCGTTGCCCCCCACGTCTTTTCAGAAAAAATAATCCGAACAAAGAGAATTATGTAATTAGCAAGCGACGAGGACGTCGTCAATTCAGGGGGCTTCTTGTAGGCAAAGAAGCTCGCATATTGGCGTGGCGCGAAGAATAAGAGATCGAAAAAACTGGATCCTGATGGTGATTGATTGCTTTACTACCAAACCCTCTTTCGCGATAACCCCCCGTTGCAAAACCCGCGATACAGCGTCGTACAAACGACCCGTTAAAATTAGACTGATACAAATACTTCGGCATATGAAATGATGCGAACTGCTTTGAAGGCTCCTTTTAGCGACCCGAAGACACATTTACGATAAATATTTCATCCGCGAGGAATTACGCTAGATAGACGAAATTAATTGTAAGTACAACTTGAGGATTCAAAAGGCTTTAGAAATTCATTGTGTCCGGACAAACATGTACACAGCCACTCGTGCTCCTATTCCCTCGGGGAACGCTTACATAAAAAGCTGTACCTTGTGAGTATATAAAACTTAGTAAATTGGATGCTGTAAAACCTACTTAATGACTTTATAAAATTTTTATGAGCCCATAGACACTCTCGTTTGTAACGATACGTCAGCTCGATAGATACGAGCCCCGTAAACCGAATATCTAGCTGGTTATACTATAATTAGCTGATAAGCATAGTAAAATTTAACAGCACTCGTAAGCACCACAGGTTGGGTGGAGGCGCCGTTAATGCTAATTTTAGAAGCGCGACGAAAGCGCTCTTTTTAGGGCTGCTGCGGAGATTCGAAAGGAAAAACTTGGCAATGAAAGGGCAATTCCGACTTGAAAATTTTGACACTTAACTTTAGTTCGCATTATGTAACTTTATAAGATGACTGCCTTATTTTATTACAATGAATAATTCAGATATTGCCCTCGCCCACACCTTGGAACTTCCAGAAAAAGAGATTTTCTATTAGAGTTAAATGTTAGAAAGACTGGGCCTGAAAATATTGTCGTGAAAAAATGTACCCTGCTGCAACAGGTAACAGTCAATTGTTTTAAACGAACTGTAAATACTATAATTCATTTTACTTCAAAGTTGCTTGCATTGTGATTCACTCAACTTAAACAGCAGGGCAGGCAAGGAGAAAAGTAAAGGAAGCAAATTGAAAATCTTTACAAATAAATCCGACCAAATCTACAATAAATGTGTCGAAGTGGTAGTCCAACGGGTAATTAAAAGTGTTCGTTTCGGCAAATTTCTCCGGCATAGCAACCGGGCACAACGTCTAGTAGCACTTTCACGAAAATGAGAGTTCCAGCTGGCCACCCAGAAGCAATAAAACCCTCCGCACTGACGCAATCGACGAGATACTATATACGGACAGACGAAGAAGTACCGGGACGTTCCGCGTCTACGACCCTTCTAGCACATTTCGAGTCAGAGTCAGTAATGTGTTCATTCGTTCACACAGCTCATTGAAATACTAGGACGCGTTTAACTGTTACCACAATAATTGTTTACTTGCGCTATATGTGTTTGTGTATATCATCCTTCTTCTTCACGAGTATATATGTGTGGAACATCGTTAAATTTTTATAAAGTAAACATTATCATATATAAATACTCTGTATGCTATCATCAACATGCGTGGTAGCAGCACCAACCAAATAAGCAAGGCACTTGGTAGCTTTTAACAACAGGCGATAGTCGTATTCCAACAGACACAATATTAAACTTGCCGTAGCCTATGAATAGGCTGTCATAAAAAATTACTAATTTTGGTAAATATATTGAAACAACACATATGCGTGTGGTAGTTTATATTACCTGGTTGTTTATTTTTGTTACAATGTTTTTATTGACTAATACTTGTGGCTTAAACTTAACACTACTCACCAACATAATAATAGACTTTCAAAACATTGCTCCTTTAAATGCAATATAAATATTGGATGTTTGAATGCGGGGGAGCGTAATGCAAATCGCATGCGGCCCGTTACCTCCTTTGCACTTCGCGACATGGAAATTTAAAACAAGCTCAACATTATGTACGATAAATAATGTATTTAATATTAACTATACTAAGACATTTTATTGCAGAATGGCTAACCTATGCGACACCTCCCTTAAGTACCATATCTAAAAGAAGTATGCGTTTATGTGCATAGGCGAGCGGTATTTAAAGCGCCAAGCATTTTTGATTGGCTGCACCCCGAACTGCTAATTATTTTTAAATGCGCATATGAAAAAGTCCCATTACGGGAAGCTATTTAAAACTGCAGTTGCAGTTGTTCGCGTGGTAATTTCTACTTAAGTCTGCCGACTGCATCATCAAATCAAATTATCTCATTATCCTTGGAAAACGAGAAAGTACGGCTGAATAATCCTACTAAAATACCGCCGATACGTTGCATTATCCGCCGTGAATGCTTGAAATTGCAACGAATAACGTTATTCGAAAATATGAATAAAACTTGCTCACAATCTGCTGGCAGCATCTGGTATACAAAAAGCTCAATCAGACCATTATTCCAGGCAAAATCTTCAAGTATAATTTACTACATGTAGTTATGTCATTCTTCCAGTATGTAGTCTAATAGAACTTCGGAATTGGAGACGAAGATAATTAGGTATTTTAGGTAACTGAGCTAACCTTGACTCCTAGCATAATATGGAGGTTCAGGCATTGAGACATATAATGCCTTCATATTTACTTAAACATAATTTCTTCTATGTTTTTCAACTATACTTGGATTGGAATTACAGAATTGTTCTAAAAGAAAGAAGAATCAGACAAAAAATTCTGTTTAAATAGTAGCGAAGACGTACAGTAAGTTGACATAAAAAATGTTGACGACGAATACATATTTTACTTTACTGCATGCAGGTGAGAGGAGTTTGCTGTCCTAGCAACGAATTTTGAGCTCCTTGTTTCACTTACACGTAAATAAATAAAACGCGGAGCATATTAATCGACAAAGTAATTTCATACTCAAACATGATACGAACAACCATGGTAACGTTAATGGGACCGCCGATGGATTAAGATGCAGAGGCAGCACAACGTCCAAACCCTTTTACACAGTGCTGCCCATGATCTGTTCCGCGAATGATAATTTTTAGTTTTTGGGCATTGAACAGCTACGGATGTCGACCTTCTTCGAGGGATTACCGCGCGCTGTTTGCAAGGCTGTTGCTACACATGTTATCATATAATCTTAGATGAAAATTAAGTTTGTTTTTGGCACTGTTTTCCCTTTACTTAAGAGTTAATATGTGATTAACTCAAACTTGGATTCTTTCTACGACCCAGTTAGTAAAAAATATGACTAAAGTCAACTAACATTCGTGGTGTGGTACATCTTTCAAGTGCCCTGTCTGACCATTGAAGGAACCACAGTTTTCCAAAATCACTTTTATTAGGTGCTACCGTTACATATCCTCCAGGTCTTTAAAGGCTCATAAAATATTCCGCCTTTCAGATTTCCAGTTGCCGAAAAATGTTTTTCTCTCGTATTATTAAACAAGAAGTCGTTAGGCGCTAGAGCAGAGCTGCAAGATGACATCTGAGCTTCAGAAACTCAGAATCTTGAACTTCTCGCTGAATCTATTATTCTTACACACTTGGTAGTTTTCAAGAAAAAAACTCTTAACGCGTTTGAGGCGATGAAAAGCCTTGTGTATGTATAACGTAGAGTCGTAGACCCTTGTTTCAAAAGTCTAACTAATGCTTATGTCGTCGTGGCGTTTCTAAGATAGTTGTTGAAGGTTCACTAGTTTCTCTTGCAATAGAAGAATTTGATCGCCTGGTCATCAATATCAATCTTTTAACTCTCCCCATAATCCTATCTGACGTGTTTAGAGATTTTTTTTGGATCTGGTGACCATTTTCATCAGGTTCTTGTGCCATTGAAACGATTTTGATAAATATTCTAATTGAAAATATTATTAACAATATCTCCATAACCAATTATTATCGTTTCATGGCTATGGAAGTTTTCTTTTTTGGCAGGAACAGACTTCCAATAGTCTGTAATCTGCAAGTATAATACAAATTAGACAACACAAATTTGAATACTCTCTTAAATGTCATATTTACTTAACCTTGACGCTTGTTCCATTGCTAATAGATTACTTCTAAATACGCCCTTGTATATTTCTACGATAGGAAGCTTATATATAAAATATGTATCTGGTTACGGGGTGTCCAAATATCTGTTAAAGAGAGAATAATGGCCCCGTCAGTGGCCAGCACTATAGCAGCTGCCTTCTGGGCGAAATTCGTGAAATTGCATCAAGCGCAGGCTGTTAAGAGCTCGCCTCAGATGCCATTCAAATAATAATGGAGGGCTCTGTTTGTAAAGGCAGAATCGACATTGGCAAGAAATGAATTGAATTTTCGGAGGGAAGCCAGGCGCAAGATTGCAGGTTTTAAACCACCAACATTTAAGAGGGCAAAGCGCTCTCCTTAAACTAATACTCGAATTTCCCTTATAGCATCGGCGATACCCACTCGAAACGCCGCTCGATTTTCAGTGGCGGCGCTAAGTACCCAAAGTACCTTCGCTGAAGTTGCTCTTTTAAAATAAACACAGATTTTTGCGTTTTTAAGAAATAATAGTTCGTAAACTTCTCTTTTCAAAAAGTTTTTTTAAATTTTCAATTATTCCATCTCTATGTCTATATCGATCCATATCAGATGTCCCTTGTTGTTTTAATTTGTATGCAGTCATAATTTGTCTCTCTCTGTGTACTGGTAGTTGATCATATGTCTCTATTTCATTGCCATTTCCATCCACCTATTATCTTCTAACCTTACCATGTGGCATACCCATTTCCACTTTCGTTTCATGATTTCTTAACGTTAACCGTACCGTCAAATTCCCCATAAGTCCGTTCTGTTACTCTTGTGGAGTGCGAGCTTGTGTGCTAAAAGTTCTCTTATTGTGGAAAAGAAGAGGACCTATTAAGCTTCCTTGTGAAACACTTGTGCACCTGATTAGCTAATATGGACAGACTTTTATATGGTGTGTTAGATTCACAATATGGGAGTGTTTTGAACCTTTATATTAAAAAAGAAGAGAACCTAATATGCTTCCTTGTGGCACACCACATCATTTGCTCTATCTTGATGTTTTACTTCGTGGTTTGGAATGAGTTACTTATGCCGGGTATTGTTGATCTAGTTACTTCAACATATGCAATAATGAACGAATGCTATATAATTATTATCAACGTTGATTATTGAAGCTATAGCACGAAAATAAACAACTGCATATCACGACATTTTTTATACGTGCTAGAATTTTGAAATATGAAAAAAAACTTGAAAAACTTCCACGTTAAATTAATTATATTAATGTATTTAATCGTCTATCACTATCTATAATTATTTGAAAAAATCTTAAAGATGTTTCTTTTGGTATTATGATAACCCTTCTTCTCCGCCGCTGGAATCGATAGAAAATTGTCGCGGTCAGACAAGTTGCAAAGTTAATGTTTTGATTTATGTGCTTATAAGAGGCATTGAAAGCTCGATTTTCCGATTAATATAGGTTAGTTCGTAAGCGAGTTATTGTTAGTCTAAATTATACATTGGAGTTTTCCCGGGCGAGGCCATATATTTCAGTAAACTATCGGTTTGTCTCAATTATATAATAGTAATGTAACTGTATGGGTATTTACAGTGCCATTTATTTATTGCCCTGCATCTACATATTATTAGACCGTTTCAACGAAACCGACAAAAAAAGTACCGTTTTAATAGATCTGCACATACGCGAGCCATTCAACATCCTGAAACAACGAGCCTGACAGCTTAAAATCAGCCTTTAACTCAAAAGAAACCTTGAAAATTACTATAACACGATTTAGTTATGCGCTTCACACTTATACAAAACACAGCGTGCGCCAACGCGGCCAGATTAAAAACTCCACCGGCCCAAGAGACGTTCTGAATTTAAAATAGGGATAATAAAACACAGATTCTTCTGCCTTGAATAGGTGACCGCGAGTCTACTTTTCAAAAGATTAGGCGACCGCAAATTAAGTTTTGGGAAAGCAAAATCCGACCTGAGCCTGGGCCCCTGCCAGTGATGCAAGTTGGCGACTTCTTTATTAAATAATTAATCCAATATAAGGTACATTAAAATAAGTTGGAATTAATTAGGAGTCCTTGTTAATTTATATTTGCGCTGCTCATTAAAAAGGCGATATGTATCTTGAAATTTTCTTATAAAACAACTCCAGGACGACGATCTACGACGCATCAATAATAGGAATCTCGTTTGCTTTAATTAATAATGCGCTGCTTCGGTTTGTTTATTTGTTTTCACCTTCAAGGTAACCCAAATTTTAGTTCAAATCTATAAATCTGTAGGTCAAGTTTGAGCGAATCATCTTGAATTATACTGAACTCATTTTACTATAATTAGAATCAGATTTTTTTTCAATTTAAGAATTTTTCGTTAACATAAGCCCTATTGCAAGCTCTAAATCTACATATATAATTTTTCTGTTCACGCTGATTTTAATGTTTGAACTGTTCGCGCCAGTGCGATCTTAATTTCCTAGCTACAGACATTTGAAAAGAGTTTCACTCGCTAAGTGTTATGTTACATGTAGTTTTTCTTAATGTGCATATATAATTTATTTATCCCACCAGCAGTCCATCCCAGTCGATCACACGGTGTACGGGTGTGGTGCAGTAATACCTTCAGCTGAGAGGTCTGCTATGGTTTTAATCTCAGCATTGTTAAAATTAATTTCGTGGTACTTTTCAAAAATGTGACTGTAACATGAGATATATACAAATGTTAGTAAAAACAAGCTGCTTTGGTTTTTAATTATTACATTTATTTAAACTTTTTTCGAAAAAGTTTTACCTGTTTTTTTTCGAATACAAAAAGTGTTTGCATACGACATTATTGGACTAATCATGTTATTTTACCGTCCTCTGTTACTAGTTAAAGTATTTGCACAACTATTAAAGTCACCCTGTATACTGACTTTTGTTCAAAATGATTGTTTAAAAAATATGTAAATTTATTGAAAAAAGAACAAGATTTCTAATTTTAAGAGCCCCCTCCCGCCCATACGAGTACAAGAAACGATGATACAAACATTAGCTTTTGAATTCTCGATGCCAGTGTTAGTGTGCCCGACGGTAACACTTGGTATATTGCACGCAATCTTCACCATGATGATCATCAAAGTAAAGATCGGCGCAGTGAAACTCTGCTCATATTGGGGACCAGAAAGGATCTTCATATTAGGTAAACTAACGTCAACAAACAAAGAAGTTGCTGAGTTATTAGTTTTTGCGCAACCAATTAGCTTAACGGCATGCCCCATATCTACTGTCTACTGATATAAATATAAAACTATTTTTACAACTCCCCTTAATCAGCAATTATCACCCAAAGATATTAAAACCAAGTGTAGCAATACTGTGGTTATTATCATCTTTTGTATTATAGTCACTATTTCTAGACAACAAACATATGGGGGGGGGGGGGATCTCATATTAGGCTGCTGTACTCTGACATAGATATTCTAAAACAGGATAGATGTTCCTGCAGTACGTTCAGACAATAAATTACACATTAGAAGAATTTAAAAGTCGAGAACCGCATGTCGATATTGTGATAAAATTCAAGAATTCTCAACATTGTGAATATTTCCTTATTCACCACCAGATGTCGATAATTACTAATAACTAAAATGTGGCAATTCTAAATGACAACCTGTTCGATTCGATTAAAACGGACTACGTATAGAAGTGTTGAAAAGCCTTGGATAGTGTTTGGACCTTTACTAGCTAAATCAGTAAGGAGGAGAAAGCCTCAAAAGTTAAGAACCAAGAAGACCTGGGATAACAACATATTCGATTCAATTAAAACGAACCGCGTATGGAAGTGTTGAAGAAGCTTTGGGTAGTGTTTGGTCCTTTACTAGCTAACTCAGTAAGAATGAGAAAGTCTCAAGAACCAAGAAGACCTGGAAGAGTTCTAAATGACATCCTGTTCGATTCGATCAAAACGGAATGCGTATGAACGTGTTGAAGAAGCATTGGGTAGTGTTTGGTCCTTTACTAGATAAATCAGTAAGAAGGAGAAAGCCTCAAGAACCAAGAACACCTGGAAAGGTTCTAAATGACAACCTGTTCGATTCGATTAGAACGGACTGCGTATGGAAGTGTTGAACAAGCCTTGGATAGTGTTTGGTCCTTTACTAGCTAAAACAGTAAGAAGGATAAAGCTTCAAGAACCAAGCAGACCTGGGAGAGTTCTAAATGACAGCCTGTTTGATTCGATTAAAACGGACTGCGTAAGAACGTGTTGAAGAAGCCTCAAATAGTGTCTGGTCCTTTACTAGCTAAATCAGTAAGGAGGAGAAAGCCTCAAAAATCGAGAACCAAGAAGACCTGGAAGAGTTCTAAATAACATCCTGTTCGATTCGATTAAAATGGACTGCATATGAACGTGTTGAACAAGCCTTGGATAGTGTTTGGTCCTTTACCAGCTAAAACAGTAAGAAAGATAAAGCTTCAAGAATCAAGAAGACCTGGAAGAATTCTAACAGACAACCTGTTTGATTCGATTAAAACGGTCTGCGTATGGAAGTGGTGAACAAGCCTTGAATAGTGTTTGGTCCTTTACTAGCTAAATCAGTAACAAGGAGAAAACCTTAAGACGCAAGAAGACCTGAAAGAGTTGTAAATAACAACCTGTTCGATTCGATTAAAACGGACTGCGTATGGAAGTGGTGAACAAGCCTTGAATAGTGTTTGGTCCTTACTAGCTAACTCAGTAACACGGAGAAAACCTGAAGAACCAAGAAGTCTTGAAATAGTTGTAAATAACAACCTGTTCGATTCGATTAAAACCGACTGCGTATGTAAGTGTTGAACAAGCCATGGATAGTGTTTGGTCCTTTACTAGCTAAATCAGTAACAAGGAGCAAACCTCAAGAACCAACAAAACCTGAAAGAGTTGTAGATAACAACCTGTTCGATTCGATTAAAGCGGACTGCGTATGAAAGTTTTGAACAAGCCTTGGATAGTGTTTGGTCCTTTACTAGCTGAATCAGTAAGAAGGAGAAAGCCTCAAGAACCAAGAACACCTGGAAAATGACAACCTGTTCGATTCGATTAGAACGGACTGCGTATGGAAGTGTTGAACAAGCTTTGGATAGTGTATGGTTCTTTACTAGCTAAATCAGAAAGAAGGAGAAAGCCTCCAGAACCAAGAAGAACTGGAAGAGTTCTAACTGACATCCTGTTCGATTCGTTTAAAACGGACTGCGTATGGAAGTGCTGAACAAGCCTTGGATAGTGTTTGGTCCTTTACTAGCTAAATCACTAAGAAAGAGAAAGTCTCAACCTGGAAGAGTTCTAAATAACACCCTGTTCGATTCGATTAAAACGGACTGTGTATGGACGTGGTGAACAAGCTTTGGGTAGTGTATGGTTCTTTACTAGCTAAATCAGTAAGAAGGAGAAAGCCTCCAGAACCAAGAAGAACTGGAAGAGTTCTAACTGACATCCTGTTCGATTCGTTTAAAACGGACTGCGTATGGAAGTGCTGAACAAGCCTTGGATAGTATTTGGTCCTTTACTAGCTAAATCACTAAGAAAGAGAAATTCTAAATAACACCCTGTTCGATTTGATTAAAACGGACTGCGTATGGACGTGGTGAACCGGTCTTGGATAGTGTTTGGTCCTTTACTAGCTAAAACAGTAAAAAGGAGAAAGCCTCAAGAACCAAGAAGGCCTGGAAGAGGACAGACATGATGAATATGGAACCAGGTCTTAATATGAGACAAAGGTAATTGCTTTAATGAAACCATTAAAACAACCTTCAAGCCTACTATAAGAAGAAATAGACCAAGAACATATACAATACTGTATTAAATTGTGCTATGAAAGTGTAGGGCGCTGCATTAGAGTTATATGTAGATTTTTTTGGCCATAAATAATTAGCAACAAAGATTTATGAAAGATGACGGAGGAAGAACAAATAGAAGTGACAATAAAGAAACGCAAATGGAGATGGATTGGCCACATTCTCAGAAAACCAACAGAAAATATAACAAGACAAGCTTTGGAATACAACAGGATAGGGAAAAGAAAGATCGGTAGACCAAATAATACATGGAAAAGGACAATCATGGAAGAATTAAAACAAACTGGCCTAAGTTGGAATGAAGCAAAAGGAATAACACGAGATAGAAAACAATGGAAGATGCTAATAAACCGAATTATGACAGCTGGACAGACCCAAGATAGTGTGTGAGACTAGGATCCTCACCACATACATATCTATATGCCCGTGAAACGCCCTATGAGCGCCCTTTGCTCCAGCTATGGAGCTACATGATATATGATAATGAAGTGTATAATTACTAATTCAATGTGACATTGCAAGGAAATAATTTCTGGAAAAGGGTATCACTATTAAGGCGTCCATATTGCTAATGATATCTAAAAAGAAAAAACGCTTGCTCATCTACGTGGAAAGATTCAAGCAGATGTAAGGATGTAACCATAATAAAAAAAACAATTGAAAGCTAATTCGATATGTCAAGGACATCGAGGGTTAAGTTGTTTATTTAGGCGTCATTGCAAACAAATAATGAAGGCACCGAAGCGAACACTGGCGACTATCACAACCTCGAACGGGCGTATAAAACGGTATCGAGTATAATAGAAAAATGTATTTATTTGTTCAGCGTAACTTGTATGAAACTGAAGATTATTGAAAGTCTAATGAACCGTGTTTATTAGCATTTTGGTTGCCAACTATGAAAATGAGCATTCAAACGAACATGCATTGAGTTGCGGATTACGAAGCAACTTTTACTGGGCAACATTTACATTAGGTGAATAGGCATCTCTTCCAGCTTCTAATAATAGCGTTCTTGTATGGCACATCAGCCATATTACGTTTCGTCACTTAACCCCAATTGTTCGATTTTCATTGTGTCCTCAGTGAGACCAAACATACTTCAGAAATAAGTTCCGTCGCGGCAGTGCCATAGCGGGAATATTTTTGTAAATGCCGCCAGAGTGGCATGGGGCGAGGGCCGGCGTTTAGCAGCCGCCGCTAAGAATGTTTTGAGAAATTTTTAGATTGTTGTGGAAAATTGCATTCTTAGCCGTAATATCTGCCTTCTCTGTTACCTGTACACCAGCAAGTTCATTGACAAACGCGGCGAACCCCGCACCTCACGGTCAGGCATTCCGATGTAGCTGGCCACTATCCGCTATCCGCTATCTCGGCGAGGCCTCTTGCAGCTTTCCTTCCACAGGGCTGTACAAAGTGCTGCTTTAAAACTCTGTTTTGAAACCGTTTAGCCATCAGCGGCTCAATTTCAAAGTAGATGTATAGTCGCTGCTTGTATCAGTGGCGTAATTACTCCACGGCAAGTAAGGTTAGTAGATCTTATAAGTGACGTTGCATAAGTTACGACAACTCATTCTCACTGTGTTGGGACAAAATTAAAAGTACAAATGTGATGAACTTCTACGGAATAAGTGGGGTTGTATGATAGAGGTATCAACGAAATGTCAGTTGAAGCTTTGTCTTCTTCTTCCCGAATCAAGGTTATATTGCATCCTGAATGTAAGAGTTCCATTATTTAACAACGATTTGGCACTATTAACCACACAACTGTCACAGCCTATAATTATATAAGCGACACACTGATATTGCTGTAATGCGTCGCCACCTGTTCAACATTTGAAGGAAATATGTAAATAGAATCACCTAACTGTTAACCTCTGATCTTTATATAAAAGTTATATAATTTTTTTTATAAATGTGGGTATTTGCGCCACTGAACGTTTTTAATTTGTTTTTAGTCACGACAAAACGTTTCTAATATAAACATATCTCACGCCCTGAACTTCCAACTGCACGGACTTCTTAATTGCTACATTGTTTTTTGAGCAACAACAATCTACCAAACTATTTCGAAGGTTGAAAGTTACCAGAAGAAACTGCCTTAAACTAGGCTGCGCGGAGCACGAGGCTGGACAGCCCTTGTATTCCTTCTGTTCCTGGACTATCTACGATATAAGCATCCAGCAGTTGTGAGATGGTTAGTTCCGTGACTCATTGTCGTTATGAACAATATTTTATGTTGAACGGCTCGATCCGAGATATGGTTAACACAAAAAACGTTTTACTCTTCGTCACTTTAGGTAAATTTACTGCATTTATCAAGGCAGCAGCACAGCTGTGATTGCTTGAGGGCAAAAATGGTGCCGAAATAAATAAAATGCCAGAATAGCTCATTTGTATAGCTAAATGTGTCCAAAATGGGTTAAATATATATGTTTTGATAATCATGTCTAAAAACAATTAAACACGGCATAATTAATTATATACAAAGTTGCGTTTGAGTTGATTACTTAATACAAGTAAGTCTCCAAACACAATATGTGCAAAAGTAGACACGAATTTATGAAGGCTGCTCCTACTTAACCCCAAATTTAATTACACTAAAGTTAATAAAATGGAAAGAATCTAGATTATTATCCCTATTAGACAATTAAACTGAATTTATAAGCTTCTAAAAATATTTAAATTAGAGGAGATTCGTTAGTACATCCTGAAAAATTAATCTCAGCGTGTTTGGATGTACGTACAAAATTTGATGTGAAAACTATCAACACTTTATATGGCTTAAATACAGACATCAAATCTCGTTTGTGGAAAAAGTTAAAACATCGCCCCACTGTCATTTAATTCAACTTCAATCTGCAAACAATAACGTATAAATAACAGGGATATTGTATAGTTCATACCCTACTCACATTTTAGTTCCTTGTTAGAAATTAACTAAAACTCTACTGTTGTGCTATATATTTCATTTAATGTGAAATCGATGACTAATAGAACATTCCAAACTGGCAGCAGACCGTAAGTAAATTTGTGTAAATAAATTTATTAACCGCAAATGGTTGTTTATAACCTTAAAACGCGATTACGCCTAACAATAGAATATAATTTTACTGGCAAACTCTTGAAGTCTATTTTAATATTCAACATTTATGTTCTATTAATTTTAGATAATTAAAAATATTTTTAAAATAATCACTCTTTAATACCAAAATTTAATATTAAAAGAACATAAATGTTCCACAGGTTTATTACAGGGAATCACAGACTTTCCTGATTTGTAGTTCAGAGAAGTAAAAAAGAATTGCTAAGAAACAAACGCCCTTAAATTCAAAATTGTATTCGCTTGTGGTAAAAAATAATTGAGAATTGGATTTTTCTACTTTCTTACATTCTATTCATAGACTTGGTAATTAAATCTAACACAAGAATTTTTAATATCAGTCCTCCTACAGGTGTCGAAAGGCTATATTTTACCCGACCACCCCCAAAATGATATACGAGCTCGCAAAATCCGCAGTCAGGATAAGCCAGGGATTGCCTATACGCATATTATCTTGGCGACCAACCTCTAGACCACGATTCAGAAGTGATAACCCCAAATTCACTAAATTACCTGGCTACGGAAGCTTCCCGGCGAGTGGGGCAATTTCGTTATCCCAATTTCGCAAGATGTGGCGTTTTCAGTAATTTTTGAAGTTTTTCTGTAAAAGGCGCGTTTTAAAAACCGTCACGGGATTTTTAAAAGGAAATTTCCGTTAGGTATGAATATTGCATTACCTTAATGCAACCCTTTATTCTACAATATGGTAACTTTCGAGTTGTTACAATAGCAAACTTAACTTAGCAAATGGCAAGATGTCTGCAATTAGTGTTTTTAATCAATTCACAAACAAACAATTTTTGTCCTAAAGCAGTATTAACATATTCCGTATAGTTAATTGTTCAATAGCTAAATCACTGCATACTTCGATACTCGGCTGCGTTACGCGACCGCAAAATCTAGTATTATTATTATTATTATTATTAAAGAATAAAAGGGGTAAGCGGCAAAGCCGATAATGACCCTTACAAATTATAAAAGTATGCAGAACATTGTAAATTTCTAATTAACTAAGGCTTACTCTACAAAAAACTGTAATCAGAGAACGAATAACAATAAGATGATAGGACTACTATAGTTGATCTACACGTACTTTAACTAACATGTGGAGCTGCATTCAATTGTTCATCAAGCATATTTTTGAAAATATTTAAATTCCTTGCATTTACAACAGCAAAAAACTAGAAACAAATATTGCAACCGAAAATATTGTGATGGTCTTAGACCCACGACCTGATTCTGCTAGCAGTACAACTTAAGAAACAAGTCAATAAGCACAGAGTTTGGATGTTTTATGTAACTGCAATACTAAGCTTAAATTTCAACCAGTAAATGCATTGGAAAAGAGATGCCAGTATTAATAATTCAATTAAGTAAAGAAAGCAAAGGGCAAAGCTTGTTTTTCACAGGGTTGAAGTTGACGTTCAAATTAATTAACTATTAGGTTTGTGCAGAATGAATGGCCGAGCCGAAAGAAATGAATAGTCACAAAAAGGTTTGCGAAGTGCATGTCAATGAAGCGTAGAGTTCAATATAGCTAAGCAGGGAAATTGTGAGTAATCTAAAAAAGGTGTAGGAAGCCAGAAGGAAATAATAATACGTTGCAAAGAGCAAATAAGAAGTCAGGCAGCAAGACATAAGAAAGGAAGTGAAAAGCAAAGAGATGAACATGAAAAAGCAAGTGAAAAGCAGACAGAAAAAGATGGAAAAGCAATTATTAAGAAATGAACTCTATAAAATTATCAGTGCAATTAACGCGAGTGAAATAGAGCAGAGTAACTAATAAAACGTGTTTGTGGCGCAAAGAGACCTTTTAAAATTAAGAAGTGCACAATATTTTAGTTATAAGAAATTTGTAAATACAATTTGCAATCAAATTCATTTCCATAATGTGTTTAATTTGATCAAAACCAATTTCCGGTGCCTTGGTAACCATAGTAATAGATTAGATTTTGTTTTTTAATAACGGAAATAAAAAAGAATGAATAATTAAATTAAGCTTGACATGTAGTTTTGTGCTCCACTTCAATTAAAGTTTTCATGTAATAAATTAACATATTTCGAGCTAAAAAGTATATCATTGTGTTAAGCAAGTGTTGAAGTTTACGTGGGAACGTTTGTGGCGATTTCAGCAACAATAAAATTAAATTTCCACCGAGAGCACCTACGAGGTTGCCGGTAGCCATCCACATCAGGATTCCAATGTTGAATTCCGGCCAAAAATAGGGTCCAAAGCCAGGGATCTCTACTGCGACGCATCAGGCAGGAGTGCAGGAGACCGACCAACAGCAAAAACACCGGAGGTAACCGTTCCAGAGGAAGATACCAGCTGGGGCCCCTTTCCGAACATTGCGAAGAACACATCAAATTTTAAGGTACTGTTTTAACCTAAAAGTATCAGTGTTAGGATCGGGAAATTCGTGTACATACGAGACCAGACCTTGCTTATCAAGATTCAAGCATATCCTAACATCCAGAGAAGGCGCAATTCAAATTATAAGCGTTTACCCAAATTTGAGGTTAGGCGATGGTAAAAACAATTGCGAGATTTAGTCGGCGTCCCTTCTGACGTCATGTAACAAATTAATGCCTGAAACAAATGATAATCATAACCGCCAAAGCGCTACGATTTGAATAAATACCTCTGCGAATGTTCACAATTTTGATTATTTTAAAGTCAACAACGCTGACTGCACGATACGAACCATTTTGTAGGTTTTGACATATTGCATACAATAACTACTGTGTATTGGAACTAATTCAGGTATACAGTGTCGCACCAGATCAAGTAAAAATTACAATCTATTAGGAATTTACCCCCTGGGAATAGAGTTAATTGTTCTACTGAGCTAACGTTTTGATAATAAATTGCAGATAAGTAAAATACTTAAAGGGCATACTACCATTTATTTTAGATCAAGTAAAGAAAAATACAAGACAGCATATTTTAAACAGTCTAAATTAATTTTATAAACAACCCCAAAAGCGAATTAATAATTATTAGAGCATATCCATAGCAATATATGTAACAATAAACTGACCAACATAAACTTCCACCCTCTGTGCAAAACATGCGATGTGCAATTGTTTTTCGCCCATCCATGTTACATTTTAAAAACCTAAGACTGTTGTTATGTGTATCACGAAAGTTCGTCGAGTTTGCACAAGCTCTCTTCCGCCGAACATCTCGATTATTTCATATTAGAGTTGCCTTGCAAATTTATGACCTCAACAAAGTTCAGGAGTTAAAAACTAAGATAAAAAGAAATTAAAAAGTGCGCTCGAATACTGACAAGTATTAATAAAGTACACTATCTAAAAATATCTCGCTGCTATGACCAGGCTTCGGGTTTTTAACACGCATTCGCAATTTTTCTTGTCTGGCTTCTCTAACACTAATTACTGAAATAGCGTGAAGAGTCCTGATGATTTGTTAATTTAAACGCGGCGTTAAAAATCAGTACGTGCTGCGCGTTATCAAAGCGTGCCGTCTATGTATGTATTCTGGTTGTAATAACTAGTAATGTAACAATAATGTAACGAGAGAAAAGAACCGATATTGATCTGGTATTCCAGGTGTAAGTGACAGAAATAAATCACACGTGATTATTAATTTACTGGTTTCCATTGATTAATTTAAATAGTTTAGTTTTCCACCCGCAACTGCCAATATAAATAATACAGATTATTTTGTGCTATTTGCAGAATTCGAGTTTTATATAAATATCATTTTAGTCTTTTTAGTATTTCAATTAGAGAATTTGTTTTATTTCAGGGCTATGATGCACAAAATAGAAATGTATTCGACGAAACACGGTTTTGCCATTTAGAGGAGCTTTTTGATTGGTTAAGGCTCAATTAAAAATTAAGCACGCCACTTTACTGGAATAATTCTGGAAAGTTTCGTTCTGGGAATATTCAGTCTTAAGCAACTCAGGACTGTAAATATATAAAAAGCTTTTTGTTAAAGTTTCTACTGCGTTTGCGCTTTCCTTTGCAGTTTTCGTTAAAAAATTTAGCAAGCTGAAATTCAATAGCTTCACATACACATCATATCACAGTATATCTACAAGAGGTCATTTTTATATTCCTGAATTTGATGCAAAAATAGCTACATCGCTAACAAACTTAATTCTCCACTTTTGGGAAAATAAGATTTCCCCAAATTCGTTAAAAGCCACAGAAGCACTTTGTGCTTTGGAGTTGTGGGGCGCTGCATTGTCGTCCAACAGTAAAACAGCTCATTTCCTTGGCATATGTTCATATGCTCGATTTAATCCATTTTGCCAACTTTACTTGAACACACTTCTATTACCACTCAAATGTCGAGCTGCCTATATGACAACTGTTTTCCAATTCAGTGTGTACTTTTCTAAAGCATGAAAACTATTGAGTCCGGTAATATGAAGACCGCCCCTCGTATTTAACTAAAATATCATTCTATTCGTCGCTCCGTACATTCTGTATAAGAAGTGTATAGCATGCGAATGCAGGGCATAGTTTTTGACTGGGAATTTTCCACTTGAAACAACAATTGATAAGTAAAATGGATGGCAAAGGCGTATCTTCACATAATTAAATTGCTATAGGTACATTTAATTCAATTAAATTACCCAGTCGATTTTAGGGGTCCCAAATTGGCTAATGAAGCTAAAAATTACCATTTCAAAACATTAAATATAATTTGAAGTTTTGTGGCGGTGGAGTTCACTGCCACATTGCTAATATACTTCGTCGTAACTTAATTAGTTTTCAGGTCTTTAGAGAATTGCCAATCGTCCATCATAAAAAAATAGAATACAAATAAATAGAAGATTGGGCCAATTGGAAGCAGTAGGTTCGGGATTCCTATTACTAAGCGTTACGTGGTGCGGAATGTATTTAAAAAGCCGAGAATTTTTAATCGATTAGCCACAGTTCTAAAGGCGTTAGTTACTCCTTTTGTTCGATATTTATGGGCAATTTGTTTACAATCACGCCGCTTTATTGCTCGGGTACGCATTTTTTCCTAATCAAGGTCTTTGTTATTTAAAACCTACTTAAATAATAAAAGTGGCAATTAAACCGGAGAGGTAATATGAATACTATTAATTTATATTAATAATATTATGTCTTAAGAGCTTTTTATGCGGCAGCTTTCATACTGGTTCTAAATCTATCCACCTACTCTGCAATTTTGATTTTCCACGCTTACGAAAAAATAAACGTCAGCACACACAAATTTGCCCGTTGGCAAATTATTGCATTAAGCAATGACTCCACCGTTTTAGATTGTTTTTATATAATGACGTGCACTTATTTTGAAAGCTATATTTAGATAGTGTTTAAAATTTTGCTATATGGGCTAGTCAGGTCCTGATTTTATAAATTTATTTTTAACCTGGTTTGGCTAGGGACGTACATGAGTGCTGATTTCCATTTTAATACTATTCCAATAGCAACGACCCAATTACAGAACAAAGACACATACAAATCCAAATCAAACAATAGCAGCTCCAAATTAAGACAAAACTGCAAATACACGACTCACGATGCTATAACGGTGTTGGTGAAATGGTAATTACTAGTTTTAGAATATTTATAGCTCGTTTTATAAAAGGAAGCTTAATTTAGCTAGTAAATTCAGAATCAGCACCATGTATTTTATTTAAAAAAAAATACAGTAATAAGAAGTCCAAAACAAATCCTTGAGACGCCCCACAGGTGGCTATAAAACATTGAGCGCTTGAGCATCTACTTTTTAAATGAAAATCAATTAAGCTAGCTAAATTGGTATGAAAACCTTCACCGACAAGCTCCTGTGGAAAACTTTACAGAAATCTCCATAAATAGCTTCAGTTCTATTTTCGAGTGCTTCAAAACAAAATGAGACGCCATGGCGCCAATATAGGCACGCTAATTTGAAGATGTTCAAAACTCGTTGAACACACAATTATGAGTAAAGCTGATAATTATATGCACACAAATGTATATGCACAAATTTTGTTATCTATATGCACCCAAAGTTACAATATATGCACATAATATGCTCTTAATTTTTTTTAAATAAGCAGAAGTATTCTAAATAAAGTATAAATTTAATTATTTTATATAGATAAACATGGACTGCTAACGCCAACTTCACGTTGTAAGCCAACATAAACATTAGATTTCCTCTAACCCTGCCAGACTATTATTCACCCAATACTCGAAGTTCTACCACGGAACAAAGCTAGCGTTCTACTCTTGAAATGGATTCTATGGGAAAAGGGACTTCTTCTTTCTGCTTATTTCGATACGAGCACTGCACTCCAGCGGCAGAAAGTGAAAGTATATATCTCAGTCACAGATAAAAAATGTATTAATAAATTTAATGAAATACTAAAGTTTACAACAAAAACTCAAAAGGTTCATACAAATTATTGCTAATATAACCAAATATGCATAATCTAGAATGTATGCTCAAAATGGTATAAATATGCAAAATATGCAAAATGAAACGTGGCTTAAACGATTTGTTTTCAGATAATTGCATATGCAAAAAGTTTCGCCGGCATATCCATTATAAAAAATATGCATTTGCCATATAATATTAGCTTTAATTATGAGTAATTGTAGCTATCTACATGTAGTTTGCGTCGATTTTTGAAAATAAATAGCGAAAATATCGAATTCCACTGTAGTTTCAGGTATTGGGCTAATGTAAAGTAGTCGTATTGTAAATTGACAGAATTAGGCTAAATCCATTTTTAACCGTAACGTTTGGGACAAACCCCACTAGTTTTGGTATTGTATTTATGTAAAGAATTCTACGTGTTTGCAAAATCTGGCCGCTTTCAGGTCATACATTTTTTTAACTACATACACTGCTTAGTACCTAGGGAAATCAAAAGGTTGGTTTCTGAATAAAAGGAATGTGTTTACTGTTTCTCAGCCATCTTTACAAATTTACTCTCTTTGTCGCAATCTCTATCAATCGCGACCAAACTAAAGTTATATGAAAGGTCTCCAACTACATAACTTTTGTCAAGACAGCAACCAGCAACCGTTCTGACCTTGAAGGAAAAGAAGGAAGTAAAATGGAATATGTCACACCAAGTTGTCGAAGCGGCACAACCGTTAGACTGCCAAGTGTGAGATTACTAGTTCCAATTTTGGTCCCGTTTTTAAGTTCCCTTGTCCTATTTAGATTTGAAATAACAGCATCGACGCTTTCTACCATGAGGTACGGCTCTCCGGTTATGATATTGGTAATTCGCCGATTCGTTTTTAAACTTAAGCCAAAGTCGCCGCACATAAGCCGCGATCATGTCTATAACATAATATAATAACGACCATACCACATTGAAAACACTCATTCGACATTCGAAGTATTGATAAGGGGCTTGCACCATCACATCTTGTTTTGACAATTACAATTATTTCAATTATTTACAAAAGAAACTGAATGAGACTATTTTCAGTTCTTGAAGTCATCTGCTAGGCTTCTACAAGCAGAATCGAAGATACCTATCGTAGATACTACACGTTTTATATTCAATTTCGTTATATGCAAATGACCTGCGCTTTCATTTCGTAAAAAATATCTTTTAAATATTTTCATGGCAGTTGGTATTCATAACATCATAACTCACTACTGCTAGGGCTCAAATAAAAATTGCACAGATAAAAAGAGGCCTGAAGTGAAACTAACCACAGTATCCTTCAGAATCTGTAGATTTGCAGAAACAAACGCATATTATTAGTATTGCTACGATTAAAAATTGCATTGTATTGGCACCAAAAACGCTCAGAAGAAAACAAAAAATTATAATGGATTCCGTTCCGGATTCAGCAGATAACTTATCCTTATATCGAATACATTTTTCTTTCGATTGAAATTTGATATCAATCAAAATAACCCAATTTATGCGATTGCTATCATCATAAAGTCATTATTAAAATATTGCTTTTATGCATGTACAGGGTGTCCCAAATTCGTGGGTGACCATTGGGATCTTGGAAACCGTAAGAGATACGAAAAAGTTTAAATTATGGCAAAGTTGAGCTTATTAAAATACCGTTTTGAAATTCTGAAAATTCCGAATATTTCCGAATATATTCGACAAAAACCGAAATTTTGAAAATGTCTTGCTCCTGACTTTATTTAAAGAGATAATGCGAAACCAATTTAACATGTCCATGGTCACTTTTCCTGCACTACACGCTGGTGCTTTCAGATTTTATATTCGACGTTTCGTCTTCCAGCTACCATCATCAACTTCATTTTTTTAAATACGAACCTGGATTTTTTATTTTAATTTTTGAAAAAACGCTAATTCCAAGAATGAGCATCTATCATGTTTTATAGTTTTTGAATATTTCGAGGCAAAAATTACATCAAAATGCTCAACTTTGCCATAATTTAAACTTTTTCGTATCTCTTACGGTTTCCAAGATCCCAATGGTCACCCACGAATTTGGGACACCCTGTACATTTGTACATGAGGTGTGTGGTTTATAATTTATTGCAACTAATTATAAAAATGCATCTGAAATTAAATGTTTTCTAGTTTTATACATAAGTTATATGTGCTTGAAATTAAGTTTGATTTTTGTATTGTAGCAACGGCCCGTGCAATAGCTCAGCGACTCTTGTTGGCCCTTGAGGCTGCTCCATTGAATGGCAGGCGGGTGGCTAGGTAACAGCCTATCAAATTCCAACGATATAATACAATTGGCCGTATTTATAAAAAAGTGTGTGAATGCAGTAACAAGCTAAAGTATCAAATGTTCAAATTGTTTGTCTTATCAATTGTTTGATTGTCTGTTTATATTTATGTGTATAACATGGAGCCCAATCAATGGTTTTTAACCGTATTTAAAAGTATGAATTTGTTCAATTTTATTTGTATTAATTTAATTTGGTTGTATACTTATACATAGTTATATTTATTTCTATTTAATGTACTCGTATCTATCTTCACGTTTTCTATATCGATTCAAGGTAACAATTGGCTCCTCCCGTACTAGTTTTCACACTTAAATAACTAAACGCTCACTAATATCTGAAGTAAGAATAGTGCAATAATGTGCAGTATCCGGAAAATGCACAAAAGGCGGAAAATTCGCGCTTAACTTGCAAGACGAAGATGCGACTCGTGACCTAGTGTTCTCGCCGTAACAGCGAAATGGTAGTTTCAGAGTTGCTAAGGTTGTAAAATATGCGTTATATCCTATTAAAGTCGCATTAAAACTACGTAAAAATTTATAAGGTTGAAGCGATGCGCGCGGAAATTAACAATGCATGCAATCGAAGTTGGCCGTGATATATTTGACAGAGATGTGACGACATGCCGGGGCGGAATATTTTAGGGCCCTAAACGCTACATTGTACGAATCACGAGCCGTAGAAAATATGTTCTATGTCGTATAAAATATGCCGTAAAGCTAAGATGTATACTGATATGACAATTGTGGCTGTAAAAGAACCCCATAAACCCAGTAACGCTTGTAAACAATCGACGAGTTTATGTATTTATTGCAATATAAAAAGCGCGCCTATAAATTGTTTCGGATCGGCGGAAATCCACGCGGAGCAACTCCATATTTCACATTCATTAAGGCTAATCTATCTCCGATTGTTGCAGCAAGCGTTCTCCTAGCGCCACAATTTAAACATATTGTATTCTTTAACATTTATCACTTTAAAACAAAACGAGTCAGGTATAATGTACCGGAATCCCTTCAGCCTACAACACTTCACATAATTCATTTACAGGCAAAGAATACCGTCTAGCCGGAGAAGAATAAGGAGGAACGATCCATCTGTCTGACATGACAGAGCCATTGTCTATCTTATGCATTCGTAGGTCGGGAATTGGGCTTGTTTTTACGGCTTCTCGACGACCGACGCTTCCAATGCCAGCTACAAAGGGACCGGGCTGTTAATTAGAACTTGTAATTGCCGCAAACGTTGGATTTGTAATGGCCCATTTCGAAACCGACGAACCGCCCTGTATATGAAGCGAGCGCAGGTAGTTCCTCGGGGCGTAGGAGGATTCGAGAACTGGATCGTTTTGGAATATCTTAACCGAGAAATGCCAACCACAAAAATCACGATGTGGTTACTGGGAACAACATTTGCTCTATTGTTTTGTTCTAACGTTAATCAATAGCTACCCTAAACATAGAATACATAAAATACTTGCAATACATACCATCATTGTATTAAGGGTGGGTGAAATTGGAAAGAGCAATATTTTAGATAATAGTACAAATATAGATAGATATATTCAAGATATCCCATACATCAACATATATCAATATATCACTCATTATGTATCCATCAAAGACGAGTATATGCGTATATGCAAGTTTCAATACATTGAGTGCTATATATCTTCATCACTAGATACAGTAGAGCCAACAGCAAAACGGTGAAGAAACACAGACTGCTGCCACAATATTTGGAGTTGTCAAATACAATATTGAAGCTATAAATGGTATTTGATCATATAAATACATAAAAAGTAATGATTTCCAGTTGCCTATCATAAAGCTTTCAAGTTAATATGCCAATGTCCCAGTGAGCCTTCTTCTTTTTCTCCACCTCAAAGAAAACGCTTGTACCCTTATCTTCACTTTGTTTTGGCAATATTTATAGCATGCTAGCACACTTCTAATCTACAAGCAGAAAATCGCAGATGTGCGATGAAACAGAATATGTTGAATATAAGATTAAATGACAGAAAACCAAATGAATAAAAATGGCAATGAACAGGGCACATTATGAGATCAACGGATGATAGATGGCCCAGAAAGTTTTTACAGTGGAGCGAAGAACAGAAGCGCTCAGATATAGTCAATTATTAAAAGCTTCACGAGCATTGGGGAATACCCTTCTAGATTCAAGATAAGATCCAGTAGCAAAAAAAAAAAAAACAAAAGCTATTTAAAAACCATATCGTTTTTCCATTCATATACAAATTCAAAGCTTCAAAACAGTTAATAAACATATCAACGTTTATCATCCTTGTACCTCTAGCGACTAGACTGTACGATACAGAAAATTCTATATACGTACGGTAAGTAATTTTTACTTTCGCCTCGCGGTCCCATGTTCGTAGTCCGTTCCTGGCACTTTTATTTACACACTGAATTCTAGGTATGTATATAGTTTTATAATCTTTAACTGGCTATACCAAATAAAGGATATCATACTGAATAAATGAATTTATTTATACATGGGTAGTAAAAGAAGAGATAATTAAGGAGAAATTTTACGAAATCCTAAAAAGAAGTTATGGAGCAACGCTTGGACATAACGTAAAGTAACCCTAGGAAACTTGACTGCTCCAATTGGAAAATGAGACACTATAGACCAACAGTAGAAAAACATAGCAAGCACGATAAAAGCAATGAAAATGGAAGAAAAATAGTAGATTTTCCAGTGGAAAAAAATTTAGTAATTGCCAGCAATTGTTTCCCACATGGATCCCGCGGGTGGAAATATCAAAAGTGAAATAGGGCACATCCTTATAGATAGCAAGCACGTATAAAATACAGTAGCTACGAGTATTTGTATTGGAGCAAACTGCAGTTATGATCACTTTACGGTCAGAGGAAAATATGAGCACAGAATTGACATGAATAGGAAAACCGTTAGAAGTAACAAATGAAAAACGTATAACCTAGAAAGGGTTCAAAAGGAAGAGATCAAAAGCAAGCGCCAGCAACGAGTCACAACAGCTGAATGAAGCAAACGAACGGCAGGGGAATATAGAACACGACTATACATCACACAGCGAAGGAATCAGGAAGAGAAAACGCCACAATTAATGTAATGGCTGCTACGACTAAGAGTGCAGGATATTACAGAGGAGAACTAGACAAAATACAGAAGTATACCAAAATAAAAGAAAACAATTATAAAATGTATGTAGAAGAAATAAGCCTATGAATCAAGAAAGATGAAGGAGATGGAAAAGGAATACAAAAACCAATGGTATTTTACCAAAGTGTAAAAGGAGAAAGAGAAATACTAGATAGATGGAAGGAGCACCTCGAAGAATCGCTTGAATGGAAATAAAAATGAGGGAGAAGACTATGAAGACGTTAAACTGCAAATACATAGTCTTACGAACCACAAAGTGCCTGGAGAATACGAGATCGCGGCTTAATTAGTAGAAAACTGAGAACACCAAAGATATTCCAACAAATAAAAGAGATATGGGGAGGACTGGATAAGTGCAATAATCTGCCCTATCTATAAGAGAAAAAGTGACAGGTTTGAATGCTGTAACTAGAGAGGGATATCCTTGTTAGGAATACTAATATACAAGGTGATGACTGCAATAATAGCAAAATCTGATAGAATCATATTCAGAAGAGATATGAGGGAAATACTAATCAGGATTCCGAATACTATATATATTTTACAATTCGAACCATACTGGAACAATGTTACGAGTACGATATTAATGTAAATTAATAGGAAATACAGAAGTCATACAAGAATTTGATATCCCAAAAAGTTTGTCAATTTAATAACAAAAAATGATTATAGAATAATGAGCCAAGAAAAACTCACTAAACAATTTGCAGTAAAGAGATGACTTCGACAAGGAGACCCACTCACTACACAGAATACCAGGAGATAACATCCATAACAAATCATGCCGATACACGTAGTAATCCTGGCAAGAACACAACGAGCTTTAAGAATAGCGTCCTGCGAAATATAAATGGAAACCGTGAATGCTGGATTAAACGAAGGAAAAACAAAAGTATATGTTCATGGCTAGAAATATTAGGAGAGACAGGACGAACATATAAATAAACAAGCACTCTTTTGAAGAAACACAGCAGTTTCGATATCTAGGAAATACATTAACGAATGAAAAGAGAAGATGCATCTCGAGAAATGCCAAGAAAGGAATATATAGAACAATAATAAAACCAGTGGTAACATATTCAAGCAAAACGTAAGTGCTCAAGAAAGACCATGAAAGGGACCTAAGCAGCTTTGAGAAGTCTGAGAAGGAACGTGATCAAAGCAACCAATATAAAGCTAGTGAATACACTTATATTTACTATAACACTGAACCGGGCTGAAGCGTGGACCATGAAATCAAATTACAGTAAAAGACTTGAATCGTTTGAGATGTGGTGCTGGCGCCGAACACTTCGTATCCCATGGACAACTCGATTTTAGAAGAACTACAGATCGAAAATCGCCCGTCAACTATCGTTAGACGCCGAATACTTCGACATTTCGGACACATTGTACGACGACCAGATGACCTGGAAAAGCTTTTGGTCCAAGGAAGAGCAGTAGAAAGATATCGCCCAAGAGATAGCTGGACTAAATCAAAGAAATAGCAGGAAAAACATTGCAAAACAATATAAGACAAGCGGAAGATCGAAAAACATCAAAGTCATGGATCACAACTTTTCAGCGGGTTTCAGAAATGGGAAAGAGAACGGGAAGAAGACCAAGAAAGAGATGGGGCGATGATATGGAAGAATAGGCTAGAGAGATAGAACTGAAAAGATGGAGAATGAAAGCGCACAACGGAGACGAATCGAAGAGGGTCGTACGGAATGCCAAGGGCCTACATTGACTTATCTTCTTCTTCTTGGCCATTATTCATCCATCTTTGAACATAGGCCTCTTCTAATTCTCGCCATCGATCTCTATCTCTAGCTAGTCGTTTCCAACATAATCCTGTCATTTTCTTTAGATAGTCACTTCATCTCATTTGGGGACGTCCTCTTACTCTTTGTCCCAGATAGGTCTCCAATGTTGGATCATCGTCTGTTGTCTTTTTGTCTAATTGTGTGACCTGCGAAGCCCCATTTAAGTTTGGCCACTTTTGCTGTTACATCTTCCCCCTTTGTTCGATCTTTTATCCAGGTTTATCGCCCTTTCCATGGCTCTTTCTGTTTTTGCCAGTTTTTCTATATTTGCTTTTGTGAATGTCCAGGTCCAGGTATGTTGACTGGTAGGACACACTGGTTGAAAATCCGACTTCTTAGGTGTTGTGGTATCTTGTGGTTCTTGAGGACCCATAACAATTTTCCGAAACCTGCACATGCCAGCTTAGTTCTTCTAATGATTTCCGCAGAGAGACTTGTAGTAATTTACAATCTCACCACTGCGAGAGTTGCTATGAGGCTTATATTCAAGGATGCCAGTTGGAACAGGCAAATAAAATGTTGAAATATACATAGAGCAAACCCCTTGTCGGCCCTTTTTGTAAGCGAACTTAAAAGACAATATTGCGAACTTATGGTTTTGACATTGAAAAATTGTTGTAAGCGTATTATAAAGACGAACCAGAAAGCACAAATTAATAGAAACAAGTGTCTATTATGACGAAGATTAAAATTAATTTCGTTTATTAATACGAGTCTGCATTTGGAGAAACAAAACGGCGAGGAATCCTTGACAATCTAATAGTTAGTTCTTTCTCAACATGATGCCTTCTAATGGCCGTTAGGAATTCAAAAACTAATTATGACAAGGTGCAAAAACTACGAACAATGCTTTTCGATATACGACTGCCAAACATTCTATTTTCGATTTGAAATTGAAGAAGCCAAGTTTATTGTTCGCGGAACAAACTGCAGATCGGCTTCGAGCGAAAAAGAATGCCCAGAGTAATCCGCTATTTCAATTCTAATTAGTTCGGAAAGAATTGAATAAAATTCAAAAATAAGTTCTGTTTAATTAGTAAGTACGGGCTGTGTGAAGTGGCCTCCGTAGAAGCAATTTGGGTAGCAGATGGAGTCTGAATGTTTAAAAGACAAGATTATCTATGCGGCATGGTTGCTCTAAAGGAAATTATAGGGGTCTTTTTAGAATCTGCCTTCAAATAACTAAACTAGAAGATAAATGTGGGAGGGTGGATACTTATAGAAAGGATTTATAGGGAGTTTGTGGTAAAAGGTTGCGTTCTGCACTTCGGAGATGTGACGTTGAAGCGACGAAGCGAAAAGCGGCGAGGAGCGGGATTACGCATTGGGGACTGTCATTCTTCGAGGATTTGTCTTGCGATTCTTACCAATGTCGAAGGCGTTGCAGTCGTGACAACTTTATTATTTTGTCGATTTAGTTTAATACGGGAATGAAGCGTACTGTGAAGCAAGTCCGACGGCGGATAGAGATGTCAGCGGTAAATTCCCGCTTCCCGTACCGCGCGATTACTACCTGCGGTACGACACTTGATTGTTTAACCTGAAAGGCAGGGGCGTCGACCTTTTAAGTTGCCAGGGGGTGCTCAATATCTCCCAGGATACCGGCCGAGCTGATTATAAAATACACTAATTTGGAAATTCTGCAGCCTCGCTTGTTAATGTGCATAAAAATAGATTTATTTTAATTAATTTCCCCCAACAAAATAATTATAAGCCGAACACTCGATTCCAGGCTGCGTCATTCCACAAGCGTGCAGCTACTTATATTTAGTAAAACCTAATCAAATATTAATCCTGTCTAGCTTATGAGTATATCACCTTAGTATTGCTTATTCATTTAATTTAAATTGCTTTAGTGGCTGTAGATGGTGCTGTTGCAAAAGTTCAGCCTACTTTGCTCTTGATATGATATTATAAACCATAATTAGGAATGAAAATGACGGAAATCTCCAATTATGTCTTACCAAATTACACAATCAGCACTCGAGGACTGTTATAATTAAATACAAATTGATTAAACCCAAAATCTTTGTGAACTTCAGCTGTATCTAAGTAGCTTCTTTAGCAATATTGTTTTCCTGACATCAATATTTTTATATACCAGATGTCAACGAGATCACTTTCCGGCCGTTATTTAACATTTTTATTTGATGGTAATACAACTTGGCATGGGTTATATGCTACTACAATGACATGTTTTAACTTGTCTGTCAAGTTCTGCCGAATTCGCTTTAGCCTGAAGTAACACCAACCCTTGATTTTTAAATAGCACACCCTGTACATTTTTGTATTTTTTGGAATATATTGCATATGACGAGGCACTCTTCATTTGTTTGTCATAGAATATTTCATGCATTGTATGACTTGCAATCCACGTACCGTCATGTTTGCTACAAAGAAAAAGTAATTAAATAAAGAAAGTGAATGATTTTGGTGTTGTTTTAAAAAGTTACATTTAACTATTCTATGAAAGTAAGGTACTTTCATTTGAAGTTTATGAGTAATTGTCAAAAAGTTACATATATATTTTTTGGTACGCTACTTAGATTTAAAAAATGGCTTTAAAAATTTAATAAAATAACATTGATATGGTCATACGCAGATTTCTACATATGTTCAAATAATTCAAATAATATAGGGTGTCCCATTTAAATTAAGGGGCGGCGAAACCAAAAATCTGCAAAATTTGACAGATACGTTAAAAAGTGCCCTTTTTGTAGCATACAGAGTGGCTGGTTATTCATTCTACAAGCTGTAACTTTTCTAGTGTTGCAAATATTACATAACACCAGGAAAAAAGTTGTTTGGTACGATGACATCTCCCAAGATTGGAAGTAGTGAAGTTTCCATAGCCTACTATTTTTGTGTAGCAATATTCAACCTTATTCCTGCATATTCTGAAAACTAATAAAATCCTCCTCACACCAATGTAATAATACATTTACTTTTCCAGTAATTTACAATTAAACAATTAGAAACTAAGATACCGACCTAATAGCCTACGATTTGTAAAACATGCCACTTAGCACAAAAATAAATTTTATTTGTCATGTGTGAACTCGGACACTTCACACATGGCAGATAAAATGTATTTTGTTTGATGTGTTCTACAATGTGTTATGTCCTAAAATCATAGCCTACTAGATTTTGTACCTTAATTCCAAGTTACTGGAAAAGTAGATGTATTATTACATTGTTGTATAAAGAATGTCATTAGTTTTCAGAAAATGCAGGAATATATGGGGCGCTATGAAAAACTAGTAGGCTATGCAAACTTCACTCCTTCTCATATCGGGAGATATCAAATAACTTTTGCCTTTGAGGTTTTGTAATATTTGCAGCATTACTAAAGTTTTGTAGATTGAAAAACCAACAACCTTGTATAACCCATACCAAGTTTGATTGCCATTAAATAAAAAATCAAATCCCAGCGCCGGAAAGCAATTCCGTTAACACCCGGTATACCTAAAAATATAGTTATGGTAGTTACGATAATTAGAAAGCACGAGTGTATCATCGCCTAGAGTCAGACCAAGACAATAGTATACGCGGAGTAATTTTTTTCTATGCTAAAAAACTCAATTTATTCTTTTATAAACACGTAAAATAAAAAACAACTGAATACCTACAAGTCTAATTTATTGGTTCTCGGTTCTGTTACTGATATTAAAATATTGTCAACCAACGGTAGCTCTAATTGATGTTAACTGTTCATTCGTTATCTTCAGCTTCCTCCACCTTTTGCTGCGAAGGACCATTCATACCCCGCAGAAAGTGCAACTGAGATAATGAGCCGCATGCGATTTATATTACGTTACCCCGCATTAAAACACAACGCACATCCAACAAAGCTTCAAACTTAAAGCTAGCTTAACCCTTAACTAAAGAGTTCAATTAAATCGCCGCTTCGTGAAAAATGTTGGCAGCAGCTAGATTTGAACCCATGCCCACCTAGTTGCTAAGCTGAGCCCTTCCCGACAACCACCCAAGCTGCCTGATTTTACCTAATTGTAGTAAAGGATAGGTATCGTCTATAACTAGAAATACAGTAGAACTCGGATATAGCGAACATGAAGGGACTTTTAAAAACATTCGTTATAAGCAAGCGGTCGCTATAAAAAAACATATTAAATGGAAAAATCACACATTTGAAACCAATTATTATTTAAAGTTACAATGTGGTGGAAATAATCATTTTTATTATAACATACACTGTCGATATCTCTTCGAACAGGTTTTCTATTTTTTTTACTTTAGTCACATTTATGTTAAACAGCCCTCGTATTTTATTTTTGTTTTTGTTAATCGTGGAAACAGTAGATTTTGACAAATTAAATTCGCGGCATATTTCAGCGTTGGAACGGCCTTTTTCAAGTTCGCTAGTAATTTTTAATTTTTCTGTAATTGTAAATGTCTTTCTACAAGATGCCCCAAAAAGGAGTGGTAACTCTTCCGAATTGTCTCAACAGATGTCACTTTATCTAAAGTACAGCGACCAAATACTTATAATTTTTATATTAAGTGATACCAACTCAATTTAAAAATTATAAGTATTTGGTCGCTGTACTTTAGATAAAGCGACATCTGTTGAGACAATTCGGAAAAGTTACCACTCCTTTTTGGGGCACCTGGTATATACACTTTTATGCTCCATTGTGGTTTACAGCTCTTAACAGTTAGTTACACTTACGGCTTACAGAAGCAAACTGAATTTTGCAAGAATGCTATGAACTGCGGAAGGTTAAAAGATAACTTATGACCAGCTGTGGTTCAGGGTCGGTCGTGGCGTCATAAAACAGGAATAATCTGGCGCACATTTGTGACCCAGTTCGTTATAACCGAGCGTTCGCTATATATATGTTCGTTATACGCAAACCTAAATACACGACACGCAAAAGTATTGGGTTTTGGTTGGGACTTTGTACATTAAAAGTGGGCGTTCGTTATATCACGAGTTCGTTATATCGGAGTTCTACTGTAGTTCGTTGCTACCTTAAGCGATTATCTAAACGAGCTAGATTTGGTCATCTCATTGATGAGTAATTATATAAAAACTAACAAAATAGGGAAACCAATAGGATGATGGGAAAAGCTTCTCCGTTTCGGTTTTTGTAAATATGTATTAAAAATACTTTTGAAGAAATGTAATAATAGCTATAACATTTTGAAAGTGGTAGTTTTATATTTTACAATGAAATTTGACTTTTTGGCAAGTTGGCAACGGTACCTAGAACAGAGGCATGAGATCTTGTGTTAAGTAAAGATAGATACAATACTTAGTAACAGTTTATAACACCTTTGCTTTAAAACATTGGAGCGAAACCGCGATCGGTACTGATTTTTGCAATTTTTTATTTATGGGTTCGCAAAATTTGTTCCTGATATAGCCTTGTTGCCTCGTTAGTACAACTTTCAAAAAAGCAGCATTGCGCATCCAATAAAATTGCTGCGTTTTGAAGCCTGTCAGATGTTGCGGGGTGCTCGATCCATTTTACGACGTGATTGAGCACCCGAGCGCCCCCGAAGTCGGCGCCTCTGCAAACAAGGGCGATTTTTAATAGTCCCCAGAGCTGGCAACCCCTGATGGTTGCGGCGAGCGAAACCGCAACGCGTGGTCGAAACGGTGCAGCGTGGTATGCAGGTATATCATTCGCCCTCTTTGTAAGGTTTTGCCATTAAAAGCGTCGTTTAGGCGGCGTACGCACAATGCGGATTAATTCTCCAGTTTACCGAGATCGTGCAATGTTGTAAATGGCAAGGCTAACGGCTCCGCATTATAATAATAAGCGTAGAGATTCATTTCGATTATTAAAACCAGTTATATTATTGTGTTCACACCCACTGGATTCTTGCATGAACCGAGACAGCGTACGCCCATCGCTATCAGTAACCACCACTCGGTGGTTTAAGAAATTCACTTAAAACGAAAAGCGCCGACTAGTTCAGTGAGCTCAAACTCGGACCCACAGGCTTGGGAACCGCTGACAGTTGAAGCAAGGAAAATCGGTTATCACAAAATCTACCTAAATGCCAGCTAGAATATTGTCGAATCATTGTAGTTGTTTAAAGTTATGTAAACGTGCGCTAATCGTTTGGCGTCTAAGAAAACAGGCATGATTTGCTAAATTAAGACAATACCAATAATTAAAAAAAATATGATCAAGGCCTGCAGCGAAGTAAAGGCCGCTACATTCTAATATCTGTTCTGAATTATTTCCATCGTGAAAACTGAATAAATATTGATTCCTACCAGATAATCAAAGTACGGACTTCAAATGGCCCACATGCCAGGTGCATTGACAAATAGTTCAATAAAAACAAGTGCTATACATTTCAAAAATGTAAAGTATTTCTTGGGTGGAACATATAATTTAAAAGGTTGTAGATTGTTAAAACGGAAAAGGGACAGATAAATTATCCTAATAATACGCTTTAGAGTTTTATTACTATCATTTCATTGTTTCCAAACCATGCCATGGTAGCAAGGGCGCCGTTACATAGGGGCAAGGAGGGTCGCTTGGCCCTCCCTGGATTTTTCCAAAAATAATCCACCATAATGCTCCACGCACTGACCGCCGAGCTATCAGAAATTATTTTCATAGAGTGTAATGTGTAATAATATTATATGTATAGTGTGCCTAATAACAGCAACGATTTATTCATTTGTCCGCCCTAAGGGCCCGCCGACTTTACAAAACCGATTATTTAATAAGCAGATGGCCGAAATATCGAGATGAGAAGCGTCTATGAATTTGTCACTCAGCGCGATACAAAATAATATTTAAATTTCCGTTTCTTGACGCATTTATATAAGGGCCGACCGATGCTGGGTTTTCTTGTGTTTAGGCACGTTCAAGTAATAAATTCAATGGCTCGCCAAATCCCAGTGCACCTGCACGGAATGTTTGCAAATACAATAAATTAATTACTTATCTCAAGTTAGTCTTATTCGCTTCCTGGTTGAGTTACTACTGTTAGATTATTGTGTATCCTCGTTTACATTGTCTTTTATTTGGGACTTCCATCCGATCTATACGGTATGTTTTTTGCGTCTATTATTTTATTTGTTAATTAATGTTATGTCGGCATTATTATGTATTGCTATTACTAACGCTTCACTATTTTGTGCGCTTCGATGCCCTAACCATAAGGTAATGTAGTAATGTAGTAAAGAACGTAATGATTATCTTATTTTTGATTTATATCGATACACAAGACGTGTTGGTAATACAGGTATTTTTTCCAAATCCTGTAGCAATTTGTTTTTATTTTGTTTAAATCTAATACCATTTTTTAGGTGCGCTTCAAGTGTTTCTTTTTTAGACCCTCTGTGAATTTAATTGTCTTATCTCAATATCGAAAAAATATTGCCCTCCCTGAGAAATTTTCTAACGGCGCCCATGCATGGTAGATTTCTAAGCCGCATGTTAACCAAAAAGGTATAACTGGTGGCAATACAAATTTCCATACAAAAATTCAAAGTTTGCAACCATGTATGCATGCGCATGCGTTCAATACGTATTGCTACAGGTGGGCCTGGCCCATTTTAGAAGTTTCTGGCCCACCTGCAGGTCTACCCAAAAACTGAGCTTTTGTGCATCTCATTTCCCTAAAATTTGCTGATTCTCTTATGGACCGCCTCATGCCAATTTTCTAGCGAATATATACATGCTGAGATTTTAAGTAGTTCTAAACAAGCCAGAAGCATTTTATTTTGTGCCATATTCACGACTTCCGAAAACTTTTTCTGGCAAGATTAACAGTGAGAGGCTTTACCGTAGTATTAGATAGTAGCACAGATGTATGGAAACAAAAACACATTAATAGTGTGATGGTTGAAGTACGCAAAATAATACAGTTACCTAATGGAAACGTTTTTCCCACATAAAAGAAAAACAGCTCCCGTAGAAACCCTCTGTATTCTAACCGTAAGAAAGCACAAATCTACTTGATCATGTCACCAGGAATATGACTGAATTGTTGGACAACATCGAATTTATCCATTTCTGAATAGGTAACACGAAAGTACTTGCACTGGAAGCATGTGGAACGGGGTAGAGATGTAGGATACATATCATTAAAGCTGATGATTATATGCACTCAAATGTACGAAAATATGCCCATATAAATGCATACATTTTGTTGAGTATATGCACTCAAATTTATAATATATGCACATAATATGCCCGCAGTTTTTTTGAAAATAAGTGGGAGTATTCTAAATAATGTAAACATTTTAATTATTTTGTATAAGTATATAGAACAAGTAGGTTTAAAGATTGTTTTGAATATACAGCACCGAAGATAATTAATTCTTTTCAACATGTGTTCTTGCAACCTACTCTGAAGAGGTTTAGGAAATCTTTTAGAGAAATTGTGGCAAATATTCAGAGTGGTTTGTTAGTTTGAATTTATTATTGATACTATTTGGCATTAATAGCTTATGCCACTATAACCGATTTTGTTTTGTTTATTTTTTAATAGAGAACAGTGAAAAACGGCCTTGCCGATCTTTTTCTTTTTGGGCATGTAATATTATTTTCTTGGTTGATGTTTTCTCTTTTATGTCTTTGTTTTTATTATACTATGTACTTTTTACTTTTTTTGTACTTTAAATTACTATTATGCTCAATAAACATTATTATTATTAGTATTATTTTATTTCTCTAATTTTTATTTAAAGACGTCATTCATTTTAACGTTTGACTATATAACCATGGACTGCCAACGCCAACTTCACGTTGTAAGCAATATAAAAATTAGATTTCCCCTAACCCCGGCGCCAAACTATTATACACCCAACACTCTTGAAATGGATTCTATGTTGACTGATTCCTTATACATTGCTTCTATGGGAAAAGTGGGGGTTGCTGGCAGTCTATGTTTATATAGTCAAATATTTTAACAAGGACTTCCCCTTTCCTCTGCTTATTTCGATACGCGCATTGCACTCCAGCGGCAAGTGTATACACTTTTTGAGATTTTTGTGTAAACTTTACTATTTTATTAAATTTCTTAATAAAATTTTTGTGTTCAACTGAGATATATAGATTTCCCGAAATCAGTTTTGAACATAGGAAATTAATGAGTGCGACACGGAAGACATAAACAAAACGAGTAGCACGACAAAGATGGAATGTAATTATGGGTAGGTAAATTTTTAACCTAAAATCAAGTCAATGAAACAAACAAACACTTATGTCAAAGATTTTATCTGTCATTAAAAGTATAAAGTGGGGTTTATAAAATAATTAAAATAATTATGTGAATAGTAAACAATAGTACCTATCTTTGTCCAGCTACTCATTTTGTTTATGTCTTCCTTGTCGCACTCATTAATTTCCTATGTTCAACACATATTTCGGACAATCTGTAGATCTTAGTTGAACACAAAAATTTTATTAAGAAATTTAATAAAATAGTAAAGTTTACACAAAAATCTCAAAAAGTTCATACATTAAAAATTATTGCTAAATATAACCAAATATGCAAAATCCAGAAAGTATGCTCAAAAACGTATAAATATGCAAAATATGCAAAATTAAACTTGGCTTAAACGATTTGTTTTCACATAATTAGTATACATATGCAAAAAGTTTCGCCGGCATATCAATTATACAAAATATGCATTTACCATATAATATCAGCTTTGTATATCATTCACATGGTCATATACTGACGCTTTTGGTGGAGGTGGTTATACAGGCTGAGTTTAGCATTACACTTAGTTAATTGCTTTCCACGATAAGATCATAAACGTTGAGAAACATAAAGAAATGCATTTAAAACGTATTTGAGTATTAGTTTCTCAAAACAACACAATAGTTACAGTGCTTACATTGCTGATGATGTTATCCAAGAATATGGAGGACTGTAACCTTCAGATTATGTTTGGAACAAGTTCCCATGGTATTAGGTATCAATGCGGAAAAATCAACCAACATAATAACCTATACTCTGCATACACCCCTAACGGAACTATATCAAAGACCCTTTAAATATTCTTAAGATTGACAGGTTACACATCTTAGTGTTTTGCAGAAGCACAATAATTCTCGAGGCGCCATAC
>OW679202.1:68410200-68432255 GCA_940337035.1 Agriotes lineatus
AAACCTCGGCGGGATTCAAAGATAATACGAAAGTCTAGATCGTACTAGGCGAGTCGGCGACCTCGAGGATGCGTCGCTTTTCCGAAAATGGCGGATTTTTGCCGCGCCTATCAAGATGACGGATTTTGCGCTAGATGTGGAAGAATTTCGCCAAGTTGGCTGCGCTGCCGAGCATCGCAGATCAGCAGCGATTGATATAGGCACATGTTAGCATATCATTCCTTGAACTTGCTCCTGGAATAAATTACAAATGTACATACATGTCTATAATTGGCATTGATGTCGGACTCTACATACATGCGGCTACATAATGCCGCTTATTTTGCATTTATGCAAGATCAAAAGATCTCAGACCGTTTTTAATATTTACGACTGCTCTGCTCGAATTTTGGACATTGCTCTTGTTTTAAGTAACATCTGTATTGTATATTTATTGACGGCGGCCCCGCCGAAATTATGTCCAGCTATTCGATTTTGCTTCCTGCGATCGGCCGCTTGTTGTTTTTGCAAAAAAGCAGTTTTATGCCGCCACTACACTTCCGTCTATTTGTATCGAATTGCTTGAAATATTTCCAATACGTAAATAACGAGTCGGTTTTCTACACCATTAAGACTGATCATTCAAAACCAATCCTAAATACCAAAATAAGTAGCAACAGTTAAAGAAAGTGGAAAGCTTAGCAACACCTGCCCATTCCCTGCTATTCGCAGCTGTTAATTCTTGTTTCCGATCACTGGCTTTTTGTAATTTTCTGCAGGAAATTAACCCGTTGTTATTTGAACGCACTGATAATATATGTGGGGGTCTCTATAGCCATTCATTGACGGTTCGCTCAAATGTCTTTTGTCTTTTAGTTGAGTTTACTAATTTTGATGGCAGCGCCGTAGAGCAGGAATGACTTATAATCAAAAGTTTTTAAACGAATATAGTTTCATATACTAATTTATCACACCGGTCATAGATACCTTTTTAGCCTTTGTTTTTCTAGCACTTTTAGCTTTTCTGCTAGGTTGGGCGGTGCACCTACCTGTCGGGTCCTTTTCCAGCCTTCCCTCTGCACCACCCATCCTCGACACATTCTTCAATCTATTTTTATTGATAATTTAGTCAGTTCATGTATTAAGATGGAAGTCTGTGCTATTGCCGTTCTATGGCGCTGAAGGAAGACTGAAACAGTCAAACCAAACACCTAGTAATGTGAATAATATTAATTCCGAAAGAGAAAAAATATTGCTCGAACCTACATTCCCAGAGGGACTTTGATTTCTCGTCCGATTTAACGCTCGGCCAGAAAGGCTACGTAATACAGATGCCTATCGTTGTATTATGAAGGATAGAGTAACGACGTAAAGAAGTAAGAACCAATTACGTACGCCGCTTTTTATTATATGATAATAATAGAAGAAATACATTAAGGAATTATAGTAGTCATTTCACTAAAACCAAATCCAAATACTTTTATAAAATGAAAAAAATTGCAGACAATTGTTATCTTGATTCTTGACTATGTATATTTTCTATTGCTGTTCTTCAGAAGCTAGACTAATAATGTATCATTAAAATTCACTTTGGCGGCTTTGATCTTACATGCTTTTTCTTGGATATTAAGCAAATTTGAGATGTTTTTAATGTTTTGTGGCATTTTCGTTGTGGTAGAATTAATTGAACGATCGTTATTAGATTGGTTTGCGGCTCTAATCTCGTTTTAAGAAACTTACTCATATCGTTTCAAAGGACCATTTTGTTTTCATTAAATTATTTATTTTCGTGTTTAAGAGAGTGATCAACGCTGGCTCTTGGGAATGCAAGGTGTGAGCATCAATTTTTCCCAAACCTTGAACATGATTTCTAGTACAATTTCTTTTTTAATCAAAATAGCAAATCATACAAATGTATAGTTTATCTTTCGCGAGCAAAGGAAGCATGTTTTTAGGTTTGCAAGTTTCCAAGCCCGCACACTATTTCAATATATTTAATATAATCTTATGCCCATCTCAATGTTTTTTGGTACAAGCAAAATTCCTATACTTTTTTCTCATCACAAACTTTTTAACCATATCCTGAATGCTTGGACTTTCTGCAACCCTTGTGCCAAGTATGTTTCGGATTTCAGAATATTAGTGAATAGCAGACGCACGTGTGACCAGTATACGCGCTGATACACAACTGACGCTTGCTGCTATGGCTGCCAGTGCTGGGTAATTCGAGGTGTCTCGTGGCGAATGGGTGTAACGTTGGGTCAGCTGTTCGCGCGCCAAACAAGCTTTGTTATGCAGAGATGACTGAGACCCCACACTTCGGTTTTGGAATTGCGAAATTTTTGATACGCGATTGTGAACCTAAATATTGTAATATTTAATATTGAAACCAAGTGATTTTGGATGTATGGAAATCAAGTATCTATAATGTTTTCAAAGTTCTTGTGCAGTAGATGGGCTCCATTTTGCAATATAAATTCTGGAATGTTAAGGAAAAACTAGTCGTCGAAGGAAGAGTCAATGGAGGTCGACTAGCTGAAGAACTGCAATTCCATATGTCAGCCCCTTGATGAGTCTTAAAGCACAGGAAGCCACTTACTTAGCGCAGGATAGAGCAAAACAACCTAAAGAGAACAACACCACACTGGTTGCAGTCAGCATGCACTCATTGGTTCAGGGCTAAAAAGGAGAATTCTAACCAGTTAAATGCGACGAACAGTCAAGTGGACTTAAATGAGAATCATGCCATCCTTAAGCCTTCGATAGTATTTGAATTGTATCACTGGTTCCTATACAGAGACGCTTCCAAGCAAGCTCCTGGTTTTCAAGCTGGTTTTTTACCATCTAGTCTCCTATAAAATATCATTGTAACTACTCTTCTTTCATCTATCCCTTGTGCATGGGTACCTTGCCCGCTATAGTACTTGTAATTTAATGAAAATTGATACTTCAATTTCTCTGAGAAGTTTATTTGCTTCTGGATGAGATGTGGCAATAGATTTTATTTGTATTCCTCTCCCATTCTTCCTGATTGTAAAATTATTGTAATTTTCGCTATATAATCTAGCTCAGTGCAGGTGTATTTAATTGAAGATAGGCTTCTGCCAGGTACGTTAATTTCTTCTGGAAATTCCTTTATTTAGCTTGATTTATATGATAGTGGTTCGTTGACGTCCAGTGTAGTTTTCATTAGAACTCCAATGCCAACTCCAGTACGGTGAGGAACCCTGATTGGTGTATTTCGAAAATCTGTTAGGTTTAATTCTATTTGGGGTGTATCATGATACTGTATAGTTTTTCTCGTTGAATGGTGTCGTAGGCTTCCCACAAGTCTATGCATCCAATACTGATGATGATGATGGTAGGGTAGCCTGCTTCTGCTGTACTAATATTCGTATGTTATTTCAAAGTGTATTTTGGCAACGTTGCAAGCTAATCATAATTTGGAATATGGTAGCTGTCCTAGCTGTTTATATCGACACGTTGATACAACCTTGTCTATTTTAGAAATGAGGACATTCCTTGTTGTTTCAAACTGTTCTCTCCTTTCTCCAGTTGTAGCAACAACAAACTTGCTGTCTGCAGGTGGCCCAAGGCACTTCACGAGTCGCCACTGTCGAGGACGAGACTGTCTATTTCGGCCACATTATAAGCGTCGTCGTTTGATGGACGGTGGGCGCGACGAAGCAGAGGAACTGATAACAAAGGGACCAGGAGGAACAGTTCTCCCGGCGCTTCCTGACACCCTCGACGCGTTTGTTTACGTTCGTCACGGGTTCATTACAGATATATGGCAGTACATGTGTGCGCGTATCAGCAGAAGCTAAGATAAAAGCGGCGCGATCGAAAGCTTCACAAAGGTGCTATTTACGATTGATTGTAAAACACGGCTTGTATAAACAGCTCATAAACAAATAATAATGGTTAGAAACAAACACGTAACGGCGTATAAATAAAGCATAACTACTGAATTCCCGATATAGGTGTACGGCACTCAACCATCTACTATTTACACAAGCTTCCACTCTCGGCGCTACCATTACAGCCGTAAATGTACTGTTTCGGTGCATAATTAATTATGTAAAGTTCACTATTTAAATTTAATTATATTTACGACGGTTACGCATCCGCAGCTTGTGTTTCACACGTTGCCACTCCAATGGCGCCATCAGACGCCGCTCTTCACCTGACGGGTTCGGCCTGGCCGCCTTTTTTATTTTTAATCAAGATGTCTCCCTTTCTTATATTGATCGGCAGACGTGATTTTGCGGATAAAAATGAGCCAAGGTGTAAAGTTTGACATACACGAAATCGATCAACTTCCAAGTTGGCCAATAATAGGGCTGTCCATAAAGTCATCAACTAAAGCGAAGGTTACGTTTTTTTCCCATGAAATAGTATTCTACGACCATGTATTTTTCTATTGTCATTGTATTTATTACTAAAAAGGGATAGTTTCAGCTCATTATAACGATAATTTTGGCTTAGCTCATATTGTCTTTGTTCAGAATTGAACTTTAACTTTAATAAACCAAGAAATTGCAAGAGCTTCCAGCAAAGAATTTAAAATATAGTACTATTGCCTTATACAAAAAGGGGGAAAGTGTCACATTTTATGGCGTACAGTGACCTTTAAAGTGCAATTGAAATTATTAAATATTTTAAATAAGACATAGTTCCTCTTTACAATATGTAGAGAGTGTTGAGTCCGATATTTTTTATGGGCAAAATAGTTGATATAACTGCTACTACAGCAAACGGCACCAAACTTTAGAAATATACTCGCTAATATTCGCCTATAAAGCTTCTACAATGACTGAACCTCATTAAAAAGTGCATTTTATAGTGTACTGGTTCCCCTGAGTCTAGGACAAAAAAACCCTGAACAAAAAACCCCGGACATAAAACCCCCGGACAAAAAAAACCCCAGACAAAAAAAACCCCGGACAAAAAACCCCCGGACAAAAAACCCCGCACAAAACCTTGTAAACACAACTTTTCACCATCCGTGTTAGAACGTATCACTTCCATTATCAACAGCAAAGTGACCAAAAAAACCAAAATGTGAGCTTTATAGGGATTTACTTAAGTACTTTTGTAGGAAAAGACCAATAGGGTTACAGATTACATGTCTATGGGCGGGGGATACATTAGGAACGTAATTACCCATATAAAATTATTTTATCTACTACCTAAATGGTTGCTAATTGCATTCTTGTCTTAATCATCAACCCCCTTACTCAGTTTACCTTAAGTTACCTTTTTGAATACAAAGATAAGAAGGACAATTTGAAATGGTTATTTATGGCAAAGAAAACATGTTTTAATTTTAAGAATCGGGTAAGGAGGCTCAAGATTAGTGCATACTACAAGCATGCTTTCTGCTTACTAGCTAATTTTAGGATTATTATATGAATATTACTGGAAAAACCTAAATACAGCTTAAAGTAGGTAACGGCTACCGCTTCCCAAAAATGTTGCTGCTGTTTACAGATCTACAAGTGGTGAAACACGGATTATTCGAGTTCTTAGCCATAATATACTAATCCAGTTGGTTTATTTTTAAAACTACATTTAAGGATTGTGCTCCCTTCTGTTTACGATTAGATATTGGCAATTTCCATATTCTAGCCCTTATAACAATCCCAAATGCCGCCAAATTTTACTTTAAATATTATTTAACGATAACGTTTTTTCGACGGCTTTTTTATCCTAGATTATGTTTTGTGTGGGTTTTTTGTCCGGGGTTTTTTGTCCGGGGGTTTTTTGTCCGGGGGGTTTTTTGTCCGGGGGTTTTTTGTCCGGGGGCTTTTTGTCCGGGGGTTTTATGTCCGGGGGTTTTATGTCCGGGGTTTTTTGTCCAGGGGTTTTTTGTCCTGATACCGGTTCCCCTATCCTACCTTCAAAGCTGCGCGAAGTGAAACTTTTTCTAAGGTTGGAGAAAAATAGCTGGTAAGTTATTTCTCCCAAAGTTTAAAAGGTGATTGCAGGGTTTGGTAAATTGATAGTGCAACCGTCTCGTAGAACATTTTTTAGTTTTTAAAATCCAAACGTTGACGATTATATGGGCTCACAAGCTTTTTTGTTTCTCTATATTGACTTTTTTTAATATAAAACCCTTCGTTTTCCACTTTTATCAAAATTTACCCATGCAAATTGTTTTATATAGCTACTGACATTTTTATAATCTCAGTAAATAAAGAAACGAGACATTAACCCGTCCGTACTGGCGCTTCTCAGAGTAACGCGAATAGTGGTGTAGGGTCTGTGGAACCCCGAAATAATGTTCTTATTATGGTGGCCCTAATTAAAGTCCTTACAATAATATATGACGATATTCCTTCAAGTATTTTCTTCTTGGGTACACCGGTTGTGTATCATTATTGATGTCAAAAAATATATATAACTATGCGTAAATTTGAATGAAGTAACTGAAAACTAACTATACTTCTATTTTGCAATAATAAGGAAGATATTGCAGTATATTGTAAGACGAGTGTGGAAATAATGCGATTGGAAAACGCATGTCAAGAATGGAACACTAGTGCCAACGAGTGTTCTATTCACATAGGCTTGTCAACGGCCTTGTCACACGTGTGTGACGTACATACTATATTGACATTTATAAAAAAAAGTTTTGTCAGTTTTAACCTATCAGTACTTATCACTTGACATTCTTCTTCTTCCCGTGGTTCCTTATGGAACAAAGGGCGCCTTGCGACGTTTCCATGGCTGGTTGAAATAAGAGTGCAGAAAATGGTCCCTTTACGCACGCAAATGCATGTGGAGAGTGAGTACTATCTGTATCAAACAAAATAGAAAAAATAACTAATGAACTCGTTCTAGAAACTTATTCAAACAGGAAATTCACGTCAGATTCACATGTTTAAAAAAAAAGAAATTTACAGTTTATATGGTAATATTGTGATTTGTTTACGTTTTTACATTCTGTGCATCTTTTTCTTCTTGTTCCTTTTGGTATCTGCGGTCTTTGAGCAATAGCGGTAGATATTCCTGCAAAGTTCTGTCTTCTAATCATCACATCTGCTGGCGCATTTTTTCTAGAGGATCTGCACCTTAGGTGGTCGCCAAAGATAGCTATAGCATTTTTTTTATTAACTCACGTCTCAGTACGTTAGCTTGAGAATTGTTCCAGGCACTTGTGAATTTATTCCCGTAATATTCATTACGGCATAAAATATCAAAAACTCAACAATTTATAGGCTTGAAGTCAGAAATTCTATGGAACTCTCTCAGGACACGAACACTGGCCAAATTATTTAAAAAAATATGAAGTTAAGTAGCGTGGACCTCTCATCTCTTTAGAAGAAGGTACTTAACGTCATGGGGAAATTTGCGCTTCCGTCACTAGATGGCATACAAAAACCTTCCGCCAGTACTGACGGGCTTATAAATGGATATACGTCAAAAGATCGCAGTCAAAAGGTCGCGCGACAAAAGATCGCGGTCAAAATGTCGCACGACAAATGATCGCATGCGACAAATGATCGCATGCGACCAAACATCGCGGTTCAAAAGTCGCGCGACAAATGATCGCATGCCACAAATATCGCATGCAACAAAAGGTCGCATACGAAAATAACAACATTACAATTACAGAAAAACACTTCTACAGTGTGGAAATAAAGTAACAGATAAATTCATTAACTTTGTTGATATTCAGTTTTATGAAAAAATCTCGAAGGGGTGTAGCGATTTTGACTAAAAGGGATATTTTCAGCTGATTTTCAGTTTCTTATTTACTTTGTTTTTCATGATATGATGTCATCGACTTTTTTAAATAACTACCTATATTTTAATTATTGGTTTCGCTAGTACTTTTTATCCCGTTTCGAACGGTATAAAATTTTCTAGATGTTCCATTTGAAAAAAATCGAGAAAGATGGTCTTAAAATTTAAATATAAAAAACCAATGAAATGAGCAAAATAAATCTAGTTACCGGTGGATAAAACAAAAACCGATTAGTTACATGTCAGAGTTAAACAATTTGTAAATGTCATAACAAAATAAGAGTCGTTTGCTTTTTTTAAATTAGAATTTACCTTTAGCAAACTATTTTATTAATACAAAATGCTAAAATTAAGCGAGCCATGGTCATTATTAACTTTGAATGGAGTTGATAACAAATTTCTAGTTGTTTTTTCAATTGTTTTTTTTAAATTTCTATAAAAACGAATGTGCCGTCAGTGCCTTTCTGTCAAACGTAGGTAACTAGATTTAGTTTGCTCAATTAATTGGTTTTTAATATTTAAACTTTAAGACCAGTTTTCTTGATTTTTTTCAGGTATAACATATTGAAAATTTTATATAATTAAAAATAACATAAAAAGTACTACCAAAATCAATAATAAAAAACACAGGTTGTCATTTAAAAAAAAGTCGATGACGTCATAACTTTTAAAACAAATGACGTAGCAATATAAAGGTGGTTGTAGTGTATGTCCTATAATTAAAGTCGCTATATCCCTTCAAGATTTTTTCATCAAAATGAATATCAACAAAGTTAATGAATTTATACGTTACTTTATTTCCACACTCTAGAAGTTTTTTTCTGTAATTGTAATGTTGTTATTTTCGTATGCGATCTTTTGTCGCATGCGATCATTTGTTGTATGCGATTATTTGTCGTGCGACATTTTGACCGCGATCTTTTGTCGCATGCGATCATTTGTCGCATGCAATCATTTGTCGTGCGACATTTTGACGGCGATCTTTTGTCGCATGCGATCATTTGTCGTGCGACATTTTGACCGCGATCTTTTGTCGCATGCGATCATTTGTCGTGCGACACTTTGACCGCGATTTTTTGTCGCGCGACCTTTTGACTGCGATCTTTTGACGTGATACCCATTAACTTAATTTTCGTATTTTTAAGGTTGTTTGCATTTCCTAATCCGTATTTGGCCAGACCTTGGTAAATAAGCTTTTGCGGATCTATGTTTGCAATAACTTTTTTCCTACTTTGGTTCATAGAATAGACTACGTATAATAGCGATTACTGACAAATTCTCTATGATCCAGGCAAACTGTTGTTTCGCAAACTAATTTTTAATAAAAAATATAAGTATTGCTATCCAAGTTCGCCCTGTATAGCCATAAAAACATATAAAAATGTGTCCTCTGCATCCTTGCCAAATCTGGAAGCTTCACGTTCAAACGCAGCTCCACGCCCGTATTCGGAATCGACCAATTTTTAATAACCGCCCAATTATATTTTAATTTATTACGGCGTCCCCGTGACAAGTTCGGATCAATCGAGGCTTATTAAATTCGGACCAGCCGTACATCATCGAGATTACCACAATGATTTGTTAAGGAACGGCGCGGTACCGTTACAGCGAAGACGTCTCGAATTTATTCCTGTAATTGTACGTTTCCTGAGTCCAGGAAAGTGCATTACTTCGGTATGCCAACAATCCTGTTTTATATATTAGCTCTTAGAACGCATTCGATTACCGAGGATAAATGAATAATGCCGGGGCTTAAATATCTAGCACCGAGATTCCCAGCGATTTCTTTTGCATTTTACACACAAATTGCCGCAATAAATCTACGCAGGTGTTGTACTACCATAAAAGCAGCGTACGTGTATGACAAATTTTCGTAATTTTCATAATCGCGTGTGACTGATCGCTTGCACATTTACCCATTTCCCGGATTTGATTAAATACTTAAGTGCCCGACATACCTTAGTACACGATTTCATATTATTCGCCCATTATCGGCAATTATCCCCCTGTAATATTTAAAATTGCTCTGAATTCCTATTACTTGTATTATTATCAGTATGACATTTTTCCAGCATGCAGTACAGTAGCACCTTTCTCCATTGAACATCATCGAGCTATATATCATGTCATGTAAAAAGAAATAGCAATATGTTGATATGCATTTGTTTATAAATGTATTTTTTATACCTGTACATATTATAAACGTAGAAATTCAATTATATGATTTAATGTGACTGCGTATTTTTATTTTTGATTACACCACTGACTCGGAGTTCCTCGCAGAGTACTGCAATTAGAAAATTATTTGAATTGTCATTTTTATTGATTTCCTTTCCACATTACTTATATCTAGCCCACTTTCCAGTATTATTGGATTTAACTCTCCATTTTGGAGAATTAATTGCACAATAATAACTCAATCTAGACCTCTATAGTTACCCTGGTAATATTCAAGCAGGATTTTTCTTTTTTCGCATTTAATGGTAATTAATGAACTACACTCAAAATCGCTAATAAAGTGGTACTTTACAACACAGTAACCATTACAGCATAGCAGCTTTTAACACGAAAATTATTTTTAATCGGTATAAATATTTTTAAAAAACAATTACTTACATTTTAGAAAGTAGCAAGACTGATTTATTGTCAGCTGGAGTTGCTTATTGTGGTTCAGTACACAAAACCGAGTTCTGTTCAGCTTGGTTATATTTTGACATTTAATGTCACTTTTATATAAAAATGTAATATTTCACATTTATGTATGAAATGCGAAAAGATACTGATACTGAACTCGTATGGCTTTTTAAGTACTCGCCGATTCTCGTCTCCAACCAGCAATACTCGTTCAGTAAAAGATCACTTCTCTAAACTAGTTCCGTAATGTACTATTAAACTGCTCTGTTTTTAACATGTGCGTGTTATACTAACTTATACTGCATTGTAACTTCAACTTGGGAGACCTTTTTGTTAAAAAACACTGAAAAATAATAAATATCCTAATTGTGATGATATTTATGAACCTTGCATTTACGTATATATACAGCCTGTTCAAAATTAAGTGTGCACTATTGCTATCTCGGTTGCTATTATAGCTATGAAGTTGGTTAAATTATTAAAATAGTAGCATTTTTCGTGTCGATTAAAATGGCGCAAACAAAAAAACAATTGAGCGTCGGGTTTTTGACATATGCCAAAAAATGCATTTTTTTTAATGAAACACCCTGTATATTTTGACGTCAATCGATAGCCAATCTTCTTCTGAACAAAAAACTTTTTATACCCTACTATCCTAAAGTTAATAACAATGGAGACGTACGCCTGTTCAAAATTAAATGTGCACTATTGCTAACTTGTTTATTATGGGAGCTACGTCGGTTAAATGGGCGAAGTAGTAGTATTTTTTACGTGAATTACGGTGGTAATTATAAAAAAACAATTGAACATCGCATTTTTGAGACTTATTTTACTAATTTAACCAACTTCGTAGCTATAATAGCAACCGAGATAGCAATAGTGCACACTTAATTTTGAACAGGCTGTATACATGCATACCTATAATGTTGCCGTTTAGAAAAGACAAGATAGACTTTTCAAAAGCTTGCCTTGTCTTGAAATTTCTACACAAGACTTGACGAAGTCTTCTTGTCTTGTCTAGATATCAAGATTCTAGATTGTTTAAAGACTCTTGATTAAACAAGTAGGTAATTTATTTGAAATGCGCGCATCCTATGTGATGGCTTCAGGCTGTGGTGGAATAAGCTACGCATTATATTTCTGAAATTTTCAAGTTTTTGTTAGTTATTAGAGATGGCGACTTTATTTTTTTTAACTTTATTTGATATAAGCTTCTAACAAATTATTTGAACTTCAACGCATGCCAATGAGAATGTTATAATATGAAATGGGTTTTTTTTTTTCAAATTGTATATAATGTTTTTCTTTTACATACATACAGTGTACCCACGGATTAGGTTCGGATAAGGTGTAAATGAGAAAAAAATTCGAGTTAGATGCTAGTATTCTAGGAATCGCAAACCAAGATTTTGGGAAAATCAATCAAATTAATTAATATACAGGGGGTTTTAGAATTGATTAAAAAAGTGGTGAAGAGTAAACTACCTTTATAGAAAAGATAGAAAAAGGTATTAAGAAAAGTTGTTTAGAATTAAGATCAATGGCAGACTCTTAATTCTCAGACAAATCGGCCTACTTTTTTTTAAATTTAAATTTTTTATACCAACATACCTTTTTATCGTGGCTGTAGAAGGCACTCTAACTAGTTCATGAACGAAGATGTTGAAAAAATACCGCCACGATAAAAGGTACGTTGATATAAAAAATAAAAAAAAGAACTAAAGTAGGCCGATTTGTATGAAAATTGCGAGTCTGCCATTACTCTTAATTCTAAACAACTTTTTTTAAGACTTTTTTATTTCTTCTAATAAAGGTAGTTTACTCACAACCATTTTTTAGAAATCGATTCTGAAAACACCCTGTACATTAATTAGTTTGATTTTCTCAAAATCTTGGTTTGAGAACAAGCAAGGGCGATTCCTAGAATATTAACATGTAACTCGAAAACAATTTGTCATTTACACCTTGTCTGAACTCAATCCATGGACACACTGTATATACCCCATTCACTATATTTGTGATTTTGAGTAGGCTTTGCATGTGCATTCTTTTAACGGTGTAAGCGTGTAAGGCACAGTTGGTAAAAAAAAATCCAAAGTCGAAGCATAATTTGACAGTTCATCATTCTTCATTCATTGAGTGAATTATAGTTGTTGAAAATAACGTAGTAACTGATCCCTGCAGTTCAGCAAGATGCCAGAAATGGGTTTTTCTATAACTGAAGTACTTTCCGGAAGTTGTAAAATATCAATGTCAACTTTTTGAAACTAAATATTTGATACTACCCTGGTAAAAATATTTACATTCAAGGCCTGCTATGAATCAATGGAGTGAGTAGGGTGTAAGATATAATTTTTGTTAACATAGATTTTGAAAAGTTTGTTATGCTATTTTGAATACTTAATATATTAGTTTATCAAAGTACCAATTGCAGTGTTTTTTTAATGTAACAATTTTTTCAAATAAACTTTAATGTGTTGTGTCTATTATAGATGTATGATGACAGTCAGATTTAATTCACATTTATTGAGTAAGTAGGTAAGTATACGTAAACCTTCTTATATGGTAGGAATACTTACCTGATAATGTATAAGACTAAAAAAGTTATCTTACCTGCAGCCTAGTAGTTAATCAAAGTCTTGAAAGTTGTCTAGAATTTTGCCAAGAATTTTGATATAGAATAACAAAGTCTTGGATTGTCTTGTCCTGAAATTTCTAGACAAGACTAACCAGTCTTGTTTTGATAATCTGGACAAGACAGGACGCGAGTCTAGAAAGTATAGATCTAGACATCACTACATACATAGTCGTTTGATTTTTCGGCCTTTCGTTGTCGAAGATCATGTATACCAGGGGTCGGCAACCTGCGGCCCGCGAGCCGCATGCGGCCCTTTGCAACTTTTTGCGCGGCCCGCCAAAGCACCAATATAACTTTAGGAAAAATCAACAAACTTAGAGCGTAAGCGTGCCGAAATGTGGCCGGTGACAAAAATGCGCGACAAACAGAAGCATAGTGGGAAACCCGCAAGTTTAATCCCCACTCCCCAGCGAATACGACGTCTCGCTTAGCAAGTGTAGCATTCTTTCTAGTGATGGGCATAATCGGATGATTTCAATAATCGGAATGTTCCATTTCGAAATGTTTATAAAATCGGAATATCATCCGATTATTTTACATTCCGTAAATGCAAGCAAGGGAAAACGAGCGAAATAACAACAAGCGGAAGGAAGATGAAGTGCGTACAAATTTACGATGAGAGCACTCGCCGTCACGCCGTAAGCCCTTATCTGCGTTGGTATCTATTGTTTGGGTTTGTAGGACGGTCAGTAATAGCTATTTACGTTATTAGACCGGTAGCAACATTTTTATGGCCGCGCCAATACTTTACAGGTCGAACCGTAGGGCGAGACTTGTATGTTTGGCAAGGCCATAAGAATTCTACCGGCCGTGTATCGTATAAGATTTTTTAGTATACTGCATTGGTAACTAGCGTTTACATTGTTACAAACGAGTCCGGTAGATAAAATTTACCGGCCTAGACCAGTAGTAGTTCTACTCGTTTGTAACTATGTAGACGCTAGTTAGCAATGCAGTATCCTAAAAAACAATTAATGAGTTTGAGTGGCACAGTGGGATATGAGGAAATAAAATATTTTTTCAAATTATTACAGTAGTTACGTTAATAGACTTTCGGAAAATGGTAGTGATGTTTTAAAGTTTAATAGCACATAAAGTACATAATAGATAGTATAAAACAATACTTGAATTTGAAGTCTGTAGGTGTACTATCTAATAATTAATCTACGAAATACCACTGCCATTAGTGCCATTCACGTATCATACACGTGCGCACACGGCGCGACCCGTCGACATTCGCCAACCAGCATATAGCAGTCAAGTGAGTCAATACAACATTCCGTATTCCGTTCAGTTCAAATTGGCATTTCGTTTTCTCATTTTGTGTACCGAATAGTAAAATAATCGAATTCCGAAAAGTTCCGAAATAATAGGAACCTTCCGATTTTTTGAACAATCGGAAACTTTCCGATTATTCATTCCGGATAGGCCCATCAGTAATTCTTTCATTTCGCCAGTTTGCTACTGTATGTTCATATGTGCGTTCATGTTGACAGCCGTATGACGTTTCACTACAATATATGATATAAAAGCACTATTTAAGTTACATTTGAATGTGCGGCCCGCATAAAAAAATGTATTTTGAAAATGGCCCGCCGTCCGAAAAAGGTTGCCGACCCCTGATGTATACTATACAAAGTACCGTATGATCGAAAACTTTTTTCCTCTAGAGAGCTGTGAAATTGTTTGATTAAAAATTTATATTGGCAGTCGTGTGGTAGTAAAAGTCACATTGGCATTTTATATCTGTCAATGTAAGGTTGTAACAGTAATGTCATTTTAACAAATACAAACATTTTTGTTGAATACATACAAATACAACTATAGATGTTCATAGTGATTTCTTCCATTTTCCATATACTGCACCACTTGGTGTTCAGTATTAAAAACCCTGTCAAAGTTAAGTGATTTTGTCAAAATTGTGTAGGTTATATTATTAAGTACCTTTACTCATCACTGCCGACGTAAATTAAATTTTAAAAAAAACTACAGCCCTCTAGAGGATAAAAGTTTTCCATACTGTACCACGAAGGTAGCGGTCATACAGCTTTAGTTTTGCGATAAAATATGCAACCATCATTAAATTTAAATGTGTATGTTACACCCTCTTGAAATTCTATTAAATTTATCTCGGGACAATCACATTTTTTTATAGACGTAGATTTTAATTTTAGCATGCTAATCGTAAGCTTTAAAATTTTCGATTATTTAATGCACAACCTTCTTTTTGTCTTCAATTTTGAATTATAATCCACATAAAATAAAATAGGATTTTACAATATACGAGTACAGGGATTGAAGGCTATTTTTTCAGAAAAAAAATATTTTAATAGTACAAATGCCCTTGCATTTTGTTCTGCAATCTTTCTATGGCATTTATAGTCGAAAATGCGAATTAAAAAAATACTACATTCCTCGGGTTTGAACTCGCAACAGCGGAAGGAAAAACCCATTACTAGGCACCTTACAGTTGAAGTCTTTGTTTATTCTCGAGACAAAACAATTTTAAAAATGTAAATAGTATGAAAATATTATTTACGCAGACAATTTTAGGGAGTGCTTAAATTCTCATGGTTGGAAAATAATTTTTCATTAAAAATCTGTTCGTTTGCGTAAATATTATCCTAAATTCCACTTAAAATCTAAACAACTCTGAATATAGAGCCGACAATGTGCCATAAAATTTATTCCCTCGAAGAGCAAGAGTAGAAATACAAATTACATTTGCTTATCTGGTCATAATGTCACTGCTATTCAACCGGGACAGTCTTAAGATTTTCATAAATCTAGAAGCAGAATCTATTGCTCCCACGCTTTAACAGTCGCTTATTGCGACTATAGGTCAGTTATAGAATTTCCCAATTCAGTATTTCGCAGCATCGATTAAAAATTAACGGGCGTCATTCCTGGGCTTTGTCAGTTTTCCACATTCCTCTGCAACGGCCCAACGAATTTGGAAGGTTCGAAATATAAACGCTATTGAATCCCATACGTTATGACCTGACGTAGGTGGAGCTTCTGTGGAGGCATTATTATATTGGTATTATTCTCAAATTTATTGGTTTTCTTACATTATTATTTAAATCCTATAGTTATGTGCGGATTTAACCACACGTTTGTGTGGTTTAGCTCGATAATTAAAGCTGGTATTCCTATACCCGTTCCCATGCCCATTTTTCAATAAAATCCGTGTTCTTCGGAAAACATGGGAGAGGATTAAATATTTATTAACTTCGTGTTAGGAGGGATTAAGCCCCGAAGTCGTGTACGGCCGCCATTATGACACTTCTAAAAATCGGAATTCCAGATTGTAGTTCGCAAATTCGCTTAATCCGGGCAAAAAAAGTATTCGCAGCACAAATCAATATTTAGCGATACTTTTATATTCGAAACGCTGGAACGGATGTTGTTTCGAACATGTAAGGGAACTAAAACAATTTGGTGGCCATTTCTGCCGCCGTTATTAAATTTTGCATTTCCAAAGCTTTTTACGTTAATTTAATACCGGCGATACCCGTGCGTGCTTTGTTGTTCGGCTTTCAAATCACAAAGTTATTTTAATCGTGTTTGCACGCAAATTAATTTAGCATAAACAAAAAGGTGAAAAATCATGGAAATATATTTGAAATTAAATATCCAGGCAACGAAAATGCATTCCATTAATCAAAAATTAAAGCAGATGCCACATCGCTGCATCAGATTTCATAAACACATTTTTAAATTCAATTATACGTTAATACAGGTTTGATGAATATTATCTTCTGTTGTCACTTACACTTACATTTGGAAATAAAATTACTTGAAATAGTGTGAAAGTTAGTTTGTTGTGTATTCTATAGCAAAAGGGATTTTGTCTTTTCTGAACATTTTGACATCGGAGTTATCCTTCAAGCACATTAACAATTATATTAGCTGGAAATGTTTGAGGCCTTAACAGAGCATCCCATCACTTTAAACTCTCCAAATTCTGTGCAAGAACAATATTACATACAGAGATTTCACAATTTGAATTTTAGTATAATTTGAAACTGTATGCAAATTCGATTTTAATGTCTGTGTTTTGCTATGGAATTAAACATATATATAAAATTCTTGCGTCGTTCAAATCCCAATAAAACTGTAACGATAATGTACACCACTCATCATCAAATCCTGACAGCGCTTATGATAACTGAGAAGGAAGACAAAATATCAGCAGTTTTGATACCTTCTACATTATTTAAATACGTACAATGCCTTTTTGTGAATTGTTTGTTGATATTTATAAATTTTACAATTCGTTCATATTTTTATTATCAGATATGGAAGCCTATGCTGACTACTTGATTGGTGGTTGAATATCAAATATTGATGCCCGATAAAAATACAAAATCTCCTGAGGCATATTCTAATAATAAATTTCAGACTGCTTCCTACACCTACACCAAGAAGTAGGTTTTCGGCTGTTGATTATATTTTAATAACCATCCTGGGCGATGAATACAATAACAAACCAAATTACACCACGCCGTGTTCGTCGTGGAACAAAAACAATGGCGAATTTCATAAAACGGCCGTCGCACCCAGCCCCCTATCCTGGAGGTTCAGAAACTGATCCACATCATCCCCTTTAAACCCGGCATTGTTGTTATAAACTAGCGCTGCAGCCACATGCACGGGAACTCGTTTGTTTGACAGGTCCCATTTTTTGCGAAAACTGATATTTGACAACCCTGGAAAAATTTACAAGGCTTGTATGGTGACCGGCTTTGCTTGAACTTTTTTTAAATTTTAGTTTCAAATAGGCACCGATCAAATACGTGAACTAGAATTGTTGCAGTATGTAAATTCGGTAGAGAAACGTTAGCATTGTAATAATTATTGTGATTTATATTTAAATTGTTGTATGTGAGTACTTTGTTCTATTAAGACAGTCTTATTCAAAGTTATGAAAATCATACGTAGCAAAGAACAGACAAACATTTTCTTCCTGTTTTGAAAGAGTATCGTGGTATAGACCATGGTGCATCCTTCACAACACCTAGGTAAAAAACATTACTCGCTGCTCATCTTTACATGATTTCATTTCTAAACTAACCTGTTTATAGCCCATTCTTCACCATGATAGGGAAGAGTTGCCATAAACAGTACCTCTCTCTTCAGTCGCTGCCTCATGGCTGAGGATCGTGGTCTCTATACTGGGCTCTTCCCATTCTGTTATCATAGAGGAGCCTGTGGCCGACTTGATGTGATCAAACCACCTTAACCGTGATCTTTCTCTAGCTCTTTGTCGTTCTCCCTTCCCGACCATCACGAGCTTCTCCAAACTTTCGTCTCCACTGCGAACTATGTGACGAAAATCTCAAGGATCCTTTTTATTCGTATATGTTCTAATGTGGAGGCATTAGTTCGTCTGTGCGTCCATGGTATTTTCAATATACACCTCCAGCACCACATCTTAAATAGTGTTGGCACTGTTGTCTTGCCTTTTCTTGATTTGTCTTGGTCTCGCAAGACAAGACCAAGGCGAGACCTGATTCCAATTGCAAGACAGGACTAGACATTTTGGACAAGGTCTTGCTAAACAGGAGCAAGATCAACAGCAAGAAACCTTGCAATTGCAAGAAGTGATAATGTTTAAGTGCACATAAGCTTTTGCATTGATTTTTGATAATTGTATCAAAATATTTAAATCATAGCTATTTTTAAGCTTCACCTAATCGAAGACAGGAGGAACAACATACCAAACTTCTTATTGATGCGGAATTCAGACGATTTCTATGTTTTCTCAAAATAAAAGTTGCCCTGGAAAATGTCCTTTCCCAAAGAACGGATGTTGCCATTATAGTAAACAAGTCTCGTACCATTTTAGATAGAGTTGGAAATTTGCCGGTGTCCTCATTAGCTCGTTTTGAAGCAAAATACCCATCTAATTAATTTTTTCAAACGTTGTCTGTACGTAAAGATCCCGAAAAAGTGCCTCGTTTTGAACATACAGTTGACTTAATTTAATACCAAATTGATCTGATGGTCCTGTTTCTGTTCCATTTTGTTGATCGCCAGACTGTATATCATTTCGTATAAAATATTGTTTTATTAGAATTTCTTCAAATGTTATATTTGTAGCTTCTTTTAATTCTTTACCCCATGTGGTAAGCTTCAAAGCTTCTTTCTTGTGTCCAGGATCAACAATTCGTTTTCTTGTAGTGTTTCGGTATTTTACCGGGGACAGCATTTAAAGCAATTATAAATTGTTCGTCTGTGCTATTTTTATGAGAACTGTCAAGCTGGAAACCCAAATTTTCGAACTTGTCAATACAAATATTAATTACTTAAGTACATTGACATGGTACAATATTTTTTGCCCGAGTTTTGAAGGGATTAGTCTATGGTATTCTTCATACGTAGGCAAGAGTCTCGCAAGATCTTGCAAAAAGGCTCTTGCAAAGTTGAAATAAAATATAACATTTCAGACAAAAAAAGATTCGCAAGACAATACAAGACATGCAAGAGTCGAGCAAGACCAAGACTTGAAAAATCTTGTCTTGGTTTTCCAAATTTGGCAAGGGTTCTTGTCTCAGCCATTACTAATATCAAATGCGCCGATTCTTCTTCGATCGGCAGCTTTTATTGTCCAAGATTCCATCCCATACAAACCGATTGGAAAGACCAAGACTTGAACTAGTCTTACTTTTGTTCTTTCATATTTTTCCCAGTCTTGTTACTGCAACTTTGGCCATTGCGATTCTTTTTACCATCCACCTTGGTCATCAATGGTTTATCCTAGATAAACAAAGTTGTGTACAACCTTGGCTCATGTAACGTTTTGTGTTGTGGTAGTTGTTGATTACGATCTAGACGGCGAAACAGTACCTAGACTATGTTTAATCCCTTGTTGGGCCTTGTTTCGGAATTACTAAACGAGTTCCTACTATTAGGTGAACTTTTCCTTAACCGATCAATAGACAGATCAGTAAGGATCTAGAAAAGTTTTTGAGTGACTGCCATAAAGATAGGTAATTAACTCAGACCGTGCTGTACTACCAACGCTATATCTGAATCCGTTAACAAAACCTATTGCGACAATTTACCTATACGTGTAAACGACCATCCATAAGCATACACTAATTGCATACAATCAAACATAGATTTGAACTAACAGAATCCGATCAGGAGTATCATATATACTACTACGAGAACAGTGATGACATGTACATAGGGTATATACCCCCTAGAGGGGAGCCTAATTGTTTGAGATCATTCAATTATAGACATTTTAAGTCTCTTTTTAACGGTTTATGTGCCCTACCACTTTGTCATCCTACACATATTAAAGATTCGTTTAAATTATACGTATTGATTCAAGGGTATCTCATGGCAAGTTGAAGATTTCACTGTCAAATTTTTGTATTTGCTACTCGAAGTGTCGACACTGCAAGTGGGCCAATGACACGTTCAAACCTTGCTACGCTCGGTATTATTTCTAAACACAAGTCGGCCGGATTTGAACCCCTACATTTTGGGCGTGGAAGACACTTAACGCATAAGCTTAGATCAAATGGAAAAATAAATTGCCCAACGTTGGACAGCGTTTGTTAAACAAGAGCTACTTAGGAAAGATATAACACTGTAAAACGCCACCTACAAGAGAGCTTCGAGGCATTAACTCAGCTCGTAAACTCTCCCAAAATAGACTAAGTGGCACCAAAATATTAGTTTCCAAACGACGACGCGAAGGTGAAGTTTCCAGTGCAAAGCGAAACGCTGAGCCGCTGCAAATTGACACGTCCCGTCAAGTTGGCAATAAGCAAACGTTCAGATCGCAACTTGTACGCGAACGCAAATATACACTTTAGAAGTCAATTAATGTATTTATTTATTTACGGGGCGCGCTAACTGCATTTGGCTCCTTTATGTCAATCCGGGAGTTTATTACAAACTCTTTCCGGACTTGGCTACACGGTTCCGGGGGTGGCGCTGCCTATGCACCATGTTCTGACGTCCGCCAATCAAGCTTGACACCTTGAATTAGTAAAATGGTTTACCACAGACAGCTTCACTAATTGATACTAAAATTAGACGAAGTCGTGATACACAAAAATCGGGTCTAGTTAGCCTTGCCCTCTCACTCGAAGCGGCTGAAAGTTTTATGCCCGAATCCCGGCCAAAATTCTTGGCAAATGCCGAAGCGCGGTTTATTAGAGCGCATTTTTGTACAGCAATTAGCGAATTAGCGTGCACTCTTTCGGGCTAACGCTTTCCTGCAGAAAAAACAAGGTCGGCCTTGCTTTTCCTACACAGCACTTTCGGCTTTTGTTTTGCCGAAACGGCTCAGAAATTCCCTTTTTAGTGTTGACATTTTAAAAACCATTAGATCTGTGCTGCTATTTCCGTACACCATTGTTACATTTAAATATTTTAATGGTATTGCATTGTTCAAAGTTTGCTAAAATTTTCCTACTCGAGAAAACTAGATCTAACACAGCCAACGATTGTGAAGATTATTACTCTCAAAATTCGTGTTGTATCACTTGAGGGTGAATGTTGAACAATATTCAGTATACTATAGCACTTTTCCAAGAGGGGAAAATAATTCACAAATAAATTTATCTTAGCTATTTAGCGCAGATGTAACAACCTCCTATTACCTTAAAATATAACCACTTAAAAAGTTACATGTGTGTTACATAGACCACTACGCAGTTTTACTTTAGGGGTGCAAATACAGTTTACTTCAAAAGTTTCACCATCATAGTGAGAAATTTCCCAGATGATACAAGATGTTTAGTGTGAATGTGATTACAATATTACTCTGATGAAAACATTGTACATTGAATTATATATAGCAATCGATAGGTTACACAGGGTGATTTATAAGTATCGTCATTAAATTTAAGGTGACATCAAACAGAACAACTTTGCATAATAAAACTATACGTCAAAAATTAATAATAATTCCACACAAATTTTAAAATGTCATTACTTAAACTGATTAATGGTCAATGGAATGAATTTATATGAACTTAAGTTCGCCCAGGTGCTTGCGATAAGACCAAATTTGGATAAAATGTAG